>JADMLD010000108.1:0-1200000 GCA_017589585.1 Phylloscopus whistleri | reverse complement strand
CAGCCTTAGTCAGAAATTTGCAGAATCATGAAGGATTGGTGCAACTTTCCAGTAGGGTTACTACTTTCACTCGTAGTTTATTTTCTGCTTGGTGGAACACAACAGTAAGTCTAGGGTAAGGAGGGGTTGGGGTTTTTTTTAAGTAAAAAAATGTAACAAGTCAATAATATAATGGAATAAGTCATGCTTTTCTTCAATACGTCTGTCAAGTGAAATGAGTGATACTTTACCGGCAGTTTAGATGAGTAACTACTAGGACAGGATCAGTGTCTTGTGCTTTAAAAATAAACTTCTTTGCTCTGAGTCAACATCTGTTTTGCCTTGGCCTTCATTTAGCAGCAGGAGACCATTATCCTGTGATGACTTTCTATTCCACTGACATCTCATCTGGTGCACCGATATTCTCAGTATTTTACTCCCCTGCTGTGCCCCTTCCCCTCAGCCACACACACACAAACACTCTTTATCTCAGCCTGTAGAATGCTGTGTTCTGCTGTTTCCATGAATAGGAGATTGCACATAATGTAATCAATTGGTTGCTTCTATCACTAAGGAAAAGTGTGTCCTTCCAATTAATTTCTGACATCCCAATAACAGAAGCAATGCTCTTGGATAGGTGCCTAAAATCAGGAACATTTATCTTAAACGGTCCTGACGTTCAGAATCTAAGGTGGGGGACTAGACCATCTGAGAAGGCAGTCTTGCAAAAATTCTGGCCTTTCAGATCTTGTCTGGTTATTGCTAGGGTTAGGAAAATGGAAAATAATTATGGAATAAACCAACTACATTTTTACAAAGACTTCGCTTGTTTTGGTTTTGGGGCAAATATTTGGAATCAAACTGGTTTCCCCAGACTTCCATGAGATAAATTATTATTCAGAGTCACTAAATCTGTTAAATTTGTTGGTTTAGGACAGTTAATTCCTAATGCTATGCCCTTTACTGTAAGAGAATACATCAAAGTGAGAATTTCTTCCCTTGATACAGCAGGGTTTTTTTCTCCAGAAAGGAAAAGAGAAGAACATAAAATCCAAATGTAGCAATGCTTGCATTGGAGCATTCCTGAGGTCTATTTAACCCAAGATGTCAACCAAAAGATACTAAGGGTTGTGTGATTCTACAGCTTTTCTGCTTTTACTATGGTGCAAGGACTAGATGAACCCTGGGGGCAGGGCAGGGAGGGAAATGGCTGTTATGATTTGCAGAGCTTCTGGAAGCACTCAGTGCCTAATGGGGTGAGAAGTTTCCTCCTCCTGTGTCTTTTTCCCTGTCTCCTACACAGCCATGCACATCCACACATGCACTAATGTAATGGAGGAGCATTATGTGATGGGAACATGGGCATGCTTTTCTTTAAGTTGGTTTTTAGGATGCACCCAGAAAGCCCTTTGGATGAGTCAATCAAATTCATCCCATTTCCCTTTATGTCCTTTTGAAGTGCCTGCCATGAGTACCAAAGCCAAAACCTATCCTTCAGTATTATTATTTTAAATCTAAGTAGGACTAAAAGAGGATGTGTTACATGATGGGTTTACAGGCATGGTTTGAACCTGTCACCAGCAGCAAATTACATCTCTCACATTAAAATATAACCTCCTCAGTACTGTTTATTATACCTGAGTGTAAGCTGATTGTGATGGACCATGATTGTCAACTGATGCAAGGAAGCAAGACAAAGATGGCTTTGTTCAGTTTTCTTTTTTTCTGTGAGAAGTTTAAGCTAATGTGTCTCTATGTGGCCAAATGAAAACCTCCTCCATTTACTTTTCTCAATGTGAAAGTATGATCTGTACATTCTCTTTTCTATCATACTGTCTTTAAGGAATGACTGTGGGAACTTGCAAGATAAAGCTGCTATTGCTGCCTACTGCTTCAGATTATGTAGTGCAAACTGCAGAACCACTGTGTGTATTTTTCTTGTTCATGGGTTGTTTCACTGCCTCATTCCTAAACAGCTAGAATGAACTGGCTTTCAGGGTTAGTAACTTATTCTAGGTGAAGTTAACCTACGAGTCTTTACAGTAATTTGGACTAGTTTCCTTTGAAACAGCATTTTCCTAGTTCAGTTTTTTGACTATACTGTAGATTCCTGATTTTCATCTATTGCCAATTATAGTTGATGCTTTTGCAAAGGCAATTAAGATGGGAAAAGGGGAAAAGAGTACAGACTTTCGTACAAATGTGTTCTAGATTTGTTCGAAATGTTCTCAGAAATGGTATTTTCATCTCGTACTTGAGTAACTTGTAGTTCAGGATGTTTGTGGTCATGTCATGGTGCATATTCTGCCACATTAGGTGACCACATCAGGAGGAAGATTATGCTCCACCTTGGGGTAGGTGCACATGGTATCTCTTGAGACACAGGAAAAAACTATTGAAAAGTGCTGATTTGTGTTTGAAGACAACTGAAACAATTGAATCAAAGACAAGGTTAGAACTCTGTGTGGAATGCCCTAATTTTTGAATAATTTAGAGACCATCCCAATCAAAGTATTTTTTCTGTTAGTTCTCACTTCTTTACAGTGAGAAGAAAATAGAGTTATGTGACAGTGGGAAAAGGATACTCATATATTGGACTGTTTCCATATTGTCTTGGAGTTCATTGCCATGTTGAAGAACACATTTTTTGAGCTAAGTCTACATGTTTCAGAGAGATGAGCCCCTTGAATTCAGCTTGAGATGAGGTTCTAATACTTACTGCCCGGTCATCTGATTCATAGGGCCCCCAGCTTTGCACCTCTTCTGGAGTTTTCAATACAAATACAGTTTTAAGCATTGGTAAAATATATGTAGGAAGTATTTGATTCAGGACACAACAAAGAATTGCATGAGTAGATCTAATGTGTTTGAGAAGCAACTTTCTACCTGCAAATATTTATGTGCTAGCATATTTCATGAAGTACATGAGTTTATACTGTTCTTTAAAAAAAAGTAATATAACTTTTGATATATTCATTGTCCACGGATTTGCCTAATCTTTCCCTTTCTTGAATTCCCTGAGAATGTAGTTGTTTCTAATTAAACAATGTTGCTTTTTAAGGAGGAGGACCTCTTGAAAAACTTCAGCAAGCTCTTTTTCTTTAAACTTGGGATGGGCGAATCAGTGTAGGAAATGTTAAAAATGCTGAATTTGTGAATCCTTAATTTTAAAATATGTCTGCATAGAAAAGGTGTATTTATGGACTACATAGTTCAAGGAATCAGACAAGTAAGGTTCAGGGTCCCATAGCCATAGGATGCCTTGTCACATATGTTTCAGTAGCTCTGTTAATGCCTTTGACCTTAATTTTGGGAATGAGGGAAATCTTGCCAAGACAATAAAGCACTGGATACCCATTATGGTTCTTTGAATACTCCAGTGAGGCTACATTGCTCTCCCAACGGGTATTAAGCAAATGTGGAAGGTGAGAAAGTCATCAATATTCACAAACTTACAGTCTTTCCTGACGTGCTTTATAAACACAGTTGTAGACATCTTACCTGTTATATACCTGTAACTTCCAGTCACAAACTTTAAAGGTTTATTATTGTGTGTTTAATTCTATGTAATAGTCTCAAAAATATTAATGGAGAAATTTTCTTCTCTCTGCAAATGCAAGTAATTTTCATTATTTAGAGTGTGAATGGTGAGGTAAACCAAATACCACCTAAAGCACTTTGTGGTTTTATTCAAATGGCTGTTTGTAAATACTTCTTCCAAAGGGTTTCTTTACCCTGTGTTTGCTCAACATTAATCCCTGAAAAAAAAAATCTTGTGTGGTCAATGAAGACATTCAGTAGAAAATTGATCTGCTGAAGTGCTTCTCTCAGAATGAAATTTGCTTATATGACATGCTGCTTTAAACTCCTTTTTCTTAAAATCATGCAAACCTCTTATGCAATCTATTCATACAACTTCTCTGTTATCTCATTTATCTGCCTAGTTCCTTTTCTCTACACTTTTTTGCCTTCATGTTTTTTTCCATGCTGCTGGTTGAACACAGGATATCAGCTAATTCATGTGCCTTAGCTCAGCTGACTATGTAACATGCATCGAAAAACGTATTTTCCCAGCATTTTCCAGTGCAGATTCTTTTCCAATGTTGACAGTATGCTAAAGGATGTGTGTAAGCAACAGCTCTGCTGGGACGTTTAATGTCCTGTCTGGCTACAGCTCTGTCACACACACAGACACACTTGCACACGGCCAGCAATCACTCACAGAAGTTTTAGTCTTCTTCACCAGTCGTCCTTTGATGCGTCTGGAATGCCAAGGATTCATTTCTAGTCCACACAAGATATATTGCAGAGTATATAGATGTACGGAAATCGGAGCTTAGCTGTTTTCTGGGGCTGCCAAAGTTTCACTGTAAACACGACTTCAAACAGAGCTGCTTTCTCTAGACTTTAGGTTTATCCTGAAATTCGCAGCTTGTTTTCATTGTGAGTGTGCTTGTGGGAAAAGTCTGTTATGCTGTAGATAATTTGCATGGCTGCCCAGAAATCACTGCTGTACAGCTCGGTACAAGAAGGCTGTTTGGGCAACACAGGCTGTTCTCTCTGGATTTTATTTGAATATGTTGGCACTGGAATGGAGCCTGGAAGGTAAACTTGATGGTTGGTGTTATAAAGGCCTGTTCCTGCTTTTGCTGAGGTTGCAACTGAGTAACTGTAGTAGTCTATAAGCTATTGAAACCTTTAGCAGTTCCAACTGTTGGATCCCTGTGTTTGCTACCCTAAAAGTTCTTCCCAGTGTAGGAAGGGCAGCATTCCTCCAGAGCCTGGGCTGCCATGCTGTTAGCTTGAAGCCACCTGGATTTGTGGAAGTCCTGCCTCTGTCACTCAGCATCACAAATCTTTGCTCAGAACACCCTTCTCTGACCTAAATTTCTTTCTTGTTTGCCACACTGTGTTTTTTTCTTGAGACTCAGGTGTAAAAACAATCCTTTCAACTGCTTAAATTCTTTGATTTTTTTGCACAAAGGGTAAAGACAGACGGCTGAGGATGGTTTTGCATCGATGTGCCAAATACACCTGAATTCCAGGGAGCTCAGAATCTTCTCCTGATTCATTAACAACCATCATTAATCTTGATAGAACCTCTAATGGACATAGTAATACTTGCATTTTGTCCAATCCAATTACTCAGATAGCTGCCTACAGTCAGACAGCACTGTGTTATCCTAGAATTAACAGATAAATCTTCTCCATGCGCTAATGCCTAAGTAGCTGGAGTTTTAACAGAACAGTTAATGTGACAAGTCTTATGATGTTAATTGGGGCAGAAAATGAAATATTTCTACTTGGTAGAAAAGAACAAATATCCCAACTTAAGATGCAGACAAATTTCTGAACTTGCCAGCAACTTAAAAAGAAATGCATGTGGTCATCTTTACTGTTGTGTGTGTCTAAGCTTGCACTGTGCAAGTTGTCAAAACTGTTTTTCTCAGCATAGTTTTTAAAGGGAGGAAAATAATAATTACAAAGGAAGATTTTGCCTGACACAGTATTAATTTATCTGAGCAGCTTACACATACATTGGATGATCTGTTGTTCTTCTAAAAAGAATCTGTGGTTCTAAAAATTATCCTTCTTGCTCAACCATGGATTTGAATTCCTTGCCCAAATATGCATGTGAATGTCAGAACCTAAAGTGCATTCATGTAGCATGTAATTTTCTGTTGATGAGCAGTGATGACTCCTCAGTAAAAATCCATATATAACTTTTTTTTTAATATACACGTGCATTTGTAAAGCTTTTTAAACTATGAATTCTTTTAAATGAAACAAGAAAAGATTTTGCTTTTAAGCTAAGTAATCTTCAGAACTGGAGGTGCTGATAGAGTAATTACGTTTATTCTTCCAGTTTCACAATTTCTGTCTTATAAACATTGTTTTGCATTATTGGGCTCCACATTTCCCCTTCTCATCTGATGTTTTACAAATATTTTTCTAATTGCTTGAGACAGTGTGGTCCAATAAAATTACATCGACTTTCTGCTGAACTTGTTTGTCTGATCCGCTGCCAAAAGTTGTAGGCAGCTAGGCAGAACACTTGGTCTCACTTTCTTTCACTCCCCCTCCTCTAAGGCAAGGCTTTCAGTCAGCCCTCTACCCTTAAAAGAACATGCATGTGAAGACTTAGGGTTGTGAACTGTGCATTTTACACTTCTAAGCCATTCAGATGCTTCAGCAAGGCACTACATCCTAGCAGATTTTTGGGACTGAAACCAAATCTCTTTCTCTTTCTGTAGATTGTTATGTGATGAAGTTCATAGAGAGAAATCATACATTGTATTTTAAAGCAGAAGTACTCATTTTGGCTCTGTGCCCATTCATGCTTCAGCATAGCAACCATCTCAGCCTCTATTCAGTATTTTTCATCTGATAAAGGACAAATTACAGCTCAGAGTGTCCAGAAAGTGAGGTACTGTACTGCCTTATGACCCTGAGAGCCCACATAAAGAAGGTACAAGGGGATATAACAGCTGACACACATAGCTGTAAAGCATTCTGTATTTTTACAGTGACAGGGATACTCAGAGGAGAAGTGCAATCCTATGGTTCTGAGTGTCTGAAAGAGCTAGCAGAACAATGAACTATTATTCTTGGGTCTTGATAACTGAGTGCCTTACAATGAGGGATGAATTGTAACTAGCTGTGAACTGAAAATAGACCCTTCCCTTTCATTGTCATGAACATGTTGCTGTTTATGATCAGTTTGGCAGACACTGTCTTCATGACATTACATCTCTTCTGGTTTTTTTTTTTTGCTCTCATATAATGAGATGAGTCTGTAATTCCTTTCTTTACAGTATGCACATTTGTTGGGTTTTCTTTTAAAAGGACAGCATGCACATCACACACCTCATTTCAGGTGCATTTTTGAGTGTTTGCTTACCTTGTGCCACATTTTGTGTGATAGAACATGATCAGGTCTGAGATCCCTTAAAATAACTGGCTGCTTGATGTTTGGAGTATTTTTTTAAGTACCTTGAGGTAGAAAAACAAAGCAAATAGTGCTGGTTTGCCACAGTGAACAGATTTGGTATGTGATCAGTTAGCTGCAGCCCTCAGATAAACACAGACAGACAAGCTAGCAAGCATCAACAGAAACCACATTATTGTCCCACTTAAGCTTTTGGCCTCATGTTTGTTAAGTGATCTCTAGAGTCTGAAAAGCAAAACAAAAATTTTCAAGTACGGAGAGCTGAATTTGACATTATTTGATATTAGGCGTCTATGGTTCTTTTAATCTTCAGCATCACTCATTCTTTTAGTTGTCTTTCTCTCCACTTAGTTAATAAATACATGGACTGTATAATGGATGGTATTTATCAGTGCAACCTCACTTAATTTTTTTAAGAGCTGCATAAAGCATAAACATAATATCTCTGGCTTGGGCAAATTACTTGACATCCTTAGTAACATAAGAATAGCTAATAGTCATTTCAGAGAGAGTTTGTTGAAGCCTCCAGATGTCAGGGGCTATGGAAGTGTAAAGTATTATTACAGATGTTTCTCATAATAATAATACATCTGATAGCAGGGCAGAAAAAGGAATTAAGGGCCAAGTACTTCAGTCATTAACTGAGCTGAACTCCCACTAAGGTCTATGTGAGTTTCGTTCAAATAAGGATTACAGAATTCAAATGTAAGTAATTATTTCCAACATGGAATGATTTATACTGCTTTTTCAGCCTTGTCTTTCTAGAATCTTGAAAACAGAGTCAGAGTATATTGACTCTCTGTACACAGAAGGAAAGCTTGCCAGTGCAGGGCTTGGTAGCATGAGGAAAGTTTGACTCAGCTGTAGATACACAAAATCAAGGGGGGTGACTTATGTCTGCAGAGCAACCAGAAGTGTGCCTGCGGCAGAAAGAGTCATCCCCACAGCCCCAGGGGGTTACAGAGAAACCCTGTGCTGGAATCCTGGCTGCTGCATTCACAGTGCTGCTCACAAGGTGGGGGCTCCAGCTCAGCAGTGCCTGCAGGCAGCACTGCCACACCTCTGGCCGGGGCACGGGGCTCAGCTGTCCTTAAAGACACCTCAAAGAACCGACGCGGAGGGAAGCTGCCGTGCCAGTTGATGGAGGGATTTTCACTGAGAGCTTTCTTTTTAGGCTGTGAGCTCTAGGTTGTTTGTTTGGGGTTTTTTTAAAGCTGTTTATGAAATAAGTAGCTTTAAGTAGCCTGTGTGCTTGTGGGAAACCACCACCAGTAAGTGCTTTGTTGCGAGGAGCAGGTACTGTAGCAGTGCTAAACACATTCAGATGCAGTTAGGTCCTACACTATGCACAGCTCTGACCTTGTTCAAGTGATGTCCCTGAAATTCTGATAAAGTGCAGATGTTTAGAATTGGTCTGAAACTCTTAAAATGCAATGAGGTGCATATTCATCGTAGAACTTGTAGGTGTGCCATCTCTCTTGAGCAATCAAATCCTGCAAAATCCTGTTTCTTCTTCTACTCCACAAGTAGAAAGTTGCTGTGTATGTGGTACACAAGTCTTCTGAAACACTGGTGTGCGAGATGATAGGTGGAACATTATTTTTGGCAACCCTGAACTTTTTGAAAGCCTCCATATTGCTCCACATCTGTGTCTGGGACACGAAATTGTAGTTGTTTAGTGCTGGTATATCTGTTTATACACATGGAGAACAAAAAGAGGACTGGCATAAACAAAATGTCATATACATTCAAATTTTGATTACAATAAAATAATCATTCTGACATCATCACAAAAACCGAGTGCCAAAAATAGTAGTCTGCCAGCTCATGAAGGGCAAGCCTCAGATTTCTGTGGTTTGGTTCATTTAAGCACTAAGAAATTTAAGCATGTTCACAAAACTTCTCAGATCGAGGCTCCGTTCCTACTTCTTTGCCAAGTGCTAGAGGCTTAGATCATCATGTTCCTTTCTGTCCCCCTGTGGCACCAGTTCAGGTATCCTGTGCAGGATTCACCTTGGTTAATTGGACATCAGCAATATAAGACCACTCTAAGAATTAGCCATTAAACTCCCTAAAATCAGTAAAAAAATTAAAATAAAATAAATAAATGGGGCATTTCGTAACCCTGATTCATCAAGCCTGTGTAGCCTTGGAATGAGATGTCTCTTGCCTTAATAGTACAGATTTTTCTCCCCAGGCTTAGGAGGGAGTCTTGAACTGTCTCCATGTGACCGTCTAGGTCCCACTCATCTGCTGTCTGTCTTTCAATACTCTCAGATTCAGCAGCACAATAGCTGATTTTCTCTCAATTTTGCCTTGAAATTTTTACTGTTATTGTGGTGATGATCAGCAACAGTCAAGCAAATTGAATTTTAGCATTACTGCTGGAATAATTTTTTTCCTAATGTTCTAATAAATACTTAATGACATTTTGAATTTTTATTCTTTTCCACTCTACTTCATGCCCTATGTCATTCAGTGTAAAAAATAAATTGCTTGGCTTTGTGTTATTGTGGGTTTTGACAGATATTTATTTATATATATTGGTTTGTATATTCAGATATTTATTATCAGATATTGATATGCTTTACTAGTTAAATAGATGAAGATTTTGCCTGATCAACTAGAAGGTATTTTTGCCCAAATAGTGGGATTTGCACTGTTTCTTTTTGGAGATAATGTGCTCAAAACAATCCAGCAGAGACTCAAAAATTTACTGGAATGGTGATGCAAGTTGGGGGGGATGTTTCTTAATGATCAAAATTTTGAAGTGCTTTGAAGAAAGATTCAGTTCCCCAATAATGTTATAAGTCAGATGACAAAACCAAAGCGATGTACTTGGTTGTTCCATGAGCAGTGCTGAAAGAAGCTGTCATTAGTTCAGGAGTGGCAAAATTACCCAGAACACACAATATCAGCAGAGCTTGCCATGTCTGAATTACTTCATGGGCTTTGCTAAATTAACTCAACAATGTAAATGTGAAATGTGAAGCCAGAGTATTGGTAGCTGTGATGTTTGATAATATTTGTGAAAAGAAAGTGGTGGCATTTAGGGAAGATTTGATATGGGAGAGCAGAACTAGCACTCTTCACTGACAGAACATCTGGAAATTTCAGCTGCTTTCATGAGAAATTCTGGCACCAATCATAGGTATGATAGAAAACTCAGTGGAAATTTTGGTTCCTCAGCTTCCAACATGAATTATCATAAATTGTCAAAGAGCTATATGGAGTCAAGTATTAAGATTTCTAATTGTAGATCTTGAGTGATCTCATGTATTTGTAGTATATTTTCATTTTACTCATTTTCAGATTATTTTCATGTTTCTAATGCTCATGCTGAAAGGTAGCTTGTGTCTTATAAAAAAATGTATACTCATAAAATGAAAATTGCCAGGAAAATGAAATTTTCTTGAAGGACAATGGTGGACCATGTATAGAAATTTGGATGACAAAGTCATTTACAATCATTAAAATAAAGAAATAATTTTTTATCAAAACATTTTAAAACAGGTTTGGTTAAAAACTACACAACACATTAATTTTATTAAGATTTCCATATGCAGTATCTGTAAGGTAGGTAGTTTAGCTAGGTGCTAAGGTTTCTTAAGTGAGAGAAATGGCCTCAGAATGCTTATACTTAAGTGGTTTTTTTGAGAATTGTTGTTTTCTAAAGTGAAAATTAGGTTTTCAGTGAAATATTAAGAGTCTTACAAAGAGCTTTTTGAAGGATGTGTTTCATTTTTTAATATTTTACCAATAATTTCAGGAGAACAGCTCGCTCAGAAAATGAGGTCTTCTGTGAGACTTTTCCCCCTGCCTTAAAACAGTGCTGGTTTTAACCTGGATAGGTATTTTTCCTGTTTGTAAATGTCTGTTGACACTTTCTCTTCCTTTTTGGCTTCCAAATGCAGAACCTTGGGTAACTGTGTCATTTCTCAGATTGCCCATATTTTGTTTCCCACTGTAAATAACCTTTTTTACAAGAACATGCCACTCTTAGAGATGTTTCTGCATATCAGAAAATGTTCTCAGAGCAGATTTTACTGAGTCTTTGGGAAAGTCTGTAAGCATTTTTTAAACTAATCAAATGAAGTCCTTTTCCTTCTGCTCCCTGGCAAAGGAAGGGACCACCCCTCAGTAAGCTGTAACTGTTTTTTATATTTGGTGCAATGAAATTAAGATTAGATTCCAGACAAAACTGTTTTACTCAACAGAAATAAAACTGTGATCATTATATACAAAAAAGTCTGTATTTGTAACTTGACTGGAAAGCAGACTAAAGCTTTGAGTCTTCTTCAACTGGCACTTGAAAGGCTGTGTATAGCTGGAATTAAATAAGAAAATGAAAGTATTTTTATTATATTTTTGTGTTTTATTGTACCTCTGTTGCTCACAGCACTCAGATTTTAGTTGCATTCCCTAATGCTATGGATACTGAAAAACCAGGGCTTTTTGTGTCTGTCTAAAAACAGTGCTCCAGTTAATCTCCTTCTCCAAAGCAGGCAAGGCCAGGTGGGAACTTGGTGGTCCATGGCAGCCTTTTCTAACTCTTGCAGGCTGCAGTGGCACTACCTCAGCTGTCGCTGTGCCCTTCCACAGCAGTCACAGAGCCCTGTCAGTCTGAGCAGAAGGCACTGTGAACAGTGTTTTGTGCCCTCGTTGGTCCTCTGGGGGTTTGAGGCTGTAATGAAAATAAAGAAAATAGTTGCTCTTCTTCCATGGGAAATAAGATGATGAAACTGTAAAAATCCCACTGTAAGTAGGTAAATATCCTCAGTCTGGAGATAAAAATGAGAAAGAAGTGGTAGTTTCATTCGTGCTATGTTAACGTGTTTAAGTACATTAAAATACTGCTTTTTCCTTGGCTGGCTTCCTGAGTGTAGCTGCCCCTTATAATTAGTGTCCTGAAAAATTATATGAGTGCTCAGGGAGAGCATCTTTGATAGAATTGCTCCTGTTTATGAATTATGGTAACCATAATGTATTTCTCTTAGGCTAGACTTGGTAATTTCCTCTTTCTTCTTGTATTATTATTTCCTCTGAGATGTAAAGAAATTGAAAACTTACTTTTCATATATTACAGTGCACAAGTAAAATGTTTCACAACAAATCACAGCTTTAGAATGTCTGGATATTTGTCTCCTCAAATAAACTTCTTGTGATTTTGCATTTTTCTGCCCTTAAGAAAGTACTTTGTCTCATGGAGAGAATCAGCAGAATGTGAATCTCACTCTAAGATTCATGTTACAGGGTTTCATTTTACTTCTGGGCAAGAGATTGACACCTTCCTTGAGGACAAACTTTTTGAACTGTCATTTTCACAGAATCATGGAATCATTTAGGTTGGAAAAGACCTCCAAGATCAGAGTCCAACCTTCAACCGAACACCACCACGGCAACTAAACCATAGCAGTAAGTGCCATGTCCAGTCATTTCTTGAACACCTCCAAGGGTGGTGACTTCACCCTGGACAGCCTGTTCCAGTGCTTAACCATCTTTCAGTGAAAAAAATTTTTCTGATGTCCAACCTGAACCTCCTTTGGCTCAGCTTGAGGCCATTTCCACTTGTCCTGTTGCTGGTTGCCTGCAAGAAGAGGCTGACCCCCACCTTGCCACTACCTGCTTTCAGGTAGTTTTAGGGAATGATATGGGCTCCCCTGAGCCTCCTTTTCTCCAGATTAAACACCCCCAGCTCCCTCAGCTGCTCCTAATAGGACTTACTCTCCAGATCCCTCACTAGCTCCATTGCTTTTCTGTGGATTCTCTCCAGCACCTCAATGTCTTTCTGGAAGTAAGGGGCCCAGAACTCTTCTATTGCCCTATTCAGGCTTTCAGGAAAGTTTCAGAAAACCTAAAGGGAATAAGAGTTAAAAATACAAATGATTTTTAATTCCTATTCATTGAAGATGGGACTTGAACATAATTCTGGTTACACATAGGCACATAAGAACCAAAGCCAAACCTTGAAATCACGCTTAAGGCAGAGCTGTAAAGTGAACTCTGCATTATTTGTTATATGTAGGAGTAGAATTTGCTAGTAAAGAACCACTAAAGATTTCCTTCTGGAATGCTGTAACTGACATTTGTGACAAATGTCATTTCACAGATACAGAAATACATGCCCACACACATAACTTTCCTTGACCATGGGGAATTTATCAGGATCCCATTTCCATATTTTCTCTAGATCTTTTAAAACTAGACAAGGAAACATACAGAAACATGCCAAGGCATAGCCAGCTTCGTGTTCTTCAAGAGGGATAATATGTTAGCAATATAATACAGAGAATCTCTGCCACATGAACCAAGAATTCAGAACACAAACCATCAGGCCCACAGGAGAGGTTTGTTTTATCTGAACTTGGAAGAAATGGGCCTATGGAAACAAACCAACCCAAATGATCAGCTGAAGGGATTCTTCAGCGAAAGACCAGAAACAGATGTTGATGCCTTTTCTCAACAACTGCAAACCAGTCAGTTCAGTTTCCAGTTTTCTCCTTTTATCATAAAGCTTCAAGTTCTCATGCAGGTCAGGCAAAGGAAAGCCTTGATGTAATTTGACGCCCCTTTGGCTTTGGATTTTGTCCTTCCTGAAGATGCTGAAGGAGTTACCAGTCATCTTTATGTGGCATGAATTTACAATGTTTCCAGTAAATTCTCTCATTAGGAAATATTTTCTTCCTCTGCAAAAAGAACCTTTCCCCACAGAGATTTGAGAATTACATTCCATGGAGGGTAACCGTCTCTGGAACAAATGTGTCTTATGGAGTGATCTTAATCTGTATGACATGTAATATATTACTTGGGTTTACAATGGAAGACTAACTTCTAGACTTCAAACCTCTCAGTCTGTATTACTGTGTTAATGCACTGGCTTTTCACCTTTTAAAATTTTGGTTAAAACTTATTTCACTGAAAAGTGAAAATGAGTTTAGCAGCCTGGACTGACTCTGTTTTCTCTATTACACCGTGTAGCACAATGAGCACAACTGGCAAGGCACCAGTGAAGAAAAAATTTGGAGACTAGAGCAACCTCTTCCCTTCAGAAGAAGTGCCAAAAACCACTCCTCAGTATTTAAAAGTGAGCAACAAAGGGAAGAGATACTTGATTCAATTTCAACTGCATGAAGAGCTGAAGTTGTACTAGTGTCAGTTCATTGTCTCGATCCTCAGCTCTACAAGTGTAGAATCTTGTTATGGAACACAGATTCCAAACATCAGAGTGGCCATAGCTCTTGAAAAATGCATCACAACTCTGGTTCTTGATGTTTTCCATAGGAATAGATTTTCTATTTTAAAAATCTGTGGGGTAAAAAGACATTCCTTAAATCTTTTACTTGTTGTAATAACTAAGCTTTAGTTTAATGTGTTTCCAGTGAGTATTTTTAAAGCATTGGCGTCCAAAATAAATTTTAATAAAGAAACTTTTATCCCTGAAAGATAGTAGGAACACATTAAATTAATAGGAAATAGTGGCATTTTATTCCATGATCTGATTCACATGTACTTCTTGTGATTCTAATTCTACAGGGAACGGCAGTGGAACAACAAAAATGTTTGTGATTTAATAGTCAGGTTTGAATGTTGGCAGAGAAAGAAATGCAGATTTTTCTTAGTGTACAAAAATCTACCAAATTCTAGAACTTGTGGTTCTAGAAAATGTATGCACCATGAAATACATGGGAAGAAGAATACATTTTCACGTGTAGGTCACTAAATACTCTGAAAAGGCAGGAAGGTATTTTTGCAAACTCCTCTTATGAGGCACAAAGTTGGGTAGTTTTCTAAGATCATAGATGACCCTTAGGGCATCCAGCAACAGAATCACCCCAGGTCCAGTCTGGTACTCAGTGAGCTCTTCAGGGAATTTCATTGTAGTGAACAGACTGTATTACATTAGCAGGATGCTGCACTGATCTTTATTTCATCAAAGATGTGCAAAAGCTGCTGTAAGTCTAGGAAGAAATATTTTTACTTGCTCTACTTTTTAGTCTGTGGGTGGGCCACTGAGGATCCACAATTATTTTCAGGTTTTGGGCACATTTCTACAGGAGACATAGGTGGTTTTCTGTCTTTATTTTGGTCAAAGAACAGTACAGTATCTGTGACAACTTGTAACCTCTTTAGAATAGTCTTGAACTGGCAAACGGAAATGTTTTCTGCAAGGTTTTCCAGAGAGAAAAAATTTTGCCCAAATGATTGTTATTTTGTCCTTAAGGCTTCAAACAACTTCCTTCAGTTTGTCGTGCTCTCTTTTTAGTAGAAACATGCTTACTATTTTGATAGATTCAGATGGGAAATAATAGTCTTTCAACACCTTTGATTTTATCTTCCTCTGTGGTCACTGTTCTAAGTTCAATGGCTTTACTGTCACTCTTTAAGTCTTAATTGCTGCAGGTTTTGTCTGAAACAAATGCCTCATTTGGTGTATCATTGTATTTTGAGGAGTCCTTGATGCCATATGCACAGCAAATCAAATATATATTAATGTCCAAGTAGAGTATTATCATATAAATGAAGGAGGAAGGCAACAATGAAAATCTAGAAACATTAGTTTCCTGGGGAAATGAACAGAAGTCCCCTAAGGCTTTAATTCTTGGAGAAATGCTCTGGAGAAGGCAAAGCTAACCAAGCATCTCTCTGTACAGTTGGATTCCTCTGGAGTAAGTCATAAATGATAGACAGCCAGCCTGTAGCTGCATCCCCTGAGCCCGAGAGGAACACAGAGACAGACACAGAGAGCTCTGGCAGAACTGTTATGTCTGGTGGGCTAAAATCCAGCCTAGGAGGGAATGAAGAAACTCAACACTGAAAGGAAATGAAGGAAAAGCTGTTATTTCCCGGAACTCATCTGCAAACAGGTCTTCACCAAGCCCCAGCTAGGGACTCCCCCAGAGGAGTTTTACCAGGTGGCACAGGGAATGCAGTGACTGATGTTTTTTCTCTCTCTATTCCTGTATCCTCCCCCAGATATTCCTGGATTGTTTCTCCTTTGCTGTCCTCTCTGTCCTAATCACTGGGTTATCTGAGAAAGAGCTGAAAGAAGGGCTGGGATGTTAT
The DNA here is from genome assembly GCA_017589585.1 of Phylloscopus whistleri. Taxonomy (NCBI): domain Eukaryota; kingdom Metazoa; phylum Chordata; class Aves; order Passeriformes; family Phylloscopidae; genus Phylloscopus; species Phylloscopus whistleri. The sequence continues at coordinate 1,184,009 of JADMLD010000108.1, read as the reverse complement.
TTAGTGAGGAGCCTCTCATGTGAAATGTCCTCAGCAGGGAGCTGGGGTGCTTATTTAGGAGGAGATAGAGATGTGAAGGGATATAGGAGAGCAGCAGGACAAGACTGGGATAAACAGCACTTCTCTGTCTCTACCACCAAGTAAATCTCTGGTTTGTCAAGAATTTTGTGCCCGAAGCCAATTTTTAGTAGAAATTAAAATAGGTGTAATACATTTCCAAAGAAATCCATCCTCCCCTGCTTATGACCACTGTTGTTTACTGGGGATCTAAAATAAGCTGGCTGATGGATTTGTCATCAGCTTAGATTTCCTCTGCTAATAGACAAAAGAAAAATTAATAAAAGGATTTCTCAGGTGCTGTGTTGCTCTGCTTTTATGCTTTTACTTGGCTCAAGTTTCACAAGCATGGGTCTTGCTCAGCAAATGGGGTTTGCAATTTCATACCTTTGAAATATGTTTCTTGATGAAAACTTTTAATTTTGGATGTAGATATAATATAACAAGCTACATTATCACTTCAGACCTGACACTGGTCATCTTCAGAACTGAGAATGTCATGCTTATTTTCTGTTCTAATACACCTTATGGATCAGGATGGTTCTTTCAGAGAAACTGTGGCTGCCCCATCACTGGAAGTGTTCAAGGCCAGGCTGGATGGGGCTCTGAGCAACCTGGTCTAGTGAAAAGTGTCCCTGCCCATGGCAGGGAGGTTGGTACTGGAGGATCTTTAAGTTTCCTTCAAACCCAAGCCTTTCTATGATTCTGTGATTGTATGATTTAAATCACCTATTTAAAGAGCTGAATGATATGAACAATTGCCATATCAGAATTTACCAGCTGAGGAATATAAATTTATGCATATATTAATGAAAAATATGGAATTCATTATATCTTTGCTGTGATGACTTCTCTTCTGGAAATCCCAAGGGCTGTATAGTGCCAGCACAGGAAGGTGGGTTTCTGGCTGGCTTTAAAGTAATGCAGTAATTTATCTAACTATAAACTATCATGTTCTGAAACTTATTTTCCAGTGCAATAGTAAATGGAGATGATAAAAAATCAGAACTTTTCGATTTTGTGAACAGAAGATTAATTATTTGGGGGGGGGGGGGGGGGGTGGGGAAGTCAGCTTTCCATAATTCATTCAGGGTAAAATCTAAAGAAGTAATGTTAAAAGTGAATCTTTTGGAATGGTAATGGAAAATGGAAATCTTTTGGGTAAGTATATTTCCCGTTTTGTTGTTTACAGTTAGTGATCATGATCAGTTCTTACAATTTTTGTGCTCATATTGTTTTAATTAGGATCGAAATGGAAAAAATATTTCATATAAGAATTCTGCCTTCCTTTCTGATTAATTAATACCACACAGTTTCAGAAAATATGAATAATAGAGGCTGCAATGATACTGGGTTTATGTTTTCTCACTGACAGTGTAGTAGTGAGCCAGCAAATGAAATATTGCATGTCATGCCACTTGATGGGATATAATTCTGTTGTGGAGCTGAGTTTAAATTCAGCTTGGCAGATCCATTGCCCACACTGTCATAAACCAATCTATTTTTATTCTGTCATTGTGTGAAGTGAAAAAAAACGTCAAGTTTGAATCTGTGTGTGCTCTACCTCCCCATGAACTCACTGTCTCTAGAACAGTGACCTCCCTTTCAGTATTTTCTAGCAGGCTGTACTCTTACTTCTATATAAAATGTGGGGTGTTTCTAGCCAAAGAGGAGGTTTTAGTTCTTTCCCAATGCTATTGCTTATTGAAGCCTCAGAAAAGGCCCTACTAAAAGATTACAAAAAGCCCTTGAAAGGTGCCTGCTCTGTGCCAACTGATTTTGCCTTGGCCCTCTCAAATGAGGAGCTGACGATTTCATTCCAGTAGGAGGTAACGAGGCAAGGAGAGAAAAAACTTAAACACTGATGATCATTCCTAACAAGCAGTTTTAATGCTGTCTGTGAGAGGGATGTCCAGGCTGGGCCTGCTGGCTCCTGCTGTGATGCTTCCTGCCCTAGCCAGGGAAGTCAATAACCAGCTGCCCAGGATTATCCAGTTGTGGCTGGTCAGTCGACATGGTCTGGCACAGAAGATGTGCTTGACCTGTTGAACAGAAGCTTCTACTGTTACTTTTTTTGGTTTTAACATTCTACTCTCTATTTTTTTTCCTGAATTTATTTCTTTGCCATGCATTTCCACATCCCCTCTTCCCACAGTTTTGGTGGGATTTTTTGTTTTGGTGGTTGTTGTTGTTGTTGTTGGGGTTTTTTTGTTTGGTTGGTTTTTTGTTTGGTTTTTTTTGGTGTTTATTTTTTTTTTTCATGAGTGCTCAGCTGCTCCTTCCTGGGTGTACTGAATAGTGCATAGGGCTGGTCACATTGCTGTCTGGGTTTTATTTCCTGTGAAATCTCTGGCCTTTTCACTACAAACGAAATCTTTTGGGACAGAGATTGTCTTTTCTATCCCTTGCCTTCAGTAGCTCCTATTCCCTCGCCCTTCAGTGGTTTCTATTCTGTTGTAAGTTGCAAGACAAAACTGGAAAACTGCTTGCACCTCTTCAAAATTAGGATGGGTGAAGGATCTGGAAGATGGCAGATGTAGCAGAACAAAGAGGAGAAAAGATGAGTAACGTGGCCGCAGTCACACAGCAAAGTGCTGACAGAGAGAGAAATAGAAACCAGGAATGCTGCTTCTCAAGCCCGTGTTCAAAACAGTAAGCCCTGCAGTTTTTTCATAGTGTTATCTAGAAATTTCAAAGACAGAATGACATGCCACTGTAAAACTGATAATGGAAGACTACCATCAGCGAAGCACTATTTATAAATAGGAGGGTGGGAAGGAGCTCTCTATGCTGAATGCCATAAACAAAGAGCAGCAAGGGACTAAGGCGAACATTTTTATGTTGGTGTGCTGTGGTTAGCTTTATTTAAACACAAACATTGTTAAGAAACATGGATTTATGTATTTTCTTTGATCAATGAAGTCTGATACGTTTTAAACATCCTGAATATCTCATTTCTGTGTGTCCAAAAGGAGAGGAAGAAAGACTCGGGAGCACATGCTTACATCTTTTGCAGTCCCATTTTTGTACAAGTTCACGCTGGTATCAAATAGACAGATTTTTCAAGGACTATGTGGAACTGTCTTTTCAAACAAAAGGGAACCCAAGTTGTTCCAATTAAAATGTGTCTAAGGACACTTTTTTACATTTTACTTTCCCAAAAGAGATAAATAAACAGGTACAGAATGAACGTTTGGTTTTACAACTTGATTCAAAGCCCACTTACAAGGTCCCAACATAGGTGTGCTATATGAAACAAATTCACCTTGAAGCTATATTTGCTGTGTTCTAAAATCAAAGTGAATAACTAAACCAAAATTTTTCCCCTACAGTATGTCCTTCTCTCAGTTTATCCACAGAAGCCAAACACAGATGTATTTTATTTTAATTAGTCCCTTAACTTTCTTTTGTATATACTTTTAATGACTCCAGAGCAGTGGATGTTATATCCCAGGGATGTTGTTACTATTTATTCTCTGACTCTCTCTCACAGACCTTTTATTCTTGTGCTTAGCATGCTGCAAATTGCCTGCTCATCGGTGTCCTTCACTGCCTGGATTACTTCATGGTGTTTACACAGCAGAGCAAACTATACAACATCCCAGGGGCCCAATGCTGCTGCCCCGGAATACCGGTGAGTCTAATTGACAACAGGATGTGCCTATGCTTTATGAGAGGAGAACCAAGCCCTCAGCACAGCCAGCCAAGCTGCAGCAATAAAGCCCAGACTTTATAATATTCTCTCACTCCTAGGTTCTTGAGAGGCAGAAATCCCTGGTTAGCAGTATGTCAGATTACCTTTAGCATGATTCTTATTGTTTCATAATGCAAATTAGTATCTGCATTTATATGTGTTCGTTTAAATTCCTGATCCCATTGAAACTATTCTCAACAGGTTTAAGGTTACTTACTAATTTCTAAGGTTTAATGAGAGGGTGTCACCTTATTTTGAAATATTCCGTGCTGTGAGTGATTCAAAAGTGCCTTGAATGAAATTCTTGTTTAAGTCTGGTGTTTAAAGCAATTTGTAGCTGGATTATTTTCTATTGGTTTTGCCATTTCTCCTCTTCTCTGTGGAAGATGCCACTCTGTTTTTAATGAGGGGACCATTACACTAACACTAATTAAGCAGGCAAAAGCAGTTTAGCTCTTTTCCTTGAAGTTCTGTTAGAAGAAAAATTTTTCTCTTCTTGGGAAAGATGATCGTCAGGAGCAAAATCCAAAGAGAATGTCTAGTTTAAATCTGTTGCTGTTACCTAGCCACAAAAAGGAGCAGTAACAACTGGCTTTCTAGATTGGGTCACTCCTGCAGAGGAAGCAGCATTTTATTCCCCCGTGAACAGAAAAGGGTAAGAGCAAGAGTGGGTGCACAGTAGTTATCAAACTGCAGGAAACATCCAGGAAAATCTTCATTAGTTGTTTGGAGGAAATCCACACAATCCCTCATGGGCCTTTAGAAGGCAACATCACAGCCTGACACATAATCCTGCCTGACTGCACCAGTGCTGTTTCATTCCCTCCAGTCTTCCTTTTCTAGCTTTCTGTTCCCTCCCACCCATAAATTTACTTCTCTGCCCAAGAAAGCTGCAAAGTTCTGAGATGCGAGATCTCTCTCCCAGAGGGAGGTCAATAATAAATTATAAAAAGTGGCCAAGCAATCCCAGTTCAGTATGCTGTATACCACATACAGGGAGAACAGGACAGCATGGAATATCACTGACTCAACTGTGACAGATTGCTCTAACAGGAACTCTGACCTTTTGCATGGAAGAAATCTCCTTTCAGCATTCACAGCTTGTTTCTTTGAAATGAAACAGTGAATTCCATGGACACTGACTGTTTACTCCAACAAAATTGCCGTTCACGTGTAGGTGATGCAACAATTGCTTGGAATAACCTCAAAATAACAATATTAATATTAATCTTTCCTTTTAGTGTGTTTGATATGAAAAAAAGGCATGAGAAAGTGATGATAGTGGAGTGCTGAATGTGCTCAGTATAAAATACTGCTTTTCTGCTCCCCAGTAAGAACCTTCCCTGAAAGTCAAGTATTTCATCTCATTCTCTCTTTGCAGCACTCAAGGCCAAGCATGTGGTGTAATGATAGCAGTTTTGCTGTGCAGACTGCCATGATGTGCTGTTTAAGACAAATATTCCAAACCTTTTTGAGCACAGGAGCAAGTTTTCCATGAGACTAACGTGTGTGTTACTGCTTACTGGCTTTAATGGCATTGTTAGGTGTAATGATAATCCAGGTGGGTGAACCGCCCATAACTTGGGGCCATTTCATCAGCGTGAGGCTAAAAACTTGCGTTTTTCTGTTTTGGCAGTAGCACTGGCAGAACCCCCTGCTTCCTCTTTCTGCCCTCCAGCCTGGCAAATGACACCACAGTGTGTCAGCATATATGAACTGCCCAGGGAGAGACTGAAGTAGGCAGGGCTTCTTCATAGCCTGAAGAACACAGCTACTGAATGTGTAACTAAATCCCATGCCTGAATATTGTAGGTCCAATTTAGGGGCCCTGACAGTTGTGATGACAACCTTGGTATGAATTGTTTCATTAAAGATGTGTTGGATGTGTGTTTCATCCGCTCCTTGTGGATGCAAAAAAGGCACAGTGAAATTGTGTAATGCTTCCCATCCTGGTTTTTGGCCATTGCTGTTTCTTCTGGAGAGTATGAACTTCCAGTGCCTAGGAATGAGCAAGCCCATCTGTTCCACCCTGCTGCTTAATACCAGTCTAGCTTAGAGAGAGAGCCTTGTTTCCAGCAGCTGGCAATTAAACTGTACCAGTCTGCAGTGGTTTTGAGGGATGGTGTCATGATCTCATGCCACATGCATGTTGACATGTTCCTTTTTTCCCCAGTCATCTGTTCTCTTAAGCTCCACAGAGGCGTGGGTCCATGATGGAAAGGGAGCAATAAGAATTGGAGGGCAGCACATTTTAAAATTTCAGTCCCTTCTGTTCACAGAAGCAGAGCTTGTGCATCAAGGTAATGCATCACTCAGTGGCTGGCCAGAGAAATGTCCCATTGGGCTATGACTGAATGGAGACACTATTGCAATAGTTTTCTGTCTTTACTTCAAAAAAAAAAAAATACAAGTGTACTCTTCGTGCCCTCTTTATTTTGCCTGTTGAGAAAAGCATAGTCTGTCAATCAAGAAAAAAGCTTCCAATTGTGTAGCCTGTTAGAACCATTGCATTAATAACATGTGTTTACTACTGGGAGAAGCAGGCTCAGTGTGCTAAGATTTTGTTTGTCAGTCAGTCATTGGAACCCCACTGTTAATCGCATACAATGGTTTGTGGTTATGCCACAATTTAACCCAGGTTTAAAAATACAAACTAGAGCCTTGGTGGTCTGCTGAGAGCAGTGAGTGGAGCAAAGGTATTGCCTGAACCTGCCTTGTGGGCTGCTGGCTTGGAGTACTGTAGGAGCTAATCAAATTTATTAACTCGAGCCATGACCAGAATGCTCACACGGGTGAGTGTGGGTGGGTGCACCCAGGTTAGGCTACATTTTGGCTGCATTCTGCAGGGAGGAGGGAAAGCAAGGCTTTGGCTTCCCTTCCACAAAGACAAATTGGAACCAGATATCAACTGGATTTTGGGATCTCTGGCAGTCTAATAAGGAGGAGGTATTTCTTTTTGTTGTTGTGGGTTTTATTTATTGATGTAGGGAGTGGCTTAGAAAAAAACTGAGGGAGTTTCAAAACTGAATGCCGGTGGCATTTGATGCATGTGTGCATCATTGCTAAATTGCCCCCTGTGTGCCACTTTAAAGGCAATATTACAGGCACAATCTCTGACTACACAATAACGAGGTCTGAGGGTGGTTGCCAGAAAAGGGAGAGGCATTTGGCTACTGAGACAAAGAATACTGGAGAGGCAGTTGTGTATCTTTATATGAATCTTGACCTTCTGGCAGAGGTAGGAAGAGACCAAGTGACTAAACCATCTTTCTTAATTACAGCTAGAATAGGGTAAGTGAAAATTCCTGTTTGCCACAGCACTGTAGAAAGTATCATTCATAAACTGCAGGAGTTCTAATATTCTGAGAAGAATATATTCCTCTCCAGAGATAATTATATCCATTTCTCCACATTACCCTACGGCCCAAGACTTTTTGTAGGAACCTCTTCCAGATTTAGAGCAATGTAAGTGATATTTTTAAATAGCAGTGTTAGGATAAAGTCAGTTCCATACATTCTTATTCAAATAAAACAGCTTAGCCTCAATTCTTTTATTCTAAATAAAGGTTTCATAGTTTTATTTATCCTAATCACTGAAATTATAGCTGGCAAAATTACTGTAATTTTGAAATGCCTTAGCAGATTCATTCATAAAGGCAGTGAAAAATGCATACTTGTTTTAAATTTATATAGTTGCTTTTTCACATTTTCGATTCATATGCATTAACTCCTCACTGCTAAGTTTTCTTACTAAGAAATTAAATTAAATGGATTGAGATTTGCTGAAGGTACTTATACTAGTAAAAGCTTGAAAATGTGTGTAATATTCAGGGCAACACTGGGTTTAACTCTAACTAGGAGTGAGTTGAGACCATCCTTTGCTCATCAGGTCAATATTCTGCAGAGAATCCTTCCCCTTTGCCCTCCTGCCCCAACTCTACCATTCACAATGTATTCCACAAGATCCTATTTTTCTGGTTTTATGGGAGCTGGAGGGGAGCTTTGGAACTGCACAGCATCTGGGACTGCTTAAACTGTGGCAAGGAAGCAGAAGACAAGTGCTAATAAGAGGTGAAGAGGTGAAGACTGAAACATCCTTATACCCAACCATAAATCTGCACCTCCTATAACTATTAAAGTCAGTGGGAATATTGTATGTGGTGGCCTTTGGGATAAGACAACCATAAACATCTCCTCTCTCCCAATAACAGTGAATTATCATTTTTAAAATCTGGCTCTTGGAGCTTACTTGTATTTTGTCTGCATTACATCTATCTGAATGTCCTTTCCATGGGTATTTGACTGATTTTTCTGGGCTGTGATGATGATGTTTCCAGTTCAATGCCAATAGGCAGGTTAATTTCAGACTCTTAAGTATTTCTGAAGGAAAGTTTTTAGTAAAATGGAGAAGAAATTTCTACAGGCTAATTTCTTTGAGAGATGTAATGCTACTTGTATGTCACACTCTAACTTCAGTGTTTAAATGATGGCCTGGCCTGGCTTGATGACTGAAATGTGGTAGTGGCAGCTCCAAGTTAGAAGTCAGTCAAACATTTGCACATCCTGAATGCACAGTGTAGTTTGCAAACAGGCTGGCTTGGGCAGCATCACTAGTGCAGGGTGGTAGGGGTGACATGCAGAGAAGTTTTGTCACCAGAGTTAGCAATGATACTTAGGTATCAGGAGCCTTTATTCATCAGTTCTCTAATAAAAGACCCAGAGCTGAAAAGAGATGTCTTGCCAGTGAGCAATGTACAGGATCTCTGGTACCCATTCCACCAGGGTCACTCATTCTTTCCATAACATATGCTGACCATCCCTTTCCTTTTCTTGTAAACAGTATTAAACCAGGAGTGAGGCAGTGGCTTGTAAGCAACTGCAGCGAACGCCAAATTTAGGAATTTTTGTATTTTAGACCCCATGTGCCTCTGTCCAGTCATGGAATTCTGTTTTTCAGGATCTAACTTGTGGGTTAGAGAGTAGTGAAGAGAGAGAGGTTGACAAAAAGAAAGAAAATAAGGATTATATAGCCTTTGCCAGACTTGGAAAAACGTGCATGTATTAATCACCACTACCTTTGACACTTCAGCTGTATCCTTACTGCAAAAAAACACAGTCTTAACTTGGGCTGACTGACAGAGCTGAACAAAACTGTGAAAATAACAGAAAAACAACCAACAAAGACCAAACAAAACAGGGAAATATTTCAGCCAAATGAACGTCTCAAGTTCAGCCCTGATCACTTTATAGGCTCTAATATTTAGGCAGTGTGTCTTATGGTCCAAACTCTGAAGTCTATGCATTTGCATTTTTCAGCAATTTAGGTTTTTCTTTTTTATGATCACTTTTTTAGAAAAATTCAAAATAATGCTTTGTGACTGCAAATGTCCTTAGTTTACACATTGTTAGCACTTTGAAAATCACACGTTGTTGACAATGTGTACCTCTGAAAGATGCAAATGAGTGGCTGCTTAGCCTCAGTTGAGTTGTAGCTGCAGACAAGGCTAAACACATTAGCTTACGTAGTAGAATGTGTGATAGGTTGGAACTCTGTGCATATTGTCTGACTGCACATGTAGAGCACAGGCTCAACTTCACATTTTTGTCCCCTGTTGATAGGTTTTATTCTAGTCTGCACAGATGTGTCCTTTAGAATGTTTGATAGCAAGGAAACAAGAATGTTAATTAGAAGATATTAAGTGGCTCTGTTGCAGATATACTTCTGGGGAGGGTTATGTTTGAGAAGCTGAACACATCTCCACTGTCTGCTGTCACATAAAATTAATTCTCTTCATTTTGTATCATAACTTGTCTTTTGATAGTGCTAGATGAAAAGGACATGAAATATGAGTAGGGAGAGACTGCCTTCCCTTCTTTTCACATTGCCATTGCCCAGAAATCCAAGGAAGGCAGATCTCCACTCAGACATGTGTGCATCTTTTAGAGTGGTAACACAGTTCTGACCATCCTTTCTTCCCTGAGAGGTGAAAAGAATTAAAAGTGGTGTGGAGTTCTGGCTACATGGCAAGGAGAAGGTTCAAGTCATTGCTTTAGCACCCTCCTCTACGTGAGAAGTTGCCCAAAAATTTTGGCAAGGAAAAGTTGCCACTATAGATTTACCACTTGTTCGAGTTGCCTTTTGGTCTTGTTTCTATCAGCTGCTGTGGCAAATGCTCCAGAAGAATTATCTGGAACCTGACCTTGTATACTTATATATGCTGTATGTGTGCTTATATATTTTTTTTTGAATTCACACACACACACGTACATATTTATATAGAAAGCTAAATGGAGAACTTTTGCATAAATTCCAGACAGCAGCTGTCACACACTCTCATTCTAATGTGACTGTGAATAACATAAATGTTTCTAATCTTTCTAATATCTTTTGCCAAACACAAAACAAACAACACATTTCAGGTTGCCACTTAAAATAAAAGAGAGTGAAGTCCTTTAGCTGAAAGACATATCAAAGCAAATATATTTAGTTGGTTCTTACATGAAATTTAGATTGGGGCATGGCAAGTATAGTTCTCTGTGGTGTTACACTCAGTGTTAGTATAAACAGGAGTTTGGTTTTGGTTTCTCCCCCCCATTTGATCTTAAGGTTTGTCCGTTGTTTTGCACATTGTATTAATTTTGTAATTAGAATTCCTAGGAAAAGAGCAGAATGTACAGAATCTGGATTCTATCATTATAAAAGCTATGGGTCAAGGAAGCCATTCTCTCAAAGCTGTAAATTTCTATTTATGTGGATAAGAAAAAAAAAAAAAAAAAGTTTATCAGAACCAGTCTGATGCAAAAAAATAGTTACCAAAACTTCAGGGACAGATTTTCACATGGCACTAGTATAAAAGATACACATTCCAGCTGAAACATTGTTCAAGTGAAAGTGGCCAAATTTCAGGGCATCAGGAGCATCTAACATGGTCTTTTTCTTTCACATCTGATGACATTGCCCATTCTGAGTTTCAAACTTTGAATTTTAGAGGTAGAGAGGTACGCTGGCTAAAAATTCCCAATTTTTAAAAAATTAATTCATATTCTGTTTACATTATTTATCCATTCTTTATTTCCTCAGAAACATTCTTATGTAAGAAGGTGCTCTCAGAGAGTGGGCAAAGGGGCTCTGAAACTCAGCCGGGTGTGAAATGACAACAAATATAGGGCTGATATTATTTGAGCCATTTTTGCTGCTGTGAATGTTCTGCAGTTCAAGACTCAGATCTACATCTGTCAAAGAATTTAGCACTACATCTATTTTTATGTCATTTTACCCATGCTAATTGGATGAACAAGGAATTTGGAATACAAAGGAAGTGAGGGAATCTGGCAGTGCGACATCTGAGTCGGGTTAGCACAGCAACACATGGATGTACATAAGTGTCTGCCAGCTTTCATTTTCTGATTATTTCAGTCTACTGTCAGTAACAGAACTTTCCTGACTCGGGATTTGTGGCCATGCAGCCGTGAAGGGTTCTTCACCTCTAAATTCTGCTTTCAGCTCACCTCTAGGGCGGGCATTCTGAATGCCTGGGAAGGGCAGGCTGAGGCACTACTGAAGGATTTAGGCATTGATTAAAGAGAACCAGCATGCTCACCTAATTTTACCTCTTTAACCTTTAAATTGCTAATGTGTCCCTGCTCTGTTTAACACAGAGGGAAAACACAAGGCTTTTGCCACAGAGATATGGCACATTTAAATGGAACTTGCCAAAGCCTTGGGATGTAAGAAGTTCACTTTTATTGGAGATTTGTAAATGTTCTGTGGACAACACAATGACTAAGATATGTTAGAGTACGTGTCAGGGGTAAATTGCTTACATACCCTTCTGGTTTTGCTCTGACTACCTCTCCCTTCTGTCAAAACAACTTGCCATAATTAGAAAGGTGGTTCCATGCTGGCCCTATAGCCGTCTGTAGGAGTTTGCACACACAGAGCAATGTTTGACTAATAATTCTAATTTATAAACCATCAACAATCCTAAAAACAGATTAGCCAGCGAGGACTTTTTGTGACAAATACCATGGCACTCTTCCATACCGAACCACATAAAAGGACTCTGGGTCAGAAAAATGCATTCATTTAGGATCAAGTCTAGCAAAAGTCCCACGATTGCCAGTGGAACAAGAATAACACCCCTGTTGCCAGACTTTTCCTAGGCAGTGGGTGGCCATGGATAGAGTGCTGTCCCTTCCCCCACCAACATAGTCTGTGTGTTACAAGTTGATTTCTGTTGAAGTCCAGCAGCTCCACAGTCTCAGGGTAGCTGGCTACCAGCCTGTGCTTGCATTCCTGCCTGGGCTGCAGGGGCTCTGACAGCAAAGGTAACGGTGATGGTTAGCTTCACTCCTGGGATGGCACAGGCCTGGTGGAAAACCCTGACAGCTTTGGAATTGCATGCTGAGGTTCAGGAACAAAGCGCACAGGGAGTTCTAAACCGCCTCTGCCACCTCGCTGACACCGCTGTGTGCTCAGATCTCAAGATTAAGCCATTTATTTGTGCCAGGATATAGCCTGAGTTATGCAGCAAGTCAGAGCTCTTGAACATGAGCAGCCAGGTTCCTCTGAAGCAGCGTGGCAATGGGTGCAGCCTCTTCTCCTTGAGCACAGACCCAGACCCAGGTGAGGGGAGCCACTTGCAGCTACAGAGAGACCCCCAAATGCCCAAGTGAACTACCTTGTCCTGCAAGGTCACCCCAAAGCAGGTAGAGCAAGGCTGTAAGGACTTGAGAAACACATTGATCCTGTCAAACCAGCGAGGGTTTCAGCTGCTTAGAGAAAAGGATCAGAAAACTGATGCACTTGGCCCCTCTGTTGGGTTCACCAACCTGAATGTATATTCTGCTGATCAGAATGTTCTTTACCAGCTGAGCAGAGCTTTCTCACCAAGAAGACATTTTTAGGGGGAAAAAACAAAGTGCAAAACAACAAAACAACTGAATAATTGAAACAGAAACATTATTTTGGAAGATGATGAAAGTTAAGAAAATGGGAAGGGACCAGAGGGATAAAATATTTGCCAGTTGCAATATTTATTTCCTCTAGTTACAGAACTCTGTGATGGGTGGATGAAGGTAAATGAGACTTGTTTATAGTAGATTTATGTAAATATAGAAGAGCTTTTCCAGGACCTACATACATCCACCAAATATGAAACTGTAGTAAATTATTACAGTAAAAATGTCAGAAGCTTCTCTGAGATCAGCGAGAAAAACTCCTTGGTTCTTCAAACCTAGCCAGTCTCGTGTGCTACTACCCTTACCCACATCCACAAAGGCATGAGATGAGCTTAGCAGCATACCCTGAATATCAACACCTCTGGGTGTTTTACATTACAGGGGAAATTTAAGGCCCACTCTCATGCCAACTTCTGTCTTTTATGTGCATATTCATAAAATACGTTCAGTGATTGGCTTTCCAGTCAAGCTAGTTCAGACTTCTGCCCAAAGGGTTGGTCCCACCTGTCCCTTCCTGTGTTTGCTGTCTTGTGCCAGCACCAGCATTTGTGTCTGTAGAACACACACTTCCCCAAATACAGGGTCCAGGCAACAGAGATCTGAGCCAGGTGAAAGCTGCGTCTCTGCAGAGCTGTATCTCATAATCCAGTATCTAAATCTCTTCACTGGTAGCAGCCTTTTAATGAGTGTACTAAGTAAAAACAAAACCTATCGTTTAGGTAAGTCCAGTTCAAAGTTAGTGGATAAATCCTACATATCTGTCATGTACTGATGCTGTGCTGCACGGATGGGTTGCCCAAAGGAAGCCAAAAGCAATTTCCCATGGTGAATTCCCCATGCAAGCCCAGTTCTCAGCTACTGCTGATGCTTTGTTCTTCCAGGTTGTGTTGGTCCTGGTGTAAGGAATACCTTGGGCTGGGCACAGGCATGGCAGTACTGTAGGTGTGCCACGTTATGCTCTGCTGACACTCAGCTCACATTGCTGTGGGCTCCTGAGAGAGGGGGGAGGAGGAAAGAAGGGAAAAAAAGCCCATGAGCAGAAGCTGCAGGAGCTCACAAGAAAAGACCCTCCGCAAAGTTCTGTGTCCCAGATCTGATGCCTGACTCACAAAGCTTCACAAAACCCCTTGATACTCCTCCCTGCTGAGCTGAGCTGTCTTCCCTGCTTACCTTTGATCATAAGTAGCGTGTTAACTTATATATTGCAGTTTTTTGGGTTTGTGTCTTGCTCATACAAGAATCTATAAGATGTGGGCTGGATTCACATGTGCTCTCACATTCCTTCCAGAAGAATGTAGAAAAATCAGAATGTGGCCAGAAGTCTCCATCTAGTTTGATTTTTCTTTCCTTTACACTATCTAGGAGCTGCTACATGTATTGTAGGCCAAAGTTTATAACACTGCGTTTAACTGCACCTTTCACACAGCTCGTAAACCAGATTTCCAATAGCTGTAATTTTAAATTTCTCTCCTTGGATGCAGTGGAAAATGTGACTTTCATGCTTTTCGGTATATTTACAGCATCATAAATAACACGCAGATCTAAAGTGTTTTAAGTACATTGATATGCTGTTTTAAACAAAGTAGAGAAAACATGTAGCATATAGTGTCCAGTTGTTTTTATTTCTTTCAAGGCTAAGATTCCTCCTGCCTGCATAATTTTTAACTTTGCATGGTTCACAACTTCTTTACGTGCTGCACCTCAAAGTAAACAGAATTCAAAGTCAAATGAAACTTGGGTGAAGAAAGCAAGTGTGCAAAAAGCCTGTATGTTATTGCTGCTTACTGTAGATTTTAGGATTTATGGAGTTCCAATAGACTTTTCACCAAAATTTCAATCTGTGATAGGTTTAATATCCAAAATCTTACAAAATCTTTTGACAAAACAATCCTTGAGTTGATACTTGGCACAGTAGTAACTTTCAATGAACCAAGAAGTCTTTCTGTTGGTGGAATTGTTTGATTATAATCAGTTTCCATAACTGCAGCAGTACATTTATTACACATTATATGTTTATTGCACTATACCAATCCAACACTTTTATAAAGTGAATAATTGCTCTAAAAAGCCCTGCTTCTTATTTAGGATTATATTAGTATCATTCATTATATAAGTAACTGGTAGAGTATATAAACTTGGTTGTTAAATTTAACTACTGATCTGATAGAAGCATTTTAAGCAAAGTTTTGTCTTCTAGAGGTTAAAATTTGGATGTATTTTCTCTAAAGGAATGGCTGTGCTCATGCATAGATTTCTAAGCATTTCTGACCCTCTTCACATGCAAGAGGACTTTGGGGTTTTTTTTCTTGTAAGTGTCACTCATAGAAGTGGAAAGCCCTGAATGTATTAAAAGATGGTGTGGTCTCTTGGTCAAAAAATGCAACTGATGTTCTTGAACGTTCTGCTTCAGTGAACCCCTCACACACCACACATGGAACCAGTAAAGGAGCACTGTTTCTTCCTTGAAATGGGCCATGCTATTTCGTTTGAAGCAACATGTGTTTCTGCTGGGTGTTCTGTGGTTCTGTCTCAACAACATTACTCAGAGCTCAAATACAGCAGGTATCAGCCAAGGAACTCTCAAGTATCAGAGGGATGAATAAATCATATTTTCAAGAAACACCCATCCCTTTCAAATAGATACACAGCTATACATCTGAGACATAACTTGCTTGAAAGAAATAGTTTAATCTCACTCTTCCAAAATTCGAGTTGCCAGAGAACTTCCAGTAACAACTTAAATGAAAGTCACAGGAGAGGGATTGAGGCCTCAGTACTACTGGGGACTATAAAAACCAATCCCTTTCCTCGTGTCTGTTCCACTGGTGACCTCTAGTGCCCAAGGACAAGAACAGATATTCAGAGTTTCTCCGGAGCATTGCTTTGAGAGAACAGGAAAAAAAGCAGTGACCTTTTTTTCAGTGTGAAAAATTCGGACCTGCACTTTCAATTCACAGTATTTTAAGTGCAAAATAATAATATAGAAACTTAGTGTATTAGGGGAAGCAAAATATTTATACTAATTGTAAGACTAGAAAGCTTCTTATTTGTAAAAATGAATACTGTGCAAGATTGTTCACATTTGGACCATCTGTTTCAGGCATTTGTCTTTTCCTCAGACTGTGAGAAGGAACGAAACCTACATTGCAAGTGTTGTGCTTCAGCCAGCACATACTACTGAGCAGATGACCTTCAAGCATGAGGCCTAAATGGGTAACATTGTTGTCAACTAACTGGAATTCAGGTGAGAAAATGGGATGGCTAAGTACCCACTCAAAGACCACAATGGTTCAGAGCTTGATTTTTAGTTAATATTATATTTCTTTTAATGTAGCATGCTCTGACACGACAACAGGCTCTTTTCTATGAGAAGGCATACATTTAGGAAAATATATCCTAGGTGTTTCCTTCACAACAATGTTGTTGAATGGAGACTGAATAGAAAAGCAGCTCTGAGCTTCACTGCCATTCTATCAGCTATGGAAGCAATGGGCAGCCACAAAGATCCAGGAATTCCATCTTTCTTCCCAAAGTGCTTTGGTAGATCTGACTCCCATGAAGTCCATCTCTGCCTTTTCTTTGGCTAATGTTAACACAGTGTTGTGCAAATAGCAGCTCATGTTTAACAGTGTTAATGGAAGTAGATTAAACTGTGCTCTGAGAGAAGCATGCTAGAGAGAAGTGCTAGGAAATTGTGTATGAAGGAGTTAATAACTGAATGCCCACATGAATATATATCTGCCCCATGCAGATATATATTTTAATAGAAACAAGATAAAGTACAGAAATCATGCTTACAGCAAGGCTAGAATCTCAGATCTCTCCAAGACTGTACCCTAAGCAATGGCAGGAATCCCAGAACCACAGAATATGCTGAGTTGGAAGGGACCATCAAGTCCAGCTCCTGGCCCTGCACAGAACATCCCAAGAGTCACACCATGTGCCTGAGAGCATGATCCAAATGCTTCTTGAACTCAGTGAGGCTTGGTGCTGTGACCATTGCCCTGGGGAGCCTATTCCAGTGCCCAACCCTCCTCTGGGGGAAGAACCTTTTTCTAATGTCCAACTTCAACTTCCTCTGAGGAGCTTTGCTCTCACGTCCTGCCACCATTCCTAAGCATTTTGCTGCACTGTAATCGAGTTTTAAAAACTCCCAGTAGTCTCCTAGTTAGTGGTAAAGGACTCTGGGAATGTGAACTTGAGCCACTCTGGCAGTCACACTTGCACAGCCTTAGCTTGGACCGAGGCCCCTTCACAGCTACACTCCCCATGCTCACATACAGAGGTTCCCTCACCAAACCCAGGTTTCCCATAGCAGCATCTCAGACATCTGGGTCCTTAAAACAATTGAATCATGGTGCAACAAAATAACAGCCCAAGCTGGCACCTCCCAGGAGGGACCGCAAAGGAATCCCTGGGCTTTTATAATATTCCTCAACATCATATTGATGAAGCAATTGTATCTCCGAGTGCTCTGAGATGTAATCTCTTACAGGAGAGATGGGCAGTTGCCCTCTTCTCTGATTATGTTGTCAAACAGAAGGATGCTGCTATGGATTCTAAATTGAAAGTCCTGGATGAATGACAGCATCACCCTGCAGCTCTGTGCCAGGAGTCTGTGTCACAGGGAGCTCAGCCTTGTGCCATTGCTGTTGCAGAACAAACCCTTGCTGTGATGTGGTAGCACACAGCTCAGCCTGCAGGCTCCATAGGTTGCCACTCTGACCTGCCTGCATCTCACTCATCACTGCATGGGCATCTTCTGCAGAGTTCTGATGTTTTCTCCAGAGATCAAATGCCTAAAGCTCTTTGCTGTTTCGGTTGTTTATTGGCTCTGTCCTGAGAGGGCTAATGGCCCGGGGTCAAAGAATTCAGCCTTGCAGTTATTGAACATCTCTTGAGTAAAAGCACGTGCATGGATGTGTAAGAGACAGAAGACAGTGTGGGAATGGGAAGAAGAGGAGGTGTGTACAGAAGCTGGTCTTCCCTGTAATGTAAACCATGACAAATCCACTTACACATAGAGAGATGTAAGTGCAATCTTAAAATCTGTGTGTTGGGTGGCAAAGCTGATTACATGACTTCATTCCTGATGTCATTTGGTGGCTGTGGGCAGTGAACACAAGCCACCTAGCTACAACCTTTTAAGCTTTCTGCAGCTTATATAAGAACTTAATAGGACAGTAAATTGCAGTAGCTGACTGCATGCAAATACAGCAAAGCTTCGGAATTGGGGGACTTTTTGTGTTTTAATAAAGGCATAGGAAACAGCTGATATCTTAATTCCAACATGAGCAGAATACTCACGAGGTAAACATTTTTTTCCCTGTTATCACATTGGCTGTCCAGCAGCAGTCCTCTGGCCAGAATCTGTGAGGTGGTAGTGATCCAAAGTGCTGCACACACTGCCTGAGGAATGCAAGCAGCATTAGTACTCAGGTAGTAGAAGTGTACTTCTGGTTTTTAAAAGAAAGCCAAAGCACTGCTCTGCTGGAGGCATCACTGCTCAAGTACCTGGAGGCTCTGAGTACCTTTTCTGACAACAGCAGCCTCTTCAGAGGATTCAGAGCAGGTATTTCCTGCTTTTAAGATTGTTTTTGTGGCTGAATCATCCATAGTCTGAGCCAGAAAGACAGTAAAAATCATAAGATGACTCATTATAAGTGTAAGAATATAAGATCTACTAGTTCTAGAACTTGTATATGTTTTAAGCTGGTGTCCAATTTTCTTTCAAGTGCAGTTTGACAAAAGAAAAAAGCAAGTAAAAAAGAACAACTTTAGGTGGCATAGAAAATGGGTCAGTCAATATTTTCAACTAGCATAAAAAATTTCTAAGTATTTTCAAACTATATTTACTTACATTAAAATCTGTAACTATCTTTCAGCTTGACAAGAAAGTTGGAGGTATTCAGTTAGATCAATTAGCAAGGTAAGATAAACATTTCAGATAAAATTTCCTTTTTTAAATTTTTAATCATAATTCACATTTGTAATTTAAATCAGGGTGTAGTTCCTGCTCTCCTCCTCTGTGACTCAGAGCAATACAGACCCAGTGCTGGCCTCTGAGCACTGAGGTGAGCACATATGAGCAGCATCCTTTCAGGGGGTCTCTGTCATGTTTTATTCATCTGAATAATAAGGGTACCCAATAATTTGAAACAACAACTTTCAGGCCATCAGGAACTATGTAGACTTGCTAAACTTTGGTTTTATTATTCTATTACACTGATATGATTAGGAAGAAAAAAAAAAGGCACAACCCTCCAATTGTGAATAGGTTAAATTTAAGAATGTTACACCCATCAGAAAAATGAAATGCTTTACTCTCTAAACATTCCTACTAAACATCTGGGAAATCTTAGCTTAAAGACAGTGCAGCAGGCACAATGGAAAATCCTTGAGAGTGATGACAGCTCTGATTTCACATGTATTTATAATCCCGCACTTCGTTTATTTTCTTGAGCTTTCTGAACTTGACAGAGACAGATATCTGAAAATAACTGACATGCTAGCTGTCAGCCTGTCCTTAAAATGTGTGGTCAATAGATCAAGGCAACTAAAACACAGGGGGCACAATGTTACTCTCCGTTACAAAATGCAGAGAGGATGAAGCATTTTATAGCTCTTGAGTGAAATGCTCATGTGTGAAAAAATAAATAGCTGACAGTCTCTCACTTCAGCAACTTGTATGTGGTGCTGAAGGCAAACTACTACCTGCAGTCTGTGAAGGAAGGACTTTGCCACTGTAACACAAACATGGAAGCGTGAAAATGAGAGCTGTTGCTATAGGGGGCAAACTTTCACCTGGTTTGGGGGTAAGATTTTCACCAGGCCTGTGAAAGGTCCTTCCTCAATAAATGGGATCATTTTGTGCAGTAACTTTGAGATAATTGAATTCAATGTGCAGCTCAGTCTCCTTTGTTCCTGTAGGCATTAGGGGTAATCCATAGTTTTGGCAAGTAGGAAAAGTAGGAGAGACCTAAATGAAGCTAAAGCTGCTTTGACAGGAGTTTTGTATTATACATGTCTGCAGCTCCCAGTACAAAGAGGAACAGTTTCTTCAAATTAAATGACATCCCATACAGACTGCTGTGACAATGAGTTAACATAAAAGGCCAACTTTTACGTTAACCTTTGCTATGTTACATAACTTGTGTTATATTACTTTTAATTCACGGGGCAAAGATAATAAGATTAATTTTGAAATTCTCCAAATATGAGCTGGAAGACAGCAGTGATTGCTTGCTGTCCACAATACTGAAACTTCTTGTGTGGTGTCAGTAGTTCTGCCAAGGTAAGCAGGAAGAGGAATGAACTACTTACCTCCACTTCCTATATCTGCTAGGCACTGCATAAATTTTTGAGAGAGAACCTACCAGTGAGTGGCTGCAGATCAGACTAGACAAAATTTCTTCCACATGTTACAACCACGTTGCTCATTAACCACAGAGATTCAAGAAATCTGCCCTTTTCAGTTATCTCAGTTGTGGGTGATGGCTTTGTGTAACAAGAGCAGTGCACAAAAGGCAGCTAGGGCTGGGAAAACCTGCCAGAGAGGGATCCTGGCAGCTCATTCCTCAGAGGGATAAGCTCTGCTTTTCCAAGGAAAATTCAGCAGGGATATTCCTGGAGCACCTCCTTGCCTAGAGAAAAAAACTGTAAGTGTGGGTGTATATTTATATTATATATTATTTTATATTATATGTATATTGTATGAGGACCAAAAAACAAATGTAAGTGTATGCCTAAATCTGCAGGAGCAATGATTTTGAGTCACATTAGAGTAAATATCTTGTTACAAAGATGTTTTGGTTTAGAAGATATGCCACTTACTATTCATAAGTAAATAAAATCTGTCTTGCAAGGAGATCATGAAACATAATAGAGTTTTAATGTAATGATTGTTGTTTTTTTAGTCCCAGTTCTCTGTTCATACCACAGCTCATGACCACATACAATAGTGTAGATATGAAAATTACTGTGTGTGACTGTCATGTCCCACTCCTGAAAGGAAGGGAACACCCAACATTCCACGCACATGCCAGTGGTGGAAAAGGAACAACAAATTTCAGGGAATGTGAAAAAACCTATCAAGTGTTATTAGTAAATTATACAGTATATTTGCTGTCACTTCAGGAACCCTGAGGTGCCTCTGTTTGGATGTGAGGACAAGAATAGGACTGCAAATGAGAATACAAAGTTGGGAGAGATTGTAAAAGGGTTCCAGATATTTGGACAACTTCCTGGGAACAACTGGGCTGACAAAATCCTTCTGAATTTTGCAGTTTCAGCAAACCTGTTTATAGGCATCTTTCTAAATTTTCTTTCTTACTTCCACTCTTTTTTTAATAAATCACTGTTGTTTGTTGTACAGTGCACCTGTTGCTGCTGTGGCACTTTGTAAAATTAGAGGACTGGATTCACTCTGGCATTCTTGCTAGCAGTGGCAATGACAGCAGATTTCAGAAATGCAGACTATGGCAACCAGGGCACGGAATTCCAGAGTATTCCATTGAGAATATGGGCTCTTCAAACTTGTCTCTTGCATCAGTACTTTCTTCTGTGTACACAGGAGATGCATGAAGATATTAATTTCTCACTCCAGTGAAAATGTTTGTAAGAAGGCAGAGAAAACATCATTGTTTTATTGAGATAGTCTTCAAACAAAGTTTGATATAAAATGTCTGTTACACAAGCAGTATTTGGGAGAAAGCCTTTGAAAGAAAAAGGATGCATCATTAAAGTGGCTTCTTATGCTGGTTAGCAATGGACTTGGAAGGCAGAAAAGAATGTACCAGTGTTTCTGGCTGCAAAAGTCTGCTGTAGCCTGATAAATGTTCTGAATCAAAGATAAGGGTGTGCACTGAAAAAAAGCTGTTAATGACATATTGATGCAAGCATTATGCTGTCCTGTGGAATGGAGATATTTGTCCAAATGCTTGTTATTCCTGCTTGCTTGTCACTCCTGAAAGTCCAGCTGGTGTCTTTTTCATGGGCCCAGGGGTACAGAAGTATTCCCTGTTGCACTGCTGTATACCTCAAAAGAAATCGTCTCAGCAGAGAGAGAGGGTGAAATTTTGACAGCAGGGTGATAGTTTACCAAGCAAATTCCCTTTTCTTGACAAACTTATTTCCTCTAAATTCAAATTCTCAGTAGTCAACTCAGCATATTCTGTGGTATATCCTCTGATGAAGTTCATACTTGTCAACCACCAGTTTTGAGATGGACTTGGGAAGCAGCTATGGAAGGCATAATACTGTTTCTTTAAATGATCCTAAATATTTAGCTATGTGAATAGTCATTACACTTTACAGGCTGGCACTGGTTTTGCTTTGAATACTTAATTTTATGGTGCACTAAATATTTGTGAATATATCACGATCTGTGACCCCTGCCAAAGAAAATGCCTGGCTTTTGCAGGCATTCACTGCAATGAGTCACTTCACTTCCACGAGTCCAGGGCTTTCATCTGGATGCATTTTCCATACTTACCAAGAGCTTTGAAATCTACACAGTCTCTTTGTAGGTGTGAAATACAAGATCTCCTCATCAAAACTGGAGTGCTTTAGGAAATGAGCAGTTCAGAATTTGTCTTACAAATGACTAGGACTTGCTGTTCACCTGTTGGTCTCGTAATTTCTGTGCTTGCTGCACACTTGGTGAAAATTCTTTTCAGCAGATCCAAAACTGCTGGAGTCACAGAGCCCATTTGGCATCCCAGCCCTTGCAGCAGCTGTTTCAGGAGCCAGTCTGATTGAGCCAATAAGCAGCACAGCAGAATGATAAGCATAGCAGGGGCAGGCTTTTGAGGGCTGTGGCTTTTGGTAGCACTTTTTTGTTGTGGGGACAGTGACCCAGGGATTTTTCCCTGGTGCTTTTGCCCTGTTCCAGAGATAAAAAGAAAAAATGAAGATGTTTGAGGCAATACCTGTGTTCATTCTGTTATTTACAGGTGAGTGAACATTTCTTTATTTTTTTTCCTCAGCTAATAATTCCTCTTCGATACTTGCAATTACTTTTTGAAAATATTCCTAACTACATTCTAAATGTTAATTCATATGGCTTGATCTATAAGTACAATAATTTAAAGTGTTTTGCCTGTGCATTATTATATTGTACCACATGAACGATTACTTCACTTATATCTCTGTCAGTAAATTAAGCTTAATCAGTACACTAATGCTTAAAAAGCACACAATTATTTTGCCATGCAAATATCTGTGGCACTCCTAATAATAAAACTTCAAGAATAATTTAGGTTGTATTTTAAAGAAATCCTCTGCAGGTACAGAAAGACACATATACCAGTGTAAAAAGTAAGACTTGTTGCAGTCATCTTAGACTCATTAATGAATGGAAAAAATAAAGGTTAATATCAGTTATGATCAATATTCTAAAAATCAACAATAAAATTAGAGAGAGGACAACACCTACAGCTCATCCCTTTTTATTTGTCTGCACTGCTGCTTACAGGTACAGTGGCAGTATCTCAGTGATGCTTCAAGGAGAACAAAAAATTTGATTATTTCGGGCCTTTCAACAATAAGCACCAGGCTTTCCCACCTGCCCCATAAAGACTGTTTTTACAGAGTAGAAGTGAGAATGGCTGGGATCTCCCTCTGCAAGTTTCATGAACTTCCCAAAACTGCACTGTTTGCACCATCAGGACCCCCCTGGATCAGTTCTGTCTAATGAAAACGTTTATGTTTGATACTCAGAATTTGTGACCGAATGTTGTGTTAGAGAGACCTTACATAATTTGAGGATAATATTAAACAGTAGTGAAAGGGGTTTATGTTTGTCTGTTAGAATTTGTGACTAATCCTATGAGTTTCATAAATTTCCACCCAAACATTGTTTCTGTGTGAAAAAGAAAAAAAATAAGCTTAGTCTGGTGTGAAGACATAAAGCACTTTCTTCTTTACACCTCTAAAGGCTGCAGTAGAGGGAGAATTTAAGAAGCTGCAAAGAGGTGGAGGGGGTTGGTTAATGGGCCTTCTTATCACGAGGGCACATGTGTTCTGAAACAAGCCTGGCTGAGAATTTGTGCTGTCCCTCTTGTAAGGAGTCCATGGAAATACGTGTATCACCTCTCTGCCGAGCTGTGCCCTGCTTGGCAGAGTCCTAGGAAAGCTTCAAGGTGACAAAGCAAGTTTCTCTCCTAAGCCTGGAGTAACTGTAATGCATTGCTAGCAAGTGCTGCACGCTCTCAGAGAGAGGCAGCCTCTGCCCATGAGTACTGCTGGGTGCACGTGTTTGCTCTCTTCCAGAGAAACTGCAGATGGATGTTATGTCTGCAGGGAATGCTGTAATTCCAGGAAGGACTTTGTAGGTAGCAAATCTCAGGGGAGACCAGAATTTAATAAGATGTTTGATGATGCTGTTTTTTTTTTTTAATTTGTGTGTCCAAGAATCTCATAGGGCAGAGCTTTGCACCCCTGTGATGTTTCAGAGACCATGTGGAATCTCCTGGAACTTCTGCTTCAATAGAAGATGTTTTGTTTTGATTTGCTTTTCATGTCACAGCTGTGGCTGTGAAAAGCATCTCCTTAATGCTCCAATAACATATAAAAGGGTAGAGTTTTCCTCTCTTCCTGTCATTAACAAAAAGTTCAGGAAAAGTATCTTTCACCTCTCCCCAATTCTTTTTCATTACTTTGCAATTGAAAGGGAGAAGTAATGTGAAAGAAGGAGTGTTAATTATATTTGTTAATTAAAACAAGCAAATGAGTGTCATCATCAATGTGGCTGCTTCCCATTTGAGAAGTATATAGGGAAAGAGGAAAAGTGAGAATGAGGATGAATACATCCATAAACATCCCAGGTGAACTGAGCTGCCATATCCTATCAACCCCCATCAAAGCAAATGAAAGTGGGTTTGCTAATTTTCACAGAGTGCCCAAATCTAGTAAAGGCTCTGCTGCTGTTCCCTTATGGATTTCATTTTCTTACTCCAGAGCAAGGAAATAATAGCTGAAAAGAATATCTGTGATTTTTTTAAAGGCTGAGTAAATGGCAGTGAGGGGAGTTTTTCCAAACTTTTTGTGAGAAATATCTTAACAATTTCAACTGAAATGTTCACACAAAAAAAAATGGGATGGAGGGAAACATTCCAAATGTAAAAGATTGTCCAAGGCAAGATTGTCCATGTTACGAGCATTTGAATCTTATAACTGAAGTTATCAAACAACCTTAATAATACATGGTATGGCGTACTCCAGCAATAATTTATTGAAATGTTTTTAATTTTAGGACATCTTTGTAATGCCCAGGATGAAGAGCCATCAGTGGGTATTTCACCTGCTAAGGATGTTGATCCCCTTGTCAAAGATTCTTCAGGGAGTCCTGCAGTGGGAACACAGGGAAGTGATCACGCTCCAGGTCTGTTTTTAAAGTTGTTGCTTCCTTCAAATCCTGAGTCAGTTCTTCCCTCAGGTGTGCACATCTGAGGGAACACTGTGAATTGAGGGAACACTGTGAATACACTGCTCCACTTTTCTGCTGTTGTTTTCCACCCTGTGACTGTACTTAGAAGAATTGTGAGCACAAACCAATTTAGCAGCAGTATAACCCTGTGATTGATTTAAACAGCTTTCCACCTGTTTCTGCAGAAATGGAAGCTGAAGCACAAAGAGTATTTCAGACATCTCAAGCCTAAATAATTATCTGTCAAGGGGCAGGAAATGTATCATTTAATATAAAATGTCAGGCATTTTCCATGATCAGTGGCTAGCTTCATATTCTGTGCCAAGAAAAGAGCACTAATGAGGAAGATAACAGCAGAAGAGGTCCCCCACACCTGTGAAGTGTCTCAGTTGTTTCTGGGACACCTCTCTGTGCAACATCTGCCTCTGGGTGTGTCTCAAATGCCACGCTGGGCTTTCTGGAGGCTTTCTGGAGTGACTGCTTTCTCAAGCCCACCTCTGCTCTTAACACCACAGCTACAGGCTGCAGGCTCAGAACACAA
Organism: Phylloscopus whistleri; assembly: GCA_017589585.1. Lineage (NCBI taxonomy): Eukaryota > Metazoa > Chordata > Aves > Passeriformes > Phylloscopidae > Phylloscopus > Phylloscopus whistleri. The sequence continues at coordinate 1,158,329 of JADMLD010000108.1, read as the reverse complement.
ATGCTTTCTCAAATCCTTCACTTGTGGGGCATTGGGTAGTGGTGGTGGTCTCCACAGCAGCTGCTTGGGGTAGGGTTAGTAGTGCCAGGGATTTCACCTGCCCTCCCTATTTCCCCCTCTTGTAGTCTCTCTGCTTCTTATACTGAGGTAGGAAAGCCAGCTTTAGCTTCATTACACGTGGCTGTGCAGTTTTCTCAAGTTTCTCATTTTTCTTATTTCCATTTTGGCAGGAAGAAGTCTGCCAACTCTAGTGGGTAAGTTGACAACTTCAACATACTGTACTTTAGCTGAAATAATTTTTTCTTTACCTAAGTTTTGAATTTTTAACTTCTTTTACTGAAGTTGGTTATAGAATACAAAAGCTATGCATGGACTTGTCATTAGCCTGAAAAACTCTGTTTTCATATAATAGTATTTAAGTCTAAGTCACTCCTTAATTGCAAGTCATGGTATTTCTCTGGTGATTTGAGTAATGAGGGTATCACTCAACTAGACTAAGCTATAGTAATTTGCTTTCTTATTGCTATTACTTTGGGCCTTTTTCTTTTAATAAAGTCTGTAACACAACTATTAATTTTGTGATCAGCAGTAACCGTTGCTCACAAAAAGAAAAAAAAAATCGGAGATTACTTATAGCACATATTTGCCAAAAAAAAAAAAAGTACTCAAATGATCTGTGACATGATTGGCTTATTTCTGTATGAACCCAGACCCAAATGAGATTTTTGTTTGCAGGAAAAATCAAGACCTATATTTTAGTGTCACATATAGCTATTTTATGCTGCATAATTACCCACCACAAATGTCTTGTCTTAATGGCTTAGAGTCATGATTACTTTTCGTTTTGCTCTTCTAGTGGCAGGAGTCAGCATTGCCCTCGTGTTGCTTTGTATTCTTATAGTTGCTATTTTTTGGTATGCATGGAAAAAATCACAGGTAAGTTCATTTTTTTTTCTTTGGATATTTGTTACTGTGTATATATTACAGAATATGAAATTTTAGCTTTCAACTTGTCACTCAGATTTCTGATGTTCATTTGCACTGTCGTTGCTTTTCCATTGGGTTTCTGTGGCCACCACTGGATGGCATTCTTAAAATTAGGCAGCTTATAAGCACAATTTAATTTGTGATTATAAGCTCAGCTGACCTCCCTTCCTGGGTAGGACCTGCTCACATTTTTGTAGGAATGGTTTCTGGTTTGCAGGTCTTTTTCATAGAAGGTCCTGCATCAGCACGGATAATTGAAGTGTTCAAGTGAGTTTTATCTGTCTGGATTTTTTTTGATTCTATAATTACTTAACATCATTTATGCTGTAATAGCTTATCACAGACAGTCTTATCTGTGATGAGTTAATATTGACAAAAATTAAAAATACTAGGTAACATAATAAGAATAAATGCAGTAATGCTATAGAAACAGATAAGCAAAAAAGAGTCTATTACTGAAACAACTTAATAAAAAAAAGGAAAAATATGAGGAAAACTAATATTATATTGACATTATTGGCTTTGTGTAGCTGAGGTGCAGGCTGCAGTGATGATAGCACTTTTGTGTTTCTTTCACAGGAAGGTTCCATGGAGCTCAATCCTATCCCCTACGGGGCGTCCTTACGAAGCCTTTCGGTGCCAGAGAAGCAACAGGAGGGGCCTTTTGAGAGAGCAGTGCCCTGACAGCAGGAGAGCTGCTGCATGACCCTCTGGGAGGAAAGAAAACCCTCTCCATTGTAGATAGTTAAACAGCACTCTCAAAAGAGCTGTAGCTGCAAAAAAAAAAAAGTTAAATTCTTGAAGCTATAAATGTCCTTGTCAGGGAAAATGCCACACTCAGACTATTTTCTAAGAAATTAAACCTGCACAGGAACTGTTGAGGTTAGCTGGAATGGCCACTGTTTGTACTTGTATACCTGTGAATTTCCTATTGGAAATGGCCCCTGGAAGGTTTTAGCTTCCAAAATCTGGCTTGGGCCACAACTAGTTTACCAGCATAAACAGTGCTTGCTATTCCAGTGCCTGGGAGTTTCCTAGGCATGGGTTCCTTTGCTAGTCTAGACATTGTTATTGTTTACAGTTCATTTTAAATTACACAGTTGATACACCCACAGTTGATACATCCTGCTCATGGTCAGGGATTATTGAAAGATGACCACTGCAAACCTTTGCTTGCTCATTGTGCTACTCAGGGAAAGAAGTAGTGGAAGAGTGACAGTATCATCCAATAAAATTCAGGTTTCTGGGCTTAACTGGATCTTGAATTTAAAATCAATTTAATAATAATCAAGAGTCACTCTTCCACTGTTTCTTCCCCTGACTGAGTAGCACTAACTGGTGCCAGGTCCCCTCAGCAGCCAGTGAGTGCTGTGGGGCTCTGGCTGAGCAGGAGCTGGGTAACCTGGGGCTCAGAGGACACACACACAAAAGGCTGCCCTGCAATGGCTTGGTACAGACAAGAGGAGCAGAGAGGAAAAGGGGATTGTCTGAGATGGCTCCATCAGAATATTCCAGTGTGAGCTTTGGCAAGTGACCCTTATTCCTGGGACTGAGCCCCTGGTCTGGAGGGCAAGACCAATAGTATGTCCTTAGCTTATATTTATCTGTGAAGATAAATGTAGTGAAAAGCATGCAGTGTGTAAGCTCCACAGCAGTGAAGCTGCCCTGAGAGCTGTAAATTGGCAGGAGGGCACAGATTCTGTTTTTATGTAAATCTCAAACCAAACTATTACTTTTCCCAGTAATAGTCAAGAACTCTATGTCAGCTTTCAAATTCAGGCACCAGCTGACATTTTCTACAAATAACGTTTCTTCATGAAACTCAAAAAGAGATTTTCAGGTGACTTCTGTGAAATAAAATGCAAAGGAATATTTGAAAGCTCATCCCTTTTTCCATCAGCTCCATAGCTAACAGTATCTTTTTCATTTCTGTTCATGTACTCTGAGTCTAAGAATGAGGTAATTGTATGAATTTTATGTGTAGCAATATTATTTAGGGTGGGAGAGTTTGGCTAAATCTGCTTCCTATATGGTATTTTTTTTTCTTTCATTTATTAGAAATTTTGTAAGTGCTTAAATGCTTTTTTAGATATTAGATCAAGAGTGCCCTGAGCAACAAACAGCGTAAGTTGAATGCAGGGGAAATCAGAATAACAAATATTTGTGGGGAATAATTCATATAAACTATGTTTACAGTGCTTTTTAATTGATGTTTGCAAGCTTCTTTGTGAATAACTTTGCTTTTGGAAATGCTTTCAGTGGTTGTATTTTTTTCTGAGCTTTTACAGAAGTTGTGCGCTAGAAATAATATTTCAAATTTGTTATTTGGTTGTTCACGTTGCTCATTGCACTGTTGAAAATGTTTGTGATTGCTGAAAAAGTTTTCCTCTGCCTTGGGTAGTCACTCCCAGAGGAGTGGATGCTGAGTACTTAGCAGATAAACTGCCTGTGGGCTTGAAATTACTTGTGTTAATGAAGCCTGAGCAGCACCTGGGCTGACACAGGTGCTCACAATTGGGGGTTCTTGGCCCCCAGCCCAGCAGTTCCCTGCCTGGCAAGCAGGAGAGCAGCTCATGGGAATGATGGAGCCATGGGGGAGAGGGCAGTCCCAGCTTTCTGGGAAACAGGGGAGATGGTATTGCAAAGCTTGAGAGACGCCGGTTCCGTGGCTCTGATTTGGAAATGGGACAGGAAATAAATGGAAAAGGAGGACTGTGTGGAAATCAGGAAAGCCCTGATGATAGAAGCTGTGGATATGGAAGTCAGAGCACCAGCACATCCTACCTGTGGTTTGATGGTCTTTGCACTCAATTGAAAGGTAAGCACCTTTTTCATTTATTCACACTTCTTTTCCACTGTAAGAAAGATGGGTAGGAATTGCCTCAATTTGAAGGAAATGAGTTTTATATCATTTAGAGATGAGTCTTTTTGAGTACGAGAAAAGCAAACTACCCAAAGTGATGTTGGATCCTTGCTAACTGGGGATTACTTTTAAAAGCAGGTTACCCAAATTACCCTTATTTGCCAGCACAGTGTGAAGGAGGTTGCATTAACAGTCTCTGTGGTCCCTTCAAGCTCTGAATTTCCAGTTTCCAACAACGACCACAGCTAGATAGTTGTGTTTGTATAGCAGCTTGTTTCATTTGGGGATAACTTGCAAAAAGTTGAAAAGTCCTCTTCACTGCAGCCAGTAGCACTAGGAACAGGTGCCTTAGCAAAAAAAAAAAAAAAAAGCATAGGGTAGATGTGGGTGATCTCCTCACTTTGCATCCAAACCTTTTCAAATTTACTGTCTTTCCAGCAGTGTAGATTATTGTTAAGTATTGGACTTGAGCAGTACAATATGCTGAAGATATGAGTTCCACAGCTCCAGATCTCTTTTCCCTCCTTTTAAAAAATCTGATAAAGTTGTTCATTGTCCTCTTCATCTTTTTACCATGAGCAAAACCTTTGGACAGTTCTTTCCCTTTCCCCTGTCATTCATATTGCAGAACCTCTAGTGCAACTGCTTTGTCTTCCAAACTAAGTGTGACTTATCCTGCATTGACTTAAAGTTTAGCACTTTAAAAATGTGAAAGCACATCTGCTTTTAATAACTGGAGGCTAAAAATGGAAAGCTTACTGTACTTTCTGGGGTAATAATGGCAATTTTTACAGATCCTACAAAATTTTTAAAAGTTGGTGTCTGCACTTAGAGTGTGAAAAATGAGTTTGAAGCAAAAAGGATGTGTTTGGCTAAAGAATATGGACAGTATTTTACATAGTCACTTGTTTTAGTTATGTACATCCCTGGATTTATACATGTTAGCCATCTTGGTCAAAGCAAAAGATTTACTCCTGCTTACCATAAGGATGAACATAAGTTGAAAGGTTTACCACAAGTTGCTTTAACCTCTGTCTCATAAACAGAAGAAACAGGAGAAAAAAGTTTTCAATATTATTAATATTGTAAAACAGGCTGTAAAAACTTAGACATCTTTAACCCTTAAAACCTTTCTTATGCAAACTCATCCTTCAGGCCTTTAAAATTTTATTTGTATCTACTTGTTCTCCATTCTTCCTCTGTATATGCTAGAAACCAACCCAGCAGCAGCCAGCATGTTTTCCTGTCTATAAAGGTTTAACTTAAAAATGAAACCAAATAGAATATGGTAAATATGATATGGGGTGAGAAAGGACTGTAGGGCCCTGTACATATTAGCAACATGTGTCTTTATTTAGGCAGGGATTACGTGCAGCCACTCCTGCCAAGCCATTTCACAGCACCTCAGAGAAGAATGTGCAAGCACCTTGCAGTGAATTGTCAAAACTCTGTAGGACTGCTCTGTTCTTCAGCAATCCTTGCCAAGAAGCAAAGCATGCAATAGGCACACAGACAAACCCTTGCAATACCTTTCTGTCTCACAAGCCTTCCTGCTAGTGAGCTTTGAGCCAGGCTGGATGGCTGGAAGCAGTGGTGCTGGAGACAAACGGGATGCTTTTTGTTGATAGCACTTTTGATAGAAAGACATCAATCCATTGGCAGGGAGTTTCCAACCCGCTGATTTCAAAGCACTGAGTTTTGTTGTCAGACACCACTTTAGAATCGTGTTTTAATAGCATTCAAATAACTGACCATGGCTTTCTCTTCCCTCCTGTGTGTGCCCAAGCACATTATGGAGATGTGACAGAGTAGGACATCTGTGCTGTCTGATTTGGGGACTCCAGTCCACATGGAAGAGCGGGAATGGGTGTATTCTAATGTGTGCCAGTGATAAGGCTTGTGTGTAATGTCCCTGCAGAGATAGGTTCTCCTGTGCCCCTCCCTGACAACACCCTCTTGTTCACTTCATGCTGCACATAACTTTGTTTCTTTGGGGTTTGTTGGTTTGTTTTTTTTGCATAAAAAGGATGTTTTGAACATGAAGCAACAGAATTTCTTTTGCCATGTTTGTGCCATCAAAAGTGTCACCAAACGAGGAGAACATTTTTTCCTGCAGCTAGTGAGAGATCATTTTGTGTAGCTGTAGTGTAGCCTTAATAAGTGGAATGCCTGGGCTGATTTTAGTGGAACTACTTTGTGCATATTTCCAGTATACTTCCCTCTATTTAAACAGAAATGAAAAAGAAATTTCTGGAGGACTATTTACCTAATTTTTTAATCAGACTAACTCATAGTTTGTAGCAACCTCCAGCAAAAATTCTGAAAATTTAATGGTACAGACTGGACAGATGAACATAAAGATGTATAAGTAATTTAGAAAAAAATTGTGTTTCACATACTCTAGTTAACATAGTTTTTGAGTATGTAGAATCATAGACTGGTTTTAGATGCAAAGAACCTTGAAGATCATCTATTTCAAACCCCTTGCCATGGGCAGGGACAACTTCCCCTAGGCTGGGCGGTTTACAGTCCAGTCCTACCTTGTGCAAGCATTTTGTTTTTTCATGATTAAAGACAGCAAAATCAACTCTGTGAAACATGGTAAAGTCCAGCTCCCTCTCTCCTCCACAGAATGCAGAAGAATTGCTGCTGTTAGCAGAGAGTAAAAATATTCAGAGGAATCAAACCTGTTTAATTAATGAGTGACTATAATAGGCTTTCAGTTACTACTAAGGAGGCTATTGTTTTCTAGGGGGGGAAAAAGCATTTTAATGTTGTTTATTCTGTCAGCTTTAATAGTAGGTAAAAATCTGACCTTTGCACAAGGAGCCTTTCTTCATCCAGCACAGGTTTGGTAATGTTACTAATGTCCACATAGAATGTTGTTAAGCAACTCTGTGACATTTTGAGAAGAAGGTGGCCATGATGCTTTGTGCTTCTTGGGGCTCAAGCCCAGACCATTTAGGAGGTTTCAGAAGTGTTCCTGATCACTTCTAAATCAAATTAATTTTTGTTGGAACTGTGAGCCAAACTGCAAATTTTTCTTACACCAGTAACTGACTGGAGTCATCAAAACCACTCACAGGAGCAATTTACTGAGCTTCATTTCACTTGCTCTGTGCTACAGATATTGTGCTGCCATTCTCTTCTACCATGCAATTTCTTTATAACTAAAACTCTAGATTTAGGTTCCTTTTGTATTGACAAAGGAATTTCTTTTACAGTCTCATCCAGTTAGGCATATTCTTTTAGGGCTGTAATTCCATCAGTGCATGTTATTCTGAGCTTGCAAAGTGCCTTCTGACAGTAAAAAGTTGCTCTGGGATTCTGACAGAACACATGATCATAGACCTAGTGCCTGCAAGTTATGTCTGAAGAGAAGTGCTGTCTGAATAACAGAGGAGGGAAATAATCTGGCATTCTTCAGTCCAGATCTGCAGTTTCAGCAGCAGATGGCTCAGATGCTGCAGGGTCTGGCTATATGAATAGGGACATTGTTATTCTTCCCTCAGCCTCATTACACCTAGGCAGTCTGTCTGTGCCCTCTCACAGGCACCCCATTGTCACCCCAGAACAAGTCTTGTTCAAGATGTATAATCCTAGTGTTAAATAAGTGCATTTTTAAATGGGATTATGGTGAGGATGATTAACAAATACTGACTAACAAATCCCAATTTCTGATCTTACTGCAGTTAGAAGAATTTATTTATCACCTCTGCATTTTGAATCTTAGCACCTTGAGACATTCTAGTGACTCAGAAGGCTGGAATTTCTTTCTTAAGTGTATATTGAATTCCAAGACAGTGATAGATCCTGATGGTAGAAAAATACTCTGTAATCATCAGAAAGATTGTCATTAAAGTAGTGACATTGCAAAAAAAGTCTTTAAAAGCAGAAACAAGAAGTATCAACTTCTTGGAAGTGCACAGATTTGGTATTAGAGGGAGGAGGTTACAGAATCATGGAATGTGCTGAGCTGGAAGGGACTCATCGGGATTATTGAGTCCAAATCCTGGCCCTGCACAGCGCTAACCCCAAGAGCCACACCCTGTGCCTTGAGAGCATTGTCCAAATAAATGGTTCTTGAGCTCTGTCAGGCACCTCTTGGTGCTTCCCCTGGGAGCCTGTTCCAGTGTCCAGCCACCCTCTGGGAGGAAAACCTTTTCCTGATGTCTATCTGATCTGAGATCCCAGTGCCCACCTTTCATTTAGGAAGAGGACTGAAAGGGAAATGGAACATACACAACTAAAATTAGGTCATAGCATGTTTAAGGTTTTCAAAGAAGATTAAAGACATATTCCATTCAGGATTTGCATCTGTTGTACAATGAGGAAAGGTCTAGAGCTGGGAGAAAGGCAGGGGAAGCGACCTTTCACAAGGTAAAATACCTGCTGCTTTTAGATTTTATTAAACCTCTCAAATTTCTATTTCAAGCATACCTGTAATACTTTTGTTTAAGAAGCTGAGTCAGTTTCTGGGATTTGTAGCAACTGAAAATTTTAAGGGTTTGCTTTCAGACATGTATTTTCAGGAACACTCAGGGCGAAAAGTAACAACTTAGGAAAAAGACTGAAGGATGTGTTGCCATGACATAAAAGAGAAGGTGGCCACCAGCTGCAGTAAAACAGGACTCTGGAGTATTTGCATCTGCTGTATTTGATAGGAGCCATCACAGAAGGCCAGTTTCCCTAGAACTCCTAAATAGATCCTTTCTTTGCACTAAGCTCCTGATCAGCTTGTGCTGGTGGAACTGAGATGATGCAACTTTGTTCTACACGTTTTATGCTAACCAAGCAAAAGAGAAATGTGACTGCTTGGCCACAGGCTACTTATTTATCAGGAGAATTAAACTGATTCTAGAAATGTTGGCAGGAATCACAGCATCTTTGGAAAATGCTTGTTATTTCACACATTTTACTAACAAGCATTTTGGTTAGTGCCAAAAAAGGCCATGGTTTTTTCCCCAGTGTGCAGGTAATTCGCTAGGAAGCCAACTGAGAAAATGAAGCAGGTGTGCATGTACTTGTTACAAGTATGATTGGCACCAAAACTGGGTTGTGTGTTAGTGGGGAAAATAGCTGAAAGTTTAACTTCAGGTGAAAGCTATCCAGAACATCAGTAGATGGTTTGGCACCTTTTTATGGCCCCTGGATCAGCTCCTCAGTTTGTTTCCATACCAATGCCAGTTAAGGCCACCGGTTTCTCTCCGATGATAAATTCAAAAAATTGAATGATGGCAAACCTGCAGCTTGTGAGCCAGGTTGAGCTGTGTGCTCTTACCTTGTGAGCAGGGTTGTGAAAAGCACAACAATCCTGTCTCGTGGTGTAGCTCTCATTTCATGGGCAAAGAAAGGGTATTCACTGAGAGTGCAGGAGGTGAGATGGAAGCATGAGTGGAGCCTAGCAGGAAGGTCTCTGAAGGAAGTCATGAGCTCAATGACAATATTGTAATCCCTGTCTCTGTTCTTCTGCAAAATATTTGCATTGGATTCAGGGATTCTGATAACTGAGCAGATAATATCTGATCCCAACCTTCACGGACTTGATTAATGTTACAGTTAATGAGTTCTGTTTATTGCTCTGTTCTGGGCAAAACCAGTCAATTAAGAAAAATAAAACACACATGAGGGAGTTCATCCTTATTCGTCAGTGAATACACTTTGTATCTTCCCCTACTAAGGCACTTCATTCTCTGCCTGCTGGTGCAAATGGGAGGAGAACATTAGGAAGCAGTCCAGGCTCCTTGTAAGGCAGGATCTGTCTCTCTGAGAAGGTATCTGCTTTTCACAGAATCCTCAGCTTCCTGTCTGTAGGATATATTAGGTAGGTTTTAATGACAACTCCAGACTAGTGGAGGCTGGTGCTCAGCGTTTTGCAGCCACGTAGGTGATGCCAAATTCAAAGAAACCACAAGTCTGGCGCTGAATGGCAGGTTGGAGGTAGATGTGGCTGGGCTGAGGATTAACCAAAGAAAGTGGATACAGCAGCAGCCCTTTGAATGCTAGGGTTAGGTTGGCTTTTACTACCAAAAAAAAAAAAAAATTGTTTGGATTGACAGCTAAAAATGCCACTGTTTTGTGCACTCACTTCAGCTCAGAATGAGCTGTCAGTGGAAAATACGATCTTCTAAAAAAAATTCCCTTGTGCTTTCCCGCCACACAGAATCCTGGAAGGCCCAGAGGTGGTGCGGAGGCACAGAACAATGCGGGTTTTATGCAGTCGCACAACGTGCGTGACCAAAACGTCTTCTGCACATAAATAATCCAGATACAGATGCCTCCTTTGCGAAGATGTGAGAAATAAAGAAGTGCAGTTCTGAAATGCTATGGCAAAAAGCTGTGTTTTCAATTTGGAATGGGAGCTGGGAGCATGCGAAGAATAAATGAAATGGAGAGATTAAGCAAGAGTGTAAGGCTTTAGTGACAATGTCAGATGCCCAGGGGAGAAGAATGAAGCAAGGACAGAGATCAGGGATAGAAATAGTTTACATAAATTGAAGTAATAGGTCTAAGAAGTCCAGAAGATTATAAAAGCTAAATTAGCAAAAAGAGTATTGAAAGAGCAATGACTGGATGAGCAGATGGAGAATTGAGATTTGGGGGCTGAAAGCAGCCAAGATAATAAGCAACCAACAAAGATGCAGCCTCTGAAGTGAGGGAAGACAATTGGAGGTGGTGGTTTGGAAGGCTGAAGGTGTCAGATAAAAGGAAGTGGAAAGGAAATGGTGAGATTTAGAGAGTGAAATCAAGACCTTGTGAAACTAAAGAGGAGTACAGACTAAAGTCACAAGTATTGATTTGAGGTGTTAAAATGTTAGAAAGGACCAGCATGTTTCAGAGTAAGGGCTTATGTGTGACCTGAGTACTGTAACCAAGGACTGTCCTTATAATGGGAAAAACAAAACTGTAGCTTGAAGTAATCCTGAACTCAATGTGTTTTGGCCCAAACATTGATGGTGTAAGCATTCTTCTTTTAAAAAAAAATATTTTGTACCTTCAGCAGCTTTGCAAACACAACTGTTGGGCACAGGCTTTAATTATATTTAAGTCAGTGTATTGGTACCCGCTTGAAGATGGTTGGAAGATACCTACCAATTTTTTTATTTTTTTCCTTGAAGGCCTTTTAGTTAACAGAAAAGTCCATATGAACTGGTATTTCCAGTTCAGACCAAAATCAGCTCAGTAAAACTGTGTCCTTTCAGATGTTTCTTCAAAGATAGAACATCTTGCAGTCTCTGAATGTTACACAATAAATAAGGAAAGAGAAGTTTTCCTTATTTCCTTATCTAAAGGACTGGATGGTTCTAAATATGACTTGTTTCTTTTTCCTGGTGGTAAAAGCCCTTCCTATGTTCATTCCTACACAACAGCCCTGCTTGTCTGGCTGTGTGAACACACAAAGGGTTTTCAATAACCAAATGCAATGCAAGTTAATGATGCACACTATAGCCCTAAGGGAAAGGTTAGTAATCATCTTCTGTTTCTCCTCTTCGGGAAAATTCTTGCTAAAACTTTGTATTTGGGGGGTTGATGGGGGAGGTTTGGTTGCTGTTAGTTTTTTGTGGGTTTTATTCACCAGGAGCCAGCTTCTGCTTCATCGCTCATTTCTGTGGTAACCTAACAAAAACCCCTCCCAATGAAAAAAGTTGAACTCTAGAATGGGCTCAAATTTTGGGAAGCAGTGTCCAAAACAATTCCAATATGCACGGGGCTTCAAAACCCTCTAAAAATTGGAAAATTATCTTTTAATAGAGATTTGCATTTCACCTGCTGAGAATTCCATAACAGAAGCACCCAAAGAAAAATGGGCTTGAATACTATGACAGTGCATTTTCATCAGCAAGTAAAGCACTATGGCCTCTTCAGATGAGAGTCAGGAAAATGAGCATCTCACTTCAGAAAACCACAGTGAAGCCAATGGACAGCTGGAAATTTCAGGAAAATCTAATTTTGTACTCCAGTGTATGAAATATAGTTATTTATAGGGTGTGTGATGGCAGTGGTGAGAATGACATCAAGGTCACATGCTGCTGAGGACAAATTCAGAAAAACCTGACTAGATGTTTGGGCAAAACACTGTTTTTTTGTTTTTTGTAATTCTTCCAATCGGCCTGGTGTGGACTTCTCTGAGAATTTTCAGCAGCTTTCAGTGATTAAGAATAATATTTTTTTTTTCCTTGCAATGGGATATAGAAACTACCCTTTTAAAAAAGAAATATCAAAATTATTTCTTGGTTTTTTTCAGGGGAAATAGTCTTCCTCTTGCCCTTACCCTCCTGTAACTCTAGAATATAACTCTAGTTAGTCTACTGTACCTCATCTGTGTTATCTAATTAATGGGGTGAGAATGAAAAATGAGACTCTGTTGTGGAGGATCTTCTTCCTAGACATGTCCAGTTTCTGCTTCAGTAAAATGAAAGAAGTTCTCTCAGTGTTTCCACCATTGTTCCAGCCAGCTATTGGAGTTGTTTCTAATTGTTCCCCTCTTGGTTTTAGAAGGTGTGAGTAGTAAAGCAGTTCATTCATCATAGCTCTTCATTTCAGTGTTTGCCCATTAATACTCTGCCTGCAGATGAAGTTTCTCTTATTTCCAAAAGAACTATAGGCCTCCTGCTAAGGACTCTGACTCCTTTTAGGGATGCTTTGACATACAAGTGAAAAACATTAATAACAAGTAGATAATACTGGGTTTATTTATAAGAATCTTTCCCTCAGAAATAACCCACTTTATGTGCTCTGAGACAGCGTCTCCTGTTCTTCTATACCACTCCATAGGCTTTGACAATGTTAGACAAGATTTCATTATTAACTGATCATTTCCACTTCCAGTCTGGAAAAGGATAGTGGACAAGAAGAATAAACTAACTACATTAAAAAAAAAAAAAAAAGGTTTTAAAATCATGGAAAATAATATCTGAATAAGTTGGGTTTGCTTCATCTTAACTGATTCTTAATTACATTTTATTAATTCAGGGTATTTCACTTTCTGATGTGAAAATTGTCTTGCTTTCTTCTGCTGCTTCCAGCATTTTAACATCGCTGTGAGACTTTCTGGTCATACATTAGGGTAATGGAAATAGTTGCTGGCACACAAAATCAAGCTCTATATGTGCTCTGGAGGATGTCTGCTTTAGAAGATGCAGTGAGGATAAGACGATGCATAATTGCAGCTCTCTTTTTTTTTTTTTTTTTTGGTTGTCAAGTTTAAGTGTCTCCTTTTAGGCCTATTGTTAGAGTTTTGATAGATTTCCTGGAAGATTACAGACTGGTGCAACAGCTTTTTGATCAAAAATTGTCTTTACTCGGTTGGAATGGAATTCAGGGCTTAAACAGGCTAAAGAAAAACTCAAACTCAAATTCCAAGACAAGTCCAGAAAATCTTGCAATTCTGCAGCTATCACACTTTAAGAGTTTGAAATTATAAAGACCACACAAATCATTTTATGAAATATCTTCAAGCAAAGCTTAATTTTTTTCCCTTTGGAGAACTGGAATTTCTTCATCTTAATGAAATCCTTGTCTATGGCACTGGTCTTTTTCATTTCCTCCCTTAAAAAAAAATTACCCCTCCCCCCTTTTTTTTCCCAGCTGTAACCTACTCTGCAAATACAAACAAATGCACATGCTTATTGAACTCCTACCAAAGTTAAAATCTTTGAGCTGTTGCAGCACTGGAATCTGAGGTGAATGCAGGAAGGGAAGACTTTGCATCCAAGGAGGTTTCTTGCAGCTGTGCTGGAATTGTCCAGCAAAACAGGGAAAATGATTTTTTGTTAATACAAAATATGAAGCCACTTCTTTAGTTCAATGTTTGGTGCAGTCTGAACTGCTCTAACAGTTGTACAAAATGAAGTTTTTATACATACACCAAAAATTCAGTTGTGAGCTTGGAGCAGCTTAGTTTTTTTTCTATCTGACCTCAGTGATTAACAGGTGGACAACATCTGACTTTTGTATATTTTAAAAAATCTAGAAATGTTTAGTCTATTTGTGTAGAGTCTTAAGAAAAAAAAAAAATCCCCTCATTTTCAAAAAATGTTTCTGCATGAAATTTTGATGCTTCTGTATATGTGTTGTTTTGGGGTTAGGCAGAGCAATTAAGCCCAGAGCTGCCAATTGAAACATGAAGTGTTTAGCAAAAAATGTGCATCTCTACTCTGACATGGTTTTCAGAGAAGCATCTGCAGTTTGTTTTGTTGTGGTATTTAGATACATATTCGACTTCTTTCCTCAGCAAGTCCAGTTTTTCTTTCACAGTTAAAAGTGTCATCTGAGTTTACAATGTCCAGACTGGCCTGGGCAAGAAGCACTGCAGGTTAATTTGGACTGGAGGTAGCTGGCTCTGAAGAGATGATGATAGAAATGTGTTGGGTAGCCCCTGGCCATGGGTAGGATACCTGTATTCATTTGGTGCAAAAAGCTGGATGTTTCTAAATGTTTTATAAATATTTGGGACTTCTGCTGTATTTTGCAAAACTGTTTGTAGAAACTCTCCACAACAGACACACCCAGATCACCAGCCCTGTCTGTTGGACCCAGAGCCAGGAATCCTATGCTTTTCCTGCCTGTGCCCTAGTTTCTGATTAGTTTTAACTTCCTTTTTATTTTACTTGTAAATCTCCCCAAACCTTTGTATCCTATGTCTTAATTCATTGATAGTTTAGGACATGCCTGCCTCACAAAAAAATTCCAGCAAACTGGGTTATTTTTTAGCAGTTTCTTGGTACTCAGAACTGGTGGCTGCACCACTGCCACCCAAGTGTGCCCACAGCTTTGCTTAGCACGGGAGGAAATGCACCGAGCAGCGTGGCACTGGCTGCAGGGATGTTGTCTAATGCACCAAGCAGTGTGGCACTGGCTGCAGGGATGTTTTCTAATGCACCAAGCAGTGTGGCACTGGCTGCAGGGATGTTGTCTAATGCACCAAGCAGTGTGGCACTGGCTGCAGGGATGTTGTTGGGTCCACCACTGCTGCTTCAGCAGGAATCCCTTTTCTCTGTCGTCTCTTTAGGTGTAGAACTGGAGGCTGCTGGTCCTGCTGAGGGTGAGAGAGGTGCTGTGGGGGCAAACACGGACAGCTCACAGCAGGGCATGGCTGTGGGGAAGGGGTGAGGGCACCATGGAGCCTGGAGAGCTGCCAGGAAAAGAGATGGGGCAGCTTTGGAGCAGTGTGGTGATGTCCCCTATGGCACAGAGCAGCAAGGCAGGAATGGTGATGGGGGGAAGGAGAAGCCTGCAAATCTTTCATGGAAAAATACCCTGTTCCCTCCAGCTAGATCAATGGCTTCCCTTCATTAACTTGGATAATTTGTTTCATCCCATGTGATTTTGAAGCACCATACCTGCTCTCTATCTCAGTATATCTCAAACT
The DNA here is from genome assembly GCA_017589585.1 of Phylloscopus whistleri. NCBI lineage: Eukaryota > Metazoa > Chordata > Aves > Passeriformes > Phylloscopidae > Phylloscopus > Phylloscopus whistleri. Next base: position 1,143,108 of record JADMLD010000108.1, on the reverse strand, counting down.
TATCTCAGTTAGACTCATGGAACAAAATCATTTCTATATAAAGCAGCATGTTATGTGCTAACACAACTATGGAAAGCTGGGGAAGGAAAATATGAGTTCTGACACTTGATCTCCTTGAAATCCTACAAGTACAGCTGTGGTGTATTTCAAATAACCTCCTTACTGAGAAAAAACGTCCTCTCTTATTCAAACCCTTGCTACCTGATTTGAATTTATGACTGCCTAAATATGCTGTGTGGCTGAATTACAAGGCCTGTGTATGTTCAAGCTGGTGACTGTGGGAAGCAAGTAACAGTGATATACAAGGTAAAGAATGATCAAAACCAGGAGCTGATGTGACCAGTGGACTGTAATAGATCTAAGTAGTTTGAGTGCTTGTCATTTGTCCACATGATCCCTAGTGCTGGCAGCCTGTGGAAAGTGGTGCATGGAAAACTAGTGCAGTGTGCTGATTTATTTTATGCTAATGGGGAAAAGTCCATATTGTTCAAATTAAATCCTAAAGCAGAAACAAATCACCCAGCCAAAGCCCATCCTATGGAGTTTCATTGAAACAGTTAGTGGTCTTTTTCATGACCTCAAAGTAAAAATTAAACAATGTTAGGGGCTGCTGTTTTCAAGTGCTTCTGGCTGCTGAAAGCAGATGAGATTCTCCCACAGATGGCCGTTTAAGTTAAAAGCCAAATGGGGGGATCACAGCAATTAGTGTGCATTGGCTTCTAACTGCACCAGAGTGAATAATGTGGGACAAGGGAGCCAGGACTCTGCCTCTGCCTGGGCTTTTTCCCACCAGAGGCTGAGTACCAGCAGTTCTTCTCAATTAAAAAAAAAAAAAAAAAAATAGAGAGCAGGGGGAATTTCTTGCTGCTGCTTCACTTGAACAAAATAAAAGAGATTTTGAACGAAATAAAAGAGATTATGCAAAGATGGACTAAAGTGGGAGTGGGAGGAAAGGAAAAAAAAAGATTTCAAAGAGAAGAACAGCCCACTTCAGGGCTCTCCAACTGGATCTGTAGTACAATGTTTCTCCTACTTTTGCCATAAACTGCTTCCCCAGAAGCTTGCAGGCTTGTTGCTCTCCCAGGCTTTTTTTTTTTTTTTTTTTTTTTAATGTAGCCTGAGGGCTAGGCAAGTGTAATAGGACTTCAGCATTTTTATTTAAAAACAATTGAAGGGAGAAGTGATTTATCAGCTTGGATATTTAGAATATCCTGTGGAAAAATTGAGAGGCAGAAGGCTTATGAATTTTTTTTTTTTTTTACTCATTTGTGCAGGAGATACAAAACTATATAACTGTGTAACTCCCATTTCACTAAAATTCTTGCAGCATTTTCCTGTCAGGTACTTTTATCCTCACTCCTGAACATCCCTGTATGTTCATTTTTCAGAAGTTTCCAGCTGTCTGCTGGCACGACTTGGAGCAGTGAGATGACGTTGAAAGATACTGATCAGAGAAATGGTCTCAGATTTCAACTCAAAAAATGTCTCTGGAGAATGGTCAAGAACAAAACCAGCATTTTTTCCTTCAGGTCTTTTGCTTAGGGTGAATGGAAAACAATGGCTACATGTTTGTGTCATGGCCTTTGTTGAAGCAGACACTCAGCTTTTTGCCTCTCCCAGATGGAGTGATATAAATGTGATTGCCTTATGCTCTTTTGTGGCTTGTCATTACCACCTTGGGACTCGTCGTCTGTAAATTAGAATTGATTCTGTTGGTGCTCCAGTGAAAAGGCTTCTTGGTGAAAAATTAAAAATGAGGATTGTTTTCTACACTGCTATTACAGCCTCCTTAAAAATGAGGAATGAGGAGCCCACAGCTAATAAATCCAGAAGAGGAATGCTCCTGATTATTGCAGTAAGTTAACCAAGACTCTCCCTTTTCTTCCTGCGGGAAAAGCCCATTCTTTATTCCCATCACTTCTTTGGTGCAGTTTGCACAGCCCTCGTGTGCAGCACCTCGTGGCTGGGAGTTCTCTTACCACCGCATCTGTTGGTCAGAAGGTGATTTGCGTGCACCTGCTAAGATTCAGCTTGTTTACCTTTTCCTTCATGGGTTCTCCTGGAACAGCTCTGATTGTTTACACAGATGCACTTGTTTCTCAGCCCGAGATTGTTGTGTTACCGAGCCTTTCATACCGGGATTGCTTTCAGGTGGGAACTTGCAAATTGCTTAACTGCACTTAGAAGAGGTGACAGGCTGGCTATGAATTGCAGAGACCAGGCCTGATTTTATATTTTTATTTATTTATAATTCCTCTACCTGTCACAACGTCCCCCCCCTTTTTATTAATTTAAAAAAGCTCATGTGTTCTGATGTTAAAACAATTTGCATCTCATTAAGGCTATTACTGGTTATCTGTTAGATATGGGACAAGATTCATAAAAAAACGATTACCATCAACAGAATGGATTAAATGCAGTCGTGTCACTGACACAGGGGCTCGCAGCATGAGGAAAATATCATGTGGAATGTCTCTAGGGGAAACTGAGATCACTGAGCATTGTTTGAAAGTCCGAAGAGCTGAGACTCGGGAGAAAGTCTGGGAGCTGGAAATGTTGGTCTTTGACACCACTGAAGGACTCTCTGGGAGGCTGGAGCAGGGAACGGCTGAGGAAGGTGAGCAGGAACACTCTGCCATGAGGGTGCCAGAAGGCTTTTGGTGACAAGTGTCCCCTGTAAGGCTCCAGACACTGCTCTGGCACTGCTTTTGTTCTTCTTGGGGTTCCGAAGGCGGGGCGGTGCTGAAGTCATTTCTCTTCTCACTGGGCCTCATTTTCTGAGGCAATTGAGAAGTGATCAAATGAAGAGACTTTTAACCTGCTGCTGATAAAAACACATGCCTCTCTTCTCTTTAAGGTAATGAGCCAATTAGGCTTTGCTGTTGTACACTCAACTGGGATTTAGATTTAATGATCTTTTTTCCAAATTTTTAATGTAAATTGCATAATTCAAAATGATTTGTTGTCTTAATCTTTAATGTACATATTGCATTATTTGAATGTTCTTAAGGTGTTAAATTCCCCTTCTTTTTGTTGGATTGTTTTGGGGGGGTTTTGTGACATACATGTCTTTTGCTATGAGTATAAAGGGAACATCAAACCAGAAAAATGTACGTAGTGAAACCAGAACCTTAGAGCAATCAGGAATACGTAAATGCAACAAGCAGGAGTATTTCAGATAACAGATGTGTTATCTCTCCATGTAGATAACAGGTATCTATACAAAACATTCCTGTAGCTGTAACAGTAAAAATGAAACAAAAGAAAACACTGAACAGCTTAGTACTAAAGCTATAATCACTCAGACTGAATAACACTCAAACCTGGTCTAAACTATTTTGACAGCGATAAAGCTGAACAAAGTGAACCCACCAGAACTCTGCCCTAAAGGGAGAGTTCTATAAAACTGGAATAAAACATTGCTAAAGTTAATAATATTGAAACTTAGCAGACATGAACTTCACAAAATTAACTTAATAGTACTTAGCCTTGCTCAACTTAACAGAAGGTAAAAGCTCATTATATTATTGGACCTTAACATAACTGCAAATCAGCACCTTTAAAGGTTACAGCTACGACAAGAGAGAGGTGCCTTATTGTGCTGTTAGTAACACAGAAAGGAAATGAAAAAGCGAACAATCCCTAAGAGAAATGACAGCAGGATGGTGTACTGGAGGGATAAAAGTCGCAACAAACATATCAAACTTGTAAGTAACTTAGTTATGAGAAAAACCCATGGCAACTGCAAATTTCACAGAAACAAAGTTAGTAAGACTTTTTAGAGTGCGGTATTACTGAAAAAAGGTTTAATAAGGTGTAATTTGGCAAACTGCTGGACAGCTGAGTAGCTTCTCGCGATTGTATTTAGTGTAATTTCATCTGGGAAATTTGTTAACATCCTTGTTAAAGAAATCAGACTGTTGGAATCTTTGACAGGTAATAAGGCACTACATTTACTGCTTTCTATCTCTCCAGCAGCCGTAAAACTGTAAACAATTAGAATTCAGTCAGAAAACTAAATTATCTTTAAAAACCCCGTATCGACACGTTTTCAAGGCATACAAACACAGCAGGTAAAGCTTCATTAAACAGAGGTAGTCAGGATCCACTCGGCGCTGGAGCGGGGCGAGGGGGCTGTGCTGTCCGCAGGGAAAAAGGAGGGGGCGCGGCAAGAGAAAGAGAACTCGGGCCGGTGCCACCTCGCAGCCGCCGCGGGGAAAGGGAACAGCGCCCGCCGCCGTGTTGTGCTCACAGCCGCAGGGATGAGATCCGGAGCTCTGCAGTGCCCGGGCAGCGGGGGCGGTGGGAGCCCTGCGGACCCGGCCCGGGCTGCTGCATCCCCGCCTGCCCCAAACACCCGCGGGAGAAAAGCGGAGGGGAAAAGCAGCACAAAAACCCTCTAAAGGCCGCACGTAGCAGAAGGGGGAACCCCCGAGATCAAATAGAGAGAAGGTTAAAAAGGCTCAAAGCGCTTGTGGCTCCCAGCTCCCGCCGCTGGCCCGGCAGAGCCGCCGGGGCTGTTGGAAAGCCCGCGCAGAGCCCGGCCGGGAGCGGCATTGGAGCCGCCAGCTCGGGGGAGCAGCCGTCAGCAGGAAATGCGCTCCGATGTCCGCAGAGCTCGCCTTCCGCACGGAGCTGCCGACCGAGCGGGGCTCGGCGCGTTCGGGGGGACAAAACTCACCCGCGCGGAGCCGCCCGGGGACGCCGCGTCCCGCCGGGGCCCTTCGGCAGCGGCGCAGGCCGGCGGGTTCGGGTGCGGCTCGGACCGAGCGCAGCCCCCGGGCGGCTTCTCCGGCCCGCGGAGACTGCGCGGGTTTTACCGCGCTGCGAACTCTCGCTCGGGGCCGTGCCCCGCGGCCCCGCCTGCGCGCTTGGGCGCGGATACGCTCCGCGGCTCTTGCGCCGCGCGGTGCCTCAGTCCCCACGGCGGCGCCTCCGTCCCCACGGCGGTGCCTCAGTCCCCACGGCGGTGCCTCAGTCCCCACGGCGGTGCCTCCGTCCCCACGGCGGTGCCTCCGTCCCCACGGCGGTGCCTCAGTCCACATTCCGCAGCGCGGCAAATAAATCCATACGGCATAATGTGCAGTGCATAGTGTGAAATTGCTTAATGCGCAGAAAGTGATTTGCATAACAGGCGGCGCAGAATTTGCATAATTCGCGGCTCCTAATGTGCAGTGCATATTTTGAAATGCATAATTCGCGCTCGTAATTTGCATAATATGCGGCGCGAAATGTGCATAATACTCGGCGCGGCACGAAATTTGCATAATTCGCGGCTCGTAATTTGCATAATATGCGGCGCGAAATTTGCATAATGTGCGACGCGAAATTTGCATAATACGCGGCGCTGCACGTAATTTGAATATTTCGCGGCGCGTAATTCGCATATCATTACATGTAATTACATGCATAATTCGCGGCGCGTAATTTGCATATCATTACATGTAATTACATGCATAATTCGCGGAGCGAAATTTGCATATCATTACATGTAATTATGTGTCACTATGTGCATTATTCGCGGCGCATAATTTGCATACCATTACACCTAATTATGTGTAATTATATTCATAATTCGCGCCGCGTAATTTGCATATCATTACATGTACTTATATGCATAATTCGCGGCGCGTAATTTGCATATTATTATGTGTAATTATATGCATAATTCGCGGCGCGTAATTTGCATATTATTATGTGTCATTATATGCATAATTCGCGGCGCGTAATTTGCATATTATTTCATGTAATTACATGCATAATTTACGGCGCGTAATTTGCATATCATTTCATGTAATTATATGCATAATTCGCGGTGCGTAATTTGCATATCATTACATGTAATTATGTGTAATTATATGCATAATTCGAGGCGCGTAATTTGCATATTATTATGTGTAATTATATGCATAATTCGCGGCGCGTAATTTGCATATCATTACGTGTAATTATGTGTAATTATATGCATAATTCGCGGCGCATAATTTGCATATCATTACATGTAATTATATGCATTATTCGCGGCGCGTAATTTGCATATCATTACATGTAATTATATTCATAATTCGTGGCCCGTAATTTGCATATCATTACACCTAATTATGTGTAATTATATGCATAATTCGCGGCGCGTAATTTGCATATCATTACATGTAATTATGTGTAATTATATGCATAATTCGAGGCGCGAAATTTGCATATTATTATGTGTAATTATATGCATAATTCGCGGCGCGTAATTTGCATATCATTACATGTAATTATGTGTAATTATATGCATAATTCGCGGCTTGAAATTTGCATATCATTACACCTAATTATGTGTAATTATATGCATAATTCGCGGCGCGTAATTTGCATATCATTACACCTAATTACATGTAATTATATGCATAATTCGCGGCGCGAAATTTGCATATCATTACATGTAATTATGTGTCATTATATGCATAATTCGGGGCGCATAATTTGCATACCATTACACCTAATTATGTGTAATTATATGCATAATTCCCGCGGCGTAATTTGCATATCATTACACGTAATTATATGCATAATTCGTGGCCCGTAATTTGCATATCATTACATGTAATTATATGCATAATTCGCGGCGCGTGATTTGCATATCATTACACCTAATTATGTGTAATTATATGCATAATTCGCGCAGCGTAATTTCCATATCATTACATGTAATTACATGCATAATTCGCGCGGCGTAATTTGCATATCATTACATGTAATTATGTGTAATTATATGCATAATTCGCGGCGCGTAATTTGCATACCATTACACCTAATTATGTGTAATTACATGCATAATTCGCGGCGCGTAATTTGCATATCATTACATGTAATTATATGCACAATTCGCGCGGCGTAATTTGCATATCATTACACGTAATTATATGCATAATTCGGGGCGCATAATTTGCATATCATTACACCTAACTATGTGTAATTATATGCATAATTCCCGCGGCGTAATTTGCATATCATTACATGTAATAATATGCATAATTCGCGGCGCGTAATTTGCATATCATTACGTGTAATTATATGCATAATTCGCGGCGCGTAATTTGCATATTATTACGTGTAATTATATGCATAATTCGCGGCGCGTAATTTGCATACCATTACACCTAATTATGTGTAATTATATGCATAATTCCCGCGGCGTAATTTGCATATCATTACATGTAATTATATGCATAATTCGCGGCGCGAAATTTGCATATCATTACATTTTATTACGTGTAATTATATGCATATTTCGCGGCGCGCAATTTGCATATTATTACGTGTAATTATATGCACAATTCGCGCGGCGTAATTTGCATATCATTACACGTAATTATATGCATAATTCGCGGCGCGTAATTTGCATATCATTACATTTTATTATGTGTAATTATATGCATAATTCGTGGCCCGTAATTTGCATATCATTACATGTAATTATATGCATAATTCGCGGCGCGTGATTTGCATATCATTACATGTAATGATATGCATATTTCGCGGCGCGCAATTTGCATATTATTACGTGTAATTATATGCATAATTCCCGCGGCGTAATTTGCATATCATTACACGTAATTATATGCATAATTCCCGGCGCGTAATTTGCATATCATTACGTGTAATTATATGCATAATTCGCGCCGCGTAATTTGCATATCATTACATTTTATTACGTGTAATTATATGCATAATTCGCGGGGCGTAATTTGCATATTATTACGTGTAATTACATGCATAATTCGCGCGGCGTAATTTGCATATCATTACATGTAATTATATGCATAATTCGCGCCTCGTAATTTGCATATCATTACATGTAATTATGTGTAATTATATGCATAATTCGCGCCTCGTAATTTGCATATCATTACGTGTAATTATATGCATAATTCGCGCCGCGTAATTTGCATATCATTACATTTTATTATGTGTAATTATATGCATAATTCGTGGCCCGTAATTTGCATATCATTACATGTACTTATGTGTAATTGTATGCATAATTCGCGCCGCGTAATTTGCATATTATTATGTGTAATTATATGCATAATTCGCGCCGCGCAATTTGCATATCATTACACCTAATTAGGTGTAATTATATGCATAATTCGCGGCGCGTTATTTGCATATCGTTACACCTAACGATATGCATAATTCGCGGCTCATCATTTGCATAATATGCGGGGCGTAATTTGCATAATACGCTGCGCGGCGCGTAATTTGCATAATGTGTAGCGCATACATTGAAATTTCATTATACGAGGCGCGTGATTTGCATAATATGTATTGCTTTTTTTGAATTTGCATAATGCGTAATGCATAAATACGTGGCACGTAGTTTGCATAATGCGCGGTGCATGTTTGGCATTTACATAATTTGCATAATGCGCTGCGCGGCTCGTAATTTGCATAATGCACGCCCCGCTGCGTAATTTGCATATGCCGCGCAGTTACATAATGCGCGCCGCGCGTTTTCATGATCACGCACTTCGCGGTGCGTATTTCCCTGCTACGCGCTGCATATTTACATAATTGCACACTCCGTGCCGCGGCGGCGCGTTCCTTGCGCGGAGCGGCTCTGCCGCTGTCTCAGTGGCCGCAACGCGTTTTTCCCTCCGTGCTCCCTCCCCCCGGGCGGCGCCTTCCGGGAGCTCTGTGTGTTCCCTGTGTGTGTTTCTCTGTTTCTGTGTGTGTTTGTGTGTTTGTTTCCGTGTGTGTTTCTCTGTGTGTGTTTGTTTGTTCCCCTGTGTGTGTTTCTCTGTGTGTGTTTGTTTGTTCCCGTGTGTGTTTCTCTGTGTGTATTTCTCTGTTTCCGTGTGTGTTTGTTTCCGTGTGTGTTTCTCTGTGTGTGTTTGTGTGTTCCCCCGTGTGTGTTTCTCTGTTTCTGTGTGTTTGTTCCCGTGTGTGTTTCTCTGTGTGTATTTCTCTGTTCCCGTGCGTGTTTCTCTGTTCCCGTGCGCTCCCCGTGCGTTCCCCGCCCTCTCCCCGCTCGGCTCCCGCTCCGCCCGCCGCTCCTTGTCTCCGTGTGTTTTGCGCCGGCTGGAGCTGCAGCCGGAGCCCTTCGCTCCTTTGTGTGTTCGCCGCTTGGATTTCCTTTCGCCGCGGGCTCTTCCTTCGCGGCTTTGGGGATTCCTTCTCCGGAGTCCCGGCTCAGCCCCGCCTCCTTTTCCGCGGCGGCCGCCTCCCGCGATCGCCTCGGCTCATCAGCGCTTGTCATCAGTCAGCCGAGACTCCCTTTTCTTCCTGCGGGAAAAGCCCATTCTTTATTCCCATCACTTCTTTGGTGCAGTTTGCACAGCCCTCGTGTGCAGCACCTCTTGGCTGGGAGTTCTCTTACCACCGCATCTGTTGGTCAGAAGGTGATTTGTGTGCACCTGCTAAGATTCAGCGTGTTTACCTTTTCCTTCATGGGTTCTCCTGGAACAGCTCTGATTGTTTACACAGATGCACTTGTTTCTCAGCCCGAGATTGTTGTGTTAACGAGCCTTTCATGCCAGGATTGTTTTCAGGTGGGAACTTGCAAATTGCTTAACTGCACTTAGAAGAGGTGACAGGCTGGCTATGAATTGCAGAGACCAGGCCTGATTTTATATTTTTATTTATTTATAATTCCTCTACCTGTCACAACAGCTAATGGGGACAGTGCTCAGTGACCTTTGAGTGGTCAGGGTGATGGAGTAGGTTCCTGAGCACTGGTAGTCAGCAAGGATTTATGATAACCCAATCTTCACCAACCCATCAACCTCTTCCAGTGTAATGTCTGATTTGGTGGAAGAGAGCAGAGCAGTGGATGTTGTTTACAATTTGTAATTGTAAACACACATTTTGGACTGTGTGCAAAACACAGACAGACACACAGACAAATCCTCCAGCCCCCCACCCCTTCTTTTTCCTATACAATGCAAACTCCAGTCGCTGTTCAATGTTAATAAATAATGTTAATAAACATACAGAGAATATGGGGTTAAATAAATCTTTCTGCAGCTTGGTGTTTGGGAATACTGAGCATCCTAAGTCTCCGTTACCTTCAATGTGATTTGGGATTGAAATTCAGATGAATGATACAAAAAAGATAATTCAGTGATAAGTTAAAACCAGCTGTGCCTGTAACACCAGTTGTTTCTAACTGAGATTGCAATGTAGATCCTGTTTTTGTATATATATATATATACCATAAAGACTATCAGAAATCTGCAGAGAGAGTAGCAAAATAATACTGACTTCCTTTATGTCTGTTACATACAGAAATATAACTGCAGAAAGCAAATCCACAACATGTTACACATCGTCTCTGAAGGTGATCCAGTGGGTCTGTAGAACTGTCAAAAAACACTAAATACAACATAAAGCAAATATACATGATAAATCCAATACTAATGTATTTACACATTCCTTCATATTTTTGCAGTAGTTCATAGAAAGGAGAGTAACAGCTGATAAACGATAGCTTCTAAAATTCTTAAAATAAAATAAATATTTATCTTAAGATAAAGTGAAATGAAGTCATGGGATGACACATTCAGCAATGCACACTGAATTAATTTATTAACCCTGAAGCAGGAAGCCATTGCAGAGGGAAGTTAACACAACCCACACTGGAGGGCAGTGTTTGCTGCCAGAATTACTCTCCTGTTAACCTAGAAGAGTTTGTGCAGCCTGGGTTTTGGAAAGACTGGGTGTCCCATTAGAGGCTTCTGTGTTTTGGAAAGTTAACTCTACAGGCATCTGCCTCACATGCTTAGATATCATATATGAAAATTATTTTTTCCCTTTCAGGAGGAACTTCAGTGTGAGTATTGCCTTTATCCATGGCAGTATCTGAAAGATTTTTGTGAAATGTGGCACAAGCCACTGTCTTGTAGATTCAGTCATGGCCTTCAACCTCTGTTTAACACAACAGATGTATAATCAGTTATACATGATAACTGATAATGCATACTGATAATGTATATCAGTTATATACACATCTATAGAATGTATGTAATTGTTTCCAGGTGCTAATTACTTGGAGGTGCACTTTGATACATGTGAGGAACCAGACAGATTGTAGTAACACAATCCCAGGTAGAAGGGAAAACCCTTATTTGTTCCACCTGAAACAAGTCGTCCTGCTAAACACCAAAACAAAACAGCTGAAAAAAAAAGTATTTATGAAAGGTTAATATTAATGAGAGAACGTTACCAGCTCAGTGTTCCTGCTTCTCATGCTTCCTTCTGAAACCACATAGCAACATGCAGAATGATCACATGTCAAACCAAGACAACTGCCTTAATGTTTTGTTGTATCATTGTGTGCCCAAGGCAAAGATCTTTCAGCTTAGTAACAAAGTTTTTAACAATTCCAGCCTTCCACGTAAGCTAGAAGGGTACAAATATATATATATAAATATAAATAATTTATTAAGGTAAATATTGTGGTATATAAGCTCATGTTTAAAGGGGAATGTCAGCATTTAGAAGAGGAAATAAAAATTCAAGAACATATATGTCTTTATCAGAGAAAAATGTGCAGCTAAGAAGCAAAAGGGTTTATTTGGCAAACATTTTTGTTACAAAAGTACTGATTCTCATACTAAAAGAATAAACCAGAAAGCAAAATGGGAGTAAACATCTTGTTCTGTGGCTTTATCAGCTGATGACTGATGGTTGATTTCCTCCTCCCTAGACATGTCACACATGATCTGTGCTGCTCAGACTGCAAGTCAGAGACAGGTGAAAATCTCTACTGAACATGTTGTACTTGGATACTTGTCCAAAGCTCTCTCACTTACCTCTACCAACAAACAGAAAGTGGCATTTCCAGGAAATGGGCCAGCATAGCTTTTGTAGTATTTTTATTACTTGTGTAAAGAGGTTGAGAAGGACATTCTCAGCAGCAATAACATTTTTTCCTTCAAGCATTTTGCCTCGCTGTGAGTGGCTGTGACACAGGAATACACACATTTACATACCAACCTGGCAGCCAGTGCTACTTACACCTTCCCATAGCTGCGATGTTGATGGTTCATTTTCACCCTTGGTGGTAGCATTTTGTGAAGGTGTCAGTGCCAATATCAATTTCCCTCAGCACCAGGATTCTCTGTGAATAGAATCAAGCAGAATCTGTCATAAATCAGGGGTTTTTGGGGTTTTTTTTAGAAACAATTTCTGAGATGGTGATCTTCCTACCCTTTTCCCAGTCAGACTATTTTGAGACCTATCAAATGAGCAGTGGAGAAATACAGTGAAGGTTTTCTAGGTAGCACTTCACATTCTGTTAATACACAGGATTTTCGGTAGCAGTTATCATCATAAGAGGCTTTTTAAATAGCTTTCTTTTTTTTTATAACAGCTCAAGAGATTACCTTTCATGTTTCCATTCTCCTGTTGCTTTTGGTGGGCATTGCAGTGTAAGCAGTGTAAGACCATAAAGATCTGTGTCCATTGGAAATGGATGGAGTACACTGGCAGGTTATTCACTGGATTAGATGGAGATTCTCTCTTCCCCAAATTCAGAAGAGGTGCTCTCTGTCCTCCATACATAAAACTGCTCATGCTCATCTGGAAATCCTTTCTATCACCTTCACACAGACCTTGGTTCTAGCCTTGGACTGGATCTCTGATTTCTCTCCTCTCTGATCTTAACTCTTCAAATGCTTTTGCCATTGGAAAGCCACTTTCAACTGTGAATGTAGATGACTTTCCTTACCAAAAGAAACTTGTGCTCACAAGATCCCACGTGAATCTCCTTACCAAGTACCCCCTTAGCTCAGCATGAGCTCTGCCCCCTTCCCTGAGGCAGAAGGGACAGGTTCTCTTGGTCTTGGTGTAACCCCAACCCTGCTGACATCTTGCTTATCTCTTTCCCAAGAGGGAGAGAGATATTCAGGTATAACACGCCCCTGATCCTGGGGACTGATCAGGAAATATAACCTTCTCTCACTAAGTTAGTCCCAAAATACACCTGAATTCCTTTAAAACAGGTCAATTATCTATCAAGTACCTTACCCTTGCTCCATTCTCGGCTTTAAGTTCATCTGAGTAGATAGTCATCCATCAGAAACAGGACTCACCCTTCCTAGTCTGCCACTGTCTCTTGTGTTCTTCCATGTGGGATCCAAATGCCCTTTTCTCACCTGTGGACATTCTGGGCTTAGCTGCCTGTACATCCTGCTGCTTTGTGCTGATGTGCCTTTGAAAACAACAAAATATAGTAAGGAATGTTAAACGACTCTTTTGAGGAATTCTTCTCCATTTCTATACACTAAAACACTCACTTCAGATCCCAAGAGCAGCAAAAATTCATTCCAATGGGGTTAATTCAAATGGAGAACTAAGCTGAAAATGTTTTTAATCCGTTTTACTCTGTTGTGTCTTAGTGCTGCATTTGGATAATTAGGTACAGCTTCCTGAAGAAAATCAGGTGCAGCCAGTAATGGCAATCTGGGTCTGCTGATTTCCAGAACAGGTGTAAAAGAGTAAGAATAAACTGAAGTTTCCAGTAAAGAGAGAGATTTGTTTTTAGGTGAATTCCAGCTTTTTGGCTTGTACATATAGAAGTTGTTTCCATACTGAAAAAGCTCTCCACTCCCTGTCCCCATTGTATGAAAAGATTTGTAGTTTACTTTAATTACTGTGTAATTGATTCCTGAAGATAATACCTTCTTTATGGTCACTGCCTGTGCTACAAGTCAGAAAGAGGCCTTTACACTAAGCTAGTCCTGCAAAAATCTTTTTGATCCTTTTCAAGTCTAGCTGTAAACAAAGAAAGAATCAAATATTCTCAGACTTCAAATGGTCCAGGACAACCTTCCTTTCCTTCATTGTCTGGAGACAAGGCTTTCATTTTGTAGCCAAATCAGCATCAAAGCATCACAAACTGGGAAACAGCAAGTTATGGAGGATTATGTGGAACAACTGCAATGACCCTTTTATTATTATTATTATTATTATTATGGAAGTCATTCCTTTGGCAGCTCCCAGTTCAGCATTTGTAACAGACAGAGACACTGGTAAGTGAAACATTATGGGATTCATTAAGTGTAATTTTATAGGTTGTAACTAAAACCATTGACACTCAATAGAAATTTTCAATACAATGCCTTTTGTTGTACATCATATTGAAAATCATATGTATAGCCAAGAGAGTTTGGTTATGGTTATGTTTCTGTTCACAATGATTAAGGGCAAAATAACATTTCTTTTACCACATAGTTCCACAAATTAACTGCACAGAGAGACTGAATTCTAATCCAAGAGCTATTTCCACGTAAGCAAGGAACAATTGCTAAGTACTGCTGAGCCAGCTAACAGAGAACATCAGAGTGTGTGCCAGAAAAGCAACAAATGAATCCCTGCCCCGTGCACTGCTGTGTAAACCACTGGGAACATCACCACTCTGGGTGTTCCTCATGGGGTGCCAGAAATCTTTCTTCTTGCCCTGTGGTCAGGGGAAGATGCAGAGCACTGCTTTGTCAGTTTGTACAACTGAAGGAAACTGCAATTTTTGTCCTTTAGATAAATTGGAGAAGACATATTTTGCAGAGGCAAGAAGAGAAGGAAGAAAATCAGCATGGGAGTATACAGAATCTTGATTTATGTGACTCCCTTTTGAAGAACAGGAACCCCTTAGGTTCAGTCAGGGCCTTGAAGTAATTTCTTATGCAAACCAACCTGAGCGCAAAGCCAATAGAAAATATTTCTTTTAAAAGGCCCTCTAGCTTTTTTAGTAAGATCATGACGTTTGCAGGGACAGGTGAGCTGATGTGAGAAGAAAACAGCTTGGTATCACTGCTTGTCTCTCCCGCTGCACTGTGGCCTAGAACCTGGAAAAAGCATCCTGGCATCTGCAGGGAGAACATTTCATTCCTCTCTAGAAATTTGTGATATTTTAGCAAAGCACAATGCAGAACTGAGGAGCCTCTAGCCTGAGACCATTAGGATGATTTGGATTAAAACCTTCCTCCCCCTGTTACGCCAAGCAGGATCTAACCAGAAGGGCAGCTGAGCCTTTGCCCTACCATACTGCTTCCTATCTGTAGGAGCTGGCATTTGTTGGATCTCAACTGAAATGGTTTGGCTGCTAAAGAGGTGGTAGATGACAATTTCTGTAGCTGCTAAGCTCTTTAAACAAATAATGATCATAGCATCAAGTCCCATTGAAATGCTCCAGACTGCATCTCAAAAAAGGAAAAGGAAAGATTAGCACTACACAGCAGAGCATTTGCAGATATACCATAAATAAACCCCTGATGGCCCCTGGAGGATGAAACAAAGTCAGCCTTCCTGGGAGTGCATCCCCTCCTGACCATGAGCTGCTGCTGCTGGTAATCCACCTGCAGTGTTCCCTGGGGAGCCCAGCTCTGTTTCACACACTTGGGCACAGGCTCATCAAGAGATTCCCTAAAGCTGAGGAAGTGGACACCTGGCAGTACAAGAAACTGTCCACAGCTGCTCCTAACTGCAGGTGAGATGATAATGCCTCCTAATCCATGGGGCTGGGGGTGGTATTTACTCAAATGCCAACCCCTAAGGTGCAGACCTCAGGAAAACAAACAGACTCCAACAACTTCCCTCCCAAAGACTCCCCCCTGTTTTTTTACAGTTCTGTATTTAGCCAGACTGATTTCTCTATCTCTTAACTGGACTTACTAGATTCCTCTTCCTTCTGTCTTTCTTCTTCAAATCCCAGGCAAACAGCTCCTCTAATGGAACATGGAAGCTGCTTGGAAAAGTTAAACCTTATGTACCTTCTCAAGAGCTTCCATTCCTTTCAATGCTGCTGTCCCTAACATAACATCAAATTACTAAGGGCAGAACTTGATGTCTTTGCATACATTAAATTATTTGAAGAGACGCCTCAATGTACAGTTACAGAAGGCATTGGATTTGTCTTGGGTTATGGAACCTAAAATGTGTATTCTATTTTCATCTGCTGAAAGCAGTTGGGGAGATGTTCTTCTTTATCTCTTGTAACTCTGGAAAGGGGTGGGGGGTGCCTTCTGATAATGGGCCAACTGTTAAACCAGGTAGGGCAGTGTTTCTTATCTCTCTCACTGCCCATCCTCCCTCCAGGGGGATATCTTCTGCTAATGGGCCATTAAGACACCCCTAAAAGCACATCCCCAAACCTACCCTCCCCAAAATAGTACATCCACATTCCATCATCCTATTGTGAGATGCTCCACCTAGTGGGGGGAGCCAACCATTCCTACCTGGATAAAACTGGGACTCAGGAACAGGAAGCTCTCTGGCTGGAGGAAGACTGGACCCCCTCTCACCATCACTGGACTCTATCTACAGGATCATCTCTACTTCAACAGAACCACATCTGCCACTCCAGGAGAACTCACTTTTGGACTGCTTCCAACACCCTGACCAACTCTGACTCTGTCAGGGTTTTCCAGGATTGCTTGTTGTTTGTTTGCTGGTTTGGTTGGGTGGTTTTGTTGTCTACTACATTTGTACTGTTAATATTCCTAGTAAAGAACTAGTTAATACATTAATATATCAATGTATATTAATTATTATTAATATATTATTAATTATTAATACATAATAATATAGTTGTTTATTATTAATATATTAATAGTAAAGAACTATATTAATATATTGTTAATATTCCTAGTAAAGAAATATTCCTATTCCCAAATCTTTGCCTGAAAGCCCTTAATTGCAAAATTCTAATTTGGCGGGGGTGAGGGGTTTACATTCTCTATTCTAAGGGAAACTCCAGCTTTCCCTGGCAGATACCTGCCTTTCCAAACCAAGACAGATTTTGGTGCATCCTCATCATCACAATAACAACAATAATAATAACAACAATAATAATAACAATAACATAACAACAATAACAACAACAACAATAATAATAATAATCAATAGCTTTGGCTTCACTTCTGCAATTTGTGTTTTTCATGGTGGTGTTACCTAATCTTCCCCTGGAGTCACTGGCTGTGACAGCTCAGCTGTAGGAGCAGCTGAGTCTGGGGTCAGGAGTTACTCAGGGTAAGCTCCCTGTGCCAGCAGCTCTCACCTCACACCCCTGTGCAGACAAGGCTCTCCTCGGCTCAGCCTCTCCCAGCAGCTCCAGCCTTACCTGCAATTTCCCTGGAGAGATGACCTCTTACTCTCAGCTTGCAGAGACAGTAGTAAGAATTGGCATTTGAAGCTGTTCCTGTTGATCTGCAGGGATGGGAGAGGAGATGTCAGTGTCTGCCCTGTTTCTTCCTTTCAGACAAGCAGAGAATTACCTTGCACAGACAGGCTTTCTGCCAAGGAATATCATCAAACCCCCATTCCCTGCCCAGCAGCTGAGAAGGAGCCATCCAGGGAGCCCTCAGGCACCAGGGCCAGACTGCAGCTGTGCAGCTCTGCCCAAAGGCTGCAGGCTCAGGCATTCAGTGAAGAAAGGTGGCAAGAAATGAAATTCTGTGACTTGCATGTTTTGAGCAGCAATGGAAACTCAGGGAGGCTCTTTACAGGTCCAGGCAGGAAAACAACTGGAGCTGGGCCTCTGCAAAGAATTACATACAAGAATTTCATATGTAAGTTATTAGTTAATATGATGAGAAAAACAGACTGACATAGGAGTGTTGTAGCCAGCAAAACACCAGAGCAGCCCAGCTCATCTCTGTGATTCACAGATTCTTTACATTTCTTTCAAAGTGCAGCTGATTCCTGAAAGAATTAATATAAGAAAAGGCTTCTGCCCATCGGATGGTGAATGAATGTGGTATTAAACCATCTCAGTCAAAGAGACACAATCTAAAAAAAAAAAAAAAAAAAGATAAAATCAACACATCATTGATAAGATACCAATCATCAATTCCAAGAACTTCTAATTTGATGAATCAGGGAGATGATTCGTTCACCTCGATGATGAAAAATAATTACCAGATGATATTTTCATGAGAGCAGATTGCTGCAGGTCTGTTGCTCTGACTACCTGTCAGCTGCACAATATTCTTTCAGATTTGATTGCTACGCTGCAACTCTATGTCCTAAAATTTTCTTTAAAAAGAGGGAATCCCTTACTAAATTCCTGTTTAGGAAAGTTTTCAATCACAACAGTGACAGCACATTTTGCTGCCTGCCTCATCCAAGACACAAGAGCTATTGCCCAGCCTCCTTCCACCTAACCCAGTTTCCCAAGCCTGAACTTCTACAGTCACTGTAGAAATAAAATCAGAGGTTTCATTTCATTTCACTTTTTTTTTTAAGTTTTACTATAGGATTTTCTACTTCCTCACCTTTAAACATACATTTGTGTTTTAAAGGATATAAGCTCTTATATCTCATTTTCCCATGCTTACTGCTGAATTTATTAGAATTCATTTGCCCTTGGAGCTCTTAAAAAAAAAAAAGGTATTTAAAAAAAATGTACATTTATTTCTTTACCAATGTTCTTGCAAACAAGTTTGCCATTTTCCAGTTGCCAGCAGTCATTGCACAGTTGTGGTGCATCTTCTGTCCCACTCACACAGTGCCAAGGAATCACTGGAGAGCAAACAGGGATGCACCAGGACCGTGTCTGAACTGTGCTGCATCAGCTCCCAAACTGCAGGGTGAGATTTTCTGTTTTCCAGGGCAAATCTTGCCCTTATACAAAATAACAGCAGGGGGAAGTAATGCCTCTGTCTGGAGTGACTCTTCTCCACCACCAGCTGCAGAAGTACAATGAACTGTTTGCCTCTTGTTTAATAATCATCACAGAAAACCCACTGGCTGTCAAAAGACAGGTTTACTGTGCTGAAATAAAGGCTGTGCCCGTGATTTGCAGATTTCTCTTCCCCTTTCACCTCAGCCAGACTTTTAGTCTACCTGCACTCAGCTTACTATTCCACTTAGCACTGAATATAATCAAAGTAAAAGGCTCATTTCTCCCAGCTGTGTGGGAGAAAAAAATCTTAGAAAAGATTTTGTGCATTGACTGGAAGATTTACACCCCTAGTGCCCCCCAAGTTCTGATCTGCCTGCACAGCATTTATGTCCTGGGCTGGAGCCCAGCTACCTTTTGCCCACAGCCTCCCTGCTCCAAAAGATTCCAGTGACCCCCAAGACACTATATTGTCTAAGTAACTCCTTTACAGTTGTTAAGCTGACAGCATTTTCTGATTCTTTCAAATGAAAATTTAAACAAGGACTTGAATTTACCACAGCTACAGTTTCCAAGTGAAAAGGTACAGCAGGCATCTGGGAGAAAAATCCTGCATGGAACAAGTGAAAAACAGATGCATTTTATTACTTGGAAACTGAAAAAAAAAATCTGAACTATATTTTCCATTTCCAAGTATTTCTTTATATGCAACTGGCCTGCAGTAAAATCAAGATTTCACTAAACAATCTACAAGTTTTGCAAATGCCTCTGACAGTGTAAAACACAGCCTTAATGCTGCAACATGGAGGGCTAGACCCCAAAAAACCCTTAACCTCAGCAATATTGAGCAGGAGAGGAGGAAAACCCAGCAGGAACTCTGGGAACCCCACATCTTGACAAAATACATCACAAAGCAGCAGTGAGTGCACAAGGAACACAAAGGTTATGGAAACACATTCAGAAAGGTTGATGATAGCCCAGGAACAGTGCTGGTTTTCTGTCACAGGGGTTGCTGAAACTGCAATTAATGTAAGGAAAGCACAGGCTGCCAAGGGGCTATTTTAGTGTTTGGAGAGCAGCACAGGGCTGAGAAAGTGCAATCGACTTTAACTCAGCTGTTTTGCCAAAAATGACATTTGTCTTTGAAAAGGATAAGCCAAGCCAAAGACAGAATGCAAGCTCATCTATAATCAATAGCAAACCTCAAAATAAATTAAACACTGTTGCAAAATTAGGTTTGGGCAATAAAGGCTTGATAATTAAAGAAACAACCAAGTACTATTGGAAAAATATTTTTGGCTGTGTTAGCCCAGGGGGGACACTGCCCTGGGCAGAAAGCCAAGCAGGGCAGGTAACACTTGCTACAGCCCCACATCCTGTTGGCATGTTCAACCCCATTTCCATCCCACCCCCCAAATTAACCCTCCCTGCTTTGCCCCAGCCTGCACTGACCACAATGCAAGAGTGCACAGCACCTGTAACAGCAGCATTTCCAGTGGGTATTACACCAGGTGTCAGTATCCTCTACAATTTACACAGTGCAGGAGGAAACCACATCCATTATTGGCAAACATCCTGGGGGCAACGTTTGTTGCAGAGCAGACCTGAATCACACACACAAATCACATCCCAACAGTGCACAGAGATGCCAAAGCCACTCTTCCAAGGAATAGCTGCATTGCCTGACAGAAAACAAAAAGTGGGAAAAGCCTCCAGCAAGAAGTGCAAGGCTGAGGCAGAGATCCCCTTACACAACCGCTGCTGCCACAGGGCATGAAATCCTGTGGGATTCCCTGAGGGAAATCCTCCTCACAGCCCTTCAGAAACCAACCCACAAACAGCCCTACAACACCTTTGTGGCCAACACAGAGCAGAAGCCTCCAGTCACCACTTCTGTGCTTTGTCTCCTGGTTTTCTAATTCACCTTGTTGGACTGCCTGAAACCAAGCTGTGGGATGTTCCTGCCAGGGAGTGCTCAGAGCCAGGCTCTGCTGGCTGCAGCAGCTGGCCCAGAACAGCCTTCCCTGCAGAGGATTGGGGAGGGTAGGAGGAACATGTCCCAGGTGGTGACACTCCTGCCACTCTGAGCATCTACATTTGTACCACTTCTGGTCAGTAAGGAAAGGGCAGCAAAGGGAACAAGAGACTTCTTGTACAGAAATTCATACCTAAACCTCATTCAGCAGGGAAACACTAAGGCCATTCAGAGAAAAGCTAGAATTTCTCTGCAAGAAGCAGAGAACACAAGGACTCTTGAAACACCTCATAACAAACATTCATTTATTGTTTATTTCCCCCATACGAATCAACCATCTCAGAAATTCCATCACACGCAGGGCAGAAAAAGGTTATATACAAGAGGGACATACGTCCCCAAAATAAGATGTACAGATTTATCGTGGAAACCAAGAGGGAGGGGAGAGGACAAAACCAAAAACAAGGGCATTGCAGTCAGACTTTGACTTTCAGTTACAGAAGAGATCTCTATCTCCATCTCAGTGGGGTTTTCAACTATTAAATAAATGGCATCTTAAAAATAGAACATTTGACAATTTCAACACATGTATTATTATTTCTTTTAAATAAATATTGCATGGAAATGATGCTGCTTTGCCACCATAGCTGCCTCCTTTCTTTCTGGGATTAAACAATCACCCCTGGTTTTCCTTGGATTAATGGTTTGCCTCTTAATGGCAAATGCTATTTCCGCCACTGCTACATTGCAATTTCTGTTTTTATTCATTTTTTGTTTGTTTGTTTTTAAGGCCTGAATAGGCCCAGGTGAAAATGATGAGCTTCCTTCTAACTCTCTGCAGGCCTCTGACCCGGCTCAAGGTTGAAATATGATGGCTTTTCTTAAAATTTCCTATTATTTGAACAGCCTTTCTCTGTGTCCTGAAACAAACCCTAGCTTCCTGCTGTGGAGCTTGGGAGTGATGCTTCCACAGATTGCTTTCAAAACTGAAAGCCCCCAGAGAGCCCCCACGTGCCTGTGACACAAACTGCCTGCGACGGCCTTTCCTGCAAAGCCCAGGGCAGTTTGTCCTGGGAAGGGGAGCAGCCCTCAGGCAGCCACTTGTGCAGAGCAGCAAGCACCTCTCCTGGCAGCAGGGAGGGACATGGGTGCACACAGGAGGGAAGTACCGGGACACCCCTGTCCCTGCTGCCCCTTATGCTTTCCCCTAACACTCTGCTACGGTCCCTGCAGGCTCCCACAGCAGTTTCCAGGTTCAGTAAAGCTTTTGTCTTTCCTCCTCCTCAGCTGGTGATCCTAGAAATAGCTTTGTCTGAGGACAAAGTCCAAAGGTGGCATCGATCCGCCAGTCTGGGATCAAGTTCCAAAGTGCACATCAGCCTCCAGGCTG
This sequence comes from Phylloscopus whistleri, assembly GCA_017589585.1. NCBI lineage: Eukaryota > Metazoa > Chordata > Aves > Passeriformes > Phylloscopidae > Phylloscopus > Phylloscopus whistleri. The sequence continues at coordinate 1,121,139 of JADMLD010000108.1, read as the reverse complement.
GCTGCCCATCCCCACACTTCCTGAGAACAAAACAGTTAATGCTGAGCCCTTCTCTGTCCCTGTTGCTCTGAGCAGTCGCTGCTCATGGGGGGAGGAGTGCAAGCAAAGCTTGATAGGTAAAATGGGGAGGGGGGACATGGATTGTCCTTCCACTTGTTAGGACAGCTCATCCCTGAAATGCTCTGAGGCTTTTAACAAAGTGAACATAAAAGGCCAATCCCTTCAAGGTGCAGAAAGGCCCAGCCATGATCCTGGTGGTCCTACACTGTCAGAAAAGGTGACAGGAGAGCTCCCTTGTGCTTGGGACCAGCACACTCCCATCACTTCCTCCCGGAACCAAGAAAAGCCCAGGCTTCCCCGTGGCAGGGGCCATTTCTACAGAAACTACTTTTGGAAATGCAAACCTTTTGCTGATACCTATTTTGTTGTCCATTTTCATGAGCCTAAAACCCACGAGCAGGTGTTTTACAAGGGGGGTAGGCACTTCTGCATGTCTGCAGACCTGTTCCTCCCTAATGGTGAAATGATGTGGAAAAAGGAGATCATTCTTTCCCGTAAACACAATTATTTTGGGATACCATCCTTCTCCTCACCAGTCCCACGGATCTGTCAGGGAGAGGGTGAGGGATGTGAGGGCTAAGGCACACTATCACGTATGAGGACGGCAGGATGCTGCTGTCACACCACAAGGAATCTTTGGGTAGAGGAGGGTGTCATCTCATCAAATTCACACATGCCATGGGTGCTGCCTTCACTGACACTGTGACAAGGAAAATCATGCTTGGAAACAGCTCATTATTCCCTTTCTTGTTCCCTTGACAGGTTTCTAAGTCACTGGGTCCATCCTATAGCATGGCTGAGGGAACACGTGAGTTGTCTCCCACATGAAGACAACCCTACTTTGGTACAAAGCCTGCTCTTAGATATTCACCAAGACCTGCAATGGTTGCAGGCAAATATCCAAATGCAATTTATGTTATGTTCCACATTCAGCCACTTAATCCCTCCTTAACCAGAAGAAATTCCTTCCTATGGAAGCTCTTAGAACAATGTCCAAGCACTCACAGTGAACCAAGGCAGCTTTCAATCCCCACCCACCGAAATGACAAAAATCCGCCCAACAAAGAATCCTCATGGTGACATCTCTCAGCAGAGGGGCAGAGCTGTTCCAAACACACCACATCGTTTTGCCACCCAAACTGTGTTTGGCTTGCAAGGCTAAAGCTGAGCCAGCCCCTCAGCTGGAGTGCCCAGGGCATGGATGTGCATGAGAGCACACAAGGAGGACCAAAACAGTGATGGCTTGAAAAGGAAACTTGCAGCACTGAAGGCAGTGGCTTCCTCAGTTATGTCAGCTGGCTGACAAAAGCAGGGGGTGAGGTTGGAAAGCAGGCAGAGCAGATCCTTTTGCTGTTTTTCCTGTAACATAATGCTGTTTGGTGCTTGATGAGGTTGCTACTTGCTCTCTGAGGAACAAAGACACCAAAGATTGCATCTGTGCTTGCAAAAACAACTCCTCTGGCACGTGGTCTGGGCACACAACTGCTGCAGACTGCGGGATGTTGCATAACCACCTCTGGAGGCAGATTTCCTTCTTGTCAGCATCATGTGCAATTATTGTCCTGCTGGTTATTTGTGACAGAAATGTTTATAGACCATCAATACATCGGGCCATTCAGACAACTCATTGCACTTCATCGTTTTAAAGGAAGGTGCCATCCTCTGTCTCTTCTTTTTCAAGGTAGCCAAGTGCTACCCTAGAAAAACACAGTTCAAGGGTTTTCCAGTGTAACCAGATAACTTCCAACTTTGTTTAAAATATTCTCCCTTGCAGGTGCTTTGTATTGAACAATTAAAAAAAAAAATCAAACTGTTTCTGAGGCTTCAAAAGTGCAAAAAAACTTCAAGGTATTTAACCACCTGGAGAACCAGTTAAGGCATATTTGCTTCCAGTCTCAGCCACTGTAATCCCTGTCTGATGTAGTGTACCAGGTCTGTCAGGCTACTGGTCAGTGCCAGAGCACTCGTCGCTTTGCTCAGTTCAGCAAAAAACTCTGGGGGGAAAAAAGGGAGAGAGAGAGAGAGAAAACATTTGGTTGGTTTTGTACACCAGGCACACCTGACAGGAGAGGAGTGACAGCAGCAGCACACAGCTGGCCAGTCCTGACAAACAGTGCTAGTGCAGACAGCTGGGCAGTGTCACAGGGCTGGGAAGGGTGACAAGCACAGCAGGCAGTGCAGGCAACAGGAGAACACATTTACACACACGGAGCCACCTCCTCGTGTCCCAACTTCAAAGGACACAGGGAGTCCACGGTAGGAGAGCAAAAGTTTGGGTGTTTGTACCACAGGTTCTAAACAGGACAAATTTGACCTCTTTCTGAGCAGCACCCAGAAGGACACTGAGCTGTGTTTCCTCTCCTTCATCCATCCTCAAGCCTTGGAGACATCGGGGTTTCTCTATTTGTGTAGCTTGCCAGGCTACACAGCTCTGGTTTGGATTACTTATAGCTGAGCATGTCAGGCAGATCTCACATTCCTCCCATCCCACCACCAACTCCAGGCATCCTGCTGCTCCTCCTGCACAGGAGGTGGCTCTTGCAGCACACCTGACCCTGCTCTGTGCTGGCAATCATCTGTGCAGGTGACCACGAGCTGTGGGAAATTCTCACACCTATTCCTTTGCAGTCCCCTTTCCAAGACATTCCTGCCTAACCTGCCTCACACTGACACGGGCCCAGTCCCTCACTCTTCAGCTCAACCATGTTGCTGAATACCTTTTCAGAAACTGGTCATTCTCAGCTCTCCTTTTTGACACCCAAAGATTGAAGCTAAAAGTGAAAAAATTCTGCTTGGCTGTGCAAGGAGTTCTTCAGAAGCAGAGTGCACAACACTTCCTTTCTAATACTTGCCAATGCAGAGGCAGAGAACACATTCCCTCTGATTTTCCTGCCTTTGTTTACAGAATCCATGCCCTCCGTGGGGAATAGAAGGAATTCAAAGTCTGAGCAAACAGAAGATAACCTGATCTGTCAACACAGCATCATGTGAAAGGAGAAGGACTTCACATCCATGCCTCAGCTTGTCCTTGCAGTGAGAGGTCAGAGGCTGAAGACAACCTGTGATCCACAGTGCTGCTCTGAATTACAGTCAGGAGCTGGGACCTGTCAGTGCCTCCAGAAGGCACTTCAGCTCTGCACCAGTGTCTGGGACAGCAGTTACAGCTCACTGCTTCCCAATAGCTTAGGACTTCCCTGCTTATAAGATCTTGATACCTAAAGGCTGCTGTTCTTTCTTCCTCTTCTTATGCATAAAAGAATCAAGATGTGGTCTTTTTTATTCAGGTTGTGTTCTCACTCCCTGTACCTCTTTGTATATTACACTGATTATCAGTAAGTTCCAGTTCTGAAATGCCTCCAACTGTCCTGAACAGTGACACAACCACCAAGCCTACATGAGTATTTACTGCACAGGTGTCCTGCACAGACCCACTCCCTGGAGAGTATTTAGTACCCCAGTCATCATCCCCCTACATCAGGATCAGACACGCAGAGCACGTTTTGAATTTAGTCTTGACTGATGCAAGGTTGTGCTCAGGCTGCTCTCCCACACATTTTCCTCCATGACTCAACTCCTCTGGCTTATTAGCAGCATCCACTGCTTCTGTGTGACAGTCTTTTATCAGCCTTTTGAGGACAGAATCCAAAAGCCACACATGAGCTGCTGCTGCAAGCACAGATCTGCTCAGAGGACAGCCAACAACCAGTTTTTTATTCAAAGGTGACTTCGAAAGCCTTTTGATTTTCAGCAACTGCCTCATTAGTGTGAGAATTTTTACAGCCTTCCAAGCCAGGCACATTGTGTTTATTTTCTTTTGCAAATTTGCCAACAAGTCATGGCAATGCATCTCTTCACCCACACTGGCTCACAAAACCTTGTGTTGTACGGAAAATGAGACTGCTGAGGCCACGTGGGATGGCAGGCTGGACTGCACCCACCCTGTGGCTTTTGTGTTTTCACCACTGCTTGTGCCAAAGGTCAATACCACATTTTTAACAACAAAACTGTAAAATAAAATTTAAAAAAAAAAAAAGTTGCAGCAGTTTTAGGAATTGCTGCTGCAAATACTGGGCACGTGCCCAGCAAGGACTCAAATTCAAGTGCTGCTCAACTTCTCTGTTAGGCAGAGAAGCCAGCTTCACCATTTTCAAGACAAAATGACTTGGAAATTTGACAAAAACTAAAACACAGGGCTACAGGCCAAAATTATATTTTTAAACAATGTGAACCAACTCAGAAAAGTTCAGTATCCCAAAGGGAAAGACAGAAAAAACCCAAACCCCTTACACTCCTTGTGTTACCACGAAGCAAGTTGGCTGGTTTCCTGCACTTGACACTCTCGTCCCTTAGCTCTTGGACATTTGGAGGATGCCAAGAAAACCTTTTAATGGGAACACTCATCCATATATCCCCATCAAGTTTCTCTGCCAATATGCCCTGGCAGAGATATTCAATGTCTTTCATGCTTTGATCTTTAGGTACTTACTGCACTGAGTGTCAGGATTGAAGCAAATACTCCCATAACCACGACACGTGAGACAGAAAAGACAAAGGGCAGAAACTTACCTTTATTCTTTCTGGCCAGTGCATCTGCCTTTTCCCAAATTTCATATGCATGGAGGATATAGGAGGTGATGTTGACATAGGAAGAGGTGACACTGGAGATGTGACAGGAGACAACGACAGTAGAGCCAGTGCTGCCATTGTGGCCAACGCCGTTGCTGTCGTTTGATCCCGGCTGAGAACTCACAGATCCAGCAGGAGAGGGTATTGGAGAAAGAGGAGAAGGCAAGCCTGTGCTTCTGCAGCAGAAAAGAAACATCATCATGAACATTCAACTTCAGAGCTAAACATCTTTCTGCAAGGCTGCCTCATGCCAGGAGCTATCCGGTGTCACCCAGGCCTGCAGCATGGAGTGGAGTGCTGAAAAGTGAGATGTGTTCAGCTACAGCACAAGCAATTGTATTTTGAGGGCAAGGCCAAACTTTTGGAAGTGATTGTCTACTCAGCAAGAGAAAATGTGGGACTAGACATCAGAAAGGGCCACCCATCCATCTTCCAAAATCTACACCTACTTGTGAAAGTCTTCACCAGATTACCCAAGTGTTTTCCCTAATGCCTTCCAAATCAAGCACACTGAAGCTCCCCTCCTGTGGAGGCTGGAGCTTCTGGCAGCTCCTCAGAGCAGCCAGGTCAGCCTACACACACACTTATTTATAGAGCCAGGGCAGCTAAATGTGGTCAGCCGGCCGCCTTCCAGACACAGCCTGGCTCAGCACACCCCACCACTTCAACCAACCTAATTTTAGTCACTGGTATGACAGGGCTTCCACCACTGCTCTCAAGAGACCATTTACATCTCAATGAACTATCCTGTGCAAGGTGGCCAAAAAATGTAACTGGAATCAGCACCACTGCCTAAGTCCAAACAACCTTCTCTTGGCCACAGGTTTTGAAAGACGGCCTGGCAGCTGTCTGCCACGTGAAACAACCACAGAACACAGAAAAGCTCTTACTCATTATCACTGAAACACAGACACATGACAAAAAATTTTTAAATCTTACCTTGCAACACCTGGAGAAGGTGCTTGTATTACTCTGAAATTACCCTGCTGCAAGGAATAAAAACCCAGTTAGTTTGGGATTCTTCAGCTGACATCAGTAACTACCACAGCCATCCAACTGGCAGCTTAGTGATACCTGTGCCCTACCTTGAAGTGGTCATTCAGGAGCCTGGAATACCTCATTGCAGTGTCTTTTTTGTAACCAAACATTGCCATGTGCAGAATGGACTGGCAGCGCATGCTGTGGACAGAAACACACCCGAGTGTCAGTGTTTGTGCCCAGCCTTGTGGCACAGAGGCAGGCACACCTCAGCTCTACTGCAAAGTCAAAAAAGGTCAAAGTTTCTCCTCCTTCTGATTATGATTAAAAAAAAGACTTCGTGAAAAAAAAATCACAAGGGAAAGCAGGAAACAAGGAAGGGGCTTCTCTGGTCTTTCACACAAACAGGTGCCCAGGCTCCCAGAGGTGCCAAAGGCTGAGTAAGCCCCCAACCAGAAGTGCCTCATCCATGTTCAGCTACAGCTTCAGTTACACAGCTCAAACATGGGCAGCCAAATCACATTCTTTCACCTAAGGTGAAAGCCCTTATGTGCTCTCAAGTTACCAGCAGATCAAATTTTAAAGCCTGTACTTTCTACATGTGGTCCCTTGTGATCTCCCAGCTTACTTTAGAGATGTTTCAATTCATTCTGGTTTTTATATTGTGGGGTTTTTTCTGTTCCTTTATAATTTTTTTTCCTTGCATAACTCTAACTCCCATTTAACTCGTTCCTTCACCCCTGGAAGCAATGGATCTTTCCTCCATCAAGTTTCAAAGCAGTGCACAAAGGAGCAGAAGCACAGTTACTCACCGTAACACAGCAAAGATTTTTCCATGTGAAGAGACTGAGGAGTCTGCAAATGGTTTCAAAGTCATAATGAATCTAGGAAAACAAAATAAACAGGACCTTGACAGCCACCAGAGCACTCTGAAGCCCCATAGTTTATGAAAAAACAGTGCATGCCATCTTAAAAACAGTTGGAAAGTCAGGAAACCTACCCTGAGTTCTTAGTCCTGGCACAAAGGACTTTGTAAGATCTCGAGCAGAGGACTGTGTGTCAAAATGCCCTCCCCTCCAAACACACCAAACCATCACCCTCTGAAAGCCACTTACTTGATGAGAACTATGGTGTCACTGAGTATGCTGTAAGCTGATTTTGGCTCCAGCACATCTGATTCCAAGGCAATCCCGTATTCAATGAATAAAAGGGCAGCCTCCAGGTACTGAAAGGCCTTTCCAGTCTTGTCAGTCTATGGGGAAGAAAATTCTCATTTTTTTAACTAAGACCAAAGACACTTCTCTCAAGCATACTTGGATTCTCTTTTCTTCCTAGTTAGGCAGGATTTGAAGAAAGAAAAAGGTTTCAGTCTGGCCTCTGGGTGAAAATTAAAGGGTTCACAGCAGAACCCTTAATGTGATCCCAGCCATCAGCTTCATGTGCTCCCTTTAGCTCTGTTTGCTCAATGGTTTCCTTGAGTAATTTATTACCTTCACTTTTTGTTAAGGTGCTGTTGTCTGGTCTTGGGGGCTTGCCTTCTGTGAGGCACGAGGAATTTCCCACTGCAATATTCCCTCCCTTCATTTTCACAGGTAAACAGAAAGTAGCAAATGGACATTGTCTGACTGAGATAATTACCTGCCATAATTAGCAAAGCAATATGTCCCCTTCTGCACACTGTTAAACTGCACAGAGCAGAGAAAATCAGATCTGCCAAGGCCACTTCCAAATCTCGGTCACCAGCAACTCAACAACTGCCAGGATCCTGACTTTTCTGACTTTTTAAGTTGTCTTAAAACCAACTGCTCCATCTGTTTTCCAAGGATGCTTTTACAGCTCTGCAAAGCTAACCCCTGGCAATGCCAGCTCTGAATCCCATTCTCTAGATGTGTTTGCATCCAAGAGAAACATCTGAACATGGGGCAAATAAAGACAGCCTCCCCACACACGAGTGAACACACTCCATGTATGGAGTTTGGAAGTCTGGCAGCCAGTGAACCTCATTCCCACACACTCAGCTACCAGGGCTGACATTCCCAGCACAAGGGCAAGACCTACCATTGCATCAGCTTTGTGCTTCAGCCTCTGGGCCTGTTCAATGTAGTATTCCTTTGAGTGCTGCCTGAATTGAGGACGGAGAGGAAAAACAGATGAAAAAGGGCAGGATTTTGTGAAAGAAAGGGCAGAAAGTTTTACTTTCTTATCTAGAGGATTCTATGGGTTGATCGATTTCTTCAAAAATGTATGTTGGAATAATACTGAAACTTACACTTAGAAAATAAAAAAACCACCAGAGGTTAGGTTTCTATGGAAGCAAGTTAATTTCCTCATTCCCATGGAAAGACAGTAGTTACAACATCTATCATTCCTCAAGTACAGACCTATAAATACATTTTAATTGAAACATTTATGCTAATCACCATTTCAGATTGTAGTAAAGTAATTTTGGCAGCAACCACACACTTATCTGAGACCAAACCTTCGCATTCAAGTTACCTGCTTACAAGAGAGATGGTCCCTAATTTCCAGAGTGGCTTCCCTCAAAGAAAAACTTGTAAAATTTTGCTTTCTTGTAAACTTTTACTTTGTGGTGGGTAGGCATGAGAAGGCAGTACAGGGCAGATCCCACGTCTCTCCCCCTCTCTTTCTTCCCAAAGGAGTGCTCATGAAAAAGCAGAAGCCAGGGTGGTGGTGGCATGGCCAGCCTTGCCTCATGTCTTCAGAAAAGTAAAGATGAGGGGTGTCAAACAAAAACTTACTTTTCAAACTTGAGCAGAGGTCTCCTCGGCTTAGAGGTACCATTTGGCAAAAAAGGCACTGGGAAAGGCTTTGTGACATCACCTGCAGATCCCTGGAAAAGGACAGAGAGAAAGCTGGTTAGAGATATGCCTAAACCAATTCCGAAGCCCAGCTTTCCTTAATTTCAAGTGAAAATGTTTATCTGTCCCAAGCACAGTCTATTCTCCAGGCTCTCTTCCCCAGCAACTCCTGCTTGCTTCTCACCCGACCTAACACCACTCAAGCTTCTCCCAGGCTCAGAGAAATCCAGCAGCAGGTTTCCTTGCACAAGGGAAGAGCAGTGAGGCTGCAAGCAGCACAGTTTTCATGTCCTCTAGCCAAGGCAGAACGGTAAGATCTATTGACACTTATTTCCACCTTAACCACACAAGAATTGCTGGTCCCCCATTACTAACTACAGGGAAAAGGAAAAAGCAAGCAGTTAGAGCCAGCTAATACAGTGTCCACAGTCTGGCTTAACACACACAGAGCAACATCCCAGACCACACACCCCGAGCCTCCTGCAAACAGCCACGTAACCGAATTTTGTAACCCAGAAATGCAAGGAACCAGCTGCAAGATCATGAACCATTTTGTAAACAAGCTATAAAAGCTTATACTTGGGTTGTAGTCAATGCCACAGGTTGCTTGTTCTCTTATTTTAAAGCAATATCCTCTTTCTTTTTATGAGCACACTTATTTTGACACCAATACACCAGTATTGTACTTGCAGCTGCCTACAGTCTGAAATGGTGGTTAGCATAAATATGATTCTCATGCCCTTGGTGTTTACAGAGTACATTTCTGAAGAGAATCACATCACATCCATGCTGGAGGAGACATCCCACCAGTTATCCTGGATACCTACTTTGATGCTCTTTGACAGCTCTGTATGATTTCCCTCCACTTTCCTGTGCTTGGCAAACAAAGGATCCTTGTGGTTGTTCTTGTTCCTGGCAGGGTTATCCATGGCAGGCAGCTCATCAGTCTCAGTTTTGGGTCTCTTTTGGGTCACCTTGGTTGACTTTGGTGCAGGTTGTGCAGCAGACATGGCTGGCAGTGGCAGGAGCACATCTTTCTTCTGGGTTTCAGATGAAGCTTTTGATGCTCTGGAGATGGGAAGCAAATCCATGAATATAGTGCACATAGAATGTAGATATTTTTTCCAAACTTAGTTACATCATATTGCCAATTCTGTTTAAACTCCTCTGGAAGTGTGAGATGACTTGCTAATAATACAAAGAACTCAACAAAAGTGAAACGGACTTCAGGGGCTTCATTGTTCTTTAGACAGCAAACCTTCACCTACCATCAACATACAAGCCAGCTGCTTTTCAAGTAGGAATAAGTCTCAGAACTCGTCCTCAAAGCAAACATTTGTAACCAGGACATCAGGACATTGATGCCTCCAATACAGCCCCTGTTCACTCAGTGAGGGAGGGGATTACAGTGACTAAAATCCCTGGGAAATATCACCCCACAAGGCAAATGAACTGCAGCACTGCCTGCCTCTCCCCCTTTCAGTAGATGGTATTTTCTCTGGTCAGAGATACTCACCCTGACACTTGATCCTGTATGTGCTTTGACAGAATTAAACTCAGTTCCAATTTTAAGACTTGCCAGATCAACTAGACAACACTCACACAGATGAGAGAGACTTAAAATGTTATGCTTTTAAATGGCAGAGATTATCACATTTAAAAACATTAGATTTCTGCTCATCTGAAGTTAGGATGAGCAGGGAACTCTGACAGCTCTAAGCAGCACCAAATAGTTCTAAACTTAGTTTCACTACTGCTCATTTACATATTTTTATTCAGTTTCTCAAAGTTTCCAAGAAAACACTGAGCAAGGAATCCCAGCTCGTGGACTGCAACATCAGAAGAGGAGGAAATTAAGTTTAACCCAGCGAGGAGACTGAGGTGTGATGGTGCATCCTGTGGTGCACACATCCTGTTGTACATGGGAGAATCCTTTCCCCTCTTTCACCACTCACTTTTCCCCTGCTTTGGTCCCTACTCACATCACACACATGCTCCCAAGCTTCTCCATCTTGGCACAGCTGATGCTCCACAGAGCACAGAGTCGTCACCTGACCTGCCCAGGTGCACCCTCTCCCCAAAAATGTATCCCATCTTTCCACTCCAAAAGCCAGAACATGACTAAACCAGGTGCTCATTTTCACTGAGAAAAAGGGAGGAATAAGTCCTGGAATTAAAGTTTTTGCATTACTACCACAGTTAAAATATCCCTTCACCCAACTAAACGTTAGTCCCAATTCCCCAGTGCTTCCAGAGTGTGTCAGTGTTTTCTCTTCAGAAAAGCAGTTCACTCCTATTATCAGGACACAAACCTCAACACTGCATTCCAATCCAAGTATTCAACACTTCAAACCCAAGCCACAAGCAAGCAGGAATTGAATGCAGTAGCCCATGACTGAGGCATGAGTCTCCCCTCTCGGGAACACTGCCCAGTTGGAAACATGCTCTTGGAAGCACTCACTGGAGCAAAGGCCTGGCCAGAATGCTGGCAGTGCTCTGGCATGCAAATGACAGGGGAAGCTCCAGCAGAGCCACCAGAAGCACTGCAAATGCTGTGCTGGAAAAAAGGAGGAATTCCTAGTCACAAATGCCACCTGAAATTCCAGACAGTTAGGATTCAAAAGGCACATTGGTTTTGAGTCCATTGGGTCACTTAGGAAAGCAAGACAAAGACAACAGGGTGACTTTAGTGGAGAAGGGAAATGCTCCCTGCCCTTACCACCCACACCTACAGAGCTGCTCTCAGGACTGGCTGCTTCCAGGATGTAAATCTGCTGCAACAAGGTTTCAGAAGGAGCATTACATTAGAAACAAACCCATTAGTTTAAGGACAGGAGATACAGTTCCTTGATCTAAGCTGTTTAGGAAAGACTTGGATTTATCCTTCTGCCATTCCACCACTGTATACTCACTTCAATTTACTGGAGTCTTTGTTAGCTGAAGACTGCAATGATTTTGTTTCCTTTTCTGATTTCATTTTCTTCCGATCAGTCTCCTCCTTCTCTCCCCTCTAATAGGAAGGGAAAAAAAAAGGAAAAATAAAATCACTTAGGTTTTCAAATAACATACAGACCAACACAGCTAAATTTGATTGATTCTGGTTAAAGAAAAGAAGAAAAGATACCTTATTGGAACCAAGAAATTGCAAACCCACAGCACAGAAGATACAGATTGCAAGCTCATTTACAAGCAACCTAAAATGACATTTTATCTAATTTGGCTTGGATAGATTAATCACTTTGTAGTGGCAGGGGTGGAACTGCTAAACCTGCTGCTGCTAACAGTAATCAAAAGCAAGGCACTTGCATGTGAGTTAGATGACACAGATACTCCAGATGTGCAGGGGGCTGGTTTTTATCACCAAAATGCTGACAGAGGTGAAATTTGAAAACACTGATAATCCAGGGACCCCAGGGCTGGATGCAGCACTGCAGGTGGGATCTCACCAGAGCAGAGCAGAGGGGCAGAATCCCCTCCCTCAGCCTCCTGACTACACATCTTTGGATGCAGCCCAGGCCACGTTTGGCTTTTGGGCTGCAGGCACACACTGCTGGGTCACGTCCAGCCCCTGATCCAGCGGAACCTCCAGGTCCCTCTCTGCCGGCACGCTCCCAGTGAGCTCTCCTCCCGGCCTGGGACACAGCCAGCTTTGTGTCACTCGCAGGGCTGTGCTGTGACACAGAGCCTGCCTCTGGCAGGGTGCTCAGGACGAGGCTGCAGCACTGAGATCACATCCTCACGCTGTTTTTCAGGTTCCACGCTGCCACACAAGATGTCTGACAGCTGTACCTGGCCCAGCTGGCTGCCTGAGGCCCCGAGGGTACTGATGCACTGACAGAACAGACAGCCAGGCTCTGAGGGGGGGTTCCCTGCAGTCAGGCACTGAGATTGCAAGGGAAGGCATGTCCAACATCAAACAGCTCCTCTCCTGTGTCTCTTAGACAACAGGAAAAAATGTGACAGATTGACTGCCTGTTTCCCTTTCTCTCACTGCTCTGCAAGAGCAAGAACTTCTGGGGTCTCTCAAGTTTCTTCACCATTTCCCTGCTCTTCTCAATTCTCCCTTGCAACTGCAGGGAAATTCATAAAATGGCCAAACGAAATGAAACTCAAACCAAGGTTATTCACCCACCCGTGCTGAGCCACCCGCTCTGTGAGGAGGACCAAAAAAGGAGTCAGGGACTGAAATATCCAGAGGGAATACCCATTCCCCACAAGGCCTGCAGCCAGCTCTTTGTGCAGCTGACTCAGCTGGCTGGAGGTATATTCATAGTCCCCTTTTGGGAGCCAGCTTTTCAAAAAACACTTGTGAGCAACCATCACCTCAGTTAAATAAAGGGCTGTCTTGTAATTCAAGGAAAGTGACTGCTACAGCTAGTTTTATTGTCTAAGAAAACCAGGATTTCAAGAAAACAGAGCAAAACTATATTCTAAAATACCCAAGCATGTCAGACAGCTTACAGGGCTTTTCATTGCTCAGGAGGGGATTTGTGACCAACAAGAAACATCTGCAGACAGTTTTGATTCACATTCTCCTTGATAATAGCCTTACAGAAGGATAATGCCTCTACTCCCAACCTATGAAGTGGGAAGGCTTTTCAAACCCCACATGGCCCCTTGTACAAACCCACCTCCCACTCCACCTCTCACCTTCTTCTTTGCAGGGGGCTCCTCAGGAGTGTCCGTGGCTTTCCTCCTCAAGTCCTTCTTCCTCGCACCAGGAAGGTCCTTGGTCTCTGCTTTCCTGGGGTGCCCATTTTTCCTGGGGGGCTGAGGGACTTTTTCCAGGTGACAGAGATCTATTTTCACCACGAGGCGCTCGTGGCTTGGGGGATCCCTCACCGGTGAGAGCAACTTCTCCCCGAGAGGCAAGGGCAATCTCTCCTTGTGCAAATCCTGAGGCCTGTGGCTGCTGGTCCTGATGGGGGCTGTGCCCTGGCCCTGAGGAAGGGGACTGAGACCATCACGGGCCTGGGCGTCCCCCATGAGCCTGGGGTCCAAGAAGGGTTTGGCGTTGGCCTGGTGGGAGCCCTTGGCCTTTTTTTTCTCAGAGAGCTCTTGAAGTCCCGGTTTCAGCTCTTTTCTGCCACTAGATTTTGTCTTGGCTGGTTTTTTGACTTTTGGCTTGTCCCTGAAAGTCGGGTCCGTGACCTCCAGAGGCCCAGGCTCGCTCTCCACCTTCAGGCCCCTCTTGGGCCCCTCACGCGCCAGGGGCCTGCTGGGCCTTTCGCTCCCCATGGCCGAGGGCTCCTCGGCGCGTGCCGGAGCCTTCTGGCAGCTGCGTTTGGTGGGAAGGGGAGCCTCCTGAGGAGCCCCTTGGCCCTTGTGAGGAGGCTCCCTCAGCTCAGCCTGCTGCCGGGAGGGATTGCTGCCGAGGCCCCGCTCCTGCTCCTTGCCCTCCTCACGTCCATCCCCACGGGCAATGTCACTGAGGCTCTCTGTTGGCACTGCTGGTGGGTTCACCTTGGTCAGCCAGTTGTCGAGCTGCCACTTGTTAGAAGTCGGTGGCTCGGGCTGCAGACAAAAAGAGAAAGGGAGGATTCAAAACTTAGGCCTTTATGGGCTGTTTCCATCCTAGCACAGCTTACTAGAGCTCAGGGACTGTTGCCTACAGGCCTCAAAGTGCTTGCTTTTGCACGTGAAGAACTGACTGTAAACAAACAGGCCATGTGCACTAACTTGCTCCCAAGAATCATGGACGAACAGGTGACTGAATAAAAAAAAAAGGACAAAAAGGTCAATGGCAAGTAGCTAGGGCTTCATTAGTATTTTCAGGACAAACTAGGCAGAATTTAGTAAAAGAGAAGTATAACATCTTCCTTCAAAGACACCATGTTGCAGTGAGCAAAGTCTAATTGAACTGCTGGAGGGCAGAGTATTAGAGTGAGATGGAAAGATAGGCTTGTTTTTGGCTTCTCCCTGGTCATGCACTTCTAAGGTGAAAAGAAAGAGAGCTAGGGCTGAGGCAGAGGAGGAAAAATAAATTACAAGGGGCTTTGTAAGAATACCTTGAAACTGCCAGTGGATTGTTTTGCACCAGCTGTGGTCTGCAGACACAGCCATGCACTTCCCAGTGGCCTGAGAATGTTTTGCAAGCTGGAAGAACTGTTTGAAAGCATGGGACATGGGCACTTCTGCAGCAGATTTTTTTTAAAAATTGCATGGTCTCACAATTATGAAAGTTTAAGGCAGCAAGTTCTGTTTGTCTGCTTTGCCCAATAAAAGCCTCAGAAGTGCCAGTGCAGCAGTATCCAAGGCAAATGCAACAGCAGCAAGACTAAGCATATTCCAGCCCTTCCTGCAGGTCTGATCCCTTCACCTGCAACCTGGGAGAAGCTGAATCTGTCACTCAGGCACAGAGGCTGCAGGGAGGCAGCAGCCCCTCTTAAATGATCAGGAAATTGGTCTCACCCTGACACTGCCCATAAAGGCACTCAGAAATCCTGCACGGACAGAGGTGGGCCCCACACAGCCCAGCTGTGCATTCCATCTGTGCCTTCTCCTGTCTCCCCAGTGAAGGCACTGATTGCTGCAGGAGAGCTGGACAGCTCTGCCAAAGGACACGAGGGAACACTTCCAGGTTGGACATCTTAAAGTCTAATTATGTTGGCACTAAGGGTAACTAAGGCTGGCAAACTCTAGAAGGGAAGCGAAGGGCAAGAAAAGTCGAGTGATGCAGCAAAGATGTCAAGGGGACACCTGAACAACGACAGTGTCTCAGCTCTCCTGCATTGAGACAGCAGAGTGTGAGGCAAGGGGCTGTGCAAGCAGCCTCTGCCTTTTATTTGCATTCACCTCAGGTGCTGGTGCTCTTGGAGGGTCGTTGGCTTCACTGTCACTCGAGTGGCTCTCGCTCTCTGAGTCTGAGGAACTGTCTGAGTCACTGGTGCTCCCTCCTGACTCTGAGGTGCTGGAATGTGCTGATGCTACACTCTTGGGCTGGGACTGTAAGGAACTGCAAGGCCACCATGAGATAAAATTAGAAAGCAGCACGGCTGAAGGTTACTTACTTATTATATATTGATAGGGCAAGTATTCAAAAATAAAACTGAAATCCCGTGTTTTGGCACTGAGATGAGAGGGGAGAAGGCCAGAGAAGTACATTGGCATACTTAAAAAATAAAAAATAAAGCACCAGAATATTAAATTGCTGGAAATGATAAAACCTTGAACTCCAACCCAGTCAAATATGTAGGCAGGATGCCACTGCTACAATGTGGAGCTGCATTTTGCCATCCAAAGTTTAAAAAGCACCAAAACTGCCCAGTGCTTTTCTGAAAAACCCAACGCTCAAAATTAAAAATGTCCAATAAAAGTGAACAAGGCAGGAACATATATCTCAGCGTGGTTTCTGTTTTATCTGTTCTCCCTCTTAAGTTTTCACTTCATCTGTATTACTTGGCCATGCTGCTGTAAGCAGTTCATTAATAGCCACATCAGGCAGCAGCATTTCTTGCAACACCCTGCTCTGACAAAAAAGTGTTTTTCTCCACACTGACAACGGAGTGGATGGAACCGAGGAAGAGCTGCCCCCTCTATGCACAGTGTTTTTCTTTTGAAATGGGCTTACAAAATTAAAAATGTAGACATTCTAATTTATTTTTTCTACTTTGGTTTCCCACATCAGTATCAACACGTTTGTAAGAGTTGAAGGCAAGCTCCTTGCTGATCCAAGACTGATATCATGAGAACACTCCTATTTTAAGAGTTTGCAGAGACACAGCTCATGCCAAGTATTGGTGTGCTCCTCTGCAAGTCTGACTTTGCAGACCACTCCCGTGCTTGAAGAATACACATATCAAGGCAAAAAAAAAAAATCTATGTCGGTGCTCTCCTAGAGGAAAAATTTTGAGCTTTTCCATCTTTCTTCCCCAAACGCTGGCATGTTCAGTCTACCTTGAATATTGCTTCTGACTAACAATACATGGCAGGAACTGCTTACAGTCAGCTTCCTCATCAAGAGGAGATGAAACAGCCTCAATGACTCTTGCTAACCCTTTCCTGTTCTTTACCCACTTGGCTGTTTTGGGCTTCCTTCTGAGCTAAAACTGGACTCACACCTCACCCATCACCACTACAGCTGAAAATCTCATTTGCTGCAGCGTGATCTACAGACACACTGCTGGAGGGGAGGAGGAGAAGAGAAAGGAGCAGTTGAGGAAATACAATTCTGCTTCATAGGCAAAATGCAGCATGCCTGGATTATTCATTTCTAATTGGAGTTTCCCTGAAAACCTCACACAACTAAAGCTGGCTTTCAAGAGCAGCCAGAAACCAGTCTGTAGCTACAAGAGAAATCAGGAACCCTTACCCTCCTACCCCCACATATCAAAAGCAGTTTTGTTTTTCTCCTTATGTGGTCTAGCTAGTAGTTTGGGAACAAACCTGTACCTTGGAGGAGCAAGTGAAGAAGGTGACTTTTCAACAACCTGTTTTGTTCACAAAAACAAAGAGGAGAGGGGGAGGAAAGGTTAGCTCACAACTCAGAACAATGCAACAAGTGGTGATGTTTAAAGGGAAGTCTGTGCCTAGTGTATAAAACAGCTAAAACCGACTTGGTCGTCACCACTCTCTTCACTATCACTGAGCTGCAGGTCGTCCTGGAGCATTCTGAAAGACAACCAGAAGATAAATATCAGCCAAGGCAGACACATTTTGAAGCAGCAGGCACTGAAAAAGATTTGGTTTGTACTTGCCAAAACAAACCAACCTCCCCCATCCTTTCTGAACATTTGGCATGCTCAACCTACTGAACCCTGTCATTACCTGAAATGAATGGTTAAAATGTTTTGCCCTTTTTTTTTTTTTTTTTACTGGTACAGTAAGGGACTCTCATACTATCAGCTTGCACCGACTCCCCAAGGGACAGAAAGCATCAGGAGCTGTGCATGTTCACACACTCTGCTCTCAGGGGCTGTGAATATTTCTCCTGTCCCAGGGGTTCTCGTTTTGCTGCTCAAGTCTCCTATCACACGTGTGTAAGTCACTGCCAACGTCAAGCCTATCTCTACTCAATGACTCCATGCTCCTGCACATCTCAGCAGCACTGTCAAGCAGTTCAGGTACTCAGAGCAGTTTACAAGTCAAGAGGCAGGAGCTCTGTTTCACTATTGCTGGAGAAGAGAGCAGGCTGCCCACAAACATTTCCAAAAGCATCATTTAGTCCTGTGCCTGCAGGTGGTAAGTACTGTTTGCAATTTCAATATATTACCAAGGTTCTTAAAAGGCTGGAAGGGAAGGAGAGGGACCCAAAGCTCTCCCAGATTGTTATCCCCCTCTCTGGCAATTGTGCAGGCATCCCAAAGGAGTTGAAAAACAGGCAAATAGGCAGGTAAAACTTGGCTATTCAAAAAGTTATTCCAATCTTGAAACTAGCTGACAATTGACTCCTCAACCCAGAGGATTATTCAAGTGTCCTTCTGAAAATGTGATCAAAAGCTTGGGAGCTGAGAAAGGCATTTTAATCAATCAGGTCAAAACTCTACTTATTTCAACCTCATTTCAAACCAAGGGCTTTCTGTGAGAAACTTTTCTTATGGCCAAAAAAGAAAAATAGGACTCTGACCCCTCATGACAACATGTTTAATAGCAAGAAAACAACCATAAATGATCCCAGGTGAACCACATCACCCTGGAAAAAGAGGGAGAAAGCTGGAAAGTTGGAAAAAGTCGGTGCTTTCTTTGTTCAGGCATTTTGACTGCCATTCCCCTGTGATCTACCCTTCACTGCCTCATTTCCTCACACACCTTCTCGCTGGAAATCACCTCTTGCCTCTTCATTTAGAGTAAACACTGAAGGGAAGCACTATGAGACACCACCTTGGAACAGGAGAGCCCCAAATTTCCTACAGAAGGCAAACAGCCCACAGCCTGCAGCAATCCTGCACGAGCCAGCTCTGCTTGTGGGCCAGAGCCCAAGCTCGCTGCCAGACAGAGGAGGCACAGAAATGAAAAAAGAACAGTCACAGTACAGGCACTCTCCACACTTCTGGGCAGTTTGGCTAAGCATCAATGAATTCTTTTTATTCTCTTTTACAACTGCAAAGGGGAAGGAGTCCTTCAAAGGTGGTAGTGAAGAAACACTCAGGGATGCTAAAACAGGCTGCTGAAAGGTTTTAAGTTTGGTTTGGGGGTGTTTTGTTGTTGTTTGTTTGTTCTGTTCTGGTTTGTTTGTGTTTAAGAATTGTAGACTAAAGACTTACTTCCTTTAGAGGTAAGCGGCTAATCACAGAATCATAGAATGGTTTGCATTGGAAGAGACCTTGGAGATCATTTAGTTTTAAACCCCTGCTGTGGACAGGGACATGCAAAGACATTGCCTAGATCTCTTTAAATTTGATTTAACTGTTTGTAATAAAAAGGACTACCTTTTCCACCTGAGCTGCTGGTAAATGAAATGCATCAGCATAAAAGAACACTGCAACTACTTATGCTCTGTTTGGGATCAAGGAAGAACACTAAAACTTCCAAGTCATACTTCTGCAAGGGTAGACAAAGCCAGTTTCCCCAAAACAAGGTTTTGACAAATTGTTAAATAGCCTAGTTAAAGCAAATAAATCTGCCTTAGTAATTTTTAACGCTCCAGTTAGCTCAGGCATTAATAGATGCCAAGGTTTCATTTGCAGCTTATATACACACCATTAATCTCCCTAAAGCTATTTAAAAGGAAAGCAGCACTAAAATTAATATCACTTGCCAAACAACCTCGCTGAAAGAACAGGCTGGTCCCTCTCTGCTAGCCAGGTTAAAGAGGCATCACCAAGACTGAACATGACATCTCCCCTTTTAAAAGAAGGGCTGCTTCCATTCCAGCACTGCCAGGTGCAAACTTCAGGGCTGCATTCAAGAATGAAATCCATCTGGGAAATCCCCGCACGCTCTGAAAAGCTGAATGCTTCATTTGGGCACACAGATGCCCTGGGATTTCATCTTCTAATTAACCAGCACAATCACTGTTTGTTTTCAGCCAGCAGCACAAGCTACTCCAGGCAGCTGAATTTTCAGTCACGTGCACTTTGAGCAGCACAGAAAGCCAGGCCTGTTGTGCCAGGGAAAACAAATACAGAAAAGAAGGGATGCAGCGCTTCAAGGGAAAGACGTAGAGGAAGTCCTCGGGCAAACTTCACTTGGACACACACCCAGGCCACCCTGTTCCTCCTGCTCCCACTGCTTTTGCTGACCATGGGCTCACACAACCCTTGCAGATGAGCACTGGGTCTGAAGTGCCTGGCAAGGATGCTGAGCAGAGAGGGGATCATGGCTAAGGACAGAGCTCCATACGTGCCAAATTTACAATCCTGGCCCTGTGGGCTAAGGAGGAAGTCTTTTCCAGTCCATGTCTGCAGGAAAAGTCTCTTCTCTCTCTGCTGCCTGGAAAATCGACTAAAGGGTTTTTTACAAGCAGCTGAGAACTGAAATAAGGATGATGGTCATAGGGTAGCTGGGGAGGAAGGCACAGCCTGGAGCAGTTGGAACTACTAGTTTTAGCAGTGCAATGAAAACTTCCAAACCTCACTGAGGAGAAGCAAACTGGGGTGGATGAAAGTGAAGACAAATAAAGAAGAGATTAAGGGAGTAGCTGACTGCTCAGCAAGACACTATCCCACGCTCCCAGTGAGTGAGGGCTCCTCTGCATTATGCTGGAACAGTAGGAAAAGGGATGTTTAACAGACCCTAGAGCTTGAGTGCAAAATTCTACAATCTCAACCAAGATGAAGACATGCTTTTGCTCTTACTTGTGACTAGCCCAGTTTTGTTTGCTTTTTAATTAAATGATTTGTGATAAGGAAAAGGCAAACATGTGGAGTGAGCTTTGTAGTCTGTAGTTTGCAGCTTTCCATGGAAGAACATATCATGGAGTAACGAGATCTTTCTGTATCATATGAACTGACAGACATTTAAATTTAATGGTTCAGCAAGTGCTTTGCACTTGGACCCCTGAGCCTTCCAGACATGGAAAGATTTCTGCTACTCAGGGCTCAAAACCTAGCAATGCTGCATGTGGCCAAGTTAATCCTGAAAGATTAATGTCAGCCCACACAAAACTGCTTTCAAGCAACTTCTGTAATTAACCTAATTAACAGATAACTACTTTCACCTATAAGGACAGCACCAAGTTATTTTATTTACCTTTTTTTTTATCTTTAAAATTTTAGCCCTGTATTTTACAGTTCTTGTAGGTGTAGCTTTACTACCCCTCCCAGGCTTCAAAACAATATCCAGGATCAATCAGATTCAGTTTGGATCCTTTGTAATTTATGTCAGTTGGATGCATTATTGTAGGTTGAAGAGTACAAAATTGTGATGTTAAATAGCCACAGATTAAAAGAACAAAATAACTTTAATCTGGTGCCTTAATAGTTGTTTTTTTTCCTGCAGTCTTGCTTTGTTTTTAACACAGTCATCGTAATCATGACAAGGTTTAGTGGACTTTACATTGTCAGGTTAAGAATTGGACTGGATAATCTTAAAGGTCTTTTCCAACCTAACCGATTCTATGATTCCATCATGGAATAATAATGTTTCTGTTGGTGAAAATTCCCTGCACTGGAAGTTTTCAAAGAAAATTCAGACAGATAAAATCTTAATCTTCAGAAACATCGAGTAACCCAAGATTTAGCTCTTTTCAGGTTCTTTTCATTAACTGCACAGTAGAGATGTGAACAGGGTCTGGTTACTTACGATGTTCTTGGCTGAGAACCTGGCAACGTTTCTGAAGGTGCTCCATACTGTTCTGGAAATCAAAAATGAATAGGTTGGGTTTATTTGCCTCCTTTGTAGCCTATTTTACCCTATGGTCTCTGAGCCCCAGATTAGACTCATCACTTCCTCCTAGGACATAATGTCATTCAGATTATTCATCATTTCAAATGGGGTTTCCTAATGAAATACTGTTTGTCCTCTGATGAACAGCTGCCTTAATGTCTAGGTAATGAATGTACACAATCTCTTAAGCCATTTCTAAATTCATCACTGTTCAAGAAAGCAGAGGAAACCACACCTCTTAATCAATGTAAACATTTGACATGTCATGTATAACCCACAACCTACGAAGCTATCTGTCAATACACATACTGTGTGTTTCCTTTGGGTATCTACTTACTCTGATCCTTTGCTACAGATCCTTCAGGTTGCAATTCCTAGAAAAAAAAAGGACAAAATGCAAATTGAGAATAATGTAAATGAGCTCTCTCATAAGAGCAGTGTACTGATGATTTGTTTTTCATGTGTTACTTTACTGTAATAAACATTTCAATTAGCTTGTCAAAGTGCCCAATAGTCTAAGCTGGCTTGATGAAGCTTAGCATGGACAGAAATAATAACGTGTTACTGTCACCAAAAATATCAGGATTGTTAGCACATTAGGAGTATGTGCATTCTTGAAAAAATATTTTGTAAGAGCTACCAAACACTTCTGTTTAACATAGTCAGCAAATATTTCAGTTCACAAAAAGATAAAATGTATTTTGTTCTTCAGCAGAGGTACTTAAAATATCTCAGAAAAGTAGTTGTATTTGAAGGCCACAATTACAACAAATATCTAAGTTGCTGAAACACTTTTTATTCATCCCCATTGTGCTTTAATTTATCTGACTACTTCTGAAGATAATACCTCCTTAACAGCCCATATTTATAGAAGGGGGACAAAATCAGACAAACACATACAAGAGCCAGAAAGCTCTCTTCTAGTTTATCCAAAGCCCTGGCAGAAAGAAGTTGTCTTACCTTTGTTGGGAATGGAAATCTGGAAGGCTCTGCTTTAGTAGGTGTATTAAGAGCTGTCAGGGGAGGTGGCCAAGAGCGGGTCATTTCCTGGAAAGAGATTGAGAGGAGCAGCTATCAAGATTTCTGCTGATAGGCACAGAAGTTCATTTGGATCTACCTCTTCGTGCATTTAGGCATGTTTCCCCATGGCTGCTACAAAAATAGTGACATGCATTACTAACAGGCAAGAACATAGGGTGTGCCTGGTGAAACACAGAAGGATGCCAGACTTCCAGGAGCCCTCCTCGTGCTGCAACCCCAACCAGCACAGGGCAGCCAGTGGGCACCTGTGCACAGCTCCCCTCCAGCTAAAACACTGCCCCAGCTGCAGCCTCTGGAGAGCAATCGAAGCATCAGGATTTTGCAACCTCAAGCAACAGCAAGGGAAGTGAATTGCAGAAACCCAACTGTTCCATCAGGACTTCAGCATCTCAGAATAGCATTTGACATCAAGGAACCGTCTCCTCAAGATCAGCACCACTGGTTTGGGAATCCCTGGGCATTTTCACACTGGGCATGGGGAAGGGATAACATGGACTCAGCCATAGCCACTTGGAGCCTGAACACTGCTCACAGAGTCAGTTCTGCCACAAGGTTACAGCATCAGAGGTGGCTTTGCTCTGCATGAGTGGACTGGGATTACAGGGAGGGAGCAGCAGCAGCAGTGCCATGCACAGGCAGGTGGGAAGGACACAGGTGTGTTCCTGCTCAGGGCCACGCTGCTGGGGCTGGCAATGTGGACACGAGGCAGCGTGTCCAGAGCCTATGGCAACTCCCTGACTTGGTGTAGGAGTAGGTCTGGCTGTCTCAGATGGCTTGGCAGTCTGGAACTGCACCAGACTGTATTACACTCATGTACTGATAGAAAGACTGATCTTACAACTCCAGCTGTATTCGAGGCTGACTCTTATCTTTACTTCTCCTCAGCACACCCCAGAACTAGTGACAGCTACATCTGCTGAGTGAGCAGAAGCAGAGAGATATTTTTTTCCCAACCATTACCTTAAGGCATGCAAAATCTAAGCAAACACAGAGATCTATTATTTAAGAGTACCTACCCTCAATATTTCTTCAATGGACTGCACATCAATGGGGTTGGTTTGCTGTAACAAGAAAGAGGGAAGCAGCATGAGTTTGTTTGGGGTTTTTACCAACTGACATAAGAAAGGCACGTGCTCAGTGAACATTTACTTACCAACAGCTCAATAAACTTCATGGAAGTCCATTAGTAAGAAAATGCTACTAAGAACTAAAACCCCCATCAGAAAGGCAGTTAATAATGCACTTATAAAATGCCTCTTGTTTTCAAGTCCTTGGCAGAGGTGACTGGAGATTCTGCCAGGATGCTCTGCCTGGAATGGGGTAAAACGACTCAAACAATGACACCAGTGGCAGATGGTATTTGCAAAGCTACTGGTGGTAAATGGAAAAGGGGGCATCACAGTGCTTTTGGTGCTGAATAAAGCTGAAACCAGTCTGACTCATCAATCCCAAAGTTAAACATCCTGATAGTGAGATGAAGATGTGGCAGACCTGGTAAGTACCTGATAAAGGAACAAACATTCTACTGATACTACCAATAACTCATCTAAAGCTACTGAGCTGACACAGCTGGCCTGGGGAGATCTGACAGTCAATCAGCTGATGCTGTAAAAGCCCAGTCCTGAATTTTAATGGCAGAACCTTCTAACATATCCCTTCTCGGAGTGTATGTGGAACACCACTTCCCTTCCACAGATCAGCTTCTCATCTACTAACAAGGCATGTGTTTTGAAGGCATCTGTCATTTGCATGTCCTTTCCTAAGTGATATCATTACAGGAGGCTGAAACAGAAAACAACCACAGAGCTGAGTAGTTGTAACAAGCAAAACGCATGCCAGATCAGTTTCTTATCTACAAATACAAAATCCTATGGAAATGTCCAGTCATCAGAGTAATTGCTGGAAGGGAAAGGCCAGGAAGACTTTATTCACATTCAAGAAAGCGGACAGTGAGCTAGAGTGCCCAACAAGAAGGATCTTCCCCAGAAAAAGGTAAGGAGCAATGCAAGCAAACATTCCAATAAAGTCCAAAACTGTCATCCTTGGCCCTTTCACAAGGAAGTCCACTCATCTGTTTCCCACATGCTGCACTATTTACACTGGAAGGAGAAGAGGAGACGAGAAATGCCTTTTCCTTGCAACCTTATTTGTCTGAGCCTACATAAAGCTCTCATTGAAGCAGTGCTTATTTGACAAAGCCTTGAACTTCTTCAGAAAATCACATATGGAGAGCTGCTTCTGACCTTACTCACCCAAACAAAGGAAAGCTGAGGCACAGCCAGATTAGTCACAGGAATGAAAGCAAGGCCTGCAGGTGTGTGCCACAGCAGACAGGAGGAGGGCAAACAGCAAGGAACTACCACATGGCAAGAGACTGGAATGCTTCATAACTCACAGTGCCAAAAAAGGCACCCCCTTTTCTGCTTTTTCTTCTCAACAGGCTTAACCTGGTAGCTCAGCCTAATTTACTTCTTAATTCAGTAAGTGGTGAAGAGCAGACACATTCTCTTGCATCTTCCTGTGCAAAATGCTTCAGAAACTCCTGAGATATCCCATGATAGCACCACTGAAAAAACTTCCCACAAAACTGGTAAGAAATTAGGATCTTGCCTGGACAAAGTATTTCAAAACTCTCTCTATAATGGATTGATTGCAACAAATCAAAATCAGTTTACTTCATTTCAGAAACTTAAGTTTTATGAGGTGATAAGTGATGACAAAAGTGGAACGCAATTAACCTGAGAATAAGAGAATATTTGTAACAACCAGTCTGGACCTCTCCTATCCTTGCCAAACAACCCACATCCTCCTTCCTGGAGTTCTTTCTGATGAGCCTGACAAGACTTTGACATTGATACAGGTTTACATACACAGAGTATTTATAGTTCAGTTGTCAGGAGGATTTATCATAACCCCCAAGGGTTCAGCGACTGGTTCTTCACAGGTCCAGGGGCTCAGCAGAAACCACTTTCTTCCTCATGGCACAAAATTTAAAGGAAAACAAACACATGACACTGAACAAGCACCAAACAAGTCTGCATCGGCAGCATAAGGATCTCTGGTTTTTTGGGGTTTTTTAGGACACCATTATCAAATACATGGTGAAATGATTGCTCTAGAGATTACAATCACAGATTGTTTGGGATATGCACTGGGTCAAAACCACACCAAAACTGGTCAGCTGTCTGCATGGGGGTCTGCTCTCAGGTAGGACTGTGACTGTCCCTGTGCCACAAACCTGTGGGGCACAGCCCCTTTCCCTCCATCACAGCTCCAGTGACCAAGGACACTTCATCTTTTACAAAGCTACAAATCCAGTGCCTGAAGGAGCTGGGCTTTACTGCACCCTGAGTGTGTTTTTCCCCTTTTGTTTTTTTGTTTCCTTTTTTTTTTTTTTTTTTTCCTTCAAGTCAGATCTTGGCTGTTCTTCAGCTTGTTAAACCACCATTAAACCACAATTACCACCCAGCAGCAAGGGATGTCCTTGCCAGCTTTAAGAGAAGAGTTCAGGGGAAAGGAGAAATACGATGCTGCTGCAGGAAGAGTTACAAAGCCATAAAGCCAAAGAAATCTCTGAAAAGAGCTCAGCTCCACTGAGGACTGAGGATGTGGGAGATCAAATATTCCACGTTGCTGTCTACCCCTGCTAGCACTTTTCCAGCCTTTCTTGGGAACACTGTAACGTGCTGCCCCACAGACAACTCCAGTTAAGCCTGGTGCATATTTGCTGTCTGACACTGACATCTGTACAATCCCCAGCTTGGATTTCCTTATGCCACATCCACAGTCTTTCAGTTTGGGAATGACACAGGCACCTCCACATGTTGCTTACAAAATGTTTTGATGGTCAGGGTCAAGCACAATCATGGGACATCCAGAATTCTTGGCTTGCTGGGTTTGGTTTGCCTTTCTAGAGCCAGTGTTCCCATCCAAACTGATGCTGTGCTTCAATGACAGCTAGTTCCTGCAGCAATAATACTAATTTAATCACTAATAATATTAATAAGAATACTGATTTAAAAGTAAAAAAAGGAAAACAGCTACTGAAGGATTCATTACTACTTTGATCATGAACTGAAAAGGACTTCAGGCCAAAATAATTTCAAGCATCTACACAAACATAAGAAGCCCTGCAAGTTACTTGAGGAATTAGTCTGTCTTTACTACAACAGGCATGCAGAAATGCACAGGTGCACATACCCACAAAAGAAGAGAGGGAGCTCTTAATTTAGAAAACAATTTAAATTCTGTGCAGGCACTCGATTCACACTGCATAGCAAGTGTGTGACGAAACTCTCAGAAATACTTCCATGCCCTCTCCTCACGAGCAATTCCAAAATCCACACACTTTCATGACCACACAGCTCTGCTCACGCCCCAAGCCGTGCACTGCTCTGTTAAGGAACGAATGAGGAAATCAGGATAATAAACTAAAAACCAAACCCAAGCTAAACTGACTAAGGAACCACCAGGCACACACAAGAGATGCCCCACTGGCCGTGATAATATCTGGGCCATAGATACTACAAAGAATAAGCAGTGCTTGTTTTGAGGGGGCTTTCTCGTAATGAAGATGGGGTTAGAGAGCTTCTAAGCTCTAAGGTTATTTCTTTTTAAAAGATACTCCATTAAAAGTTACAGCCCACATTTCCATCCCGCTCTGCCACATGCGCCAAGCGGAGCTGAAGGGCCGTATGGCTCCCGTGTGGAAGCAGGGGGCTGAAGCTTTCTCCCTGCTCTTTAAATAGCCTGCCTCGTCAGGAGGCTGTGGCAGAGTCGTTTCAAGCAAGATGTCAAAACAATCGCCCCCCAGAGAGAGCCGGCCGTGCGTTATTGCAGAGGCCAGCGTGTGACAGCGCTGAGACGCGCGGCCCCAAACACGGCCAGCGGCAGCCAGAGCACACAGAGTGAGCAGGGAGGAGGGCAGGAGCTCTGCAAGCAGACATTAACTGGAACGGATACAGCCTGCCTCCCAGGCAGGAGCTAAGGCCTTGCAGACCTTGCTGTTCCTTCTCATCTCAGTAATTTCCACTCAACTGCTTATATCCCTGCTACTTGCAAGCCTCTGCTGTCACAGCCTACTTGCAGCTGCCCCCCTGACATCCTGTGCACAAACAAGCCCCTTGCTTCTCCACCTCCATCTTAAGTGAAACTGGTGCTGCAGGTACCCAGGCAGTGGAGGAGAGGAACAGCTACAGCACGAGTGTGTTGCCTGGTATCTCCTCCTAATTAAAACTGAAATGTGTGTGTGTACAGCTCAAGTACGCCAGCTCTTGCTCTTTGCCTCATCTCAGACTGAGTTATTAGCACCAACAAAACCCAAGCAAATGCTGCAGCAACAATGAGAAAAGCCAATTACAAGTTCCATGCTCTTCATTCTGTTGGCAGGTTTTCTTTGTTTCCTAACGAGAACTTTGCCCCTGCAACTATCAGCAGAAAAGGTCACCAGCTCTCATCCTAAAAAATCCCAAACAAACAAAACAATCACATTTTCAGCTGCTTCCCATTTAACACTACATTTTATTATACTTGAATATCTATTATACTTGAATATCTATTATACTTGAATATCTAGTTTAAAATTTATTTTTTCCTGTCAACTGCAGAGTCATTGCCACTTGAATGCAATGAGGATCACAAAACTGCACACTTCGCTGCGTGAAGGCTTAGTTTGAAAACAACAGGCAGGGCAAAAATCAGACTGAAACCTAACATCCTGTCCTCACTTCACCCATCTGTGCTCAGCCAGCCAGAACAGGAGGAATCTTGCATATTGGATGCCCTCTCCTCCTTGCACACAAGTCACGCTAGCGACAGCAAGCCAACTTACTCTCCAAAGCAACTTCCCACCTGGTTTTTTTTTGTGCAGTTAAAAATCCATCCTCTGTGCTATAGAGAGATGTGAGAGGGACACACACAGGGCATGTTTCCAAAATGATCAAGCCAACAAGAGAAAAGGCATATTTTAACCAAGCCTCTACTAATCCTGATGATGAATGCAATAATGTTCTACCATGTATTGAAAGAGGCTGCCAAAGCTTGAAGCTCAAACTGCATTGTTGATTGACACAAATTTATGAAAATTCATAAAGGCTTCACACACTATCTTGAGGAACACCAGACACCAAGCAGATTTTCTGTCAAGGCTACTTAAATGTTCTGTATCACAGACCATAAGCTGTACAATTATTTTCATTTTACAAATACGTAGTACCTCTTATATTGCACCCAATATTTGCACAACTTGAAAATAATAATTTAAAAACCTTTATGAAGTGGGTGTTTTAGATTATGAGAAAAACACAAAGAAAACCTGCCATGCAATCAATGTATGCTTTGCTACCAGCAAATTTTCTTTTCCCTAGAAAGCACACAAAGTCCATGTACAATGCTGTATTCTCCCATGTGCACTAACCTAGTCCATGGCCTCATATTCCCTGAACTACAGATCAGGAATATTTGAATTGCTCGTAACTAAATGGATTGGAAACAATAGAAAACAACTTGGTTTTGAAGCACATCCTGGTGAAACTTAGAAACCACAACAGCTCTGTGGGGCATAAAACCACACTTCCATTTCCAGCCCAAAGGTTCCATCAGCAGCCAACTCTTCTAACAAAAGACAACTTTCTCAGCTCTGGCATCAACAGCCACTTGGGTGAACCTAGGAAAACATTGCTGTCGCAGCTGCTGCAACAAAAAAGACCCCTGCAAACCACTGGAGATGTGACTACTCAGGGGAAACAGGGATGAAAAGCAAACAAAACCATCAAAATTGTGTCAAGTAAGAAAGATGCAGGCAGGTAGTCGACATGAGACTTTCTTCTGATTTCTTCCACGTTAAGCAATCGTAGGGATTTGGGGTTTTGTTTGTTTCTTTTTTAAAGTTCATGCAGAAAGTATTAGTGTTTTTAAAAGGAAAATGAAGGAGTTTGAGCTAAAGCGGACAAGTGTAAGTCTTTGCACAGTTGCCTGTGAGCTTTGGATTAAGTCAATTAACAAATCAGGCTAAAGTGTGTGCAAACACTTCAAAGCAAACTGTATTTTAAGGATGAGACCATCCCTTCCTTGACTTCACACTTCACTCATATGCAAGCGTGGGAATACTTGCATATAATTAGGTTTTTCTGGTGCTATTTTTCTATTAAGCTCAAAAACATTTCAGAAATATACAACAAAAAGAGACTTTGATTACTGTCATGAAACCTTTATGGACATCATTTGTTTAAAATCTCAAATCATATGGAGCTCAGTATGTCCTTAATGACTATAAACTACGGCTACAGATTTTTAAGGCCGTTTTATTACAGGGAATATTGTCTGAGGTCTCATTACTACTGTAAAATAACAGAGGTACTATTTGGCAGCAGAGTCCCTCTAACAGCAGCTTGAGCTGTTTCAGGAAATTCAGGAAGCTGCTGTCACAGAACAACAAATCCATGAGAAGGGAAGGCAATTTTCCCAGCAGGTTGCCCAAGACTAGGATTAATTTTCACAGGAGAAATTACCACAAGACACATCATTTTTTGGCACAGAAAAGATGAAAGCTCACTCCATTTCAACAGAAACATGACAACCACAACAAGAAAACCCCCTCAAACATTAGGTAGATACAAAAGGACAAAAAGATAAAACTAAACACAAAGAAAACCGTAATAGCTGAAATTTTATAAAAACCTTATACGAGGTTCTCTTTGTGGAAAGCAGTAACAAGCTAGCACACGGTGCAGTTGTTTGAAATACATGTTTGGGGATGTACTTGCTTGAGTTTTGTGCCAGCTTCAGGTAGCCACGTAGCTGGGTTAAGCTACAGGGAATGAGCAAAAGCAAGCAACACATCCTGGGTCTCTCCTCTTACCAACCTAGTTCTTCAACCTAATGGAGTGAGACTGGAGCAATTCCAGTAAACCAAAGCAAAGCTAAAGTAGATCTCCTTGGCATTGCTTCCAGTGTTAAGTTTCACGTCTGTAGCTCATGAAAAACAAAACCTATTTATGCTTTTTGGTGTACGTACACTAAAACAATGCTAAGGCACCAGAAATGTACAGAAGGACTCTGTCTTATCCAGCCAAAGTCTCAAAATTACACTACAAATGCATTTGTTTTCTCATTTGTGTTTATGCTGCTTGTTTGAAGTCACAAGACTTTGTTGTAGACTACAAATCTAATCTACCAGTCTCAGAGTCCACAGGAGCCTTCTAAAATAATTTCTCTAGGTGCTATTTCAGGTCCTCTGTGGGCACCAGGGTTTCACCAGCAGCTCACCTGTAGCCAAGTTCCCTGTGAACAGTTCCACAAGCACACTTAACTCATTTGAGTACACTCCTCTCTTTTCCAAGGCAACACCAAAGTTGTTCCACTAAAAAAATGCCACACCACCTTCTCTTCTGCTTCTGCCCACACCTCAACTCAGCAACCCAGCTCCAAGTGAAGACAGCAGCTCCAGCCTGTCACCGCCCTCATCGCAGGTTTGAAAACAAATCAAGCCATTCCCATGAGGTTTCTTCAGCTGACATTGAATGATCCTGGCAATTTAAGCATTTTACATCAAAATATACCCAGCAAACAATGGTTGCACTGTCCTGTTCCTGCGTGGGTGCCTGCAGGAAATAAAACATTCTTTAAAGATTTTACACGCTTTTCTAACCCCGAGATGGATTATTTTGCTCAATCTAAAAATAAATACACGGGCCTCCTTGTGTTCAAACGGCGTAAGAAAAACAAATTGCTGTTTTGTCTTTCTTTGCCTGAAGTAGCCAAGGGGGTTGTGTCCTGGGGGAACAGACTGTTGATATGTTTTAATGAAGGATTAGTTACAAAACCCGACCTGCTGACAAAAATTTGTGCATCTCTTGTTAGCCTCCATCTAACAATAATATAACTGAAATCCAAACAAAGCAAGCAGGGAGGTTAAGTGCAGCATCACCTGTACATTGCCATGCAGACCAGGGCTCCAGCCAAGGCTGATTATCTCTCTAGTAAATTGCTCTGCATAAAGAACCTCCACACAAGAGCACCTCTCCACTGCAAGGACCATCTGTACAGTAGCCCTCTAGTTCTGACCCCTTGATTCCACAGAACTTTCTTACCTACTGGGCCCTTAAAGTCTCCCCAGTAAATAATTTTTAATACTGCTGGATGTGAATCTCTAAGTATTGTGTCCATAAAAGGCTGAGGTTGTGTCCCCTTGTTCCCTGCAGAATGAATACAATGTCTTTCAATGTAAGCATTTGAGTGAGAGCAGCAAGCCACTGTTTCAGGTATTTTCTCATTTCAAGTACTGCAATTTATGCTGATAGATACACTTTTACAGTATTTCGAGTAGCCTGACTCTAGCCTACTCCAAAAAAAAAAAAAAAAGCTGGTCACTGCAGCTGAAACAACAAAAGATAAGAAAATAATAACTATGTTTGTTAAGACCATCAAGGAAATTGGGGCTTTTGGTGGTGAGAGGCATCCTGTGGTTCTGGGGATCACCTCAGATAATTAACTGCTGTTATCTCCCAGAAATGCTTTCTCTTTCCAAAGACCACTTTCCCCTTGGAAAACAAGCCGAGTTAGATTTATGATGGCAGCGGTGGCACTTGGTGCACCTCCCCTTAATGACTCAGTAAACAAGACCTGGAGATGGGAGCTCTCCCAGCTGTTTGAGAGCACCCTCGGCACCTCCCTGCATTACCAACGCTGCCAATGAAAGTTTGGGAAATAAAACAAATTGAAGAGGCAGGCTGGAGCCTGGAGCAACATCACCCAGCACAGCTCTGTGCTGCTGCTGCTGCTGCTTGGGACAGACCACACACCCTGGAGGGGAGCTAAAAGGCAGCAGTCCTCACAGCCCCCAAGACCAGTGCATCAAAGGAGAAGGCAAGTGGGAGGAACATGAATAAAGGGATGCTTGTTAGTACATCTAAGGGTAGTATTCCCAAAGGAAAAAAGAGAAGAAAACACATGTGTTGAAAGGATAGGAATTCTCTCTCTCTCCCTAAGAAATGAAGTTCTTAACTCAGAAAGAGCCTACACGCTATTTTTAAACCTTAATGGAAATGGAAGAAATATCTTTAAATGCTTTCAAACCAAGGAACTCAACCTGTGGGTAAAAAAATAGCAGGATATCCTTTTGCTTGCAAAGGCAACTGTCACTATTGTTTTATAACTGAACTAAATGTAAAAAAAAAAAAAAAAAAGAAGTATTTCTAGATTTTATGTTTTGTGGTTGGAACAGCAAGGTGCCTTATTATTATCACCATTATCATGTCTACACAGATGAAAGTTATTGTCCTCAAGACAAATATTGGACAAATCTCTTGGAAGCTTCCTATCATGCTAAAGACAATGGGAAACCAGAGCAAGTCCTGTCCACCAGCTACCTGCTCACTCTTCACTAAACAGTGACCAGGTAACTGAAAGTAGCCTAAGGTGAAAGCAGCTTAACTTTCAGCTGTAAAAGCAGTGTCCAAGGTTGACATGGTCTGCTCCCAGGACATGTTTGTTATTACTCAGCTGAGCTGAGCACACACAGACACTTTCATCCTCTCCTCAGCAAGCAGCTTTGTGCACTCAGCAAAGAGCTCACAGCACCCTGAGCTTGTTTGCCAGGTGGGAACAGAGGCCAGGGCTGGACAGAGCCTTCTAGAACCTTCTTTGCTTATGCTGTGCCAAGAACCAGTCCACAATATTTAAAATCTGTATATAGAAGACACTTGCCTTTGTCATGACTCAAAATGTAAGGTTCTTAAAAGACATTTTTATCATTCCCTAAACTCTGCATTAAAGACTCCAGATAGTGTTCCCCAGAAATTCTTTATGACCAGGCTTACACACTGCTGAGCTGCCACATGCAATTTTTATCTGCAGCCAAGCCAAGCAGGAGATGCTGAGCTGATGTACCTGGCTGACATTTGAGGAGTGATCCCTGTCAGTCAGGTGGAATAGGAAGGCTACAGGCCAGGAGCCTCCCAGGCTCAAAAAGCTATCAGAAAACAAAGCAATGCTGAGAGGAGGGGAGAGGGTCAGTTCACTGTTTCTTTCCTTGTCTGTACAATCTGGAGGGAAGAAATGGCTTTTTTGCTTATCCAACATGCTTTCCAAATGGCTTGTAATTAAAATCTGAACAAGGAAAGATGACTACAAGAACTACCAAGATACAAACCAACCTCTGCCTAAGGAAAAGCTTTCTCCATCTTTTCCCGATGCATCCTAGGGACAGCAAACTGGAGAAGACTACAGACATTTCCAGATTTTCTGTATCACTGTTTCACTGCCCATAATTTCCCTTCATACATAATTGCTCAAATGATCCCAATGTTTCTGTGAAAAGCTCCCAAGAACCAATGGCAAAATACTCAAATCGTTTCAAATACTTCAGGGATGTGAGCAGGCAGGTTCATAATTTGTAGCCAAGATGGATAGGGCTCAACACCTTTGTGTACTGTAACTTTTTTTATGTCCTCTCAGGCAACGTCTCTACATTGTAATTGTTCCACATGCAATCCTTAGACTCCTGAAAGCTGGACAGGCACTTTCCTACATGTGCACCACAGAAGGCTCCGAGGAAATGTCTAAGGAAATGTCTAAGGGAAGGGTAGGACATACCCAAGGGGTTACTGCTACCATAGCAAAGAGAAAAATACCACACTGCTTCTCCTCTTGCTTTCATTATGGAAAAAATGTGCAGTATTATTGTGGTAACATCAATACTGCATTGGCAAAGAGAGGCAGGAATGGAGCTGACCTGCACCAAGGAGCCAAGGGACGCCCTCTGCACTGGTAAAGCACAGACAGCATTCCTTCAGCACACCCAGGCAAGGACTAAAAAAGCAAAACTGCAAACAGACAAGTAACGTGACAACACAAGAGCACCTTCAGTAAAATGCCTGCTCCAAGTGAAAACATTCAGGCTGAATATACCACACCCTTCACCTTTAGAGAACAGATGGTGTCCAGCCAAGTCTGAATTACAACTTGGTCTGAACAGCAAGCTGACAGGCTGATGAAAGAAACCAAAGTATTCCTTGTATGAGGAGAAACAGGTTGGTAGGATCTGAATCTAACATAACTTTGTCTCCTGTCACATGAATTCACCCTACATCCTCCCAAACCTTCAGCGTTCCTCATAAGGCACTGCTATTCAAAACACAACAAGCATAAGTCATGTTTAAAAAAACTGATGTTCTTAATCCAAGCTGAAAAA
The DNA here is from genome assembly GCA_017589585.1 of Phylloscopus whistleri. Classification (NCBI taxonomy): domain Eukaryota; kingdom Metazoa; phylum Chordata; class Aves; order Passeriformes; family Phylloscopidae; genus Phylloscopus; species Phylloscopus whistleri. The sequence continues at coordinate 1,086,660 of JADMLD010000108.1, read as the reverse complement.
ATACACTTTAAAAGAAATAGATACCACAGTGTTAATACGGAATCGCTCCACGCATTGTTTATTTTACAACAAATTTGTAAAATGCTCAGTCACTTTGCCAGTGTGCTCATTCTACAGGCACAGAAACATACTTGTAAACACACACAGCAGTTAACCTTAAAAATCATGGGGAAGTGATCACTCACTTCTCCCCTTGGGGGTGCTTTCAATTCAATAGAGTATTAAAACAAATACTTGAATTTAGGCTTGAATTCAAGACAAATTCTCTTAAAATTATCCTAATACAGAAACTGAATTCTCTCATCTCCCAAGAAAAGGAAAAAAATATTGCTATGTTGTTGCTATTCTTTCTAACTTCAAGCAGTGAAAAAATCTGAAAACTTTAAGTAGTTTTTTTTGGAGTTTTTTTAGTGGTCATTTTTTTTCTTTTTGACTTAGTGAAGTTTAGTAAGCCAAGTTAACATTTCTGACTGTGGCATAACCTAAGCTACATGGTAATGTCTCGAATAGCAAAAGTTACTATTTGTCTTCAAAGGAAAATGCATATTTGAACAAGTCACCCAAACTGGAGTTTCTGTAAGTAAAGGGAATTTAGGTCAAGCTTCATAACTGGTTAAAAATTAGTCCACAAGCCAAGTATTATTGAGCTCTATTTCCTTAGCAGCCAAAGCAAACATCACCCTTGTTCCTTCCTCCTTTGATTCCAGAACAGCTCCATCTGAAGAATAGGCAGAAAGGCCAAAGTGGTTGAATTCAGTGTCCTGGAAAAGAGGGACTCATAGTGGCTGTAGTGTCTTTTATTAGATGAAGGTGGCTGTGGGGAAGGGAGGGGGCAGAGGACACTTTCCAGCATCCAGCCCTTGCTGGGTCTGAAACAAGCACGAAGTGATGTCAGCTGCAGTTTTTCTCCCTGTGATTGGGTACATGCAAAGGAAGCTGGGCTGATGGCAGAGGCTCTCTGGGAATGCACCCAGACTTTCTGCTTGGAGCACAATAGACTGCCAAGATCACATCTCCCACTGTTTGCTACCCCTGATTGCAAGCAAAAAAAGCATCTCAATATCTAATGACATTCATGAACCACTTGACCAATGGAACAAATTTGTAAGAGAATGTAACACTGCTAAAGCAGTTTGGAGGAGAAATTGGTGTGTTGAAAAGCAGATCAAAAAGCTAGGAGCATCATCTTTTCCAACAGGGAATTAAAATATTCTGCTGGCTTAAAACAATAAAGAACTATTTTATTGTCTAAGTAATAAATGCTCATCCTTATGAAGATAAAAACTGGCATCTAAAGCTTGAAAGGGAGAAGGATGTCAAAGATAATTCAGACAGCAACATTGTTAGACATCAGAGAAAATGAAAAATGAGACCTGAAACTTCAAAGCACAGGAAAACGACACGAGGAAACAAATAAGAGAAGCATAACTCATACAAAACCAGACTACACTGAGTAGTGTGCTGGGACAGGAACACCACTACTTGCTGAGTTAATTTCAAAAATTTCCATATTGCTGTAATGAAGCTTTGGTGGGCTCTGGCAATCCCATGCCCTACCCAGGATCATCAGGAAGCCCCTTCTCCATGCAGGACTGTACCAGCTCATACAAACAGCATGGGAACTCTTCTCCCCTTGATGCTGGTGCTCACTGAAAACCAGAGAGCTGACCAATACCTCACACTGAGGCACCTTCCTGCTGCAGCACCCACATGGGGCAAGAGCACTGCGATCAGAGCCCAAGAAGCAAAAGCAGTACCACGACTTGCCATAACCCACATCACTGTGCTGATCCCTATTCCTATGGAGCATCCTGCAGCTGCAAAATGCCACTTCCACTGAGGTTTACCACTAGCCAGCAAAAAAACCCAAACCATGAAGTAAGAAATACAACACAAAGCACATGTTAAACATATCCCTACACTCAAACAAAGCAAAGAATCAGATCAAAGTCCACAGTAGGTGCTCAAAGTAGGTGCTCCTTAGGAGAGTGTTAATGTGATGACCAATGTAGGAAGATCTATCTTGTGTTTCATTCCTGAAAACATATCTCTTGAACAAGACACCAGGAGTCTATGGCCAAAATAATTCAGAGGCTTGAAACAGGCAGATTCACTCTCTGAGGAAACACCTCCAGTGGCATTTGGGACCACCAAAGCAAAGACCTCCAGGCTGGCACTTACCTATGAAGTACTACTTGGCCAGGGAGGAGCACAACCACACACAGGTGTTTTATGACTTGCCTCCTTTATAAGCTTTTTCATCCTTCAGTAACTAGAGAAGTTAACTACATTCACATGAGGCAGCCTGCAATTATCACAAGACTCACTGCAAACAACCCCCTCTCCCTGCCAGCCCCATCCTTCAGCAACCTGCTCCCAGTCAGATGGGAAAGGCCAACCCAGACAGGGCCTCCACTGGGTTGGGTGCCTGCCTGAGTTTCACCTGGCCCCGCTGAAGCCAACTGCTGACCCCACCCTGGCACCGGCTGTGTGCTGCACTTACCTCTGTGAACATGTCTTACTGCCTTCCCACATGGCAGGGCAGATTTCCTGTTTTCATACATTGCCTTGTCAGTCCTAATCAGTGTCAATAGGTTATGGTGTCTTTTGTGCTGGCGGCGGCAGCCCTGACAGGAAAGAACTTTTAATCTCTTCCCTCACACCGAGCCATGAGAAGCTGCAGGCGCTCCCAGGCATAACTCCCTTGGCTCCTCTCCGAAAAATTCTCTCAAGCACTCGGTTGCTTAGCAATATTTGCCTTCCCCCTGTACGGTTCAAATTGGCAACATCTGTCCCTTTGGCACTTTCCACTTGTGCAAGAAATGGTGCGGAGAGTTTCAGAGATCTACAGAGAGGTCGGTGGAGGATGATTCACGTGAGCCATCAGAGCTGCTTTGGCATTTTATTGCTGGTTTATTTCCAGCCTGGATAGAAAAGTGTGGCTTCTTCCAAAGGAGATGCACACAAGGGAAAATCCTCTTTGGCATCCGGTGGGACTCACCTTTTAAATCAAATACAAGTAGCTTTTTCTGTTTATATAACTACACCCACATGCTCTGGCTTGGTTTAGCTGAAAAAAAAAAACCCAAACAAAACACAGCACTGACATATAATTCTTTCCTGTCAACTGGGACTGCCTGTGACTTCTCCTATGATACTGCATGCTCATCAAGTGAGAGAAAACAAGAGAAGCCAAAAGGTGTTTATGCATTTAGAAATGCAAAAGCTGTGTGCAATCCTGACCTCATAACCACCAGCCAAACCCCCAAACTGCCTGTGGTCCCTGCAGCCATCCCAAGGGGCAGTGACCAAGGTCATTGCCTCCGGATGTACCTGCAACCCAGAGAATGAGGGGAACAAGGAATTAAAACAATGGAAGAGCATAAAAAGCACCAACTGCTTTCACTTCGGAGAGCCAAAGGGGAATATGGAGAAAACCCAAGTGAAAGGATTTGTCTTTGGGCACTTGGTATTGCAATGAGCAGCAGAGGATCCCACAGTAAACCTCCTCTGGCTGAAATTCATCTCCACTCACACCACGATGCCCAAGGGTTGTGAGAAATGCCTGGGATGGCACAGCTTTGGATATTTACATGCAAGTTGTTAGGGATGCTTACCAAAAATGAGGTAGCTCAGTTTCAGCTCTTATGGTGAGGTCGAGGTTTACTTTTTTTGCCTTTAAAATTTTCTTACCCAAAACGGTCAGAAAAAGTAACAATTCTCATTAATTTTTGATCTGCTTATTTAGCAGTCACACACCAGCAACAAGAGAAATTGAAGCAATGCCTTTTGGAAGCATGGAAACCCTTCTCCAGTCACCTAAGGCACTTCTGATTATAAAAAGGGCAGCAGAGGAGACACAGAAGTAACACTGTTACCTGTCTTAGTACAAAGCAAGGAAAATAAAATAGTAAAAAAGAAAAAAAAGGAATATAAGTGGTGAGGGGAAAAAAAAACCCACAACACAATCTCCCTTCTATTCAGTAAATGAGAAATACATAAAAGATTGGTAGAAAGATTACAGTAGACTTAATGCTAACTACTGTGTATTCATTACATAAAGCCAACAGTGCTACATATCTCTTTAAAGATTTTCATTTTGAAAGGATGCAGGATTGAAACAATATATTTATTTCTACTTTACAGGGTTCACCTGTCTGACAGCTCCTGCTAGTAGAAAAACTCTGGTGTCATGAAGAGAAGTCCAGCGAAAAATTATCTATCTAGAACAGACTTTTTATATTTGCCACTGAACATCATTGTAGGCATTTAGTAATTACTATTTACTAGATAACAACCATGTTTTAATTGGTGACCATTGATAAATGTTTACTGAGGAAAACACAGCTCAATGACAGCAATTTGACGCGGAGGTCTTTGTGTGCACCCTGTGCTTCAAGGATAATACAGTGTTACCAAAAAGACCTAACACATCTGGTCTGCTTCATTGTTGCTTGTTGCTGTTCAGGGGTTCTAAATCGGCTGCTTCCCTATTTGCTTCCCAGTTTCACAGGCAGGAGAGTCGGATGAGGCCTCATTACAGGAGGTAAAAGGAGCTATGCCCTAACACACTCAAAATTTTTGGGAAAACAAAGCCAAATCCTCAACGAGCATCAGGGCCCTTACATTCCTCCATACACTATGCGCTTAAGAATGCTTGAGGATTTATAAACACTCTCCCTCAAAACAGCCTGACTGCTTCTTCCCCTGCTGTCAAGCTGATTCCCTTTCACACATCACACAGTCTGTGTCAATGGAGGCAATACAAGGGTCTTTGTTGCAGCTCTCCTAAAGACAAGGGGAGAGAGAGAATGACTTTGAAAGCATCTTTGTTTAGGTGCTGGTTTAGGTGTTTTGTTTAAGCTTCTTCACGTGTGCTATATTTTTAAGCCTTCTCACAACAAATTTGGAAAGATGCCTTAAAGGGAGAGTGATGACATTTGAAAGTGAAGGCATTGATTTGGGGAAGAGGGGAAAGAACTGTTCAGTGTCCCCGTGAATGCAAAGTGAGTCACTGCACTGTTATCCACTGTGGATTCATTCACTCTGCAATGAAACCCCTGGAAGGCTGAACTTTTCAGTGTTCCCATGAGCAGAAACTGTCAATAATGAATTCACAGCTGCAGGTGAAACACATCGTAGAAATTCAATTAACCAGAACACATGTTGAGGAAATGGCTTTCCTAAGTCATGTCAAGGGAGATCACAGGAAAAACTGTATTTGGCATGTGGCTGCTCAGTAAACTGGGGCCAAACAGCTCAGGGAACAAGAGGGAAGAACTGGAGTTTCTGCTAGTCTAGACCTATTCACTGCCAGGGTCACTGCAGGGCAGGAACCTCCTTGCAGCCCCTGTTTCACCAAGAACTAAAGAGAGGGACGACCTTTCAGCCAGCCAACCCCCAACCAGCCTCTCTGGTACAGTACATCCAGCACATGGGCCATATATCCAGGGGTGCCACCTCACTGTTTCTTCCTCTTCTCCCTGCAGGCTTCAGCCCTGGAGGGTTCTATTATCAAATAGATGTTCATCACCGAGACCAAACAGAAGTAAGCAAATGTGACAATGACAAGACTAAAAAAGCAGAAATCAAAGTAATGTATTTTTCACGAGAGCTTACAGAGCCATTATCCAAAATGCCTGTATTCCTCCCTGCCTATGCCCAGAAAACAATCAGGAGCCACAGCCTAAAGATCCCTACTGCAAAGCAGGATCATTCAGCATATTCACAAAAAAGGTTCCTCTATCAGCTTCAAATTAGACTAAGCATGTATCTAAAACCAGGGTTCTGGCAAAACCATTTTTATTATCTTCAATTCCCTTTTTATTGTATTCTTACACAAGCAATGCTACTCCTGCACTGGCAACTGTAGGATTTTCATGGGCATTTGGACTCAGACTCACGTGCTCAACAGAGAGTGAGAAAAATGTTTCTTTCAGCACACAGCATCATAGCTAATGCTGCTCTACCAAAATTCATATTAAACCACAGTTACATGAGATGACAGAAAGATGTATGGGGATGGGAAAAGAGATAAGACAATAATGCAGATGTGACAGTAAGATAATGTAGAAGGTGATGCCCTGCACTGCTTTATTTCTCTCCCAGGAGTAAAATCTGGTTAAGCAAATTAAGGGAATGTGGACCTCAGTGAACTTCCTGTTTTGAGGTGTGATGTGCAATGCCAAACCTACTTGGTAGCAAAAAAAGTCCCTCAGCATGAAAGTATTTTCCCAGCTTCTCAACAATGTCATTTTGACTGTTTCCTCTCATTTTCCACAAGATACTGCCTACAGCCATTTGCAGGTGATCCACACTCTTTTCCATGAAAAACAGACTGCACTCACACTCTTCCTTTTCATTACAAAGGTGGCAAAATACAATTTGAAACAATCTCCATAGCTCTCCTTGCCCAGCTGCCTTAGGACCACGGGATCCTACATTGCATAAGGCATAGCAATAACCTCAGGGCTGAAGGATGAGCACAGTAAATCTCCAAACTGTAGCAGGGGACCAAGTGCCTTTGAGCTCACAGGAGGCCAAGCCACAAGGCAGGCAGAGCCAGTGTGCTGGTCCCTTGGCACAGCTGAAACTGGGCTTTAAAAGCCACAGGAAAAGGAGCTGCATTTGCTGACAGTGCTGCTCCTCCTCTCCCACTGCTTTACCAGTCAGGGCCTCTGCTTCCATCCCACATGACAGATCAGAGACGTGGCCTTGGGTCAGCAAAAACAGGTGGAGTACAACAAGGAAACTTGCGGTATCAAGTCATGCTTTCCTGTGGGTCTACACTCAGATTTTACAAGCTTACAGAGGAGAATCCTGTGGTGTTCACACTCCCTCATCACAAAGCCCAGGTGACCAGAGAACTGACTGCACTGCTGGCTGTCTCAGTGAGGATTTGGGGCCTCCACCCACCACCACTCAGAGTCCTGACATTCTGCATCAACACTTGATCTTCTCATCGTATCATTTCCCCCTTCTTTTCAACAAGCCTTAGAGGAAAACAAAAACTATGGGCACAGGGCTCAAACCATAAAACCTGCTGCAGCCTCACTGAGAAAACAACAGAAAAATCATGGGAAGTGTAATATTTTCACCATTCAAACAGGTATCTCACACTCAGGTCAATCTCAAAATGCACCTTCCGAACAGGGTAACACAGAGTCATCACTGGTTCTGGCAGTCATTGCTGCTTGATGACCTGTTCTCCCACAGTCAAACTTACCCTGCTCCAACCCCCAAAAATTACACTCACCTCTATGGGCTCGGAAAGGGTTTTGAATCTGGATAGCTCTGCTTTGGCTTTTGCCTTCAAATCTGAGAGATCCTCATCGGTCTCTTCCTTGGGCTCAGAAGCGGTATCCAACTTGGATAGTTCAGCTTTAACTTTTGCCTTCAAATCCAAGACATCTTCATTGGGTCCTTCATGGTATTCCTCCAGGAGAGGTTTGAGCTCCAGGGATTCAAATGGTGCCTGATCTTGGCCATCCATAGGTCTGACATAGGCAGTTGGTTTCTGCTGCATTGCACTGGCTTTTGATGTCAAAGAAGGGGGAAAAGTCTGAGAGGAAGGCTGAGTGGTGCTGGTCAAGGTAACGGCTGGGCTGTCCCGACTTTCCTTCACCGGTGATCCTGTCACTGAGTCCTGTAATGATTTGGTTTGACTGTAGGTTGACCCGTGACTTTTGCTGCTGTTCTGCGACCTGGAATTGATCTGCTGGCTGGAATGTAGAGGTGACAGGGGTGCCAGGGGAGAAGACAACAAACACGGCAGGAACGGGGAAAGCGCCAGAGGGGAGGCCTGCAGGCCATGGGCACGACCTTCCCCGCTGCCAGGCTTGTCCTTGTGGCTGTGGGGAAAACCCTGCCCGAGCGTCCCGGCCACCACGGCCGTGCTCCTGGCCGTGGCTGCGAGCGCTGGGCAAGCTGCGGCCCTTGCTGTGCAAACCTGAAGTTGGTTCTGTTCCTGACTGTGCCTTTTGGTAGTGACTGGAGTGGCTTGGAGGACGAGGGGGTACGACCATGGGTCCCACGGGTGGACGGCGGGTCAGCGGCTGGAATGAAGGTGGCAATGTCCGGATGGCCTTCTCAGGGAAGCACGGGCGCTCAGGCTGTCCAGGGGGAAGCAGAGGGGCAACGCTCTTTGGAATCCCTATAAGGTTTTGACAAGATTTGTTGCTCATGAACTCCTTGACCTCCTCATAATTGCCCAGCATGTTCTGAATTCGGCTTGACAACTCATCTTCTTTATTAGTCTGCAACAGAAGAACAAAGAAGTGGACATTTCAAAAGCCCCCGAGAGATCCAGCTCAGGAAGAGACATTCTTCAGGATCTTAACTTAATCACCACACATCCCCATGAGTGAAGTTAGGCAAGCTCATCCTGATCCTGCAAATCTCTCCAAAGCAGACAGGACTGCTTGAGCCACTATCAGCTATTCCAAGCCACGCTTGGTGCACCTGCAGCCTCCAGGAGTGCTAACATCAGGTTCATTTCTTATACTTCAGGCTGACAATGCAGCCAAGCTGCTCCTGAGCACTCTCCCCCAAACTACAGGGGGCCAGCCCAAAGTCCACACTGCTCTTGCACAACCAACAGAGATTCAAGCACATACTCTGAGGAATTGAAATTAAGCAGATGGGAAGATGCTGCGTTTGTAATTATCATGCTCAAGTCTGCTACACCCTATGAAAAGTCACAGCTCTCCTCTTCCACCCCAACCCTCTTTCCTCCTCTCTTCCCCTCCCCCCCACACCCTGTACCATTACCTTGTAGGGTTCTGCAAAGAGGGGAGTCTTCTCAGAAAACTGTTTTTTGTCTTCCAGAACCTCCTGACTCCGTCTCTCTCTCTCTCGAATCCGCAGCAAGTTTCTGTCCTCATTGCACAAGCTTTAGGAAGGAGAGAAAGGAAGGATGGTTAACTTTGTACACCACCAGTGTTATCAACAAGTATCTACTTTGTACAGAAACCCTGAGTTCAGACAATGGCATACATCCAGAATGAAAGTAATTCTGAAATCCACAGGATGGTTACAGCTGACAAATCAGTTACATCAAGAATTTGCTGCACAACACAGTAATATGGCACACAAGCTACATGCATCTTTCCCAGAGATTTCTAGTCCTGATATCATCGTTCAAGAACAGTGGGAAGGAAAAAGCTATCCATCCATTTCACTGTGAAACAAATGGAGAAACAGTCAGTGGGGGTGACAAGCACACCAGCTGGCAAATCCATTTGCAAAAATAAGTGTAAAAACTACCATTCTTGTTCTTCAGACTTCCACCCCAACTCTTCATCCAGGAGTAAAAGAGAATCCATTATTTTGAAGGTGTTGCCACTTTCAAAGAATGAACTTTCCTTACTTGGCAAAAAACAAGACAACGCTACTTGGCAATAAACAGGCTTGAAAGCTGCTCACCAGGAAACCCATGTAGTTGCATTTAAAGCAATCATGCAAACATGTTTAGAAAGGTCTCAGAAAGTCAGAAAGCACCAGGTCAAATCCCCTACTCCCTCCTAAACCACATCTGCATGCACTCAACTCCATCAGCCCCACACCAAAGCACCAATAAACCTGTGTCACATGCACAGCCAAAAGACTTCCCGGGAAACCAGATCCTTTAAACTACACCTTGCCTGTGAAATCCTACTGCAAAACAAGGGAATCTCTTGCTCCAATCTTTATAGACATTGGGGAAGGAAAACCATGCAGGCATCTCTCTCCTGGCCTATTTCTACTCTACTGCACAGCCCACTGTATACATACAATTCCTATTTTCTTCATACTCGCAAGTTCTCAAGTGTCCACTCTGCAAGGGAAGAGCCTTGTCCTCCTCACCAGTGACATCTTCCCAAATGCTACACCAGTAGTCACCTACTGAAAGTTTAATCATCATCCCTAGAGGAGAGGCAGAGGACTGGCTTTGCTGTAGCAGCTAACCAAGAGAGGTCTGACTGCTGCAGAGGGGGTTTCCTGACTCAACGGGAGCTGTGGAAAATGATGCTGATAGATGGCAAATTTCTATACATGGAACTGCAGTAAGGATGTACTTGTACTAAGGCAGAAAAACATATTCAGGGGTTAGGCTGTGCACATTTAGCATAGTTTCCAAGTTTGCTAGTGCCCAACTGTTTCCAAATATAGCAAAACAGAAGTGTCCAGTAATATCCATGTACCCTACTTCTGCAAACAATTTTAAATGTTCATTGAAGAAAAAAGAAGGAAGCAGGAATCACAGACCACCGCTTCAGTAAATATACACAATCCTCCTGTAATAAACTGTATAATAGAACCATTTCCCCTGTGCATCTGATGTCATTCTGCATGTCAGCAAATTTCTATCTATAAGCAGTTAGTTGGGCAGTTGCACAGTGTATGCCAGAAAAGCTTTGTGCAGTCAGGTGTGGGAAACACCAACTGCAAAACACAAAAACTTAGGAAAAATTATAAGGCAAACTAGAAGCAATCTTGGCTATATCTACTATCTGAAATTATATGCTTGCAAATGATTTTTTTAAGTGAAAGTGTTTCACAAAAAGGCAGGCCACATATTATGACCCTGAACATTGCTTTTTACTAAAACACTGCTTACATCCATGCGGATTACAGATGTCCTTCTATTTTTAGGTTGGCAAGCACCCAAACTCAGAGCAATCAAGTTGTTTTGCTCAGAGGTTCTGATCACGTTCAAACAAAAGGAAAGCCCTAAACCACTTGAGTGTCTCACAACAATAATATTTATGATGAGAAGTAGCTATGTTTCCTATATGTACCCTGACACTGAATGTAAAACAACTTACGTGCTGCTTGCTGCAAAGACAGCAGCTGTAATACCTCTGAAGGCCTTTTCTTTCCCTGAACCTTCCTTGACCCCAAGCTCTCTTCCCAGCAATAAATTCTTTCTAAAGAGTGTGGAAGGGGGGGCAGAGGGGAAGGGCAGGGACACCGCCTATTTGCCATAGTGCCAGTTCCTGAAGGTTGAAGAGGAGACAAAAGTGCCTGCTGGGGAACATCCCAGCAGACACGAGTGCTCACACACTTACAGCAGGACCAGTGAGGTCAATCTTCATCCTCTCACGGGGCACAGTGGCCCGGGCTGCTGGCCATGCACAGCTGACTGCCCCTGCAGCCAGGCCAGGAGTCACTCCCCTCCCCTTTGCTGCTCGGGATTGCCATCCGCCCTCTGCCTCCCTCTCTGCATCAATGTAATTTTCATTCCAAGTTTTCCTCCAGCTTCATTGAACAGAAGGAGCTACAGTTGCAAAAGCAGGAGGATAGGGGAAAAAACCCACTAAGTAGATATTTATTTAATAATGCAGTTGAGAGCAGCAGCCTTCCCTTCTCTAAGTTGCAGACAAGACCTTAAACTACCCGAAGACAAGAGCTAAACCCCCTTCCAATTCTATTTTATCATATAAGTCTCCTGGAAACCTTTTGAAAACCTGCTAACCCACACAGCAGCTACCCTAAGGTCAAGTGTCAGGAAGCCAGGCAGAAAGCCTCTGAGAACCAGGGTCAGCTCGGGCCCTGCCTGGCCCCATGCCAAGAGGAGAGGAGGTCTCCATGTCCTGCCAGGCGCCAGCAAGGAAACCCATGCGGAGACGCCGTCTGCCAGGCTCCGGCAGGGCGTCCCTGGTGCACACGCAGCCCCCGCCCTGCTGCGGCCAGAGCTGCAGGGACAACCCCGACTCCTGTTCTTCAGGAGCCTCTCCAGACTTGCAGCTTTGATATTCAAATTTTCCTAGAATGAGAACATGAGAAAAACCTCAAAACCATCCCCAAGCTCTTCCTTACTGGTTTGCGGAAGTGCTTTGGGAAACTGGAGCTGAAGGCTTGGCACCAACACACCAAGCACATGAGAGCCTGGGAGTTGGGGGATACACACACAAATCACTCCCACCTCCCCAAAAAAAAACCCCCAAAATGTGCCTTGACACAGACTGAAACAGTAGAATTCTGCTAGGTCAAGGAAGGCACTGCACTGGCTCCCATAATAAGGGATTTGGTTCAGGAAGTTCAGCAAAGCACACACCCTGACCCACATCATCATCCAGACTTGGGTCTGTAACAGAGGCCATAAAATACCAATGTGCTCTGAAGCTGCTCTCAGTGACATGCCAACCCTTACTACATAGGTTCAAATGCTGATATGTGACAATCCAGACCATGACAACATTTTCAAAAAATAGACTGGTGCAGGGAGAAATTCTGCCTCTTCTGTCCCGTGTGTTCTCCAAACTAAAATGAAATGAAAAAGAACCTGCTTTAATTGTAATAAGATCTAGGGCTGGCTCTCAAAAAGAATTATCCAGGAGCAAGGAAGGGAGGTGGAGAAAGGCTAAAAAGGAAATACACAGAAAACACTCATTTCCCTCTCAACAAGCAGAACCTCTTCCTCTGAAACACTGAGACACATTTCATTTTAGTACAACTGCAGAAGAACACAAATTTATTGAAGCTGTTTTGTCATTAAAATTGATTCTTTTTTTAATGTGAGAAACTGCTGATCATGATTGAGAGATGTGTTTTTGCTTAGGGCAACACACATCATCCCCCAAAACAATTAAACAGAGATCACAAGGATGCATTGGAACAGCCTTGCTGCAGCACCCTGGCTCTGTTACCATTAAAATCTCCATAGAAGAATTGCTACCAATTTACAGAGCCAAGATCACATCTGCAAAGATTAAATATGCAGTTTCATTCATCAGCCCATCAGCTTGAAAAGAAATGTGGATAAAGACACGGCACAGAAAGTTCCTGAGCATCACAGCTGTGCTCAGCTTCACACTGGCATCACCTACACAGCCTGACAGTGACAGCAACACAAGCAGATGAAGGGAGAACACTACAGGTAATACCAAACAGCACCAAAAACTCCTCATCCCAACCTTTGCTTCCTTTCCTTTATGGAAACATCGACAAGTTGTGACTTGCTAAATCTTTTAAGTTCTGTTTCACACCAAACACTATTTCTCAGGAAATACACAGTTTAAACATACACAAGTGATAAGAGAAAAACATTGGGCAGAAGTATAACAGATGGTACAGTAAGTCAATAATTTTCTGCATCATCATTATCATCAATCAGCTTTGGTACGTGCTTCCCAAAAATACCCATCTTCTCACTGAAGTGATATGAATTGGAATTAGCTTTTCAAGATTTTGCTTTGTCTAGCTGCTTCAACTCATCACATCTACCCAGTCCTGTTTACTGACTGTACAACAGGGGCATCAGACCCACTGAGCAAGAGATCAAGGCCTCACAGCCCATCTGTTTATCTATGACGACTGTAAGAAACCCCCTGTCAAATACTTTTGAACAAAAAAAAGTTCCAAGAAAATGCAGTACTGCTGCAACCTTTCCTTCAAAGCATATGGAAAAAATGATCCTGAATACACCCCTTTTTATGTTTTAAATACAGAGCCCTCTAGGTTACACACACACACCAAAAAAAAAAATGAAGTGGAGAAGGCTGGGATGTTGTAACAGGCAGAAGGGAACTGCCACTTTGCTTATGTAGAAGCTAAGCTGGCTTTTGCCAGAAAAAAAAAAAAAGGCAGTTCTACTTTTGTAACATTAATCATCTTCTCACTCAGCCTCTCCTATGGTAATCTTTGGGTTCAAATTCTTACTTATTTGTTTCCTCCCACTGTTGCCAAGTTTAAAATTATATTCATTACTCAGCCATTAAAAGGCTTTTGCTTCCTCTCAGCATCAATAGGCCTTTGATCATCAAGCAGTTCCCAGGAGTAAGCCTCATCTTTTCCTGAGAAGAACTGAGCCCCTGGAGCGCCCAGCAACTCTAGCAGGAACTGGGAACTCTCAGATGTTCTTCAAACATGACAGACCCTTCATAGACTGAGCCTAAACTCCAGTGCAAATGCTATGCACTTAAAAACACACCCCAAGATTTCTCAGCCTGTGGTCCACAAACTCCGTGAAGTCTCAAAAGAGGAAAAAGCAGATTTGTCAAAAGACGCAAATAACTGACAGTAACAACCTCTTTTGTGTCTACCCAAGAAGAGCAAATAAATGAAAAGTTTATGACTTGGACTTTCCCTCACACCCTGAAATGTTTAAAATCTAACTATTATGTAGTCATAAACCGCCACGTACAACAGCAACATAGGAAATCTGGGAAAACGTGACAATTACAGAGCACGTAACGATGGTGCCATAGCTAAAGAATTGAACAAACCAAGAGGCACCATCTGCACTTGTGATGCTGCAGAAACGAAGTCTCCAAAGTAACCTAGGCTTTCAGCCTCTCCCCGTGTAGGTGACGTTAATAGAACAAGTGTTAATTATAAGTTAGACGGGGAACACCAAAGCTGTCATTCTCCATCTAAATGCAAATATACTAGAAGGGCTTTTAAGAAGGTGTGATTGTGTGAAGTGTAATTACAAGGAAAGCAGACAAGGAGCTGATGAATTTAAGGCTTTGTTTGTTCTGGATGTGGCAGGCAAAGCAGGAAATGTGAAAAATTTAAATCACCGGGTATGTGCAATGAAAAATCCTGACCACTTCGCCTCAGCAAGGCGTTCTCAGGCACACATCCCAGGATTTCCCCAAGCCACGTGAGTGCTCTGAGTGCCATTCAGCCCTGAAGGCATGCGTGTCTTTGTGGGTAAGTGAGTAAAGATCTGCAACTCCAGTGCCATTTCAGTGACCGGGTATGCAAGAAAGAGTCAAAGCTGTTGGCACCTTGGCTGCGGCTGATGGAGCAGCTCTAGAAGAGCAGCCTAGGATGGGACCTGAGTCCAGGACGAGTTCCCCAGATTTTAAGAGCCCTCTCGTAGCTGCACACCTGGCAGCCTTGACCCAACCGGGACAAGACTGAGCTTCCACGCGAGCAGCTTTTGCAGGCAAGAGGAGCCCATCCATGCGTCTCCTCACTTCATCAGCAAGGATCAACAAGTTAGCTTTGTCAGGATACAGATAAGCCAGCTGCCCAAATGGGTTTACTTCGCAGAGGTGACAGTGTTTCTGTCATAAGTTATTCTACGCTTCACTCTCTGTATCAAAATGGGAGGCTTCAGTTTGCCTCTAACTCATTTACACTGCTCTGTTGCACAGCTGAGCAAACATTTTCACACAGCCCCAAGTGCCTCCTCCCACAGAGAGCTCTCAGACCCAGGGCCAATCTGGTGGGGCTCAGCTGGTACACCCAGATCCCTCTGACAGCGTGCTACATCCTGGCTTTGTCTGAGAATCCGCTCCTGTGGAGAAGCGGCATTCCCTGCTGAGCAGATCCTGCTCCGACAGAGAGGGGACTCTGACTCGCCCACGACTGTCTCAGAAGTGACCTTTTCCCATTTTTATGGATTTAAAAGCCAGCTGCAGTCACCAAGCCTCTCATCCACAAAATGCGTCTGGCATTATTCCCGCCTTGCCACAGGGCAAGTGCAGGGAGGCTGGCACAGCAGGGTCACCGGCCCTGTACCCCAGCACTGCTCCAGCAGCACCTTCCCTGCCTCTGCAGCACCTGGAGCTTGCTGCAAGCTGCGTTTTTCCCCTGGATGAAAAGGGAGATAAAGCACTTGGCAACTGCCATGAATTCAGCAGGCGGACTTGACCTCTGTGGCCATGTCAGAGCAGCACAGTGGCAATTTGGATTAAGTCACCGTTCGGGTAGTAGGCAGGCAGCAAGAAAAATTAAGGTGAGTAGACACATTAGAGACTCAGCTTGACATGTTCTGCTCTCCAGCAGGATTAACAGCACCTGGAACACCTCTCACTGCTTGGGAATGGACTGCCCTGCAGCACTACTCCCTCCCACAGTGTTTCTTCCTCTTGATTATCCACATGTCACTTACAATAAAAAACATCATGCATTTCTCCCGATTGTTTAAGTCAGCCTGAGACACATAAACAAATTTAACTCGTTGTCTTACAAACCCCAGCTCAGGAAAATTATGTGACTGAAGTAAAAATCAGCAGAAGAGTGCCAAATTTCAAGTTTTGTTAAGCCTGGCCAGATCCTCCAGCACTCTGCGCCTCAGTGCCCAGCTTCAGCTGTTATGTCTAAGCCAAATCTCTCTGGCAGGGCTCTTTAAATCAGCTGCATGAGCACAGGAGCAGGGTCACCAGCATGTGGTGAGCAGCAACCCTTTCAGAGCACGTACATGTGTGCACGACTGCCTAGCATGGGGAGAAGGTGTTCCCCAGTGGAAACACAAAGGCAGGACAGTGATATTTTATTAACTCACCCACCACTCGCAAAATATCAGTGTCTCTGACGCTGACAAGGCATACTTGAATAGTCAGAAGTGGTTATCAGCTGCTGCCAGAGCAGTCTGAAGGCTTTTTTTCAGTGAAGTGGTGCATGAAATCTCCCACTGTACCCATCTGCCTCTGAATTCCTCATCTCAGTGGCAGAAATCCAGCACCTGGGATGAACTGTTGTAGGCTTGCCTGGGATAATGCATAGGGTACAACCTACATTCCACCTTACATAAAACCTATCCTACCTGATCATTCACTTTTTGCCTTGAAATACCTTTTTTTTGCTGTTCCTGTTATTCAGTGAAACCAATATGTTTAAAGGCAGCAAGAGAACTGTGCATTTGCAGCAGTAATGCACAAAAAGCAGAATGTAAAAATGAAATCAAGTTTCTATTTCTCTAAAGTATGCTCTAAAACAATGTCCTTTACTGGCAAACCATGAGAGAGTAGGTAAAAAGGCTGTTGCAAACTACTATTATTTGAAAGGGAGCCAAATAATTAAGGGATCAAGAAAAAGCCTTTTTACCTTTAATATTAATTTTCCAGACCTATTTAAATTAATTTTTTCCACACAATTGCAACATTTTGATTCACACACATTTCCACCTTAGGGGTTATAGGAAATTGAACCATGCTTGCTTAGATCTACTGTTTCTTCCCACCCAATATGCAAACATTGTATTCCTGATGTAGCACAGAAGCACTCAGCCAAGCAAAGCCCAATGGTCCCCTCCAACCCAGTTACAGTTTCTCCAGCATCCTCATAAAAATGATAAGCCTTTGAAAGAACTCTCAGATAAAAAGCCTTAAGATAAAAAGCAAATTACAGCAATGTAAAAAAAAAAAAAATCCAAGTGATATCAGCTGTTACATTTCAGAAAATTAATGTTTAATTTTCAATGTGAAATGAATCTTCAATTTAACTTGCAAAATTAAGTCTTACAATCTTTTTTACTACCTTAGCTCTTTGAGAGGACACTTAAATGCTTACTTCATGCACAGGAAGTCAAATGCAGTAAATTTTCTATTTTAGGGCTACATTAAAATTATTCAAGTGGACATGCCTTTTGTTCATTGATTTTATAGAATTTCCTAAACGCCACTAAAAATACCCCAACATTATTGTTCTCCACTACAGTAAAAAAGAAGCTCAACAAGATACACAGTTAGTAGAAGAAAACCCAAAATGTTTAGTGAGCAGCTGCTGCACGGGTGTGCATTTTAAATCTCTCTCACACAACACCTCTCCTCACACAGCTACCATCCCTGCACATCTGGCCAAGTGAATGTCAGCGGTTTTTCCCCAGGGGCCTGCTATCAGCTGGCCTTGTCCCTGCTCTGCCAAGCAGCTCCTGTCCCATCAGTCACTCTGTCACAGGTGCCACAACACACACCGACTGCCACATTCTCACTTCACACGCAGCTCAGCTCAGCTCGGTTCCCTTCAGCCATCCCCACACCCCTGTTTTTTTAAATACCTGACTTCATCCAGCTCGTAAATGCTGTCAGACAGCTTGCAAGGGCTAGCAGTGAGACCTCTGCAGAGCCCCAAAGCCTTCCACCTCAGGTTTCCTGCAGAGCCCAAAGGGTTCCTCCTTTCTTCCCTCTGTGACCATCCCAGCTGAGGGCCAAGGCAGGCCCCTGGAGCTGACAGCTCCATGCAGCTCAAAGCCCAGCGTGTAAAATGTAACATCAGGCTGACAATTTGCTCCTTTCCCGACTGCAAACCTGAAGCTGTTCAAAGAATTAACTCCACATCAACTGCTATCAGTGGTTTTATTTGCTGTGAAGCATATCAAAAGCAAAACCTGCAAATACGAACATTTGAAACTGTCTCGGAAGAATGGACATGTGCAACTCTGCCTCCTGAATCTTTAATTCCCTGCAACCTACTAAATACAAGAGCAACTTCATAACATTTCTTGTGAAACAGTCTCACTGTAAATCCTTCCCAAACAACTGAGTAAATCAAATCTAACATGCTAAGAACAGGATAGTAACTGTAACTAAATTGAGATTAAGAAAAATTTAAAAATACAGAGGAGATTAATTCTTTCATACTTCATAAGAATTAGCAGCAAACACATCGTGCATGAAAGGTTTCCTATCCTTTTGAGTTTTTCACTTACATAACAGCATGTACCAAGTAACAGGTTGGACAAGTCTTATCTGCATAGCAAGGACTACGTAGAAGCATAACAAGATTAGCAATGTTTGCTGAAAAGATCTGTTTATGTGCTGGAAAGCCTGCTTAAAAACCTTTCCTGCATTCTCTGCCAGACTCTAATTATTCCAGAAGTATTTTCTAATTGTTTTCATCTATAGACAGAAGGGCCTGCTAACTTTCCTACGGTTTGTATCTGTTTTTCAATTTATTAAGAGGTGCACATGCTCTGTAGCCGACTACCTCTCCGTGCTGGGGTTTCAAACTGCAATCGAATCGTCAGCCTGAACAAAGCATCTCATTGTCATTCGAAAGAACTTGGCAAGTGCTCAATCTAAGCAAGAGCAATAATCCATGACAGGGTGCATTAGGCAGGTACTGATGCATGCCTAATGCACTCTGCAAAGCATATACCCCTCCAAAATACACTCTGAAGTATCTTATCTTTCCTTTTTCCTGCTTTTTAAGAATATTTACATAAGCTGTTACTTTTAGCAACTACAAAAAAGCTATGCCTTTAAAGAATAATAACAACATGGATACAAATACTTTCCACTTTCAATTCTGTACACAATACTTTCCGCTTTCAATTCACCATCTCTCTGATTTTCGAAAAACTAAAACCAAAAAACTAAAAAACTAAAAAACCAAAAAACTAAAACAACAGCAAACCCCAACCCCAAAACAAAAACCAACAACATTTTCACGACATCATCTGCACCTGTTTAAAAGGCACCTATTTTCTCTCGGTACTGGAAGCAGGCAAGTGCTCAACTCCACCATCATTAGCCACACTTGCGTGCAGGCAGTGGGAAATCACCCTCTGGCTCGGACCAAAAGCAACAGCCAGCTCCCGTTCCCACGGGACAGCAGCTCGGCTTTGGCAGTGCCGAGGCCACTGCAAACACTGGAAATCTCTGAGCTGCCTGGTGCAAGCCCTGGTCCTGGGTCCGCATCTGTGCGCACCGGGCAGAGCCCGGCAGGCAGCGGGCGTGTCCCAGACGTGCCAAGAAAGGCTGGAGCAGCCCAGGGGCTTCTGCAGACAGGTGAAGTCAGGCGTCCTTGCCCTAAGGCAGCACCGGGAAACCAAGCACTAAATCCCGGGAAAGGGGTGTGCAAGGCCGATTCCTCGCCTCCCCGAGCAGCATGTGCTCCTGGAGAGCGTGTTCCCTGCCTAACCATGCCCTGCTCTGGGGAGCACACAGCCGTACACCAAATCAACAGCCAGCACCACACCCAGCTAATAGTTGTTTCACCTGCTGCTGCCTAACCTAGGTGAGCTCTCTGAAGGATGGACACAGTTTCTCTAAGGACTAAAGTATCTTGAAAGGCTTGCAGCGATACCAAAAAATGATAATGTCAACGTGCCTCTGAGCACATCTCCTTGGTTGCTTAAAAACCTGAGGTATTTTTTGTGAACCACCTAACGTGGCAAACCCCATGATTTTCACAGGGAGGCAGAGGGACAATGCATTTTCTAGCTGAAATAGCAAACTACCACATACCGGGAGTTATCTGCCAATAATTGGGCAATGTGCTGATTAATACTTTTTCTGGGTTGCCTAAGGACACTGCATGCATGAGTATCTCGCCACTATCAATTAATCACTCTTTGTGCTTTTATCCTGGTAGAATTTACATGTTGCACACAGTGAATACCCCGAATGAGGCTGTTTCTACCTCCAAAAGCACTTACTATTGTCAGTTTATTTGCCCTGCTTAGCCCGATGCTCAGATTGGCAATAAATCATCGTTCTTAGCAGCTGAAGTGTTTAGTGTCTTTCATTCAATATTCTTTCCTCTCACCGTTCCCCCTGGAAGTACAGTAATCATGTGCTGAATAGTCATTTACAGCACTGCAATTAAGAGATTATTCCATTAGGCTTTGTATTTCTATCCGGTTTTATGTTTCCATTAAAAGCACTTTGTTAAACAACTGAGCAAACAACTTAATGCAACAGCAGGAGCCTCATGAGCTGATGCCTGTCAGGCAGGGCCCCGGTGAAACAGCTCAGGATGGGCAGGAGGTGCTCATGGGTCCACAGAGAGACCCTCCTTTTAGATGGGATCCCAAAACCAGGGAGAGCAGCATGACTGCAGGTGGGCCGGTGTGGTGTTAGCAGCTGGGGGAGTGACTGATGCCAAGAGATTGGGTGAAAGTGGGGAAGAGTCGCTGGCCAGACATCTGTGAGTGGGTGCATCCCTCTGTAAACACAGCATCATTTCTTGTGCCTCTAGGAGCAGAGCAAATCATGTTAAGGAAATTCTACTTCCATAAAAACTGACCACCTCTTCAAGGAGCAAAACCTGACAGCCAAAGGAAGTCACATCTTCCCAGGCAATGATTGTGGTAATTTGACACCAAGGCTGGAAAATCACACCAGAAAGTGCTGCAGAAACACAGGCGAGGAGTTTCACCAGGCGTATCCAGCATGCTGTCCCCTCAGTGCTGACTCAGGGCACCTTCCAGGGAATGCATCACTACCTCTGATAACGCCCTCCCAAGCCTCTGCCCTTACCAAGTATTTTCATGGCAACAGCCAATGAGTTGCTGTCCTCAACACCATGGTGGCAACAGATTCAGAAGGAGAATGATTCAGCACTGCCTCTCCCCGGGGTTCCTCATCCCTGCCCTCCCACGCATGTTCCCAACAATACTCACTCCCTGCCCTCAGGATGAGGCAGGAGGTCTGTGCTTTGCTCACCCAGGGACAGAGCAGATGCCCTACAGTAACCACTGCACCCAGCTCCTGGAGAAGGTTTTACACTCTTACATGCAGGCTGCTGGACTTTTCCTCACTCCCTGACTGTCTGCCCAGAGCTACATCCAGTGCCAAGCACAGAAAACTCCTTGAACAACCTGCACCCAGGCAGACAGCTTCCTGCATCGTCACAGGGATGCCCTGACTCAGGATTGCTTCATCTCTCTGTACTCCCAAAATTCATTAATGAAACATCCACAAACAGAATGAATAACACCCTCCACAGCAGCTAACACCTCACATAACCCAGGTAACATCCAGCCAAGTCATTTGTAAAGAGCTAGGTGTTTTCAAGAAAATGCAAGTTGATCACAGTAATTTGGAACCACGGGATAATATTCTCCACACACACTTTTTAACACATTTGGTAACTTTTCCATCTTGCCCAATTGCTTGGTTACTACTGTGACTGCAAGAGAGTAAAATTCTGCAAAGCAAAACCTGCTGTAAGTATTTCTGGAAGCCACTTGAAAAAAGGGAGTAAGGAAAGAGTCTTACTATTTATGCATTTTTCTATTCCTTTTGAAACTTTTATAAATCCTCAGAACAGCTCTTGGAATCATCCCAACTAGCAAATTGTGCCTTAACTCCCCATTTTTTCACTTAATAGCCCTGCTTAGAAACGTGGTGCTAGTAGCAATGCATACAACAGAGAAAGAACACAGGAAATTGTAAGGTTTATATCCCTCCCTTTTCCACATCTCTTTTTCTGTCATTCTGTGAATCAGGAATCCATTTTGAGCACTTGCTTATACACATGCAAACCTAATTCTCTGTGTAAAAGCTCCAGGTCAAGAATTCTTTTTGAGCACAAGCTCAAGCAGAGCCCTTTACCAGGAACACCCTTTTGAAGTTGACTTGAAAACTTAAAAGCCAAAGGAAACTAGAAAATTAGATACTGGCATAAATTCCTCTTTTCACTAAAAGAACAACATTGCCTTTTAATACACAGTTTAAGTCTCTCAAAAGGTGTGGAAGGGGTAGACCAGCTGGAACTCAGTGTACAAGCTGAAGGCTATGATTTGGCCCCAGATGAGGACAGCATAGAAGAACCCAGAGGAACCAATAAAATTCAGAGCAGCAGCTGTAACAACACCTTGCACGTTCACCCTGCTGAGCCCTGGCTCACCAATTCTCACCACTGCCTCAGCTTTCAGCACACCCTTGGCCAGCTGAACTCACACAAACCATTCCAGTCCTCCTTTGGTTTCCTACTTTCCATTGAGACCTCACTGTGTGTGAGCAGGATCCTAGATCTGTATCTAGCCAGTGCCTGCACCTCCCTTGCACTCTTATTTGCACTCACCCACGCGAAACAGAAGAGGAAGGGGTGAAAGAACAGTTCAAGGGCCTTCTAAGAAAACTGCATGGCTTAATTAAAGACCTTTTAAATGCATCTTATGAACCTCAGCAACTGCTACTGGTTGTTCAGACCTCCCCCTCTCCAGAGGAAAGAAAGAAACACTGAACAAGTAAAACCCAATCATTATTCACTTGGCAGAATACTGTACACAAACAGCCTTTCAAGTTGTTACATTCAAGTAAACACAGCTCATATCAATATCATCTGTACTTTTCCGTCATTAGGCTGCGAGGGAGGAGGATGGCCCATTTTCAAGGAAGCAATTTTTACAATAGGAAACCATTAACCTGGTATATAATCGATGCCTAAAGTAACAGCGAAGTGAAGAAGAAATTGCCCAGAAGATGGGGTTGGGACACAAAAAGAAGAGAGTTTTCTTCACAATGCCTTCTTTTATGTGGCATTTCTATCAGACTTTCAAGTGGACAGGGCGGGGGATATTTTCGAACATGATTTGGATATTTTCTCCTGCTATAGTTGAAAATAGGACCTTTTCTCCTAATTTCTACTGCTTGGACCAGCACAAATGACTGCCAAATCAAAAACTTAGATGAACAAGCATTGTTAAGGGAGCTGAGTGGAAACAGTACTGAACACAAGACCCTTGGCTGAGACACCATGAGCTCCATATGTGTCTCTTTATAACTAAGTACAGCACAGATACCAAAGTCAGTTCTAGGTAAGGACTGAAACCAATGTATTTAGCCAATGTTCAGCCTAAAGGACAGAATGTCAACTAAATGTTCATTAGATTTAAAAATTAACCCAGACTGCATCTGGCTTTCTAAGCATTACAGAATGGGGGTGTGTACAGATCTTCTTTTCTTTGATTTGGGGTCTTTTGGTGGTGTTTGTTTAGTACACACAGTTTCTCAGTTTTCACAATAAAGTTGTTCAAATAGCAAAACAACATCAACACACACCGATACAGCTGCCAAACCAGATGCCAAGAAGGTTTTGGTTGCAATCACCAGATTATGCAATAATTACAAACTGCTTTCATTTACTCAAGAATTACAGAAAGGAGGTTCTGGCTGTGCAACACAGTGCTACACTACATCAACAGTCTATATTGCAAGAGGAAGAAACAGCAACAGGTTCCCTGCACATAAATTCAGTCTGTCCCTCCAAACATGCAGGAAAAAGGCATGTAAAATGAGAGAAACCTATTTATTGTTGGTCAGTTCATCCAGTTTATTTAACTGACTTGGAAAGAAAACACCCTTTCCAAATCATTAGGAACCAGACTGATTCAGATGTTTAAGTAATGGAAGAATCAGCTTGGGAGCCAAGTTTTAATGTTATCACTTTCTGCAGATGGACAATTTTATCCATCTGTTTTACTCCACTGTGGCCCTACTTGTGCAGAGCTGCACTGTCAGTGCACCATGGCACCAAACACCAGCATTACTCATCAGTGACATGCTCAGGTAGGTACAGAAACTCCAGTTTGGGGCTAGCTCACCTGGAACCAAAACCAAGGCTGGAGTCATCCCATCTGCCCACTAAGGGTTTGGAAGGAGGAGGGAACAACAGCAAGAAGTTAAAGGCATCTTCAGAGGGAAATTCTAGACTGAAGCTGCTAATGTCTTTTTCTTCTCCCAGGCTCTTCATTTTTATTACAAATAAATAGAGAACTGCAAGGGAAAGCCTTGTGCCACTTAATTCACTAAATGACCAAGCCTTTTTTCATATGTAAAACACCGAGTTACTGAATTTTTCCACGTCAGCCAATTTAGGAAGTTATTTTGGTCTATTGTTCTCAATACCTCATGGTACAAGTCAACTCCTTTTCCTGCAGGATGCAACGGCAAAAGTACCCCACGTCTCTGAATAACAGATCTCATCATTAGGGCATTTCTAAAAACATATTAGGCCTCCTCAAACAACAGCACATTATTTTACCTATTTTCTCTCTTCCCAGCACTTCCTTTTCCCAATATGGGGAATTTTCTTATGCTCTAGAGCAGCAGGTTTTTCACCCCTGTAGTGCATTACACAGAACCAGGCATTCCCTCTATGAAGGACCACAAACCCAGCTAAGCAAAGAGAGCCTATTATATTAGTTTGCTGAAGCCAGTCCATGTAAAATGGAGAGGGGTTTGCAAACAGATAAAGATCACTCACAGTGTTCCAAAACCTCAGCAAAGGGATCACATTCCCTTTAAACATTAAGGCACTTGTTCATCTTGCTTCCAGAACAAAAGTTACAGAACACCATGAGTTAAATCAGAAACCCGAAATCAAACCAATGACCAATTAAAAGCTGACTGCTGGATAGAGTTGACCACACCAATACAAGGGAGCTGCAGGGTCTCAGCAAAGAAGGGAGACACAGTGGTCCAAAAGAGCTCTTTGGCCAACACAGCCTTCACTCACCGTCCCATAGCCATCCTCCCCGAAGCCATGTGCCAGAAAAAGCAGCCTTCTTCACCAGTATCGTGGAGTTCACACTTGGGCCAACATACTTATCTCACCTCTGCAGTGTATTTGTTATTTTAGCTATGCCAGCACTTTTCACAGTAAAAAAGGCCTGCAGTGACAGACAGACACGGCAGCTTCCAGGTAGTGGCAATCCTAAGGGAGGCTTCTAAAAATCCAAGCAAAGCTCCCTGCTCTGCAGCACAGAGTGATAGATCAGGCTCTCTTTTTGTTAGCACGTGTTATTTTAGTAAAGCTGTGAAGAAATAGGTCTCTAGACTGACAGACTGTTCTCAGCAGAGCCACAGGTTTACTGACATCAGGAAAACAACTTTTCCTAGAACAGCTTGTTCTGCCGAGGGCTGTGGGGACAGGGAAAAGAGAAGCATGTCACCAAAGCACTTCTAAACTGGCAGTATATTCCCTGCCTTCAGATTAGGATGATTCTTCCAAAATAGCCTGGGGGGTGGGGAGAGGATTGTTGAGAAATAGCTGCATACCAGTTACAAGGGAGAGTTCCTGAGCTGTGCTTGAAAAGATGAATTATCCCAGTAATATTTTTTTTAAGCAAAACCTTGCAAACTGCACAAGAACAAAAAAACCTAAAAGCAATTTCTTATTTCTCCAATTCTCCAGAGATGTAAGCATCCCTTGACTGCTCCACATCTTAATAATTCCTTTCCATTGCAGATGCCAGCAGACAGCTGCATTTCCAAATGCAGAGCCCACAGCTCAGCTCAGGGCGGAGGCACATGCACTGGAGCTCTCTCACACACCTCACAGGCACACAGCACCTGCTGAACACCACCGTGCCACGAAAGAGTTGATCACACACTGATCATACACCACTGAATACATCACTTGCTATATGGCATTCTAAGAAGCAAAGATGTATGGAATAAAAATACTACCATATGCTCGAGAGCTTCCTCTTTGTTTCTTTTTAAAAAGGGCTACTTCTTATTCACACTTTAGTTGAGCTGGTGATAGAGGTGTTTTTGTTGTTTGTTATTCTTTGAATTTTTGCGGCTGGTTTTTGTCACATTTTTTTATTTACAAGTACAAAAAATGAAGCCCACAGTTCTTGCAGTTCTGAAAATGAGTTTTACTGTTGTCTCTGAGGTTAAACATTAACGATTTGCTTGTTGAACTTTCTCTAAAAATTACAGCAGGGGCAAAATTTTCTCTTAACCTGATGGTAACATTGCAAAAACAACAGTAAAGGAAAATTTCAGGTTGCCAGCATAACAAACACTCAGAACAACTGAAAATGACAATTCTACAAACAGTATCTAAGCCTGAACTAATCCAGAAGATAAACATCCTCTTGAAGCATTTGTGGCAAAGGTTGCCTAATCAAGTGTGCCTAGGTATCTCAGCTTGACAATTCCGAAGCATTAACAGGAGCAGAGCAACTTCTCAAACGCAGTTTTGTGCCCACACACCAGCTCTTTCTCGCTGTTTGCCACCTCCCCATTCCCATACAAGAATAAGTCAGCTAAAGAAATGCATTTTTTAAAAGCCATGCAGTTCAGTAAGGTGATCAACAACTCTGCACGTCAGCAGCAAAAGAGCTGGGGACTGGCTCTGCACACAGCAGCCACCACAGCCGAGAGGCTGCAGGAATTCT
Source organism: Phylloscopus whistleri (assembly GCA_017589585.1). NCBI lineage: Eukaryota > Metazoa > Chordata > Aves > Passeriformes > Phylloscopidae > Phylloscopus > Phylloscopus whistleri. The sequence goes on along the minus strand of JADMLD010000108.1, from coordinate 1,060,085 downwards.
ACCTCGCACCACTCTTCACAGCTGCTTGATTCTGTACTGGTCTAGAATTCAACTTCTCTTCCCTGAACTGTCTATGAATAGGCAACCGTGAAAATCTTCTCCTAGCACATGCAGCAGCTCTAGTCTGTTCCCCACAAAGGCATTCTGCTGGAGAGGCAGCTCTGTCTTCATCTACATATGGTAACACCTCGTTTGGGAGTGATAACTGCCCCAGGAACTCTTCTCTTTTTTATCATGGACACAGATGAACTCCAGCAGCCAAAATTGCAAAACATAAAACAGCCAGTACACTTTCCACTATAATATACCACAGGGGGAAAAAAAAAAATCTCCAGGCTGTGTTCAAGACTGAACAGGAAAAGTACTTTGTATTTCTTTTTTTGAGGCTCAACAACACTACAGTAACTCTTCTGTCACGTCAGGTAAGCAAACCAGCATCTGCACTCCCTGTGGAGAACTCTTCCTCACTTCACTGCCCTCCACCTCATGGAAAACAATGTCATTGTGGCATTCCCACATAACTTTAAGGATACACCTGTTCTATTATATTTTCAAGGCATTTAAAGGCTTCATGCATCGTTCACTATGTCTCATCTCAGAAGGAAAGTGCTGAGGAGAATTTATGCACCCCATTAACATCTTGTTTCCTGCTCTTCATGCTGCATCTTGCAGTTGTACTAGCAAATGATTTTCTCATAAAAAGCTATGAGAAGAGGCCTCTCTTTATAACACAGATTCAGGCACAGGAAAATTACATGACCTAAGGAGACATTCCCTTGTACACCAGCTCAAGTACGCCATGACAATTGTACTTCAAAGTTTTCAATGGCCTATTGCAAATTGGAATACCCACTGCTAAAAAAACCAACCCAAAAAATCCACTTCCCTGTGAGCATCTCTCTCTTCTATGTGGGAGCATTTCAGCTGCAGGTCTGCCTCAGAGCAACTCCACACTCAGAAAGTCCAGGCAATAAGGAACTGCAAACTGAAAATCCCCAGCAGCCCACAAAACATGCCATAGCTCATCCAGACATCAGGTCCTGGAGAAAACAGATTTGTATTTCCAGGGAGAGCTAGTAGCAAGCAAAACCAACAGGGTTTCATGGGATGTTTTAGCTTTCAATAGACAAGTAAACTCCAACAAGATATTGTTTCAGCCCTTCTTGACCTTCATCAGTTGACTGGAACCCAGCATCACCAACACTGGCATTTGCCTGTATCAACAGGACCCAGGAAACAAACAAGAAAAAGAATGTCTTTACATTTGGCCTGGAAAACTGTGAAATGACCCAGAATGAACTAAAGCTGCATCATTCAATGTAGCTTCTCCTCAGGGAAAAGCCTCAGTGTTGTTCCCTTCAGAATTCACTGTGTTTTAAATATAGATAAGGCCACATCTTATTTCTGCCCAGCATCACCTTTTTCTACCAAAATGGGCAGCACAGCCTCCTCTCGAGACTCCTCTGGGTTTAGCTGGTACGACTTGGCTTTAGGGGATGGAAACAGAGGGTTTCCCAGGCTGCTGTCCATCATCACCCTTCCCTGCAGGGCTGGCTCAGGAGAAGGAGCAAGATGAGCCCAGCAGGGATGACAGCACAACACTCAGGTTTCACATTGCTCTGACTGTGTTCCGTACTCACCTACATACAAAGATTGGGAAATTGCATTTGTTCTGCACACCAGAAATTATGCTAACGGTGACTACACTAAAAAGCAAGTTTTATATATAAGACAGCCCAAAATCCTTAGCATAGAAAACAACAAAGTGCTTTTTTTATCCTCCTATTGTGAATAAGTGTAACTGACAGTGTCTACAATTTAAAATGAACTCAAGCAGCCTGAGAAGAGCAGCCTGCATCTTAAAAAAAGAGGCAGATATTCATCTAAAGATCCTCAGCTTGCAATTGCTGCAGCAGAGCAGCTATTTTAATGAAGAAATAAGCAGAAATGAGATGGGCTCTGTCAGCCTGTCCCACACTCCTCCCAGGAGTGCTGCCGTATTCCCAGAGCAGCTGAACGGCACATGATGAACATCACACCACACTCGACAAGAAACTAAATTTGTCCTTATTCAGATCAGCTCTGCTCCTGCTCACAAGTTCCTGAACCTACCATAAAAACCTGACACAAGCCCTGTTGCCTGGGGACGCCACAGGCATCAGATCACCCGTGCACTCCAGAAGCGAGAGCACAGAAAGCTACAGCTGCAAACCTACGGCTCAGCAAGCAACTTAAAAAAAACCCACAAGCCTACAGTTATACACAAAACAACACTAGCTGGTGGATGCTTTCTCCACCTAATAGCTCCAGATGTAAGCTACTTGCAGGTGCTAATGGGAGAAGCTGATCATTCTCAAACAGCTGAAACCAAATCATGCCCAACTCGCCCTGCAACCATTTCTTAATATCACGATTTTAAGGAATGCTGTGGGATCTATTAGCACATCACTTCCTCAGTTATCACTACTACAGTTTTAAAATGCTAAGCAGCAGCAACAGGCAGGTTTCGTCACCTTGTTTTCCTTACCCTTCCACCCTCCAAAACGGTGAAGCCCAAACGCTAGGTGAGCTGCTGAGCATCACAGCACTGAAGCTGTGAGGAAAGGATGCTGGGTTTTCTTGTTTCCAAACAAGCATCCTCCCCTATGTCACATCACTTCCAGCAGCTAAAGCAAACAGCATGTGAGAAATAGAAAACGTGAGCAGATGGAGGAATGCCCGAAGGCCTTGTACAGAGCGATACACGAACCACTACGGTATCACACCACCTCATCAGTAATTTACTGAGCTTGCAAAAACTGCTTGTATTTTTTTTTTTTTTTTTTGCAAAGCACAAATAAACACAGAAAGCTCACCCGTTTCTTTTGTCAGCTACCATGCAGAGTAAACCCTCTGACATGTTTTGGCAAAATGAATTCTGGAGACATGTGGCTTCTCAGTCCCATGCAGTAGAGTTCTAACTATTTATTGTGAATATTAATTCATCCTTTAGTGTTGAATAAAAGTTTCTACACACCCACGAAGCACTTTTTTTTTTTTTTAATGGGATGGATATCCCTGCAGATCTATGCCACTGAAACAGAAATACCACAGGCACTCTGGCAAATGCAACCTCTCTCCTACAGACTCGTTTCTGCTGCTCATACACACTCCTACTCTCTTTAAATGTCTTAAAACAATCAGAGATCTTAACACCGATCTTCAGGCATAGAGTCACCTCTGTATTCGCTGTGCTGAAATACTCTGACGCTGTTTCACAGCTCGAGCACCTCACAGCAGCCTGACAAAAGCAAAAGCCAACACACAGATGGAAGGAGGGGGTTCACAGAATGACAGCTTCATGTCTTGTCCCCCTATCTGTCTCAAACGGCAGGTGTGGGGCATGGTCCTTCCACCTGCCCTGCAGAATTCAGCCCCACGGTCCCAGCCCTTGGAGCATTTCCTCCCTTCAGTCTGAGCCACTCAGCGTGTAACACTCGATTCTCCGCGCCGTTCACCTCAGGGGTCAGGGATGCGGCTCACTGGCCCCAGTGCCAGCTCTGCCCTTTCTCGGCCAGCTGGCTGAAGCTGGGGGCGACTGCTGGGACCCGGCTCCCACGTGGCCTCCTGCCACCCAGCAGAATGGCTGTGCGACCTCTGAGACATCAGGCATGTCCCCGGCCTTGGAGTCAAGCCAAGCTCCAGGGCCAGCCAGCATCCCTAGGATTTATGCTGCATCCAGCATGCGGTCCTGTTACAGCAACGCTGATAATGCAGGCCAGTAAATCATGCAAAGGGATCATACAAAGGAAAAAAAAAATGCTAGAAACTCAGTCTTTACCTTTTTGTTAAGTACTCTCTATGTAAAATACTCCCAGTATGGGGAGAGTAGGCCGTGGAAACTGGAGGAGAGCTCAGCTGTTAACCAAGCAATCAATCTTCCCCTGCTTCTTCCCCAAACCTCAGTGCTCTGTCCTTCTCCAGTTTGTAATTTAAAGCCAGCTCTTGGCTTCAAACATGCAGAAAAGCACCACTGTGAAAATGCACCATGAGTGCCAAACTTATATGTAGGATATACCACCATTTTAATTTTTTTTTTTTCCTGCCTGCACTAAAGGGGAGCAACACAACTGGTGTGGGACTAAAGAGCAAAAAGGAATTTCTCTTTTTGGCATTTCTGAAATGCCCATTAAGGCACCGTAAACGCTAAAAGGCATTTAACAGGTACTTTAAATAGCATTGCTCCATCAAGTACTACTGCTTAAGAAAAGCTGCCTCCCCCATGCTGAGTGTGAAATTTACTTCAGGCAGGACACTCCCCCGAGAGCAGGCAAAATGCTGCTTCTTTAAAACCACAGCTGAAAAGTATTTAACCAAGATCGGCGCTTTCGCTCGAATTTTGCTCCCTGACAGCAACTAAGTAACTCACATCCGTACTCCTCTCTGTTGTAACTATTTTCTAGCCTCGCAGCCAGGCAGCAGAGAGAACCTGCTCCCCCTGCGAGCCGGCAGGACAGAAACCACTCCCCGGCTTTTGAAACACGGCTGTGAGCAATGACAGAAACCTGCTCACGCCGGGCTGCTCACGGGCCAGCAGGAACAAACAAACGCCAGACAACTCTGGAGGGGAGAAGAGAACCAGTTTCAAAGAGCTTTTACACAGACAAGCCCACGGGGGAGAAGGAAAGCAGTTTCAGGGAGCTTTTAACTTGTTGGACTGGGAGAGATTTGACGGGGAGCGATTAAGACTTTGTTTTCCCTGCTGGAAGAAAGTTTACGCTGGGAAGAGGGAGCGGGCACTTCGGCGAACAAAACACACGGACAAAACCCACCCGGGGCTGGAGGTAAAACCCCACAGCCAACCGAGCACGGACAGGAGCCAGGGCATCACGAACCCAGCCCTCAGCGCGATGCACCGGGCGCGACCAAAGTTATTCAGTGCCCTACCTCGACTGGGCAGCCATCGCGGGGTTATCCTGCCAAGCGTCCTCTATCCATGGGCTCCGTCCGCAGCTCTCCAGGCTCTACCCCGCTGTTAAAGCCCGCCGTCCCATGTGCCGGCCGCCTCCCCGCCGGTGCCCGGTGCCGCCGCGCCGCGGCTCCCCCCGCCCGGGCGGCCGGCGCAGGGCTGGGGCTCGCTCATTTTGATCGACATCCGGGCGCCCGGCCCTCCCCCGGCCGCCGGCAGGGAGGGGGGCCCGCCCGGCCCCGGGGGACGGCCTCGCTCCGGCCCTCAGCCAGCGGGGCGGGCCGCCGCCCTCCTCAGGGGCCGCGGCCCCGCTCGGTGTCCCCGCGGTGCCGGTGGCGGCGGGACCTGCGGCAGTGCGGGCCCCGCGCCCGCCCCGCGCCCGCCTCCCCCTGCCCGGCCGGGCGCTCGTGGTACGGCCCGGCCGCGGCCCCGGGCGGGCGGCGTGAGGGCCGAGCCCTGCCCCGGACTCGCCTGAGGCGCTGCCCGGCGCGAGCGGGGCGAAAGGGCGCGGGCCGAGCGGAGCGGGACGGGGCTGCTCCGCCAGCCGGCCCCTGCCCGCCAGCACGGCCCCGCCGGTGCTCCTGCCGCGGCTGCTTAGGGTTATTTACTGTTCTGTTTGGTTTTCTTCCCCCCTTCCCCTTTTTTTTTTTAAATTATTATTATTATTTGTATGGGAGTTTTTTGTTTTCAGAAAAACAGAATAAAACGCCACGAATATTTCAAAATTTCGGAAGTTTCACGATCTTCGAAACGAGCACACAACCCGGCTGCAGACACAGTATCCCAGGTGTCCGCACAGACGCAGCAAAGGAAAGTCCTGAGCTGCCAAAGCCAGAGCTGGAATTGCAGGCTAAAGAAACCTTTGGGAAAGGGTTTGTTGTGTGCAGGTGAAGCTGGTTATGCAATTTCTGCTGGGCTCTGGTCCTGGCCGCGGTTTGCAGACGCACTCGGAAAAGCAGCAATACCTGTCCTTTGCTCTGGGTGTTCCTTGGCACAATTATAGAAACAAACTACTCCTGCAACTGCTTTCAACTAGGAATTAACCAAGCATTCAGCAGGCAAAAAACATTTACCAAGGTCCCTTCAACTTTTCTCTGCAACTGTGTATAGCTAAAGTTTCTACCAACACTGCAAACAACATTATGTTCCTCCTAATTTTCTGGTTTAAAGCACAGCATGTGTCAAAGTATTTGGCAGATACCAAGAGAATGGTTTATACTTGATTGTTTTCCTATTACAGATAACCTTTATGGGAATTTCGAGTCTGAGCTATCTCCACAAAGATTAAATAAAATTCTTATCAGCTCTTTCAGGCAAAACAAAAGACCATGGAAAAAAAAAATCTCTAGATTTTCCACAACAGCTGAGCTTTTTCCAGGAAAGAAAATTTGTTTGCTCTCACCTAAGCTTTCTAGCAGTTTTCCACCTGCCTCCCTTCAAAAGCACTTGTTTAAGTGCATCTGACAAATCAGTGTTTCCTCAGAGAAAGCTTTCTGTCAGCATATGTCCTCTCACCTGTTGACTCCTCCCTCATGTTTGTTTCCAAAATCAGCAGACTCCAGCGTCTCTCGCCTGTTTCTATTCACTGATCAGGGATACAAGTTTCGCCCTTTTCTCCTTTTTGTAAAGATGTATTGCAAAATGAATGAAAATGTGTCCCCTAAATGCAAACAAAACAAATCAATAATATAAGCTCTTTGTACTCTTCAGTTCATCATAAGCTCAGAAATGCACTACAGAGGTCTCTGACTTAAAATCCTATCAGGAAAAGCTTCCTACAGGTGATCATCATTCCAAATTTAAGCTGTATATAATATTTGAAGATCCACTCATATTTACCTAGGCACTGGATGAGAATGGAGTTCTCCAGAGATGAAGCTTGTGATTTAAACACTTCACAGAACTGCAAATCCAACCAAAAAAAAAAACCAAACAAAGGTGTGCAGGCAGCCTGGATGCCATTGGTACTTAATTCTGAACTCCTGAAAAGGCCAGACTACCAACCTCAGGCATCAGTGGTAAAACACAGGCTGTGGGTACATTAAATTTCTTTTAAGTCCCCCCTCACCTGCCTGTAGACCTACCTGTATCTGGGCATGTTGACCAGAAGGATATTAAAAAAAAAAAAAAAAAACCCAGAAGTTTCAAGCATGAAGCAACATTATTTCCAGATAAGGTGCACATACTGATACATTGCCACAAAAATTATCTACAGCAGGGCCTCTAGAAGGAAGATAGGTATCTCTTTGCTCACTGCTAACAGTGCTGGCCATACCCAAGTGTTGGTCCAGGAAGGGGAATGCAGCATCCCTTAACCTCAGAAAAAAAAAAAAAAATAGAACATGACATTATACTAATAAAGGTATGATAATTCATTACGTTTGTGGGACAAATGCCAGAAGCTTGTGGCATTGTGAAACAATTACTCAAGCATAGAGTACCAATGAAGAAGGAACACATACCAAGTAATAGTAAAATCATTAGAGTAAAGGCATGGTCAGTAGGCTTTCCTGAAATACATTTGCTGTAAAGTAAAACATTTATTTGTTTATACACAAAAATAGGTCAAATTCATGCCCTTACCACGCTGTTCAAAACATCTCATTGCACTGCACTGCATCAGGTTTTTAAACAGACACTCCCCCTTACCTTCACTCTGCAGGAGTCACTGCTGTCCTTTAATTAACGTGTTCTCCCAGCTCTGCTGACAAGAAATCCATCTTACCGCTGCCATTTATTGCCACTGATGAGCCCTTCCCATTTGGAGGTGAAAAGGGTCCAGTGGATATTGTGTTTCCCGGCCTGAGGGAGCCGTGGGTGGCCTTTCATTTACAAAGGGCACTTCTGCACCAGGTCAGAAGGCAAGGACCGTGCTCCATAAAGGCTCTGCTGCGCCAGCCCAGAAAACAATCCCTGACCCCTGAGCCCCTCTGGCTGTCAGTGCCCTTCTGCCTTGCATCTCCCTGCTACCTCTACAAAGAGCCAGAGGCTGCACACCTGCAGAGCTGCTTGTGTTCTGCCAATCCCAAACTCTCCACAAACCTGCCAAGGGCTTGGTTCTGTTCTGTCTTTCCCCACGGGTAGGCAAGGAGCCAGCCACACTACAAATGCCTGCGTTGGTGCTGTGAAGGGAAGGCTGCAACCATAATGGCTCAGGGTTTCAAGAGTTCCACGTATTTGGAGGAGTTGGTTAATCTCAAACTCCTTTCTCAAAGCTGAGTTGGAAAGTGAGCAAAACTCAGAGACCCATCCAGGCAAGCACACAGAAAGCCCAGTTTAACAAGGTAAATGAAGCTGTGAGAAATGATGAGTCTGAGAAGGCTGAGGCAGCAAAACTCTGTTAACCCTGACTCAGCAAAGCAGTTCCCAACAGACTTGTTTTATTGCACCTCCTTAGCCTTAGCGCTTTCCAGAACCAAAGCTGACTGCCAGGAGCACATCCTTGCTGGGCAAATCCTGGACAGCACTTGGATTTCACTGGGTCTAACCCACACAGTGTAGCTACAGTGAGGTTTAAGCAGCTGCAGGGCAAAGGAAAGAAACAGCCGAGTACAACACTGAAAAAAGGGGTAGGGAAGAGTAAAACCCAAAGGATATGTTGACTTTAGCAAAGAAGACTGACTTGGGTACAGTCTGTTATAGTAAGTAATTGCTCTACAGATGTTAGAAATCAAACTTTTCTGGGAAGAGAGGAAAACAACCCTTCATCTTTCAATATCTAAATGGAAGAAAACAGATTTCAAAAAGACCTTCTCGGAGGCACCAGACTGTACTAGAGGCTACACCCTCCTAGCTTCTGGCAGCCAACAGGAGCAATTTCCATCATCTTACTTGGCATTACTCACTTATCACTCAGAATGTCTTAAAATGTTCCATAACGCCTATGAACTTTCACAAGTTAAGGTTCATTCCTTGCAGATGTATTGCTTAAAAAAAATATATATAGTTAGATGTACTTTGGAGACTGATAGCAGGCAGTATGAGGGTAGAGCACACTGGCAGCTGTAAAGATCTAAATGAGAAACAAATGGAAACTGCATAAAAATTATCCTTGGAGGGGGGTTGAGCACGGACAGAGTAATAAATTTTGCAAGTTATATGTGTGTAAAACCCTCATTGTCCAAACTTCCAAAGAATTGTTCCTGCAAGCACTGTACCCTAAGCACTATGTCTGCATGAGGGTCCCACTGAGACCCAGTGTCCAGCACTGATCATTTCTCAACAGATTCAAGTCACAAAAGGCATCAATTGTTTGGTAAAAGATGGCATGTTGGATTTAAAACTCCTTCCACTCAGTGGTTATGATTCTTGCACTGAGGGTGGGATTATTTTGTTTAAACCATCTCAACAATTGTCACAGCACCTGGGAAGCCAAGATTTCAACAAATTAATTCCTAGTTATTGCCACTGCTCTGCATGTCTGTAAATTCCACTACGAAGGCTCAGTTTGGGTCAGCTTCTCTAGAACAGAAAAAGCAGATATCCAACATCTCTTTTACAAAAGAGCAGCACATTGTACACAATAGATGCCACCCAAGCTTTGCTTCAACAGTCAAAAAGGCCAACCCAAAACATGCTTCCTTGGAGTCAACAGTGGGAAAAAGGGAAAGCCAAGCAAGCAAACATGAAAAATCTTCAGTTTCCAAAGCAGCAAGTCATTCCAGTAATTGCTACAGTGAAGAAAAAATGAAATCTAAACATCTATTTTCTCCTTCGACGTGTCTGTGGGTGCACACTCTGCATTTAGCTTTCTGTGTGTTACATCCAAAATCTCCATTTTAAATTAACTCTCCCAAACAATTTCCTACTGCAAAATTAAAACACACAATACTCACCCCCCAACACTCCCACAGAGATTTTCAGAGTTGTGTGAATCCCTGGATTCTCCCTAGCAGTCTAAATCATCATTCAGTTATGATTATGTTCAGTGAAATACTACACAACAGGAAGGTTAGATGGAACCTAAAGAACAGATTGCCTACCCGAGGCAGCAAATCATTTGAATTTTTGATGTGTACTAGGCTGACAGTTTTTTCCACACACAACTCCCAGTACTGATAGGCTGAGGCACAATCTCTGCATCAAGCACAGAGTTCAAGAAGCTGAGCTCAGGAAAACTTGTAAATGCTGGGAATTCTCCTCTAAACACTTACTTTGTTTTCAGAGAGACCTTTCAGAGCCACACACACTCATTAGTAGATCATAATGAGTGTTTGCAGAATTTTGCTGTAACTGTCAAGAAACAACAGAATTTATTTAGTAATTGCCTGTCTGGAACTGCAAGGCAGTGGAAGCTGCCATGTGGCGTTGGCTCTCATGGCAGGTTCTTCAAGGGACGAGCAGCTGCCAAAGCCAGCATCTCTGCTGAGCTCTCCAGCATTCCTCACTGGGAACTCAGCTGCAACTGGATGAGGGACACTGGGGGCTTGAGATCTTCAGGGACATGCTATGCACAGAGCCTGGAACGTCCAGCTGGCAGTCACTGACAGTGTTCCTAAACACAAGCCAAACATGTGGATCGTATGTGGCTAAGAAAGGGATCTAAGAAAGGATTGATCAAGAGATCAGTTTTTCTCATTTCCCAGCAATGATGCTGCATTTCTGGTCAGCTCCTAAAGAGAACTTCAGGCTTGGCCAAGAGCATGACAAATGAGGCTACTGCTACTGGTTCCAGGATATTTTGTTCAGCTTTAAGAATAAATGTGCTTTTAGACAACCAAACAGGCCTCTGACGAATGTCAACATTCATGAAAAGAGGAGAAGAGAAAAAAACAAACATTAAAAAGACAGCTATAGATTAAAAGGTAGCACTGGATAAAAATTCAAAGCAGCAACGTTCAGGAAGCAAGGAGGAAAGAGAAGGAGAAGGAGAAGGAGAAGGAGAAGGATCTTGTAGCAATTAAGCTCTTCACGTCACTGTAAGGGCAGTTCCAACAAAAAGGGTCCTCAGACACAGCTCAGCTTCAGCCACTACACAATCGGCACCATTTTGGCTCATCACAGTAAATATATAAAAAAAAAACAACCCTCCCCTTGCTTTGGTCCATGCAAAGGGGGTGAACTCACTCTTACAATGCTGTTCATTGTCCACCACTTATTTCTCACCATCTTGTCTGCCCCAAACTTGTCTTTGGTTCACAGAAGAGCAGAACTGATGGCATCAAAATCATTGTCACGCGGCCTGGCCTACCCATGGGTGTGCAGCCCCGTTCTACAGAGACCTTGGAAGAAGCAAATCCTGCCTGGAAACATGTTAAAGAAGCCTTGATTAATTAAATGCAAGATCACCTCAGCAGAAGCAAAGTCTCCAACAAGAAGAAACAGGACAGAAAATGGTTGCATTTCAATTTGTGACATTTGTTTGCAGCATGTCGGGCTCCTGAGGGAGCAAAATGACTGCTGGCAGGGGTCCAGGCCTCAGGAGATTCATGTGAAGCCTCATGAACCAACCCACTTAGGGCAACTGATCTGAAACAGGAGCACATGTGCTTTGATGATTAGATGAAGCAGCTGACCCCTAGGTCATGGCTTTAACACCAGGTGAGGGACCATCAGACAAACATTCTGCAAGCCACAGGAGGAGGGGTTTTCTAAGCCAAAGCATGGACCTCACATTGGGAGGTGCCCATACCCAGGCAGATGGAAATGCACCCACACTGAACAGGGTGTGGGGGAAGTCTGCTCTGCTGCCAACTCATCTCAAGACAGCTAGAAAGCATGTGAGCAGCCAGCAGTAAAATCTAGACTTCACTAAACAATCTACAAGTTTGGCAAATGCCTTTGACAGAGTCAGGTTTTCAACCACACTGATGCCCCACGGATCTGCGGTTGCATGGGCATTATTAACCTGACGTATTTCCCCAAGTCACAAACACTTTTGCAACTGAGTTATGCTTCAGTTCCTGGGAGAGTTACTGAAGAAATCCTCCTGGGAGCTATCACAAGAAAAATTAAGCAGGGGATTAGGAAAAGCCAGGATGGATTCACCAAGGGCAAATTGTGCTTGACAGAGTTGATCACCTTCTATGGGAAAGGAACTGCTTGGTCCAAGTGTTATTGTTTTCCACAAGCACCCTCCTCAGGAAAAGGACACATTATGGTCTAGACAAGTAGTCCTTGCAGTGGGTGGGGAACTGGCTGACAGGAAGCACCCAGGAGGTGCTGGTAGACAGCTCACCCTCAGGCTGGTGACCTGTCACAAGTGGGGTCCAGCAGGGATCGATATTGGGCCCAACACTGCTTAATATCCTCACAGGTGATCTGGATGAAGGGACCAAGTGCCCCCTGATGAGGTTTGCCAAGTGGGGAAACAGGCATTTCAGAAGGGAGACTCACCCTGCAGGAAGGCCTGGACAGGCTGGAAGAGTGAGTATTATGGGTTACCTCGGCTAACATGAAACCTACGAAGTTCAACAAGGACAAGTGTCAGGTCACAGAAGCTGCGTGAAAGACCAAGGTAAGAGCTGGACAGAGGATGTTTTTAAATAAACATTTGACTTTGACTAGACCCTTCATAAGGACTTCGTTAGAATTATGATTGCTCGGCACAATTCCCTTTTGGATTCCTCTCCTGGATGAGCTGATTCATACACAGGGAGTGAGGCAACTTTATGTTCCAGATGAAGGGGAACGTTTTGAAATGCCCTTTGTGGAACTTTGTGAAACTCACCTCTTTCCATTCACCTCCTTCAGCTATGCTGAGCTCCTTTGGGCTTGAAGGTGAATTTTTACAAAAAAGTAATTGGAATGTAACATCATCTACCTCTCCACATACATAATGTGAAAAATTTCTCAAGTCAGGTGCTGATCTGTGTTCGGACCTAGGGCCAAGAACACTGGCAAATCTCAAAAAATTAAGTGAATGAGACAACTGGACAACATGACACGGTCAGACTGCACAATAAATTGTGCAAGGGAAGCCAACAGGTCTTGAATGATAAGGCACCTATATGTTTCCCTTGGTTGCACTTGTTTTCTGCCCAGTTCCATAACCTTGGAGTGCAAAAGAAGGTTATTGCATCTCTAGGAGCCTCTGATACCATGCCCAAATTCAGAAAACAATTTCTGGAAACTGCATCATCCCTATCTAGTACAAACCACTGAGTCACTGGTCACCTAAGAGACACGTAAATAATGTCTCTCACAAGAGAGTAATAAAAAGAGAAAGAAAAAGGATAATGTGATTTAGGGGTGAAGAAGGTAAGTGTTCTTGAGGTAAATAAGGCAACCCTTCCTAGCAGTACACCCATGTAGCTGGACACACAAATCCCATTTAGGCAAATGTTTCTGTGCTGAGAAAATGCTGATTTCTAAAGCAACCATCAACATGCCAGGGCTACACATCACTAGACAAGGAGTTTATATCCAAAAGGCCCAGGACCAAAAGGCCCAAGACAAGTAGCCTGAGCTGCTGGGAGCACAAAGCAGTCACGGTAAGGACTTATCACAGCAGACAGAGTTGCTGAATGCTTACAGGGATTTGAAACAAACAAAACAAAATTTAAGCTCTGCTGGGAAAAAAATGCAGCTGTGCATGAAAAAGTAGGTTACAGAAAGGGGATGAATGCAGAGTAATTATCATATGAATGGACAACCTTGCAGGGCTCCCATAACTCCTGCCTAAATCTAACCTTGTTTGCTAGTGCTTTATGATTCCCTGAGAAAAGCAAAGCAGGTAGCTGTGCTTCAGGGAATTATTTCCCTTATGGGACTGGGTAACACGAGCAGATTGTGCTGATGGCAAGACTGGCAGTGCTCTAGGAACACCACCATTGAGGAAATACCTCCTGATAACCACTTACTCTCCTGTTATCTGTAGCATCAGCATGATAGTCTTTTCATAGGAGAACTGGGAATGCTGCCTCTGTGTCATTATACCAAAAGCCAGCTTTAGGAGGAGCCAGGCAGTGTCACCTCTGCTTCAGAGCATTTAGCATCTGTTAAAGACATTGATGGGATAAAGGGACTTGACCTTACTTTATCATTTCGTTTAATGTAAACGAACATTTTTCTCCTGGATGCATCAAGATGACTCAGACCAGTTAATTACCACGTCAGAGGTCACTGTTCTTTGAGATATTATTATTCCTTGTTAGAAGAGCTAACTTAAAATAAAGCCTTGTCACATACTAGGACTGCACTGAACCCTGCAGAATCTAAAGACAGATTTGAACACAGGAAGCCCACAACTGTGGGGGACCATGCCCTGTGGGACATCTTCATTCTCTATCCAGCAGTAGGCTACACAAAAAAGATACAAGGAAATGCAGGGAAAGTTCTGCTGCACTCCCCAGCACACCACCACTCAAGGCCAGGGTATTTTTAAACCCACAAATGTTTGACAAGAGAAAATTTATTTCCTTGACAAGTGCCAAAGGAGCTGTGGAGAAAGTGACCCCATTCTCCAGTGCATAGCCAAGAACTCTCTTGCTTTATCCTCTAACCCTGTCCAGTTTCCAAAAGGCCACTGCAGGCTTGCTCAGCACATCAAATTTGGCTTACCCATCTCAATGAGACAGAGTTGTTACACACCAAATGCTCAGCACACTCCAATTTCAGTGGGCTTGGCCTGAAAGCTCAACAATGTTAGAGATGGAACAAAATCAAGTTCCTTTACTGAAGCTTTGAGTTCCACCTCTGACAAGACTTCAAGGAAAAAACAGTAACTTGAGGGGGTTTTAATGGGATATCCCAGTGTATCTGTTCTTGAGGACAGTGCAGAAATAGCCAGTCTGACTTTAAAGGAAGCTGGGAAGGCAAAACAGACCATACAATGTTACATACCATTGTTACTGAATATCAGGCTACATCTGTGACCAAGTTAACTTGTTTAGAGATAATAATTCATTTGGGAATCTGGCTATTGTACTGAAGTTATAGTCAGAGCCCTACCAGAAAAAATTTTGAGTATGGAGGTCATCACAGTACAACAAGGAAGATGAAATTAATTTCCTAGAACCCACCTGAGGAAATTAGCAATTAAATCTGCTTCCAGTCCAGTGATTTATCCTTCAAGCCACGTTCTCATAGCCAGCAAGATCTTTCCAGCACTTAATTAAAACAAAACCAACCACCCTTTTCCTACCATCTCATTAAGAAGCCAAGTTCCCCACAGAACCCATTGGGCTGGCCAACACAAAACACTAGGTTTTAAGCCCAAGTAGTGATGTTCAAATTGAGGTCTGAATGTCAGCTGCAGGATGTGGTGTTCTGCATTTTTGTTTGGTTTGCTACCCAAAGCAGCAGTGGAAATTCAGTCTTCACGTCCACAGCAATACAAGACTCTCCATGATGGCTTTATCAGAAGCTGACATGAACTGGATGGACCAAGATGTGTATCTGCAAGAGATCTATATAAGCCAGAATTTCAGACACAACTGGTCATTTTCATCCTCGCTCTCCCATGGGAGAGGCTGGTGTGAAACATACCACTCCACGAATTCTCCAATGTTCAGAAGATGTGATAATTCACCATTGTCAAATGTAACACCTTCATCAGTCCACACTCCACTGGACAGGCCACTTGAGACTGAATGGGAACTCCAGAAGGAATTTCCCATAAGGTGGAATCCAGAAGTTTCGTTTACCTCCAGTTCAAACAGAGTGGCTGTGCTCCAGTTTGCAGCAAACATTACCCAGAACCACATGCCATGGCAGCTTGTTATCTCATCATGTGTAAGTCTGCTCCTCATTGTCTTTCCAGTATACCAAATAAAGCATTTATTTGTATCAGCCACTTTTTGCCAGCATTTTCTTTCCCAGTATTGCGTTGGCCTTTTCTTCTTCAGCTCGTTCATTCCTTTATTTGCCACTTTGCTCAGCCAGAAGAATGTCATTCTCTGAATTAATATTAATATTCAGAGCTCTTATCACACTGTCCTCTTGAAGCTGCTTAAATGCTGAGTAACACTTCCTTGAGTTTACCCCTGAGATGAACTGCACTGAGAAGGCAGCACAGGACAGATTCTCCACTTCAGCTGTGCCAATATCCACAAGCCATTTGGTGTTTGCCCCAAGTGATGTCCTGATTTGTCTATCAGTGGATGTTACAAATTCAAACTTCCACCCTTTTTTCCCCACACAGGTAGTTTTAGAAGGACTTCAGTTGTAAGAAGAGGCTGCTCAGAAGCATTTAAGTACCAAACCCTCAAAACAGTTTCCAAGGAGCACCTGGAATCCCTCCTTTGTTACCCTTCCCTTGCAGACAAAGACCAGCAAGGAAAACAAAGATATGATAAACTACTAACAGCACAGGGCTTGCTTATGTGGCAAAGTGCTTGTGCTTCTGTCAGCTAATTCTGGCTGGAAAAACAAAAGGATCCTTTCTTTCTTGGGTTAACACACAGGGTCAGTTCTTTAATTAGAACTATAATGGATTATATATCAGTTTTTTCCCTAGTCTGGTAAACTTCCTGCTAAAAATCCTATATAAAGGAAAATCCCTTTCAGCTGGAGCATGTCCTGGATGCTTACTCAGCAAAGCATCCCAGTTCTAAAAAAAATTAAAAAAAAAAAGCCTCTCACGATTTTTTGCCCCTGCAAATCATATAGTCAGCATAGTAAGAAAGCACACAGCAATCTTCCTTTCAAGGAACTAGGCTTCTTAATAATTTTACTTCTCATTTCTTCAAAGGGGGCATAAAGATTTTAAGTAATCTAATCCCTTGAAGAGAAAAGATGAGCATTGGTGCATATTTCCAACCATTTTTTCCACAGAAACCAAGTTTAAGCCATCCCACTGCATAAGCACATCCATTTTTTTTGTAATGAGTTTTGAGCTGTGGGGTCTGTTTCAACCAAACTCATCACATCAGATGTCACAGAGGGGAAGTTCCACTCTCTTACCAGAAAACTGACAACCTTCCAGTGTCCTCAGCAAGTGTCAGACTAGAGAGCATTCAATCTTTATTCCATATTCTGTTCCTCAGTGTGGAGACAAAAACCCAAAGAAACTCAAGAGCATTTCTCAAAAGAGGCCAATGCCACACATTTCACCATACATGCATGATTTCTCAGGAATACCTGAATGCTTTGTGTGTGTGCATATGCTTCTTCTTTTTTTTTTTTTTCGTGCATATCTCTGCTTTTTTTGTATGTTTGTCCTTTGTCTGAGGAAGGGGAGGTTAGGTCAAGTTAGTTACCCTCTGCTTTTTTGTGTGCCCATCATTAAAAGGAAATTGGGTATAACACAGCATACCACAGATCATCATCATATCTGTGAGAACAAGCAGCAAAATCTGGAATCTCTTACTGATTTTTGTTGTCCATAAGCTGTAATCTGATGCAAACTCTTTGTGCTGTACTTGGCTCCATGCAGCAATGCTAAACCTGTTCCTGTTTCTACACTGTTTGGCATGTACCTGAAAACATTCAAAAGAGGAATTTAACTGCCTGAATTATATTGTCTGGCTACCATAACACCTTTTTTTAAATTTTTATTTCTAAAACCCAGACATGCCCAAACCCTCTGAACTCAGTCTTTATGTAAAAGCAGCAGCAGTGCATTAACTAGCTGTGTTTACTTACTTTGCCTGTATACAACTGTTGTCCTGAAAATATTGTGTCTTCAACTCATAGCTCCTTCATACAGGTATACTGCCAACATGGCTAACCATGCCTCTGCTTCTATCTACACAGAATTAATTTTCCTTCCTCAAGTTATGCTGCTCTGAAAATGCACAGTTTTGCTGTTATGCTGAAGGGAATAAAAATACACAGTATTACTGACAGGTGAAAAAGGCTCTTTTCCTTTTTTAAGTCATGCTATTGCAAGGCAGCGATTGCCTCAGTTTTGGGATGCTAGAACACTGTGGGCTACTATTTTCAGGAGTCAAAACCTTGAATGATAACCAGCCTCTGAACTTAGTGCCACCACTCAATGCAGAATGCTGTTAAATTGGCACTCTTAAACCCTTCCTGACAGCACAAGTCAAAAGCTTCAGTTCTGGCAAGGATTGCTGGGGCAGGAATATTGCCCAAGCCCTCCAATGACCACTTGAGGCTGATGTGTTGGCTGATAACATTTATTCACCATCCAGGGCTCCCACAGAGCTTAAAATGAAATTTTTCTCTCAGTTTTGACTGTCTACAGTATCACTAAACCACTGAGCTACTTAGAATCTGGTATCTTGCCTCCAGCCTCAAACCTGGTTGCCATAAGCATAGTAGGCTACATTGTTGTCAGATCGCTGAAGTGGCAGTGCAAACACACCTCCCAAAAAAAAGTGATATGGTCTCATAATGCCCAGCTGTGCTGAAAAACAAAGAGGGAGAGAAAACAAACTCTTCCTTTCACCACAGTGGGGAAACTCTCCAGAAAGGAGCCCACAGTTCTGCCAGATTTTTCAAAGATACTGACAAACAGAAGGACACTGAAAACTTAAAATGTGCACAGCCCTTGTATTCTTAAGGACAGCAACCACAAGGAATTATGCCATAGCAAGCCAAGAAAGATCAGTCACAAGGACACAAAAATACCCAGACCCACCGTGATCAGTGTACATTAGGTATATTTTTATTTACAGAGCAGAGATGCCTAATCAATTATAAGGTTAGACACCCAATAATTCAGCTTTTTTGTGTGTGTGTGTAAAAGTATATAAATATGTACATGAAATTCTATGAAGTAAAAATTATTAACTGTGATACAGTCAACATTCACGACTATTCTTATGCTAACAGGCATCTCTTAAAGCTTAAATGCTGATTTCAAGATACCCTCTATAAAATAGCTGTAATTGTACTAGAAGGGCAAAAATTCTGTGCCATGAACAAGCTTTCCAAAGAGACATTTTACTAGTCTTTGTAATAAAGTTTGCCAGGATAAAAATACTGCTTCATCACTCCCACTTCCCCACCCTGTAAGAAACAAATATCCCAAAACAGTTGCAGAGCTGCAGGTAGTAGTACAGGATTACTTTTTTTTCTTCTTCACTTTTCTTTTTAAATTAAAATATTTTTCTTTCAGTATTTTCTGACATACTAAGGAAGCTGCAAAAAAATGCAGCTTTATTAAATATTGTTATACAAAAATCTCACATGTGCATCCATGGGGCTGAAGTTTATAGTGGTATTATTGTATGAGCTATCCCTTAGAACTAAATACCTTATTTGGAATGATGGAGAGACTTTATAGAAAAGACATTGGACAGCAACTGAAGAAAGGGATTAAAAAACTATTGGCAGGACAAATAAAATGCTCCAGAGCCTCTCAGCCTCCTTGCTTCCTTATTTCAAATGCACTTCTGCTTTAATATTCTATTTGTCTCTCTGCTGTTCTTCATGCTGGAGATAGTTCAGGACATAAAGGACAACTTGATAGCAGAAAATGTACTGATCCTGCAAGGAAAAAGAAATTACAGAACATGTGAAAAGTGCCTGCACCACAGAAGTGCTCTCACTTGCACTTCACACTACTAATTATCCTATTAAATAATAAAACCACCACCGCTGCCAAATCCCAAAGAAAACAAAAGACCCCAAACAACAAAAAGCCCCCCAAAAAAAGCCTCAGTGGAAAAATACACAATCTCATCTTAAAGCAAATACAGACATGACTCTGCCACTAAAGATGTATTTCACATGGGATATTTATCCTCCTTTCACACCAAAACCTCCTAAGAGAGATTAGGCACTTTATGTAAGCAGAAATGAAGACAGCAAGTGAATTTCAAAGACTTGCATCAATGCCAGCTAAGAGAGAACTCAGAGGACAGTGAAATTTCTTACCTTAATCTCAGTGATAGGGTTGTGGGGGCTGATACATGTTTTGGGGTGTGAGGTGGGCATGGGGCTGATAGTTTAAGTAGTTTGATTTCAGGGTGTTTTTTTAAACTATGACTTCACAATTCCTTCCCATTCAAAGAAAGAGTGCAGATTTCCACAACATCTTGTGACGACCATTTCTAAAGTTAATTAGCTCTGGACCCAGATTATTTCTAAAAGATTGAACTTTTGGCTGAATATCTTCCCAAAGGAGATCTCAGGACATCTCTGATAGTATCAGTGATTCACAGCAGCTACAGTAAGGCCTTCTCTTCAGTTTATAATGCAACTTTAAGCCAAAAAATCTTAGCTGACTTCCTCTGTAAACACGACTTCTGAAGATGAAAACTCGCATTTTTTTAAACACAGTTCAAAACAACACAGCGTGTTAAAAATGGCTTGTGTTAATAAATGTTAAATACATCCTGCTACTCATCTGATTTAATTCTCGTGACACAAATGTCCCATTGCAGTGCACAAAGACAATTGCTGTGTGCACCACGAAGTTCTCTGGCACTTCAGGTGGCTCAGTGAATGCCTGGGGAACCCAGACTGACCTCTGTCTGAACCATTCCGTGTCTCTGCAGACGCATCGTGCGCACCAGGTCCGAGATGTCGAACTGCCAGAACAAACAGCAAGTCAAGCACTCAGAAAAGACAGACATGCAGAACAAAGAGAGATCCCCAGCACCAAACCAGGGAATAGAATCAGGTACATCAGCAGTGAAACTAATAACTCACTAGAGCCTGTGTTTGTCTGGTAGGTAACCAGCATCTGCTGTCTCTGGGCAATCTGGATGGGGCCCTACATCAGACACTCCCCCTTTTCTTGTGTTCTTCCTGTACACAGCCCCTCTTGCTTACTCTGGGCTAAGCATGCAGAAAAGAGAGTTCTAGACATTCAAAGGGGGCTTAGCAACTCCACTGAGCTAAGCTCACCTTCCTTACAAATTCACCACAGTTTTGCTACCCCAGGCTGCTGAAGGACATAAACACAAGGAAGCTAGCACCCTCCTGTGGATCACCCTTGAAAGCAACCCCTGGCTGAGCTGGAAAAGTTAATTTACACACCCGTTCTACCAAGTGCCCAAGCCATCATGGCAACACCGTTTTTCCCATGCCATGTGCCAGAAGTCCACTGTGGTAGAAGATGTCCTTGCAACATACTTCATGTGGTAGCTGGTTGCTGAACTTCCCTGAGCTAACCCAAGAGCCACTGGGTATTAGAGTTCTCCCCATCCGGGATCACCAACAAATAAACATGGTATTGCCAACAGCCACGGCACACTTGTTGAAAGACTGTGTGGATTCAGTGGAACACATTCCCTGCAGGTCAGAGGCACCACTGAGCCCATCCCCTGGGACACTCACCTCCAGGTCTCTGCTGATCAGCCCCAGGACCACGTCTATGCAGATGAGGGTGCCCGACCTCCCGATGCCCGCGCTGCAGTGGGTGACGATGGGCCCCGACTTGTGCACGTGCCGCATGTAGGAGATGAAGGTCAGCAGATCGTCCGGCTGCGAGGGGGTGTCGTGGTCAGGCCAGGCAATGAAGTTCAGGTGGGAAATGTGCCGCACTTCGCCCGTCTGAGGTGCAAAAATGACACCGCCATTGGGCACGTGGCAAGAATAAAAAGAAAGAAATTGAGTTCCCAAGGAGAAGCTTCAGAACAGAGGGATTTGCCCAGTGAAGGTGGTTTGTAATTCAATCCAAGAGTTAAAATGGAAATAACTAATAAGTAATTTGTAAGTGTAAGGTTCACTGTGCAGACTGAGCTGATCACACAGAGGAGTCAATTATATGAATTATTAGTGAATTTCATATCCCTACATATGTTTCTGTGGCCAGTGGGAGCCAAAATTTTACACTCATTAGTGTAATGAAATCGTAGCCCAGCCCAAGTGCTTTCTCCTATAAAGGTCACAGAACAGCACAAGCTGCAGTGAGGAACAGCTGCCCAGTAAAGATCACTGGGCAAAGAGAGGAGAAGCCCTGGGTTGCCTCTTGATGTAGACAATGCAAGTGAAAGCAGGCAGGCCAGAAGTATAAGGATAAATACGGCAACACTCAGAAAAAACTCCAAGCATGCAGAATTAGATTCACTCACCTGAATCTCTTCAAGCTCCAGCACCCTGATGATGAAGCCCTTGAGCTGCTGATGTCTCACAAGAGCAAGGCGTAGCCTGTCATTGATCATGGTGGTTTTATTGAGCACATCTGGCCAGTAACGCTGACACTTTATCTTCTCTCCTTCGACCTCCTGAGTCATCATGGCAATCACAGAACAGTTTTGCTCCCAAACCATTTGCCAGAAATCTGCTACAGTAGTAGGAAGAGGTCCTTGGCACGCAATGTAAACGAACTCCTCGTTCCCCACAGGCATGCGAATGAAGCTGGCATTGATGTATCCACCTTCAACCCCGAGAGGGACCCTGGTGGTGTCATCTGTCATCCCCACACAAGAGAAAGACCTCAGGTTAGGTGTGCACATTATCAGACCTCCATGTAACACAGGTGTCGAGCCTTACACAGTGCCTATCTCCACAGATGCCTCCACAGCTTGCTTCAAAAGAAATAAATCACTTAAGTGCTTCATTTAGAGCACTAATCAGCACTTTTAATACAGGAAAAATATGTCTGCAGGAGAAATATAACTCAGCAGACAGGTGGGATAAGCGATTTGAACTGCAGCAACTCTGGAAAACAGAGGTTGAGTTTTTCTCATGTAGACCTGATCTCTGTCAGTTCTTACTTCTCAATACCTAACAAGCAGAATTTTATGGCAGTAAATTCACTAACAATAGTACAGATGTCTGGTTTTCCAATTCTGCACGGGTAAAACTGAAAAAACCTTGTCTAGTTCCACATGTATACATAATTTAAGACACAGGATCTGCTGAAATAACAGAAAAATCTGTGAACGTCCATCCCTACCTACAGAGTACAGTAGTATATTGTTCACTCATCTTAAACTGCTTCATAAATGCTTGCTTTATTTTCATCCTTACTAGGATTAGGAATCAAACCATCCCACCCCCTCTGATCCGATCCACCTGAGCATACAGGTGGTGACATAATATCAACTGTGAATTTCAAATGAGTTTGGACTTACAAGGAAGGATGTTTTTATATCTGTTCTTTCTCCTGTTCTCCTTTGCTTGTCCAATCAAACACTGATCCAGAGGTTTTAACTCCTGAAGGTTCTGTAAAGAAGCAATTACATGTGCTTTAGGAAAGCACTGATTGGTAATAATAGTAAGAGAGGTTATGTTATCGAGTCATTAACAAATAGAATAATTAAATATCAAATCCTAATGTGGATATGCAAAATAATGCAGTCAGAGGAAGTAATCTTCTACACAGCCAAGAAAATGAAATTAATAAAAAACCCACAACAACCCAAACCAAACCCCACCTAGTATCCAGTAAATATTTTATCTCAAAAAAGAGATCATGCAACACGGCTAACTTAATACTTTGGAAAGACTGGTTTCACATTCAGCAGCTGGACTTCACAGCCTTTGTCTATGCTTGTTTGCATCGGTTTCACTTGGTAATTTACCAGAAGCAAGAATGATGTAAAAACCACTTGTGAACTGAATTCAAACTGATCTCATCTCTCAGCAGCTTGTGGGAGAAAGAGTGAAGCCTTTGGTGTTAAGTCTTTTCATCCCTTTCGAGCTTCCAATTAAAGAGCTGTGGTATTCCAGGCAGTGATGATCCAGCCGTTCTATTTTTGTTTCATACTGCACTTGAAAGGACAAATAGCTACTCACTTCAATCTCTTTAGAAGGGACTCCCTGTTCCAGCAATCCACGCAACATCCTGATCACTGACTTCAATTTGGCTCCTGAATATTTGCCTCCAGGGAGCACATTCACAGTAGGGAGTGCAGAGATCTCTTCATTTGTCACTAGGGGGAAATCTAGCAGAAGATATAAATAAAACCAGGGAAACATGAACCATAGCTCACAGTTGGATTTGCATGTTGCTGTTCACCACTGCACTGCCTGTTTTCTCTTGAATGCCCCCATACACCAGAGAGAACACAGAGCTCTCCCCTCAGTTTGACAGGCAAAACCGAATGAACTAGCAAAACCAGTAAGACACAAAATCAGCTCAGATGAATCCAGTAAATAAAGGGATTATTTTCCTGAACTTCCAATAAATACATTGAAACAAACTTCAAGTACATTTTAAATGTAAGTTCTCCACACAATAACCTACAAAAATGGATGGACACACACAGGGGTGAATTCAGAACTCTCCACATCTCAGCCTGTGACTTGTTTTTAGCACTAATACTCAACATGTATATAGCACATCTTACAATTACCACCTGGAAGGGCACTGTTTTCCAAATACAACTTGCCTCCCATCAGGCCTTCACTGCTTTTCTGAAGCAAACAAAATTCATCAACCTAGAATCTCTCTGGTATTCCAACTAGAAGTGTCCTAAATCTACTGAATTAGTCTGAAGTACTACATGGATTATCCTTTTTTCTTTTAATGAATGAGAAGGACTGCTGTACATGAACCTCAGGAACTGACATTTCTAATGCTAGCTCAAAAAAAGTAAAGACTAAATTCTGCCAAACACATCAAACTGGGCAGAGTTCCACTCTGCCACACTGAGCAGCACTGGAAGAATGACAGCCCAGATAAAAGTAGTGCCTAATCTGAGCTGGCACGTGAAGCACACGATATAGCAATCTAATCACAGTCAAACACATTTTTATTGTTACAGCTGTTGTGAGACAGATACTGAGGAAGGAAGCATTTCACCTGGTCCCAGCTCTTCTACAACTGCAGACACAATGCTGCCAATACTTATTGCTATTAACTCTCACACACTTGCCACAGAGAGATGTAGAGATCCTTCTCGGTGCATTGCTGCCTGAGCTGTTAGAATCCCCCTCACACCTGCCATGACACCCACAAAACATATCCAGGATGACTCAAGGTTCACTTCTGTCCATTTAATGTGACCCTGAAGTTTTCCACTGATGATGTTAAATGTCCTTGCCTTTATTTACACGTTCCTGGCTGACTGATTCAATCGGCAGCTCATCGCTCCCCCACGTGATTTCCTCGTCATCTGCCTGGCTCAAGGAAGGCTGTGGAGGGGATCTGTAAGAGGACAAGGTATGGAAGTAAGAAAGAACACCTAGAACCAACACATTTGCAACCTGGTTAAAAAACAAATAAACAAACTGCACCAGGAAGTAATTAATAGCTACAATGATTTCTGGACTGGACCCCTACCAGTGATCTCAAAAACCTAACTTTTTTGCCCCCCACCCCCCCTTTTTTTTTACATCCCCAAAGGGGATCTGAAAAAGGTAACAGTGGAAAAAGAGCCAGGAGTATACAAATCTAGTAAAAACTACCACTGCAATTATTTTTCAAAGGCTAAGCAATTAAATAGCATCCAATAGCAGACTGGTACCACTCATACAACTCACTACACTTGAGTATCTATTTTCAATGGCAAGTTTTCTAGCTTTGTTGAAGATACTGATGAATGTATTAAGTATTTTAGGTCATAGTAACACGCAAACCACATACATTTTCGCTGAAATTTCACTTAGACTAAAAATATTTCACTAAGAAAAACAACCTTGGGAATATCTAAAGTTCAAAGTGGCTCAAAGGGACAGCTAGCTAGTAACTTGGTCAGGCATATGCTTTGTGCTCCATGGAAGAAACAGCATCCCCCAGGCATCCAAAAGGGAGCTGATGGAGCAGAGGAACTCTACACTTGAGTTACAGTGGTCTAAAACCAGAAGATGTAACACTAATGAAACTTGTATAGATTTGAACTGAAGACAGCATTGTTTGAATGTTTTCTTCACATTCAAGTACCAAGGTGCTAGCACAATGCAAATTATGTTATTTGGAGACATCTGAACACAGTCCAGTTACTTGCTACAACCACATTATCAAAGGAGCAAATAAAAGTAGGGCATAGTAAACCACATAAAGCTGATTAGTATTCAGGCAAATTACAACTTTTTAAGTAAGGAATAGACCAAGAGAACAATTCAACAAGACATCACACAGGTATTTTATTGGGTTTGTTTTGGGGGTGGTTTCTTTTTTTTTATTTGTTGTTGTAGGGGTTTTTTTTGTGTGTGTGTGTGTGTGTTTTTTTGTTTTTCTCTCATTTCAACATATTACACTTCAGACTTCCAGACTTCACAGGTTTGCTTTCAAGCAGCACTAGAAAGGAAACTTACCTTTCTGGCACAGCTTTTACTTCACAATAGTCTTCACATCCATTTACATGTGTTGGCTAGAAGAAGTAGTATTTCAAAACACATTAAAATACATAGTCGCAACATTCACATACTGCAAATTTTAAACAATTAACAATTACAGGGACTATTTCTGAAGGGTACTAAGTTCAAAGCAGCACATAATGGAAGACTTTCCTCTTTTAGACATCTCATTAACCCAAAATAACAGAGGATGAGAACACTGAGCACTTGGAAAGACACTCTACTGTAACAAGGCCAAAAAGCTATATTAAAATCATTCCTGACTCACAGCAGCAGTGGAGTCACCTAAGTTTTCCCCAGCTGGCTTTTTTTTGCTTCTAATACTTAGAAACTCTTTATCAGGTAAGGTTGATTGTGAAAATTTCTGCCTGAGAACTGCCAAGCCACAGTTCCTATACCGTGGATATGTAATACAAAAGGGCACTACCTCTAAATGACACACACTCCTATACACACTTGCCTCAGCAGACAATGAAGGCTCAGCACAGAGGAAGGCATTTCCATCCTTCTTTCAAGAAAAAACTACAAAATCATTAAACATTTTAGGCTGACTTGCCTTTTTTCCACTGCCATACTGGGACAATTTTACTTGTGGCTCTCCCTAGAGCACATTGACACAGAGCCAGATTGCTGATTTGATTTTCAGCTCTACTAACTGGACAGAAAGCTGCAAGAGCCAGGATGCGCTGGAGAGACAGAGTTCTGCTGATTGGAAACGAGACAAACCCCAGGCATCCAGTGACTGATGTAAAACAGGACACACAATAACAGAGTAAACCACATATAGGAGTTATTCAAGCTAATGAACTTAGCCTAGAAAAAAGCAGGAGAAGGAATTTCAAATCCCCATTTTGGACAGTAAAGTCTACACAGCATTCATTTTCACTGTGACTGCTTCCCTTCTTTGAGCAGGAATCACTGAAATCTTTCAGATTGAAAAGCTGAAGTAGCATTAACAAGGTAGTTTATTACCACCCATTTTGAAAAAAAAAAAAGCTGATGGACTTCATATGATAGTGTAAAATAACTATATGCTTTGTTCTCTTATATAGGTAATTTACGATAATCATATGCTATTTAAAAATAAATGTTTATACACCACTTAAAGCTACTACATCACTACTACTAGAGTAATGTTCTCATTTAAAGGACATGTAACATTGTTTCTACCAGTTCTATGCCAATAAGGAAAAAAAATTGAAATGATGCCAGCTTCCTGCCATCCTACCTCTGAAAAATCTTCAGGTAAAGATGACCCATCACAGTCTGTGTCCTCAGACTTATCTTCTGTCACCCTTCCATTCATCTCTAGAGAACAGGAAAATCAGGGATACAGCATGAACACACCAGAAAACGCCCAGGAGCCACCCTCTCACAGCTGTGAATCCTGTTTCACCTGTCTGGCAGTAGACTGGGAATACTACTGGTGCCAGAAAAACCAAGAAACACTTTTTAAGGCCCTTTGCTACCAGCACGTTGGCAAAGAGCTCTTACTGTATAGGACAATCAGACTTTAGGTTTCTCTCTTTTATAACTGGAACAGCTGCCATGGTATGTGATGTGGTTTGCACAGAATATCTCTGTCACAGCATAACTGGTGGACAGGCTGCAGCTACTAAGTTACCACATTCCCCAGTGGTTTTTCTGCAATTCAGTTAGATTTAGACCAGCAGTAGGTCCAAAACAGGATCCTACCCACTCTTTGTATTAACAAAACATAATTAGCACATGCCAGATAAAATCTGACTTCTATCTGCCTGCTATGGAAGCACCCTGCTGCCATATCCTACGGATTCAGTTCATCTTCAGTCCCAAAGGACAGCCTACAGGAAACTGGAAGTACTGGAGCTCCAATGATATTCCTCAGCTGAGACCCTGGCACAGCCAGAACCTCAGTGATCCCTGACTTCTAATGCAGTGACCAATTACAATAATCCAATGACCTTGAAGTCATGACCTGAAATAACTATAATTTTGGAAGTTTTACCTTGAGTTTTAGAAGGAATCTCTACAGAAGTAGCAAGCATCTTGCTTGAATTTTTGAAGCATGCATACATAGCGTACCAGCACAAAGGAACTACAAATCTTACTCCTCACTACATTTGAGTTAATAACAAGTAAAACTGAGGAGATGGAATGAAGAAAGGTGTACAGTCAGAAGGAGGTACTGAAAAAAAAGCCAGTCTTTCTAAAAAAGACAAAGCAGGCTGGTAAACTGTTTGGTTTGGAGAGATCTCAACACACTTCCAAGTTGTACAATCTGAAACCAACGAAATGCTGAAATGCTTCAGCACACCAACATGACTGCAGCTGCAGGACCAGGGACCTAAAGAACATGAATTTCACTCAAGAGACAACTCTAGGACAGGAATAATTTTCCCAGATTACTTAAAGCAAAATTCAGATTTTTCAAACCGGAACTGCACTTATTACATTGCATCTCAAATTCATGGCAATCAGCAACTATTTGTCTGTGTTCAGACATCAAATCAATGCCAATCAACTCTCCCTGCTGACAAATCAACTGCCAACTTGACACCTTGTTTCAGAGTGCTTTCCTGTCAATGATGTTGTTTTTTAATGGCTCGTGTTACCTGGTAGGTGATTTTCTGATGCCGCCCTCTTGAGATGTAGAAGACTCTGAGCCTCTGAAGTTGCATTACCCTGATTTAAGAGGTTCTGGGCTTCCTCATCTACAACATCCAACAGATACTGGACAACTTCATTGTGGTCATCCTCGTCATAATACTCATCATCTGGAGCCTCTGTTCCTGAAGACAAACAGTGCAAAGCGACAGGTTTTCCCAGTGTAGAATGGTTTGGGAGAACTCATTTAAAGGGGCAGACACATGGCAATATTTCTAGCTGTTACCATGGCCTTCCTTTATTTCTCTCTAACACAAAATCCAATTTCTACAGATCTACTTTCAACATCAACTAACTCCTATAAAGCAAAGCACAAGACTCAGAAATGATCTGTAAAAGCGACTGCCAGCCTAACATTTACTCATTCCAGCATATTCAACCATGCATGATTCTCTTGCACTGGTACAATGAAGACAGAATAACGCAGTCCCCATCTCACCTCCTCTTACCTGATTTGTCAATGTGTTTAGGAAAATCTGACTTCTGGTTGGGAAATCCAAGGGAAGGTGCATCTTCTGCTCCTGAGTGATTCATTAGTGCTTTTGTGTGATGGATATTGTTTTCTGTATTTCCCTGAGAAGGTCCTAGGATGCCATTGCCATTGACCTGAGAAAGCCAAGAACAGTACAAATCTTAAAGAGCCCAGGCAGATTGTTGAAGCAGCAAACAATCACTAAAAAGTTCTCATCTCTCCTCAGCAACAAATAAAAACCTCTGTTCTTATCACCTGAGATACCTGGGGTGATGGGTGGGAAGTTTCACATAACAAATTAAAAAAATAAAGCAACTAAGAAAAAACCCCACATGCTGATGAAGCAGCAGCTTCTACAAGAGTACACACAGCAGTATTTAATATTATTATAACCCTATAAAATGTATGCAAGGTCCCACAACACAGCATTTCCAAGGAAAAACTAAGGGGAAAAAAAAGAAAGAAAACCACCTAGAAAATATAGTATGAAAACATTTGCAGAAACTATGGGCTGAATGGAGTATTCTGGATGATAGCCTTGCATCCTTCTCATAAGACAATTTGTCTTTCAACAAAGCAGTGCCAAAGAAAGAGCAGATCAATTAAAAAAGATTTGCACTTTTATTATGATCACTGCTTATTCATGTCAGCTGATAATAATGGGTTTGTATACTTTGATCAACAGATTGTTTCATTCATTTATTTAGTTTTAAAAGTGTTTGAAGTAGATTCTTTTCTCTGGTTAATGGTAACAGGCACAAGAGAGGAGCATTTACCTTCGGCCCATAAGCATCAATTGACTTTTCTGTTTTATCACAGGGACCACCACAGGAACAACCTAAAAAAAACAGGGGAAAAAACAACAACTTTTTCTCTGAAATTAAATTAGCCCTCATTGATTATTTTTACAAAAGAAGCAAGGTATTTAATACAATGTTACAACATGAGTAGCATTTCTGCCCGGTTTCTGTGCATTGCCAGACTTCAATCTGAATGACTACACTTCATATAATGGCTTTTTGAATGTTCTGTTTAACAGGATCAGAAAGGATGAATGCTAATACAGGTAACCAACTCAAAGCAAAAAGAAATGTTGATAAATAGTTTTAACAGCCTACAGTGGAAACATGCACCTTTGAGAACAGCATTGATTCCCTTTTCCTCAAAATGTACAAGATACAACCCCAGAAATACCTGTCATTAACAATTTTTTATTTTTATTATCTGACATCTAGGTCCTTCTTCAAAGGAATCCTTCTGCTCTGTATTAGAGAGAATTCTAAAATATACAAGAAATGACATCAAAAAGACACTATTGCTGAATCTCTTTTCTTGGAGGTTTTAGAGGAAAGATCAAGCAGACTCCTTTTGGAGCTTGCCACAATAAGCTGGACTAGAATAGTAGCTTACAGCCCATATCAGTTCTTTTACTTTTATAAACAGGTGCACTTCATTTGCTATGAGTAAACACACAAATCTTACCATTAGCTTTCATTGGCCATAGACTTGAGTTCTCAGGGCTTCTGGATTTTGGGAACACTGCATGACCATCTCTGTGAAAAGAAATACTTATTTAAAAAAATATAAGTAGATCATGGTAATAATCAGATATTGAAGTAAGCAGTACTACCGGTAAAACTGCTAATCAATCCCAACCAACTTGGTGTCATTTGCAAACTGAGTGAGGACACATCCAATCCCCTCTTCCAAATCATCAGTAAAGGAATGAAACAGGACCTGGCCTCAATACTGAGCCTTGGGGACACCCCACTAGCACCATTCACCACCACTCTCTCACTCCAGCCAGTTTTTAACCCAGTGAAGAGCATCTCTCCAAGCCATGGGCTGCCAGCTTCTCCAGGAGAATGCTGTGGGAGACAGTATCAAAGACTTCACTGAATCCATAAGACACATCCTCAGCCTCTCCCTTATCCACCAGATGGGAAACCCAGCCACAAAAGTAGATCAGGTGGGCCAGACAGGACCTGCCTCTCCTGAACCCCTGGTGGCTGGGCCTGATCCCCTTGTCCTGTAGGTGCTGTGTGGTCACACAGAGGTGATCTGTTCTGTAACCTTTCCTAGCACTGAGGTCAGGCTGACAGGCCTGGAGGTCCCTGGACCCTCCTTCCAGCCCTTCTTGCAGATGGGTGTCACATTGTTCAACCTGGGACCTCCCAGTGCTGACAAACCATGGAGAGTGGCTTGGTGAGCTCTCCTGCCAGCTCCTTCTGTATCCTTGGGTGAACCCCATCCATCCTCACAGACCTGCAAGTGTCCAAGTGCCACAGCAGGTCTCTGACTAATTCCTCCTGGATTACTGCATCGGGTCTGTTTGAACACTTGTAGCTCATAGCTGGACACAGCCTTGTGTTCTCAAGAAGCAAAAAGCACAGCAAGCACCAGGTACCCTTGTGCTCCACTGCAGCACAAAAGCTGTAAATTTACAGACCCCTTCTATGGAGTGGTGAATTTCCAGGAACATGGGGTGAATTTCCTGTCATACCAGGAGCAGGTTTTACTCACACAAATACTCATACAATCATGCAAGAAAAACAAAAAGTACAGGGAAGCATTTGCTTCCAGAACACACCTGGTTGCCTTGAGCACCACTGTTGGGAGGCATGTTTCCAGCATTCTTTTGGCTTCTTTCAGAGTCATTCCATGTGTGCTCACTCCATTAATGTAATGGATAATATCTAGCACATGGAGACTCTCCTCTCTGGCAGCAACCGACTTGGGGAGGATGTCACTGATATACACAACTTGGTAAAGGCTGTCATGGCCTCCTGATAACGACAAACCTTCACAGGGAAGAAGGGGAGAACAATAAAAATCAAGGTTTTTTTGTAACAGAAGGGGAAAATGTTTCTTTAGGGCAAAAAGCGGATTAATTCCGTGTTACCTAGCTCCTCCTTATGGCACGTCAGTGTAATGTCAGGCAGCAAATGAGGCAACACTGGCATCTTTGGTAGCTCCAGAACTCGCCCCAGCACCAATCTGACAGTCCTTGGGGCAGCTCGGAGGAAGCTGACAGCATCAGTGTGGCTCATGCTCGTGACATCGATGTCGTTCACCTGCAACAACCAAAGCAACACAGGCGCCCTTGTTAGTTATCCCAAGCCAGACAGCAGTACTGAGGAAGCTTTTATTGCTGCTCCCAAGTGCTATTGAATCATGCCTCTCAGAAGGTGCAGGCCTTTGTCCTTTAACTACATTTGACTTGGCCTACAACATAGTTCACTTTTTTTTTTTTTTGATTCAAAGCTTTTGGTGCAATCTTTGCCCATAAAAACATTAATTCTCTCACTTTTATGAGCCGGTCTCCAGGCCGTAGTCTCCCATCGCTTTTGGCAGGATCCTGAACAATGTCATGGATGTAGCAGCCAACGCTGTCGTTACCTTTGGTCACTGTAAAACCCAGGCTGCCCTTTTCTGACTTGGTCAGAGTCACTCGGAGCTCCACTTCCTAGGGGGACAAGACAGCACTTTGTAAAGAGGCAACCAGAAGAAGTACAAACATTTTACTGAATTTAAAACAGTTGGAAGCAGACTACTGATTTACCTACTGATTTAAGTGGGACAGAAGCCTGGAACAAGACATATTTCTTATCAGGCTTCAGCTTAGCTGCTTCAAGTAAGCATCTCTAATGAGTTCAGACAGAACCAAACAATGTTTTGCATGGAAATAATATGGGGCCAAAAGTCTATGAATTAAACAAAATTTTGAAGGCACACATCAAAATTCACACCTTATTTTACCCTTGTTTAGCTGCCATATATAGAAGAAAGGCTCTGCATTTTTAAATATCTCAACACATCCATAATTATTCAGAACAAAATAAGTGAACATATTCTCCTACAGTGAGACACAACACCACAGAGCTTATCTTGAAGCTGAACACATCCACGTGTTTTGCCCACCTTAATTTGCATTAATTTTGATTTGAAAGATATGGATTTGCCTCATTTGCACAAAGAAATAATCACGGAGAATTATCAAGAAGGAAGGAGAAAAACTTCTGATGAAGGGATAAGAAAAATACAGTTTCTTGTCAAAATGGAGTATTGGATAGAACAGCTTTATAACCTGGAAGACCATCACAACTTGGATGTATCAAGACTTGATTTCATTTTTTTTTCAATCTTTGAACACATTATGTGAGGACATGGAAGTCCCTTTTGATACACAAGACATTTCTGTGGTGGCAAGAAGCTTTCTCAGCAGAGCCTCAAAAATAGGTTCCATCTTGCAGCAGAGCAGGAAGTCTTTGGGATTCACAGTTATAAATGCAGCTAAGAACAAGATCTCCTGATGCCCTTGATGCCTCAATTTATTCTCTGACCTCTGAACAACCACCAAAAACTAAAAGAGCAGAAGCAAGTTATCTGCCACTGAAGATTCCTCTGAGTATATGGTTGAGAGGTAGGTAAATATTTAATGCCAAGGTTTCCAGGATGAAATGACCCATGAAATGGACATACATACACCCACACATGTACACATGAATGCCACATACACAAAGGGAAATGTATCATCTCTCCAAGAGCCCACACAGAAAATGCCTGCAGACATTGGCATGAGCAGCTGCCATTAATTGATTACAAATGGCAATGTATGTGCCATTTATAAGGCACACACCCAGATCAGTGCAAGTCTAACCTACAACTATCCCATTTGTAAATTAATGTGCCTAATTTCTATCCAGTCTCAAAATCATGGCTAAAACAACCACAGCAGGACATTTATGCTCCTGAAAGACAGAATTAGTGCATTACTGGCTCATATTCTTCAGCATTCTTTTCCAGGTGGGTGAGTAATGAATCTATTTCTCCCAGGTGTGAGGTCAGCTCAGAGACAGGAGTAGCATAACAGTCATTTATTAACATGGACGTGGTAACATCAGGCACAGTTCTACAGGTGGGGATCACTGGCATATCCAAAGGCACATCACTACAGATAAACCAGAAAAAAGAGAAAAACAGGAATAAGTACAATGTGGCTGTCACTCATAAATCAATATATGAGCCAAGACTGACTTTATGCAGATCTAAAAAGCAAGCCCAAAGAAGTATTTTTATCAATACATCCAATACACTACTCTTACAAGCATTTCTGCAGGATGATGATTATCAGCAGCATACCTGTCCTCAAGCTCTGCCTTGCCGGGAGCCTCTTGATCAGGATAGAGGACGGTGCGAACAGCGTCCTTCTGCCCAGGGTGTGCCTCATACTGACTCCGTGCCTCAGCTTCACCCGAGCCGTGGTACAGCGCACAACTCCAGCCAAGGCCCACCTGTGCTGCTGACTCCATCCCCTCCTCATCACCACTTCTGCTGCTGTCACTGTAGCTGTCTCTTCTGGAGGGAGATTTTAGCCTTTTCTTGCTCAGATCAGTAGATTCATTTTCATCTGAGCTGTCACCTTGTTGTTCTCCATTTGATGGACCAGTAACTTCTCTGCTGACCTCTGGAAAAACTTGTTGGGGCGAATGGATGGGGGTCTACAAGAGCAAGGGCATTTAATTCATCATAATCCAGTTCTGATGACAAAAGAAAGTTTCAAAGACTGCATAAAACTACCAAACACAAGGAATCAGTGGCTACAGACTGAATTGTAGAAACATATCACAGCACAATTCCAAAAAGTTCAATGCAACTTGGCCAAGACAAAGTGTGCAAAACTTTTAAACTTATGCTGCTAAAAACCTTTAAATTCACCTAAGGAAAACCAAAATACTTTAGCTTCAGAAATCCTTCTGACAGATGCTTTTAAACTATGCCCAGCAACCCCCTATGCAACGGCACTGGAAATCCCTTCCAGTCAGAAGCTGAGGCTCACACAGCTACTGAAGTCAAACCAGTCTCACAGAGAGGATGGAAACAGAGAAGCTGTCAACCAAAAGACAATTTATGCCAAATGGTGACTGTTGACCAGGTTACTAACTCCCAAGAGAATGAATAACAATTTGCCAACTGTCACATATTCATTCCCAGGAATTGTGTCAGCCAGCAGACAGAAATGTTTAAAAGCTTCATTTATGCTTTCCTGGCCAGATTCTTGTGTACATGAACATATCGATCTGTGATAATGTAAAGAAAAAATTTGATTTTCCTCTTCTTTTAATATATGCACTGTTTTATTTAAGTTCTTGTTAAAGTTCCTGTTACTCCACATTACATACAGGTCTATTACAGGAGTAGTTATTTGCATTGTTAGTTTGCCCAGTTGCTTATCTCTCACTGCAATCCTAACTTCACTTAAATTTGTATTTGTACATTTAAACTTCTCTCATCAGACTTGAATGATTTTATTGTTTGAAAAGAATGTTAAAGTAACTCAGAATCACAGAATCAGAGTATCCTGAGATGGAAGACATTCAAGCCCAGTTCCTGGCCCTGCACAGGATAGCCTCAGGAATCACACCTTGTGCCTGAGAGCCTTGTCCAAATGCATCTTGAACTCTGGCAGGCCTAGAGCTGTGATGAATTCCCTGGGGAATTTAATCTGAAGACCTGCCTCCATTAGTTTTATGAGCTCCTCTATTATGGAAAGCCTAATTTTCAGGCAATTTGTCCTCTACACTCTCTTTTGCTGAAACACATTTCATTTCCACTTCTTCAAGTATCCTAAAACAGCCTTCTGTTCTTTCAATTTATTTACTGGAGCATTTTGAAAATATTCTTTGGGACACCTGTAATTTTCACGAGGTAAATATGACTACTTTTTCCCTGTTTTTACATATATCAACACCAAATTGGTGTTTTGCAGCATATCCTTCACAGAGAAAAAATATCCAATTTCTATCTAATATCTAAACATTTCTATCTAACTTCAAAACATTGGTCTGCAAAGAAATCTCTGCCCCAGAAACACTGTGTTAAAGCTATTTCTCATGTCTTAGGTCACAAAATGGAGGAAAAATGCTTTTGAAACCCTACATTCCTTGAACATTCACACAAAACAGTGCACTCCTAAGGGATTCATTTCAAATACCACATCTCTGTGAGCACTCTCCCCATTATTCCACCTGCATCTTGCATTTAACTAACACACCAGATTGAATAAATGAACCTTAATTAGCAAATAACATTAGAAATATTCACAAGCCAGCCACCTTACCAGCAATGAAGGATCGATGTCTGGTAGTATTCCAGACGGCGGCCGGCAAAGGAGGAGAGAGACTTCTGGAGACGTTCCCCTCAGAGCAGAGATGACTTCCTAGGGCCACAGAGGGATTCACTGTCAGATGCAGCCTTGCAGGACCAGCACAGCACGAGTTTCAGTGCTGAAGGTACAAACCTGCTGGGACAAACCCTTCAGCGAGGCCCCGTTCACTTTCAGAATGACGTCCCCGATCTCGATCTGCCCGCTCTCCGCAGCCGGCTGCCCAGGGAAGAGCTTCTTCACCCTCACCATCGTGGATCCCAGCTGCTCTGGGGTCAGGTTATCCTCACGGCAGAAACTGAACCCCAGGCCTGAGCTGTTCTTCAGGAGTTTGACCTCAAACGTGTTCTCTGTTAAAGAAACATTAACTTGTTATTTCCCAGAGGTGTGGCCAGGGAAAGAGTGTCTGGTGCTCTTATTCCAGACACAACAATGTGCAATCTCCCCCTCACACGGTGCTTTCACTCAGTTGAACAGAAGTGTTACCCAAAAGATCCCTCCAGGCTAAAGAGGGCAAAAAAGCTGATCAAGACTTCTCAGTCTGCTTGCTTGGCGTGACAACATCGATATGCAGAAAGGCAGAGTGTCTCCCAAGGACTATTCCCTAGCAAGTCTATTAAGGAACCCTTTAAAGCACAGTGACAGGCCCTTTCCAGCCACTGATCAGGCATTTGTCAGAGCAGCAACTGGAGCTCCTGGCAGACAGCACAGATCCATGCAAGAAGACCCTGCAGGGGTTCTGCCATCTGGGCAGGCTTCCCTCACTTGCATAAGCCACCAGCAAGAGAGGCTGAATTCCATCACTCTCTAGTCAGGGGGAGCAAATCCTCCTCTCTTCATCTAGCTCTTGATGTCTTCTCTCTTCCAACACAGGAACTGCAGGACCCACAGAAGCACTCATCTATACATAAATATCTAAATTCCCCTTGGCATCCCTCAGACAGAGCAGCACCCCGTTTACTCCAGCTTTGCTACAGCCTTGGCATCTAAGGCTGGTGAAACTGGGAAACAACACCAAAAAACAGAGAGCAAACAGTAAACAGTAGTTAAACAAAGTAACCAAGATGTGAAAGGAAGTCTTAAAAAGAAACACAACAACACAAAAAAAAAGAGACTGCATTATGTGCAAGGGCTTGGTATAGATTCTTACCCGCTCCATTCCCATCCTAACAAGTGAAGAAAATATTATGAAACTACAGGATGCTTTGACAGTTAAGACAATGGCTCTGTGTGACCTGACCTGCAGTGACAAAGTTGTAATCTTTGGCATTTGAGATTCTGTTGCTGGCTTCTCCTGTGGCTCACACTGCCCCCCGGCCTGACTTGGGAGCGTGCACTGTGGTGTCACTGGAGCATGAGCCCTGGCCCCTGAGAGCTGACCTTTTTCCAACAGCAGGTGCACCACCTAAAGAGATGAAACATTCTCCAGTTGGCAACAGTCACAGAGATAGCACAGTCTAGAGTATGTGCTTCCTTCTAATTTTTCAGGGTCCAGACTTTTATAGGAGCGTTATAGACACTCCCCTCCCCATATATATCCTCCAATTATTCCTTATTTTAAGGGGTGTTAAATGACAACC
Organism: Phylloscopus whistleri; assembly: GCA_017589585.1. Lineage (NCBI taxonomy): Eukaryota > Metazoa > Chordata > Aves > Passeriformes > Phylloscopidae > Phylloscopus > Phylloscopus whistleri. The sequence goes on along the minus strand of JADMLD010000108.1, from coordinate 1,022,229 downwards.
TCCAAAATACACTAATGGACTTGCAAGATACTTGCCAATAGAGCAAGAAAGGGTTTTCTTCCTATAAAGTTTTGAGGATGTTAAGAGAGTGTCCCTTGCACATTTGTACAGGGAATTAAGCTAAAAAGCATTTTATATAGTGAACACAAATAGCAGTCCTCAGCAGTTCTGAATGTGTATACTCACTGGCTATTTTCAGGTGTGCCAGGAAGCCAAGGAGTCTAAGAAAGCAAACCTAAAGTAACTCTCCCCAACACTGGGGAGCATTCCAGTCTTGAGGTCCCTTTACCCCTTTTCACTCACTGAGAACTGGGTTACCACAGACAGGAGTAGAACCAGCAGCCACTCACCTGGCCTGTGTTTCTCAGTGTTTCCACAGCTTGCTTATGGGTAGCTCCTTCCAAACTAATCCCATTGACAGAGAGCACACGGTCACCTGCATTAATAATTCAGAGAAAAAGTAGGCAGAGCATCACCTATAAAACATCTATGATGCACAGAAATCCTCAAGTTTGAGCTAATAAGGACAGTTATTTAAGGAAATTCTCCCTCCTCTCCATGTTCTGAGCCAAGAAGAGAACTTTGCAAACAAACGATAGGGTTCAAATCAAAGGTCTTTTCCAGTCTAATGGTTCTGTGGGATAATCCCATGTCAAAACTAGAGTTAACCACCAGAGTGACAGAAAGCTCAGACTCTTTATTTAAAACAAATCTTAGTCCACAGTGGGAATGCTCACTTTAGTAAAGAATGTGGCCTGGCTTACTAACAAGAAGAGCCACAACAATTACAGCATTTTCTGTACTGAGTTGCCAGGCGTGCCAAGCAAGAAGGCCACAAAACACAAAGCCCTCTCTCTCTGTGCCTGGAACAGAGAAGCATTCTCCATTAACATAGGCTGCTTTAGAGAACAAAAATCCCACAGCCTATCTCCTGTTTTCCCCCCTCCACAGCCTCAGCATTGCTGGTTCTGCAGTTGTTCTGCATTAGTTTTTTAATCTTCACCTGCAGAATTAGCTATCAAGGCAATATTTAAAATAGCCTGGAAAAACAGCTCTTCTTCCCAGTGAAAAAGGTACAAGGACAGGAGGCAAACTGAGTGCCAGTTTCCAAGCCACAGGATATTGTGGAGTCCCCCCTAGACAGCCCTCTGCCCTTTTTTCACATTAAGAGTCCCCACTGAAAGAATGGAAATCCTACCTTTTTCTATTCTGCCATCTGCTTCAGCTGCTCCCTTGGGAATAATTGCTTTCACATAAATACCACCATGCCTTATGCTAGTATTTACACCACCCTAAACAGAAAACAAAAATAGGGTTGTTAGTCTTTTTGCAGTTGGAATACTTAGCAATTAAACACAGTGTCACACAAGGAAAACTGTTCTTAGGAAGCATTTGGGCTACTGGCATGTAGAAAGACCAGAGAAACTATCAAAACCAAAATGTTACATCAAGCACGTTCTGTGCAGTCATGCAATTTGCTATGAATTAAGTTGGGGTGGGAAGACTGTAAAAACACAATGCATCACAATGCAAATGCAAAAAAAACCCAAAAATAAATGTCCTCCAGCAGAAACATGTCTGCATTTTGATGGACTTTACATGCTTGCATGCACACCAAAGCTCAGAGATGTGCAAGAGCACAGCATGCCAAAGCAGGAGATGCACAACCATGCAGTGTCCTACTCCAACACAACTTCTCTGGTGCAACAGGAAATTAAGGAGTGCTGCTTTCTCTCAGCTCAGACAAGTTTGAAGGTCTAAGCTGCTCAAGTTGAACTGACACTGTTTTTGGAGGGCCTTGGCCTTTCTGCTGATTGCAGTGGGGGTAGGATTAGATGATCTTTAAATGTCCCTTCCATCCTAAACCATTGTGTGATTCTGGCTCACTGTGCTCCACAGACTTGGAGGGAAGAGGAAGACCAACAGTGTGTTAACATTCACTCCCAAAGCACCCCGAACTACAAGTGAAAACTTAACCCACAGGTAACTGCACACCTCTCCTCATCACTACTGTACAGCAAAACAATGCAGGAGCAGAATGGAGGCTGGAAAAGTAAAGGGCGGTGAAGACACCACCTGGTCACCCTTAAGGGAAATCCTTGCACTGGCTGGCATCTTCTAACATCTCCACCAAGCCAGTGCATGCATACAGCAGATCTGGTGCAACTCAGTAACCAACTCCTGCTCAATCTTGGTTCCTCCAACTGTCTCAAGCAATGGAACATGACTTTGAATAGACTGGGATGCCAAAATAATAGATTTTCATTCTGTTCTTTTTACAATCCTAGCCATATACATGGAAACAGCTTGAAAATTGTTTCTTCCCCAAAACCAGCTGAATACTATTAGTATTTACTATTAGTAAAATGTACTTTTTAATACAAGAACAGAGACAGTGGAAAATACGAGCATCTCAGTTGTAAATTACTCTCTTCTTCCCCAAAGTGCCACTCTGCAGTATGACAGGCTCTAAACATAAAACTGCCTTCAAAATCTTATAGCCTGAAGAGACAGCAGTCTTAAAAAATATTTTTTTGCCTCATATTGCAAGAAAGAAGTGTCAGCCAGGTCTCATTTGGGTTTAAGTAGTTTTTTTGCTTTCTGCCTTTTCTCCAGCAGAGGGAGAACACTGAACATGCTGAATGTGATTGAGTGTGCACAGATACTCTTAAATAACACTACTGCTTCCACTGCCTGTCTGGGAGGGTCTCACTGCCTTCCTTGCAAATTTGCCACAAGATTAGGTAGCAAGGGACAAAGACCATCTTGCCTTTTGTACTCACAAAGCAGCATCTCTGATAAGAGTCTATTAGGACTTTGGGGCTCCACCATAAAACAAAAAACAAGAATTACTTATTGGGCAGATGACAAGAAAATGAATATAAATTAATAGTATTACTTTTCATCTTTGGTAAGATTAATCACGCATCAATAAATACATAATTAAAGCGATTCCAGAAAATATTTTGCTTCCTTGTAATTTAGCAATTTAATGGGTTGCTGGGAGTAGAGAAAAAGAGAAAACATCTAAAAACCTTGTCAAACAGTACCGTGACACTTATTCCCAAGCCGTTATCTTTTTTTGCTAGTTCAACCTCAAAGATATCTCCAGGTTTAAGAAGCGTTGCAGAAACCTTTTTAGAATTCACTTTGTTCACTGTGTTCGATGAGGAAGAATCCTTTATTTACCAAAAAAAAAAAAAAAAAAAAGAGAGAAAAAGAGAGAGAGAAAGACAAAGAAACAAACAAAACAAAAAGAGACAATGATTTGCCTTTAGAACGGATGTTTACAGCTAAGACCCTAAAGGGAGGGGGTTTGAGTCAGACACAGCCAGAAGGAGTCCAGCCTGGCAAATATCAATTAGTCAGAGTCCAGGCTCACTGCTTCAACTCTCCCATTCCTGCCATTCAAACCACTGAACAGGTTTAGCACAGAAATATGCTTGGCCATTAGCAGCCAAGCCTTTACTGGCCAAGTGAGCTGGTTACAGAACACTGAAACTGCAGCATTACAGCAGCCTAGAGTCTGTTGGATTAATTAGCAGCAGCTGCCACGATTTAATTGAATAACATCCATAAGCTGAACAGGGGAATCACTGCAAGTTGGAAATAAATTTGTAGTACTTGTGATTGTGCCCTTTTGGAAAGGTGAAGCAGCAAGCTGTGTCTGCTCAAGAGCATGACTCACTGCTGGATTTTAATGCACAAGAGCAGTTTTTCAAGGATTAGATCAATCCCAGAAGACAATGGGTTCTGCTGCTACCCACTCCAGATGTATCACTCCTACTTTCCTCTAGGAAATCTTCATTTAACTGCCAAGTGAATAAACTTACCTCTAGGAGTGGTCACTAGATTATGAACATATTGGACAAACACACAGAGTTGAAAGGTGGTTTCCTACAGCCTCAGCAAGTGCACTATGGGTTAATCCCAAGGCACAATCTGCCTCTAGTAAGAGACATCTTGTGACATTGGAAAGTTGTATCAAGTTACAGAAGTGATTTTCTCCATTTATTTTGAACAACTTCACCGTGCAACAGCAGCTACTAGCATTAGCTGCGGGCTAGGCCTAGGCTGCTCCTCCCTCACGTCCTGACACCCAGAGACAGCTATTCCAACACCACTACCACACTGATGGGAAATATTCATATGAAATCCACTGTGCCTTTTTAGCTGGCTGCTGCTCCTGGCTGCCAGAGTAAGTTGCTTCATCCATGTCAGAATCCCCTCGGTCAGAATATTCCACAGGCTCCACCACCCCGGGCCTTTTGTTTCTGGCTCGAGCGCTGTCCGACGAGGATCTCCTCTTCTCGATGGCTCTGGAGCCCCCAGCCTGGCACTCGCCGTGACGCTGCCCATCCTGCTGGGCTCTCCCACTCGCATGTTTGCCCAAGAAGGCAGCTGGCTGGCTCTGGGGCAGGCTGGCACTCTCGGTCCTGGAATCCTGGGAGCTCATGCTTCCATCCCTCTGGCCTCCTGAAAGTCCAGAGAGGCTCCCTGAAACCGGCCGCTGGTGGCCACGGCAGCGGCTGCGCTCCTCCGAAGAGGACTCTGCCTCGTTGTCCTGCACCGAGGAGGGCCTCCTCGAGTAACCCCTGGCTCCATTACTGACGTGAGCAGCGTTAGATGATGCTGAAAACCAGAAGACAAGACAGCCATCAGCAGCTGGCAACACCTTATCTGCAGCACGACACCCTTCTCTCAGCTTACAGCCCAGTAAGGTTTTACCTGATGGATATCCCACAGAAAGCTCTCTGCTCACACCGTACCCAGTTACCCTAACACGCCTCTTCATTCTGCCTCTGAGCACAATTCCAAGCCCAAGCTAGTTGGGGCTGCTTACAGGAGAGACTGCAGACCCCTGTGGGAGTCCAGGGCATTGCTTTGGATACCCTGTCAGAAATCTGTACAGGGGGGTTTGAAACCGGTACAGGGGGGTCTGGGATCTGTACAGGGGGGTTGGAGACCCTGGCACAGAGCCCAGAAAGGCAAGGGCTTTGACTTTAGTCCATGGGAGAGACTTCTAACACTGAGAGAAGAATTGCAAGCCACAAAAGTGTAATAAAGAACAGATTAGTTTTCACATTTGGGTTTCTAGAATAGGGGTGAAAGGAGACAAGATGGAGGATTCTGGGCAGTGCTCTGGGTTCGTCTCCTTCTTCGTCTCCATCTTCTGCTGTCACGGTGGCACAAAGTAGCTTTAGAGGGATGGGGTTAGTGTAGAAATGACCTGTTTAGTATAGAATGTAGATATTGGTTTGTAATTGTAAATAGTAAGTATGTAATAATCTGTATAAGAGCTGACGAGCCTTCGTCAGGGGGCAGAGTCTTCGCCTGGTGTCCGTGCTGTGAAGACCTTGGCCGGGCACAGGGAAAAAGGGAAAAGATAAAAAATAATAAACAACAAGAAGAACCTCGAAAAAAAAGAACATCTGAAGACTCCAGTTCATTTCTGCGTCCGGCTTGGGGCTTTCAGTGGGCAAAAGACACTCAACCACCTTCATCTTGGGTGACCGGCCAAACCCGTGAGATGCCCACCTTTGGCCAGCTTGTCCTTGGGCTGGGAGATGACGAGCGTCACATCCTCAGGAGCGTTCTCCAGGATCTCCAAGGCCGCGTGGTGGCTGACGCCCTCCAAACTGGTGCTGTTTATGGAGATGAGGCGGTGTCCTGCACAAAAGGGCTTGTTCAGATACAGTCTGACACCGACATTTTCACCCATCAGTGACAAACAACGTGGAGCACAGGTCTGACAACCTGCGCATGGATTAAAAATGACTGAACTTCAAGTGATGCTGGAATAGGGAACTCTAATCATGAAAAAAAAGCCAAATCCCAAACCAGACCACAAAAACCGGTTATATTTCCTCTTTTTAAACCTGCCAAATCTTTATATATTATGATCTCTACCTTCTCTTTTGCTGTTAAAAAAAGAAAAAAAAAAAAGCAGAAATCAGAAGTAAAATGAGCAATATGCAGTTCAGTTCAAGACATGGACTGATATGAGAAGAAAAAAAACCCAAACATTTTTCTCATCCTACCCCACTACAGTTACAGTTTTGGTATATGGTTCCATTTCACTTTTTTCAAAAATCAAAGTAGGGATACTGAGTTTTAAAAACTTCAAATTACAATGCACCTGCAAGACAGACAATGGAAAACAAAGCCCTTATCTTTATATGTAACTTCAATTTTCTGCTACTTCAAACTTTATAATTTTTACATTGATTTGTATGATTGTTGTTTTTATATAGTTTAACAAAGAAGTATCACTAGTTTTCAGAAATTATCTGGAAGGTAGCTGAAGGTCATCATTGTAAAGAACTGTGATACCCAGAGCCATAGATAGAATTTTATGCTATTCACCTGGTTTTAGAGTTCCCTCCAAATCAGCTGGCCCTCCAGGAATAACTGAATGAATGAAAATTCCCAGATCAAGTTTCCCTGTCTTCTCTCCACCGACTATTTGAAAGCCTGTGAAAAAAAGGCCCAAAGCAGGCAAAAATGTCAGTGATCACCCTGTAACTCAACACAAGTCCATATTTTAGAACAAACAAAAACTTAGTCATTCTAATAAATGTAAAGTAAAACACCCCAGACATCTCAAATTTGCATCTAACCAACCAACAGCAAAGCTTTTTGACTAAGTTCTGTTGTATACCCTTGTTTTAAGCAATTGATTTAGACTCTGTCTGTCTGTTCAGGACACTCCAGCAAAGGCTACAAAAAACATCTCTGGCAAGAGAAACACACAAACAGATGAATTGAAATGTACATTTTCTTAGCAGATAAAATCTTTCTACTATCACATAAAAGTTTCTGGTTTTCTCCATCGCTCAATGTCTCACACAGAAGTTGGACCCCAGTCTCAGAGATCTGAGTTTTCCATCTCCCTGTTTTATTTTGAGGCTTCTAATCTATTTCTGTACATTCTACCACATAAATCTGGGATGGATGTTCCAGAGGAAAAAAGAAATAAAGCAAAAGATACCAGCTCTTCTCTATTCCAGCTAAAACAGCAAAGTACCATAAATTGCATGGGGAAGAAAGAGGAGAAATAGCACATTTCTTTGATTTTTTTTTCCTTTTTGCTCAACTTGTACATTATTGTGCAGTATAAACACTAAGTATTACTGTCTTGTAGGCTTTTTTTCCCCTCTCAAATTTACACTACAGTCTGATTTTCAATGACAGAACAATGTCCTTAAGGACACTTTAGAAGTCTTCCTAAAGCACAACACTGACACCAAATTTTTCATTACTCACACAGGGAAAAATTATGTGGGTTTATGAAAAAACCTCAGTGGTAGAGGAAGGAATGTAATGCAAACATCTCATCTCCCAGCCTCCTTAAACTTCAAATCAGTGTTCCATCTGATATTACAGGAGTAAGGAAAACACTCCACAATTAGCACATAATGCTTTTATTGTGCCTTTTTTTAAAAAAGCAATCATTTAAAGGATTTGTCACAGCTCAAAGCTGTGAGGTTTCACAGAGACAAAATTCTATACTGAGCACAGAGATAAACTTTAAAGGTCAACTTCTAGGATGACTAGGTCACAATATAAATATTATCTTCCATTTACAATATGGAAAAACTGAAAAACAGACTTGCTTAACATCACAGAAAGTGCATTTGAAATGCCTTCAAAATCCAGCTACTGCCTGCACTGCTTTACTCAGTTCTACAATAAATGCTTAAATTCAAACCAGAACACTTTATTTTGCTTTTGGCTTCTAGAATACATGTCAACAGCAATTTTAAAGCCACTTACCTAAGCCAAGCTTTTCATCCTTTTTCAAGTTCACCAAAGTGATCTCTCTCTCTGGTGTGGCAACTCTGTTCTGTGTTGTTTGAAGAGAGTCAGCTGCAAAGCCAAGACTTCATGATCAAACACTATTGCAACACTTCCCTTCACGTTCACTTTAAAGCTCTTTTCCATTAAAAAATATTACTTCTCTGATAACTTGAAAAGCTGTTTCGATCTAGCGGGTCCAGCTTTCATCTTCTAAGCCATGGCCAAAGACAGAAAAAAACTCCACAACCCTTCTAACCACACTTCCATCTTCAGCAGTTAAAAAGCTTTTACTCCTCCTAAGAAAAGTAGCCAGCACAGTCTCGTGGAAGGACAACATAACCAAACCCTAGAATCTTCAACTTCATTAATTTCAGTTCAGGAAAATATTTAGATCTGTGTTTATGTGCTCTGCTCATAGGTAGGGAGGATGCAAACACATTGGTAAAATTGAAACTGAGGGTCATTATATGAAACTACTAAAAGGTTACTCAATGAGTTCTCTTAATGGTGTCTCTTCATTAAAAAACAACCAAAATTAAAGACATCTACTAAAACATCTCTTGCTTAAGTTTACTTCCTCATTTGCAACTCCACAGGCTGCTGATTCCACCTCTTCTAAAATTTGAGCATCCTCACAACAGAAGTCTGACTCCTGAGGCTTCCCATCAGGCTGAAGTAGACCCGGGCATTTAAGAGACCCAAGGAGAATAATTTGGTGAAGGAAAAAAAAAAACAAAACCACAAACACACACCAACAAAAAACCCCACCCCACAAGCAAACAAAACAAAACACAGACAAACAAGCCCAATCTCCTGAAACTCCAAGAAACAACAATATAGTACAAGTCTGAAGTCATGGACTTGCTTCCTTGAGAAGGCATCCATTTGGTCCAGGAGTGCCTGGGATACTTTTGCCCTAAGTGGAAGAGGCAATCCACAGCTGCAGAAACCAAATGAGCTCCAGACACAGGTACAAGGAGAGAACAAGTGATGCAGGAGAGTGCAGCACATCACCCAGAAAAGGAGTTTTTTCTCCCACAAAACCACATCAAGCCTAAAGAGTGAAAGAGCTAAAAAGAAAACACAGAACCAGTAACCTCCTAAGTAGGGGAAATGAGCTTCAAAGAGCATCATCTGGAAAGTAAGAGCACCCTTCAAGTCCCAAACTAAACAGACACTATTCATATTTGAAAAACATTACACACAGATGTCAAGACCTCCCCCCAGAAGCAATCCAAAATAAATACTAGGAGTTGCATCCAGGAAAAGGTCCTATCTAGCTAACTGGCAGAGGTACTTAAGAATACCAAAGACACAGGACAGGAGGAACAGTGAAGCATTTGCAAGTGACAAACTGACTGAATCAATTACTTATCCACTTACCACTCTCTTTTAATGCTGCTGATGACAGAAGATTTTCTGAAGTATTCATGCTAACACCTGCGGCATGCATGGAAGTATTAGACACTATTATAACTTTTTTTTTTAATACAAAAACTACCAAGAACTATTTCAGACTGTATACAGTTCACATGAGCTCATTCACAATACCCAACTACTTCTTTTAAAAATGAATAAACATAAAACTAGCCTTGTATCAGCAAATCCAAATTACTCATGTACTCTAGTTGTACTTTAAGGTTCAGACAGATGGTAGCTCATGCAAAGGCAATGAATTAAAGGAAGGAGAGAGGTTTGGCCTTTATGACCATGATTAACTTCAGATATAAGTAATGGATCTTAAGCAACGAAGTCAAAGACTAAATTTTCTAACAATACTGGATATTTTATATGCTGAACCTAATAAACCAACGCAACAGGACTCTTGCAAGATTTTTAAAGGAACAAATAATCTGCTGCAGTAACAACCAATTTGAACTCCTTCTATTTAAAATGGCTTGCATCTAGAATCATATTTTCTTTGAAATTATCACAGCCAAGCTTATATGGCCTTACTTTAAAGAGGATAAAATAATAAATGTACCAATATGTGAAAGTAAACAAGGGAAGATAATTCAAGCTTCTTAGGAAAGCAGCCCTGACCTTCTCCAAACCTACAAACCCCAAAGTTTCATCTGATCCATGCAAAGAACCTATGTCCCTCAGCACAGGCAGTGGGATTCAGCAGGACTCTGACATGTAGCCAAGACCCTCACCACAACTGCTGCCCAGAAGATGAGGGGTAAGCCCATGATCATATTAATTGTAAAACTAAAGGCACAGGGTAAATGGCTGCAGCCAGTCACTACAGAACCTGCACTCCTCATCTCACTCTTAAGCATTTATCTCTCAGTACTGAAAATGCATCATTCCCAAGTCAGTCCTGGCTTCAAGTGCACTGGGGGCAGACGTGGGATGTCACACTCTGCTTTCTTTGCTTTTCTTCTTTGGTTCATAATGATCCCCATCCCCAGAAACTTAACCATTTTCCACTTTTTTGGGGATGCTCTGTAACTACAGTAAAGCCAACCAGCAGCTAAGGCTGCAAATATTTCAGTCATTGTAGTTTCTACTGTTACAACAGGGAAGCTTCTAGAACCAGAAACTGGTAACACACATGTATAAAAAATTCATGTTTAATAACCCAGTGTTAGTTAAAATCTATTTAGCTGCTCGGAATGTATTTTTTAAATGTGAACTCATTTCTTTTAGTTAATAGTAAGACTATTTCTGTGCACTCCAATCCTTGCCAAGAAAATGGAGTAAGTGCATCAGGCTTACCTCACTACAAAAGTGTTTTTGTGAAACATCCAGTGTACGGCAAAAAATTTTAAATTAATTTATTGTATCTGAACAAAAAAACAAAAACAAAAACAAAACACTCCAAAAGTAAAAGAAGAAAACTCCAAAGTGTGGAGTTACTACTTAGAGGCATTGGCCAGTACCCAGCTGATGCTGAACAGTCACTTCCAAAAAACCACTCCCTACATCCTTTCCACAGAAAACACTAAAAAAGTTCAGCCCTCACAAACAGACTGTGAAGACAAGCAAATGATTGAAAGATCCACACAACCAAATGGCACCCTGAAGTGACAACCTGGAAGCTGTTTACTGCTACAGCTTTTACTTTACACTCCCGTGCACAGACTGGTGCTGACCAAAGGAGGATTTTTTTGGATTCACTGCAATAATGGCCTGGATTGCTTTAACATGTGATACTCTGCTCCCACTTTCAAATCAGAATATTACCATCAGTTAATAAATATATCAAAGCATTACACCCAAAGCAATTTTAGAGGTTAGTTAGTAAATACAGTAATATTATTTTTTGCATGCTGACCTACAACATAGGCTTGACCGGTATCTTCAATGGATGATGAGTCTGATTCATTTTTCTTTCTTTCAGGGCTTCTACTTAAACCTGCATGAGATTTTGAACTTAAAGGGGAGAAGGAGAGAAGGGGAACCAGACAGAGGGAAGAGGAAGTTGGGAGAGGGAAGGATCAATGTAATAAAATAATGGCATGAATAATAAATCAAAACTGATGCAAAATGTACATTGACTGTACACAAAGATTCTGCAGGGTGGTCAGAGAGACTCTTACTTGCTCGGTTTTAATGCTCCCGTTGCTGATCCAGTATCAAATTTTGGCATTTGCTGAAAGATCCTTCCCATGATATCTTCTATTTTTTTGGGGGAAGAGTCCAAAGCAGTAATAACATTTTTCTTTGGGGGGTACACAGAGATGTGGCTCTGACTCAGGTCGTGAAACGACTTGCTCATAACTCTGGGTCTTTCCTCCCACGGACTCTTCTCGTTCTTGTCCCTTGCAGAGCCAGGGAGTGGCTGGAAGAGTGAGAGCTCAGAGCAGGAGAGTCTCTTCAGGATCTCTGCCTGGACAGACAGGGGTCGAACAGCCAGCCTGTTCAGAGTGCTGCTGGCCAGGCTGCCAGTGCTGATGGCCCGGCCCATGTTGAAGCCTTTGACAGAGTCCGCGTGAAGGTTCAGGCTCCGAAACGAAGCCCTTTCTGTGGAAATTAAAAAGAAAAACAACAAACCAACAAAACCCAAACAATTGAAGTTATTCAGCAGAGCTAGTGTGTACTCAGTACACCTTGTGTAAAGCATGCTTTTGAAACAACCAACTCACACAAAATGTATTTTCTTGAGATGCTTAGCAGTATATACCATCATCAGAGATAGATAAACACACACCATGGAATTTTCTCAGGAAGCAAAGTTTGGAGTTTATGACACTACACTAACCCAAAGCCCAAAACCACAGAATATTTATCCTCTTATTAGCATGAGGACCCATATTCCCTATCAGGCTGCTGTGCCTTATACACAGGCACATCATCTCCTGCAAAAGAAGTAATATCCTGAAGCCAAGTGACCTTGGAAAACTACACTTCCTTTAATCTGCTCATAAAGCCTTTTCCAGGATTTGAACAAATAGGGCTCCCCCATCTCCACACTGGCAGATGCTACCAAGCTTCCATCCATCCATTGCTTTGTTCTCTTTGCATGAGCCCCCCCCACATTTAGAGAACAGCTGCAAGGCCGTGAGGGCTTGGCAGCATCTCTGCCTGGTTACAGAGCACCACTCCACTCTGGTGCACTTAAGGACCTCCCCTGCCACACAAATATCCTAGCAGGAAACAAAGTGTTGACTGGGGATTGCCAGACTTTTTGACTCATTAGCAAGGATTCCCTTAAGCAGCAGCAAGGAACAGGTCTTGGACTGTAATTAAATTACTGTCAGCAGAGTCGTGGGAACTGTCTGGGTGGATGTTCTTAGCTGAAAGCAAATTCATGATAATACATCTTAGCCTAAATCCCACTTAATTCAGAGCAAAGCTGAGCAGGGCTCCTTTCTATTACCCTAACTGCCTCCTAAGGCTAGCAGTTAAGTTCCTGTGGCCTTGGCTCTCAGACAGGAACTTGATAAGCTGTGGCAACTTGTTGGCTGGTTGGAGACTTGAAAGGCAATCAGGCCACCTGAACCCTTCATACACTTCACTGATGTCTTGGAGTCAGTTCACAGGGAAGTCTCAAGAAAAGGAACCCTCAACTGCATATATATTTCTGATTCAGGGTTACCCAGGGGGGTTTCTAACCCTGCATACATGTAGGAAATGAGTTGCTTTAGGAAGCTGCACTGTAACTCAAAGGGAAAATTCTACTTTTTGGTACACATCACCCATTAGGTTTAATGGTAAATACTGTGGCATTTAGAAAAGAGTGTATTTGACAAATGCAGCCTCAGTCCTGCCATTCCAAAAGACTTTCCTGCCTCCAATACCTCAGGCAGGAATTAACTGCCACAGTAACTCAAGCTTCCTCTGTAACACACATAGAGATGGTGAAGATTTGGTTGTGGAAGTTATGTTTTTCTGCCCTTTCATCAGGTGAATTAGTATACAGCTGCCACTTCCTTATCCATACCAAACATGTCTTCTAGCCACAGCCACCAGACTAAATTAGCTACAGGAGAATGGTTTTGCCCAATCAGACCAGAAATCCACAAATCCCAATTTCCTGACTCTGACAGAAGGCATCAATGATACCTGCACTTGCTGTGTTCCCATCATGGGGAAGAGTACCCTAACAAAATATGCTGAGATCTCTTCTCTTGATATTTACCCTTTGAGAACACCAAACAGAATTTCTATGGATTTCAGATGAATACTTTCACATCATTAACTATATTTCATAGACATTAGGCTTTTCAAACCTTCTGCCAACACTGTAACTGAAAATCCTCATGTGCTCAAAACTGTAAGGTTGACTTAACCCTCATTTCATTTTTTTGTTTTTGTTTTTCCATGTGCCTTTCTGGAATCCAGAATGCCCTTTCCTTTGCTGTTATATATGTCCTTTACTATTTTGCTGGGTGCTTCTAACTAACAGCTTTTACCGACGAGGGTTCAATCTAGATTTAGTAAAGCTATGACAGCAGCAAATCCTTTAATTGTTTTTACTGTTAATAATCAGTGTGCTGGAGCTAACCATAATGCTGATTTGTTTGCTTCTGATTACAAGTGATTGGTGGAATCTGGGACCTCTGATTTCCAAGTGATCTGCACTGCACAGAAGCAAACTGTTGTTTTCCAGACTCACAGGGTACAACACATACTCCATCTGTTAGCAGCAACCAAGTTTGCCTAGCCAAGAAAGCCTTCCCTGTATTGCTTTTCTCTGCAATTCAGGATAAGCAAACTCTAAATCAGAGAATGGTACAAAGCCTTTAAGTCACTTGGTCTTATTTCTTTGCCTGAAGTTGGCTGAGCCCAACAGAACAGAAAAAAGGCTGGATAGTTGCCACATGCCTTTTCCCACTCCCACCCCTCCTCTTTGCTTTTTAATTACAGATCACAATATCCATAGCAATGGGGTCAAACTTCATCCCAGCTACACTAGTGGAAGTCTGGATTAACAGCAACAGGAATGCAGGCAGATAACAGGGAACAAAGAAAGAGTGAGCAGCAGACTGGCCAAAACAGCACTTCCAGACCATGCTGAAGGCCAGCCAGCCAAGTGAGCTCTGCTCCAAACAGTGAAGAAATTTGTACAGAGGGGTTTCTTCAATGATTACATTATCTAATTAGTATTTTCTGTCTAAAAAGAATGTCTTTACATTTTCTATTATGCACGCAAATTATGAAGGAAATGGGAATTCTGAAGGAAACAGATTAGTATCTGTGTTGTTTCTTACCAGGTCCACCCAACATTAAGTGGAATAAAGACAGCTGTACCCACAGCTTTGAGCTGGAGCATCATGGAATGCTCCCTATTTTACTTGCACTCCCATGATCACACCATTAATTCTACATTATCAAACCAATCCCTTTAAAATTAAGCAAAAGGTAAAAGTCCTGTTATTGAAATACCTTAAAGATATTTCTGAAAGAAAAGGTGAAAGCCTTTAATAAAAGAGGGAAGTACTATTAGTGACCTGGTTTTAGATTCCTTTTAGTTTAGAGGAGCTGCTGTGTGCCAGCTTTTCTGTGTTCTCCCAACTCCTTTCCCACCCCTTAAACAAAATCTAAACAAGCTTAGCTAAGTAAAGTCTCTTCATACTATAAACCCTCCAAATGTAGATCTACACATACACAGCACTCAGCAGAACTACTGAAGCTCCAGTTCAGTTTTTCTCCTTACAAAAATACATATAGATTGCTAATAAAAAACTACCACAACATCACAGTCCTTACCAATGTCCTGAGTGTCTTGGTTGCTCTGTCTGGTTCTCATCTGTAGCTGGAATTTATGCTGGGAAGAGCAGAGATGCAAAAGGTACTGGCAGGTCTTACTATTGTCAGTCTGAAAGGCATGCTTGATGCCATCTGATGTGTTCTGCAAAGTTATTTTCTTCTTCTACACAATGGAGAAAGAAAAGAAGTCAAAGACAAATTATTTCTTTTAGCCTACAAAGAATTCTGTGTTTGCTTGTGCACAGTTACAGTATTCAAACTTTCCTGAAGCAAAATGCACTGATGGGAGAGATTTCTATTAAAACAGGAGTCAAAGGTAATGTGAGAGTTATAAAGGAGCTCTTTAAAGCTACTCCTGGGCTAGATGAGAAGGTGCTTTATTATTATTTAATCAGTCTCTGTTACTGTTAGTGCTGAGTAATGACAACCAGAACTATTACATTTTACAGGATGGGGTTTTCAAAGGCCCCTGAGGAAGTCACAAGGGATGCTGCCATTTAAGAGAAAAATAACTGAATGTTGATCTAATTACCAAATCTCTCAGTTAATGTTCCAGGTCTTGAACTTATCCTTCTAGTAATTTTTAAACTTGAATTTATCCATTCTAGTTAAAACCATCTGACAGATGAAATAGGCTGTAGCTTCTCAATAAGGTATCAGACAGAAGTGCTGTTTTCAATACTATGTAAAGGTAAGCATTTGAAGCTCCATGCCTCATTGCAAACTGACACATGATCACCAGATTATGGTGTACTCAGTCATGTTGGCTGGTGTTGTCCAGATCAAGTGTCAGCCTGTTATCTATTATCATTTAACTTAACCACTCTTGGAAAGATAATGTTAAAGCAACATAGGTGCATCTCCTAATTATACTGAGTACTGGCATTTGCCTGTACCCAGTCCCCTAATGCAGGATTCTCAGTCTAGTGCTCCTTCACTATGCTTATCCATGCAAGCTAAGGAGAAAATTAAAACCTTTAAAACATGAAAACTCCTATTTCAATCCCATAATGTGACAGCCACACAAAACACAGTCAGACTATGCTGCAGAACAGCACCTTCATTTGCAAAACCAACCAACCAAAACCTCACAGTTACTGGAGACAGAAATACAGATGTGTACACACAGAGGGAAAGAGAGCAACTTACACTGAAGGATATTTTCTTTGTCTCTCTCCACGGGAAGCGCAGCACAGGTGTACGGGCACCGTTGTGAACTTCAAAAATGACAACTCCTTTGCAGCACACTCCCAGCAGGATTCCTGTTTGGGATCTCTTCTCAGGCAGCACGTGATGAAGGTGAACCCCATATTCTGTGAGCCTCTGACACAACTGCACAGACCAATGCAATGAAACTTCTGTGAGTATGAATTTAAGGCCATTACAAGTTTTCATACCACTATATGAATATTACACATCTCTCTATAAATGTATTCATGTGTGTATATAAATGTATGGATTTTAGCAAAAATAATCCTCTCTGCCTGGTGATTCACTTACTTATATTTTACAACTATTATGACAGACATTCATCAGCTGAGGGTTTTAAGACTTGGCAGTGCCTCTTGACCTGCCAGACGACAGCAAATGAACCCAATGTTTATTAAAATCAAACAGGGAAAGCACAAACAGAGAACACATGTGAGTAAATCAAACTGCACAAAGCAGCTGTTAGCAAGGAACTGTAACTAGGCAGATGCACTTGTTCTTCACACATTCTTTTAAAACCAGAATTAAATTAACACTGCAATTCTGTGATCATATTAGGGTACCATATGCTGTTTCACTCACTTTGCACTCCCAGTTATTCACCCCTGTTGTGTCTTCAGTACTGGTGTAAGGGACTGTTGGAATGAATTAAACAGGGGAATCTAATCTAACAAAACCTAGCCAGGCTAGGTTTTAGCTAGGATTGTGTCCCCTACTTTGTTCTCTGTGGCTAAGTTACAAGAACACTTCTATAAAACTGAGTGCCTCTTCCATCACATACTCAGAGCTGGTGGAACTCCAGTGTGGCTGTGGAATTACAGTGTAATGGTTATTTGGTGCTTCAACAGCAATCCTGAACTCATTTTGATCAAGGGAGAACCGGATTATTATCCCATGAGCAAACACCATAATTAGATTTCTCAATGGGTCCTTTTAGAATAATCCAAATACATCTGTGGATAATGGCTTTCCTATCATCTTACATAGGACCTGCACAAGAAATTCTCCTTGGCAGTGCTTCTGACTTGCTTCATACCAAACATCACACACAGTATTAGCTGTAACTTTTTTTTTTTTTTTTCGTAATTTATGGGCTTTTCCCCCTCTACACAAAGCACAAAAGATATGGGTGTGCTACCTCATAAACACAGCTTCCTTTAGAACAAACACAACTTCTAGCTAGCTTGAGCTAAGACTATTGATTGGAAAAAAGTGGGAGAACTTCCCATCTGTTACCATTTCTTTAGGCTTGTTATGACGTGTCTTTTGGACAAAATCTTTTCAGCTTCCTTCCTTTCAGTGTTATTCAGAGCCTGAGTTGCTTTACTGTGCTTTCACTTGAAGTCCATGCACCCATCTTGCAACAAGAGAATTCTTAAGCCACAGATGAAGGAAGCCAAGTGCTGCCCACTCACCTTCAGAAATTCTAACTCTGTCTCTTTTTCAGAGGCACCCACGTAAGTGCTGTGCAGTTTTGGCAGCTCTTCCTTGATGTAGGACAGATCCAGTTTCTCCATCACTCTTGCTGGGACATAGTGTTCCAGTCTGAAATAGGACAAGCCGTGCACCTGCAACACAAAACATGTTTGTGATGGCACCTCCATACACTGCCCTGTGAGCACAACTGAAGCACAAACATTCATTTTTACAAGCAACTGTACATTACAACTCAGAGGATCGTAAGATTCTGAGTAAGGGGAGGGAATCACAATCTCCATCTTGACCCCCAGCTTAATTTCGTATCAGTTTCTCCATATTCAAGCCTGACTATTTCCACTGAAAAAAAAAACCAAACTGGGCTTTAACACCCAGATCTTGCACTGTATTCTGTAACTAACGTTGTTAGACTTTAGGAACACCTGCTCACAGTAAAATCTACCAAGAGCAGATCAGATGAGCTTCCAGTCTGGGGCAGACGTGTGGCAGATCACAGTCCAGTCTTTAATGCAGCAGCAAGATCACAGCTCAACAAGATCAAAGGCAAAACTGATGATGTACCTCTGCCTGGTAATCTCCATACTCAGCTTGGAGAGCCAGGGATGCTAATAATAAGGCTGTCTCATCATCACAGTGCAGCCTGTCTTCTAGGATGTCCTTCCGCAACTGCAGGTAGTACTGGTGACAGGTCAGTGTGTGCCTGGAACAGGAATAGAACACAAAACCATGTCAAAACTCCCCCACACACCACCTTGGTATGCTAGTACTGATTAATACTCAATTTCTGTCCATAAATTTAGGGCTTAAGGGGCTATAAAAAAATTTCATACACTCACTGTATGAGACTGACATCGTCCACAAAAAACTTTATGCGAAAGAACAGAGTGAAGTTGACAGGAGGCTTGTTCTTCTTCTTTGGTTCTTCTTTCCATCCTTCTGGAGCTACTTTACTTAACTTTATGTCAGGATCCACGAAGAAAAACTCATTGTCTGCCACAAACATTAAAAAAAGCATGAAAACCAAGTGTTTGCACCAGATGGAGGACACAGACCAGATTTATAACTCTGAAATTGGGCATGGAACAGCAAAGCTTTCCATTGACTAACAAGGAGTTAATAAGCACAATATCTCTCAAAGAGAATACTGAATAAGGGCAGAAGAGTAATTTAGCAGTTATTCTTACCTCTTAAAGTGGCCAATCCAAAGAAGTGGTGCTCCACCAAGCCAATATGGGCAACAACCATATCAAAGACATCTTTACATATGGTTTTGGTGTCACAGGTCAGCTCCAGCTTCTGCCCACTCAGGAGCATCACATTTACTTTTCGCCTGGTGTCATCACTCTTGCCTTTCTTAGTCTGCATTTTGTGAAATGAAACCTCTCAACAATCACACTTGTGATAAAAACACATTTGTTGGTTTAACATACTTCCCCTGCCACAGGTGGCTGAACAGCCCCCCCTCTTACCAAGATGGACTTGGGTAGATCCAAGGAGATGAATGGCTCAATCGTCATTTTCACAAACTCTGGGCCAAAGAAATTCTGCAAATCACAAAAGAGTATCAATGAACACTGTGTTGCTGGAACAACAGGCTGAGGCACAGCTAACTCCTGCCCTGCCAAAGCAAAAGAGGGACCAAAGGCTAAAATTTGGCAATTGCCTGCTACCTACTCTGTATCATATGCAAAACATCTTCACAAAAACCTCTTAAGGGTTGGGGAACAGAGAGGGGAACCAACCTGGTTAGTTAAAGCCTAACTCATCTTAATGTGATGGACTGGAGACAGATACAGGAATTATCAAC
Organism: Phylloscopus whistleri; assembly: GCA_017589585.1. Classification (NCBI taxonomy): domain Eukaryota; kingdom Metazoa; phylum Chordata; class Aves; order Passeriformes; family Phylloscopidae; genus Phylloscopus; species Phylloscopus whistleri. The sequence continues at coordinate 1,002,818 of JADMLD010000108.1, read as the reverse complement.
CTGTATTAGGGCAGCAAGTTCCTGAGGCTTGTTTCAAGTTTTCCCATCCTTACTTGAAAAAAAATGTAAAATACCCAGTTCATGGAAAGTAGCAGCAGAGGGCATCAAGCCATCTACAAGCCATTCTACACATCAGACACTCTGTTTACCTATAAAGCTCTGTCTCCCTCTTTGTGTGTAATTCTAGATTTCATCCACATACCAAGACAGCTGGGAAAGCAAAGGGGATTTGCACAGGGATTCCAGTGAACTTATGAAACAAATGAAGCCTCTTTCTCTTTACCTTCCCAACTTGTTCATGTAATAACCTCTGATGCTGGCAGGGCACATCCACATCCCACAGAGGGAAATGCAAATGAAGTGGCTGAGAACACCACCAAACAGAGGAGAAAACCTATGCCTTACCTTTGTTAGGATGCTATACTGTTTCACTGGTGCAACTGTTGAGCCTTGCTGTCTGTTTTAGTACCTCTTGATGCCACTTTAGGCTCTGTAGCCACTAATGCCACACAATCTCAGAAGTTTTACCCTGGGAAAGCAGGCCAACACCACACAGCTGGTATTTCACCTGCTGATGACTGTTTATTACAGGGCCCAGTCTCTGAATCCCACACACCAGAGTTTCAGTCAAGACACTGCTCTGTTTCAATGAAAACAAGAGTTCACCTGAGCTCAGGGCATTACCCTCAGTTTTCTCTGTGTCATGGCTGTTTCCAGGGCTATCTCCCTCAGTGGGTCTCTAGTGATGTCAAGCATGGAGGCTCTAATTGCATCTCCTGGGTAGAGGTTGGGCCGGGACTGCCTCAGAGCCATCCGAGCTTGCAGTTGCATCATCTCCTCTTCCTGGCGCTTCAGCATCGCTTCTTGGCTGATCAGTTTGCCTTCAAAAGGTGCCTCATGCTGCCTGCAGGACAGTCACAGGGGGTGACAGGTCAGCAGGTATGCCCAAGAGATTCTGCTGCTTTAAGCACATCCCCAAGTGGAAAGCACAGAGCAACAAGCACCAGTCACCAAATTCGACACTAAACACATTTATTTATTCAGCAGCCAGGAGGTTTGCCTCTGTGCAGCAATCCATCACTGTAGAAAAATGTTCAGCTGCCTGCAGAACTGCCTCACTTACTCATATGAAAATAAAGGCTCAGCTGCACTCTGAAAAAATAACACCACAAACCCAGTGAATCGGTGCAAAATTAGCAGATGCACAAGAAGAAGGAAAGTATTAATGTGTTGCAAATACCTTAATTTCTGTGTTCATGTGGGGACCGTGAAAAAGGCATCCTCAAAAATATGTCATTAAAGAAAAAAACCTGAAATAATGGTGTACTTTTTCTAAGTAAATATTGCTTCAACACTTTCTGTTTGCATGGGCCTGATATTTATTCCCTGATTTCTCCTGAGAAGCAGTACAGCTTGAAATATTTACACAAAAATGTTTATGCAATAACATCCTATATACTAAATGAATATCATACACTAATGTTTCCATAATCTTATTTTGCTAAAAACAGTTCCTTTTTTTTTTTTAAATTCCCAAGAATGGCCTAGTTGATATACAGTCATCCCAACAACTAAATTAGAGCCTGAATTAGTAATCTGAAGGAAAAAATGAGAAAAGACAAACAAAAAATGCATCAGTATTTCAAAAAAACACAGCAACATATCTGCAATTTCTTTTCTGCAAGTATGGATCCCAAACATCCTATCAGTCTTACACTTTACATAAGGAAAGAAATTCACGTCCTGTTTGGGTAAATAAAAGCCATTTTTTAAATTTGAAAAATAAAATAGCTAGTTAGGAAATGCAACAAGTGAGAAATCCAAGAAAAATAAAACCAACTTCCACTCCCCTTCTCTCCGTCCCATGCTTAGGAAAACAACTTTAAACCCCAAACTAAACAAAAGGCAATTGAGCCTTCTGTAGAAATCCTAAACCAAGAAAAAGCAATGTTCTCTCCCTGTTAACATAACTATACAGAGGCAATCTTTAAACAAAAATGGACAGGGGAAACTAAGGTAGCTTTCATGAAAAAAAACCCCATTTTTTGGCAATTCTAAACTGAGTGTTAAGCATACCACCCAAACTGAGTAATGAAAAACATGAAAAAGCAAAGAAAAAGTTTTGACACCTATGTAACATTGCAGTCAGGTTTAGAAACATCCATGAATGCAGAGTAATTCTGCACTGAGTGACACAGAGCCCTTTGCAGTAAGGTACAAAATACAGACTTTAAAAAAAAAAATCATTAAATTTACATAACTACTTCCTAGGAGAACCTAAAAATATGTTTGATGAGTGACAAATCTGTCAATAAACTACGAGAAAAATGCACCTGTCCCACACAGTACACTTGTCTGTGCTAAACTGGTGGATGTGATTCCAAATTTTATTTTCATCTTTTTACAACACCACTAATGAATACCAATAGTTTCAAAGCTAAAGTGTCATTGGTTACCATACAAAACCAGCCTTAAAATAAGAAGAACTAAATAGAAGAAGAGAACAATGCTAAAGTTCCTCAAAGGGAATTTCAGGGAAGATACAGAGTAGTTATGGAACAAATGAATTAAAGTAGGGCCATCATCCTTTCCCTTGTGCAAGGCCATCACAGCATTTTTTCCCCTTCTCCATCCTCTGTCTTTTTCTACAAAAGACTGATTAATGTGCATCTAAAAGGACAAAGAAATGAGAAAAGGCCTCAGACCTGCCAACACATGCTCAGCTTTTCACCATGAGGAAACTTGTTAGGATCGACATATACGGGAATATTGACAAAACGCTAAGTTAAATACACCCACAAGCACCCCTCAGATCAAGGTCTAAGGATGGGCCCTGAAATAAAAACAAACACTTTCTGAACATAAATATCTATGAATTACCAAAGGCATTTGAAAAAGACATGCTGCAACCAGCTCTATCTAAAAGCTTGCTACTGTGAGAACACCTACTGCAGAAAAACAGATTGCCTTTCTAAAAACATACAGCCCTGTGCAACAGGAGCAATGAGAATATTTATCATTAGGTTGGTTTTATCTCTGACATGTATTAATGCAGTCTTGACATATATTAATTTCTCTGAAAATTGGGGTGGGTGTGGCGTGTCCATGGAGGAAGCTCAAAGCCCTAAGGGTTTAAAAATTTTCCTGTCTTAGTACATAAGCACTATCACCAAACATAAATCTGCGTGTTTCAGTATCCTAGGTCAGTAAAATTAACTCTGGCTTGGTCAGACTGCCAGTTTTTAGGTTCCAAGACAAGGAACGCATCTCTCCTACAGAAAAGGAAATACTGTTGAAATGCACAGGAGAGCTCATTTGTGAAGTTCTGAATATGCAAGTGCCATTACTGGAAGAGAGAAAGAGTCTAAATTACATTCCTAACAGACAGCATCACAGAAGTGTGTTTTGTGTGGTGCTTCATCAGACAAGTCCTTGGCTGCTACTCTGTGTTTTCATCAGTGTCTGACTGCAAACCAGAATCTCACAGCTGCTTATTAACCTGCAGATGGTAGGGGAGCATGAACCTGGAAGGCTGACGCCTGAGAAAAAAAAAAAAAAGGGGAGTGAATTCTCTCTTCACCTGGTGTACTTACCAAGAAATTAGCAGGTATTGGATCAGAGAAGGAAGTTGGAAGAAGGGAAGCAGGTAGGCATTCCCTAATGATTAGTGCAGTGGGAAGGTCAGGAATAGACTGAGAAAGATGGATGCCTTTGGATAAGGTAGGAAGGATATGGAAATGAAAATCTACTGGAAGGAAAAGGCAACAGAAGGAAGAAATCCATGTCAGCTGCTGCTCCTAGAGAGAAAAAGGAAGAAATAGTAAAGGAAGAAAAAGAAAACAATAGAAAAAAAAAAAAAGGAAAAAAAACCCAAGGAATACAAGAAGCAGAGAGGAAACAAGACACAAGCCATTGCCACAAGGAATGCATTCCAAGAAGCTTAAGGGATAACAACAGTCAGAGACCACGAGAAGGGTAATTCTGAATGTCTACAGCTTCTGCTAATTTAACATCAGGCCAGGCCAGCCCACCCAGGCAGCACAAGCTGCACCTTCTGCTAACTCTGAACAGCTTTGCTGATTCTATTAAAGGAAACCTCCCTCAAATCCAAATCCTCCTATTTGATTTACAACACAATTTTATCAGGATGATTCTGTGGATAATCAAACAGACTGGCTGTAAGAATATGCCACAGGAGCAGTCAAATTAATATGTACTGAGGTACAGATGGTATCTCTTGAACGCAAGAGAGACAGTGAAACATGCTCCCAAGTGCTTATGGAGTTTAAGTAATGGATTTAGTTGCATATACTTCCTGGAAGCTTTATTTTTTCATCTTAGAGCTACATACTGTCTGGTAGTTAGACTAAAAAAAAATTCCAAACTTGTCCACCTATAAAAATGGATGAACAATTATGAAACTCAGTAAATAACTACCTGTGGTACACTACCATGACATTTTTGTGCAAGTGCAGAGGTCAAGGATACAGGAGATTAAAAAAAAAATACCAAAAATTACTGGATGGTTACATACACATAAAATTCATTCTGTTGCTAAGTACAACAGGTAAGTCTATGCTGTGCTTGCAAAACACATTTTCCTTCTAGATTTCACACATATACAAATTACATCCATTAAAGGAACCTGTCTTAACAGAGTAATATAAAATAATGTGAAACAAGCCATGAGAAACCATGTACTGCTTCACCTCAGCGTTTTCACTTGCATAATAGGCCCGATCCACTTACAACATGACTCACTTACAATGTGACTCATTTACATACCACATACTACTTTCTGTTTCTGAAATACTTTGTAAATAGAAACAAAAGCTCTCTATCAGCATCCGCAAATTACTGCCAGGTTTACTTGGAGGCAGAACTACGGTGCTGAATGGGCCATTTCCTGGGTTCAAGGCAAAGCAGGATGAAGGTTGACTTAGCAGTTTTCACCAAAAAAACCAAAAACCAAAAAACAAAGAAAAAAAAAACAAAAAACACAACAACAACAAAAAAAAAAGAAAAAAAAAAAAAAAAAACCCCCAACCAAACAAAACAAAACAAACAAAAAAAAAGAAAAAAGAAAAAAGGCAAATAAGTTAAGAAAGCTATCTATTGTTTCTGTACATCCTGTAAAAATAAACTGATTTGCCATTTTAGTGCGGTGCTAAGACAGCATGAAACACAAAGTAAAAAAGTACAGTTTTGGAATGGGGTTACATGGAATGCACACCAGTAACCCTTATAAGTCTGCCATAAAAGCATATGTATTATGTGAGGACAGGCTGGATTCCCACGACTGCTTGGACACCACTGACACATACAGCATCACACAGATAACCATACTCCTGACAACAAAACTGTGTGGACTCAGCTAACTGCACCTAAATACTTTCTCCCTGCCAGAAATGCCAATATATAGGTTTTTTTAGATGACTCTGCACTTCTCAGGCAAAGTGCAGGTAGTAAGGAAACCAATTCATCAAACCAGGTCACCAAAAGCTCTACGACCTCCAAGGAACTCTTCTTGTGCTCACCTGCACTGAGATGCAGCTCATTGGAGACCCTGCCCTACCCAGACCCATTTTTGGCACACAGTATAGTGCAAGGAGCAGACACTCACTTATTCTCATCTCCATGCTCAAGGCATGGCTCTAAGCCCTATTTGCTGACATCACTCTTTGCTCTAAGTGCACATGGAGGACACATTGACCAGCAGGGTCACATCACCCAACACAGGCCAAATCTTCACACAGCTCCAAGTTTCTTTAATAGGATATTGCAGGATTCCCCTCCAAGGTATGCCAAAAACATAAAAATCCTAGAATATCAAGCACAGCAGCAATATTTCTCCTCCTCCTCCTCTTTCTTTCTACAACATACAAAGCAAAAAGCTGCCAAGAGAAGACTTTGCTGCTGTGCTGTGATGAGGGAAGAGGGGAAGAAGGAGATATGTCTTTATTTTTTTACCCCTTGCTACAAAAATTACCTGCATCATTTTGATAAAATATTCCAAGGTATCTGGCGAAAACCAGAAGAAACTTTTAAATCCAAAAGCTCAATGTCAATAAAGATTTTCCAACTTTTAGAGTGGAACCATTCTCCAAATTTAACAGGTATGGCAAGATATGCTTCTGCTGTATTAAAAAGGGTGCTGTATTAAGGTGATGTTCAAAGCAGAACCTACTTTTTAAAGCTGTATTGATGATGTATTTGAAATCATGAAACTCACACAGCTGCAGTATTTGAATACACTGCACAGCAAAGTAATGTGGCCTGCTTAATAAGTGCTGAGGTATTAAAAAACATTAATCCAAACACAAAAACATGAGCTAAGATTTTTTCAAAATAACCAAACCAAATGTATGGCTTTTGACTTATTTCAAGGAAACAAGCATGCTGCCATGTCCTTACTAAATGGAAACAAAGCAAATAAATCTGTATTAACATCAGTAACTTCAAAAATTTTATTTTGGAAAAGTGTAATTTAAAAATAATGAAATATTTCCAAGCAGAATGTAGCCCCTGACCTTCTGACAGTTATAACAACCTGACAGAGATCAACCCAGATCTCCATTAAATATGGGAAGTGAATGTGGATGTCCAACTTACCTCTATATTACAGTGCATCATGAGACTTTTACTCCAGAATGCAATATATAATTCTGAAATGCTATTTTCATTCAAGTATTACATACCTTTTTTAAAAATCTTAACCAGAAGCAGGGATGGGAATGAAAAACTTCACCTGCAGACTCAGAATACATTCTTTGATAAAGAAAAAGCACTCAAAGACATATTGTTCTCAAAGGATTTACCTTGTTCTCTGAGAATTAGCTTGACTTGATGTGGAGATATCATCAGCACCTGATAACACACCACTGGCATCATCTCTCTTGAAACCTTCATTTCTTCTCACTAGTAAACCAAAACACAAATTAATACTTGACTGGGCAACAAAGCACACAGAGAAATCCCATCTAAAACCCAAGGATTTATCAGTCATATGAGATTACTCAGAAGGAATCAAATTCCTGTGTTGTGCACAATGGCACTACAGTATCAAACAAATTAACATTATGAAGCTGATTTCAGTTTTCAGAGCTATCTTACAGTTTTACCCCAACAAAAGTAGCTGATAGTCCTTTGAAGAGGAGTAGTAAGGAAGGCCTAAAAGAAATCACAGCAAAACCCCACACAATTGCACAGACACCTTCCCAAGGTAGCAGATTTTTTTTGTCAGCCATGAGCTGAGACAAACACACAGCAGACATCACACAAAACTACTCCAGACCAGAAAGAAAGCAGCCAGTTAACTCTGCATCCAGTACACAAGAAAAGGAGTTCAGAAAGCAGTATCCCAACTTTTAATCATTATTCCTGGATATGACTCCATCCTATAATTTATAGGTTTCTTTTCCTTTTGGCAATATATTAACCTGTGATTCTCTTTGTAAAATTACAGCTTTTGCTGGGAGATCTTCCTGTAGCAGCACCTGAGATGCTACACTTTGATTTTGCACAGTATTTCAATTCCCCCTCCCACTGTACCCCCAGCAAAGGCAGGAGAGCTCTTGCAGAACACACTAAAGCCACGCTGATTTAAATCCAGTTCTTTTTGACAGTCATTTCACTGAGTCCAGATATAATACTACTAGGAGGCAGCTCTATCTTGCCTGTGCAAACTCAGGAGTTGTTGACTTTGGACTGGAACACACAAACAGTCTGTTCCAAATTGCAAGCAAGCAAAGGGAAATTACAGGAGCCTCAATATTGTTACTGCTCCTCAGGCTTCTGGCTCAGTAAGCACAAGGACAGACAGTGACAAAGGAGGTTGAGAGAGCAGTGAGTACGTGGAGGCTGGGCTGGAATTCTGTGCATGGAGAACACATACAGTGCAGCTATACTCCAGCTTCCTAACTACTGTTTTCTTTCCTAATTTTCACTAAATGATTTGTCTCTATCTTTTATGATTCTGCAAAGATGACTCTTCCTACCATACATCAGCAAACAATCCTTTGTATCATCTCCTGCTTTTTCAAAGCAATTGATTTAATAGAAACTACCTAGAAATTTATCTTACAAACATCCTGTATGTACTATGTAGTACTTTTGCATTACACTGAAATCCTTAGCATATAAATTATAAATTACTTAACACTCATAGTAAAACCTACTGATATAATTATACCATGGAGGTCCCATATAAGGATTTTATAATTCACTGTTACTGTGCACTAACAACGACTCCATTTTTTTGCAGCATGTTATTTAAAAAAGAACACTTCTAATAAAAAGTTAACAATTTCCAGCTTTTCCTACCAAGTTCCCTCCCAGAGTGCTAAATGTCAAACTCATTTCTAAACAGATTGCACATTATGCTGATCTGTACATGATGTTTTAATTGCATCATCTTAGAACTTTGTATCAGGACTATTATCAAGACTCCTACTAAAAGCTTTTAGGCTCTGGTTCTCATCTTGAACTTTTTTTCCTTAGGTTTTTTGTTTCTTTGCGTTTTTGGTTGGTTGGTTGGTTTTTAAACACAGCTCTTACCTTGCCTGAAGTCTGGTTCTGAAGAAATAACAGATGGGCTTTCACTCGAAGTACTGTAAACATCGCTGTGGTAAGATTTGTACCTTCTCAAAGGCTCTGAAGTTTAAATCAGAAGGTATCAGAAGCAGAAAGCAACAGTCATCGTGTAAAAATCAAACACAAACACTTGAAATTTTAGAAATATTTTCAAACCATTTAGAAATGTCTGTCTGTGGCTATGGAGTCTAAAAGCAAACAGCCAGGGGATGCTGTGCAGTCCCATTCTGTTCCCATGGCCTGAGGATCTGTGGTGAGCCTGGCCCCTCTTGGCTGTCCCACTACAGCCACCTCCTCTGAACTTCCCTCAACATCACTTCCAAGTCAAAACTAGTATTTAAAAAACCCCATTAGGACCCAAGACAGAAACAGATCCCTCCTGCAAACAAATCAGGTGCAAACATTTGGTGTGCACCTCTTGCACACAAAAGGCAATCACCAGAACTCAGTCCCTGGTTCCTTTATGATGTAAAAAGAAAAATACCCACAGAGATAAAGCAAGCACTGGAAAATTATAATTCAGCTCAGCTTTGACATCCACAAAATATGATTAATAATCAATTAGTAAGCCCCTGGAGGATAGTTAATTAACCAGAACAGCTAAAGTGATGGGATGAGAAATCAATACAGCAGTCTCAGTTCCTACTCTCGGGGGATTACGTAAATAACACACTGGAGCAAAGGACTCCACAGAAGGGGGTATGGACTTGACATTTGCAATCATCTCCCAGAACTTTCCTGAGCATAAGCCAGCAACCACCCACAGAATGTGCATAAAAGCAGAACACACAAAAAAAAAGAGTCTCTACATCTTGGGAATGCCAATGCTTCACTGTCAAAGTGATACAAAAAACCTCAAGTGTCCTTATGTGCAGAAGGCTGTTTCTGGTCTGACTGTAGTTAATGTTTTTGAAAAAAAAAAAAAAAGCAGTGACATAGAAAAAAACACATGTAACTGCTGTGAAAACAAGTGCCAGTCACTACAGCAAGGAATATGCAATGCAAGAATACAAAATGGGGAACACGTGAGCAGGTATTTCTGGAGGCTGCAGTAAGGAAATATGAAGTTCCAACTTTCCATGTCCAGAAAATAAAACATCTGGCGAAAAGTTCTGAGGGAACAATAAACCTGCAGCATAATTTCTATTAGGTCAGATGACAGGTTAGTCAACAACACTACTCACATAGACTTCCTACAGAAGTAGGAAAAATTCCAAATGGGAAAAAAGCATGAGAAGAAGTAAGATAATGCAGTACTCCAAGAACTAAAGACTAGTTCATGTTCACTTTGGACTGTCTGTTTCCAAAACCTTCCTCTTTAGAAGCCAATATTTCCCCCATTTCTACCCAGCTCACTTGGGCTGCGTAGGGAATCTTTATGAAAATGGGAAAGGTAAGCAAAGTTGCAAGTCAATTCATGAAGCTGACAAGTCTCACCAGCCCATCCCAGTTGTACAGTTTAGCAGTTAATCCAAAGACCATTTTACACTCTCAGAAAAGAGCAATATGGACCTACAGCAAGATGAAAAGAATCCACTGGAGCTGTGTGGGAGCACTGAGGTTGCTTCAATCTTTCACAGTGGCTACTTTCAACGTTGTGGACTTTACAACAAAGAAATCTGCCCCCAGTCTAGCAATTACTTGCCTACCATGGGAAATAAAACCCAAATTCAGTGGGTAGCTTTTGGAGATGTGTTTTTAAAATGCTCCCAGCCCTTAAGTGAGGCATCAGTTCAAACACGACTCTGGAGCTACAGAACTGAAATGTTTAACTAAAACCAGACCCCTTGTTTCCCAGTGGTTTTATTAGCAGTAGGTTTTTCAAGTCTGCTGAGCTGACTTTGAATCAAGATGATGGAGAGGGAACAATAAAATATGACATGAGATTTTACACAGACTTATTTTTTTCCACTTAGTCAGCAGTTGGGGCTTCTCAAATTGCACCCAAATTACGGCTCCATTCTGGTTCTTTGAGACATTAAATTTTGAACAGACCAAACCTGTGGTAAACCAGAAATATGCAGTTAAACCATGAGACAAGTGTTTGTAGGGGGTGGCATGATATGGGACTCTGCACGGTGTTTGACTTCTCCTGACTCATTCTGTCAGCAAGAGCTGGTGCCATGCTGTAAGGCCAAGAAGTCCATGAGCCAAGAAACAAAAAGCAAGACTTCCACATACTTTTATCTCAATACTGTCACAGACCCCCACATAAGGCCCACCAAGGCTCAAATCTATTCACAAGTAGAGCTGGGGACAGGACGACACCCCTGTCACCCACATCCTTCTCCCTAATCAAGACCACACAACCTGACCCAAGAACACAAGCAAAGGTATTCTTCTCATCTGCTGGGCTATCAGGCAAAGTTTATGACTATCAGGCAAAGTTTAAAGGCAATCAAGAAGCCACATCCTGAAATTCCATGTAAATCCTCTAGATTTATATCCATTTTGCTCATTTTAGAGAAAATACATACAGATGTGGGACTATTTGCTGCTGAGGCATCTTCTTCCAGTTCTCTGCTGGCCCACACCAATGTCTGTGTACATCCCCCTACACATCCCCCCAGCACAGCACTCCCTCTGAACCACGTGCCTTCCCTCCTGGGGCACAGACAGAATATGCACTGCAGACCTGCAAATACTCAATTAAAATGTAAATATTGAGAATATTTCATCTATAATGCTTACAGAGTCATCCAAATAATTTATGCTCTCTCGTCTCCTCCAGCAAGTTCTCCTCAATTCTAACGTATCATATTAGGATTTAACTTCAAAGAAAGCACTTGGATCACGTCCAAGCTAAGCTTCTAATTAAGAATTGGCTTCCAAAGGTCACAAAGTCCCAGTTCTGGGATCAAATTAAAGTTTAGCTTTTCATACAGAAGTTTCAAAGGTAAGGACAAACTTCTAGTCTGTCTGTCTGTCTGGGAAGGGGCTGAAAATTGACAACAAAAGCTAAAGACTATAATAAAACAACTTCTCTCCCGTGTTTACAATTTTCCCTGGAATTCTGCATAGTCTTGGTTTGTTGTCTTAGTTCCTTAGGGTTTTTTGGTTTGGTGTTTTGGTTTTTTGGGAGGGGGGTGTTGGTGTGTTTTTGGTTTTGTTTTGTTTGTTTTTTGTTTGTTTGGGGTTTTTTTGGTGTTTTTTGGGGGGTTTTTTTGGTTTTGGTTTTTTTTGTTTTGTTTTGTTGGGGGTTTTTTTAAGTTTTTTTTTTTAATTTTTTTGGTGACTGAAGAGAGACTTCAGAACTGATTTTACTTCTATAAACACCAAGCACATTGTGGCCAAAATAATTGTACATTTTACATTTACATTTTACATAATTTCACATTTAACATTTCACTGTTTAGATTACAGTCTTCTACCAGAACACTTTGAACTACTTCCTACCTTACTAGAAAAAAGCCCCATGAGTTAGAGCACGCTTTAAGAGTTTGTAACTGAAATGAATATATAAAACTTGTACTAATAAGCAAAATAAGCTTGTGGTAGCTCCATGATGCAACGGTGCATGATGCATTACAAGCTGAAGAGCCTTGTCTTTGTGCTGCTTGGTGGTGCTTTTTCAGGTTCCCTATCAAAACCAGCAGAGCACAACCTCCCAGGCACCTCGTGCAGCGTAAAACAACAGAACGCACTCTTTACGCAAGGCGAGACGTGCAAGCCCAGACAAGTCACTCACAGAGAGCCTCACCTCGGCCAACTTCAACAGGAATCAGAGAACCACATTCAGCTTGGAATTTCATTATTCTGAACACGAGTCACATCAGATCCACAGGCTTTCAAACACACATCATTACAGAATTATTTCTGGCGGCACGGAGAAGGCAGCAGAATTAAACCGACAGTTTCGCGACAGGGAGAGAGCTCTCCTTTGCCCTTTGAAGTTTACTGGTGGGTGTCGATTACAGGAGAGTGGTACCATAACACCACTTAAAACACATTAACCCTCCTTCAGGAGAAGCTGGGACTCAGTTCTTTCCCATGAGTTAAATCAAGAGATTAGACTCATATTTGCTTTTCCTTTTCAGTTCCTCTTTTCACCTAAGAAAACTTGAACTATCTTATGCAAGTCAGTGTAGGTTTGACAGGACATCAAGATCCAGTTCAAATTCCTGGTAAGGATTCACATCCAACAGCTGATGAAGGAAACTAACCCATTCAGACTTCCAGGGGAGCAGGCTCATTGTAACTTGCAAGATTTGCACCACTCACATGAAAAAGCTGAATTGCACATGCAGTCCAAGTCACCAGCCACCCAGGCAACCCCCTAAGGGAGCCCAATCTGATGCAGAGGCCCTGGCAGGATCTAATCCACTGTGGAAATGGAAAACTGCACAGAACACACATTTCTAGTGCTAGGCTAGAAGGGAAAACAAAGAGATTAACAACAACAACGCCAGGGTCTGGTAAGAACTCAAGAGTCCTGTATTTAGAAAGACACCCTTGTTTTCTGGATCATGCCATCTGGGAAAAGGTATGTAAACACAGGCCCAGACTGAGAGTTTGTCTAACAAAGTTGTTTGCCTGTTTCAATTTAAATGTTTTATCCAACTGGGAAAGTAATGTATTGACCAAAAATTGACAATCCCAGATTGTGTGAGCTGCTGAAAGCTCGACAGAGGAGATAAAGCAGATGCCACTCTGCTGTGCAATTATGCAATTGTAAGAGCTGGTTTACTACCCAATGTTAAGCTGTGTAACTCAGCACAAAGTAATAGTTGCTGATGCCATAGTACTTGTATTTTACAGATATCCCAGAAATATCTTCTTCCTTGAAAAGCCAGCATCTCTTGTCTCAGTAAAATCAACAGCTGGAGTTCTCTAACCTAAACAGTATCAGTCCACTATCCTGCCACCCAGATCCATTAAAATTAATTCTGAATATTGTTCTACTGGACAGACCAACCACATGAGAATCTGTTTTGCCACCAACGAATTTAAATTGCACTGCAGCACCAGGAGACGTGTGAACTCCCCCTCCCTTTGCTTTCACATGCAAACAGATGTGCCATTGTGCATGACTCAGATGGCCCACAGTGAACTCAGAAACCCAGAACATACAATTCAAGAGAAAAAGGAAGTATGTGCATTTCAATGAATTCACAGTGCTAGGTTTGAAAAGCAACTATTACTTTTTTGCCTTCTAAATCCAATTTCCCATTTAACACACTTCTACAGAAGCTCCCAAATTCAAATCTGTGGGGCTTAGTCTGCTGGGATAAATTTGCTACCAACGGCTGCCTAAATACCTGCAGAAATTTCCCCTTATTCAAAAATGCACCTTCAAACTAAGAGAGCATCTAAAATCCAGGTATTTACAGTATCCATAACTGTAACCTTTAACTGCAACCTTCCCAGCTAAACACAGGCTGTCCTAACATGGAAATTTTATAAATTGGGTCCTAGTGACTCTTCAAGGTAGCTAACGAGAACAGTTTCATGAGACAAACACACGGAAGATGACTTAGGAGGAAAAGACTCTTGTCTAGAAATACAGAGTATTACTGCTTCTTCCTGCTGACTCTATGAAGCAAGAGCAATGGATTGGACAAAACTGGACAAAAATCTAAAATCTGAGGACTTAACAATCTGGGTTTTCTGTTGAAAAAAAAAAAAAATAAAGGTAAAAGAGAGAGGAATAAACACAGCTTGTGGGTCTGGAATTCACATGGTTCCCAACTGCAAAAACATTTAACAAAGGCTTGAGAATATTCCCAAACCACCCCCATTTCCCCACCCCTGGATTCCAGAGCTTCAGCAAGATCAACTTTTTCAGTATCCTTCCATTTATTTTTTTTTTTGCCTTGTCTGCTATTTCAACCCACAGCCAGCTATATTATTACTCTCTTCACTGGTTTTGCCCTCCTGTATTCCACAAGGACATGGGCAAGCTTTATGCTCCCTCATGCACCTCACAACATCCTCGTAAACAACACTGCATTTAAAAAAATATATAAAGAAAAAAAGATACTCGTTCACTCAAGTAACATGTAAACCCCTTCACTTTGAATTAAGCATACACTCGAAACAAAGAGTGGGGGGAGGAGCTGCCTAAGCAAAAGGAGAGGTTCAGACAAGGCTACCATTACCATCTTACAGCCTTGTGCCTTGATGCTGAGCCATTTGCAGGCAGGCCTAGGATAGGAAAAATTGAGTGTGTGTACACTGCACTAGTGTTAGGAGATACAATTAGCTTGGTGGGAGAGAAGGCAAAAAAACCTGGAGCACAGGAGAACAGATGACACCTCCCTGCTCTTGAGATACAAGGCAAGCTTGCAACATGTAAAAGAATATTATCTGCTCTCTTAAAGAAATGGGACACTATCAGTAGGTGCCAGGAAACAATTTCCAAGTTTCCAAAGAACAACAAAAACAAAACCTGCTCTCTGGGCACAGGTAAGATGTTTGGGTTTAACACTTAACAGCATCATAACTCTAGTCAATTCTAAGGCCACAAAACCTCCATAACCAAGCAAGAGTGAACAAAAGGGCAAAGACGAAGAACTTACTCTCTTGGTAAAATTAACAACATAATTTTGGAGTCTCTTATCAGTGATCAGAACTGGCTACACCTTAAGTCAAACAGCAGACTCTTGTCCTTGCCCCCATCTGGCTAAATGGCACCTAATCATAAACAATCAGTATAGAAGTGATAAACAAGCCCAACCCTGAGGATTGTACAGCAGATTAACATAAACCAGCAAATTCAAGAGCAAGGCAGTCACAAGGACACAGTCCTTGGAAGCTTTGAGAGGCTAAATCTGAGATGCTCCAACAGCATATTATAGTGCACTTCAGATGGTCTGCAGCTCACTACAAAGTATTATTACAGCACAGCTGTAATTAAAGCTCTGTCATTCTTTCCACTATAAACTCTGCTTTCCATGAGTTTATAATTTAGATTGTAAGAATCTGTTCTGAGTGAAAGCTTGGCAAACCAGAGCCAGTGCATAAGAACATTTTCTTTTTCCAAGGCAGTCAGCTCCTTAAAGTTTTATGAATAACAGAAAAGTTTTCCAGCTTAACCCAAAGTAAGTTAAAGAAAAATAAGCCATATGTCACTTAAATTCCTTTGTAGTTTGAGGAGGGAAGTTTTATCTCACCAAGTTCAACTCACAGAGAGTCCAATGCCACTTCACAATTCAAAAACGGAAAAACAATGTACACAGCCAAAAGCAGAGGCTTAAATTTACACAGGCTTAGCTGTAACCTAGACCTGGGCTCAAGTGAACTGAAATTATCCCCAGACCTACCAAAGAGAAGGCAGATTGTGTCTCCTCTGTTACCCAACCATAACCCTGCTTCCCGTGACTCCTTGCCCATTCCTCCCCCTCCAAACTGAACTGAACCCTTATTCCAAACTGCATGAACTTTTGAAGTAAGTTATTCTTCTTCTTTATTTTTCACTCATACCTCTCAGCTAAGCTGGTCAGAAGAGTAATTCCACATGCATTTGACACTTGATAGTGTTGGATGTGGAAATATCTGTCTACCCACTAAGTACTTCAAAATTACATACAACAGAAATGCCCAAAAAACTCAAGACTGTGTTTTTCATTTCTTTGACAGATGAAACTGGCAATAGACTTTTTCTGAAAGATCTCAAGGGACACGTCTGGTGTAAAAAAAATGTAAGATGGGGAACAGTAAAACATATGGAACAAAAAAAAGGAAAAGGGGAAGAAGTCTTAACAGACTAGCAGACTTTATGTATTAAGACTTTTGTCAATCTCCTCACTAAGGCAGAATAGATACTTCCAGTAAGGCTTTTCAAGCCCTATAAGACATAACAGCAACTAACCCCTATGTGAAAAAGCATTCATCATCCATCTTACTAGAATAGTCCTTTAAACTGGCTCTTTAAAAATTCACATTCACAACTAGCTTCTGGTCCAAAAGATTTTCTTTAAGTAGTTAACTGACCTAAGAAATCGAACAATTGAGAGCCTAAAATGTAAGTGAAGCACACACTCCCACCTTCAAGAGTGAAACACACCTTCCTTGAAAACAGAAAACTCTGAAACCCAGCTACCTGTTGAGAAAGTGTCTTTACTTTTTTCCTAGTAAGTAATTCAGAAGGATGGGCAGTGAGTCATTGGCTATTGCCTCAATCTTCCCTGTACATGCTTGTCACTCAGCCCCTGTGACTATTAAGGCCCAGTTCCCAGTTTACTTTGCCTGCACTTTCACCCATTCCCCTTATGAGTCGAGTAGTTTCACACATCTGACCTATCTCAGTTTGCAAGGCAGGAGCACGTTTTGTTTTCTGCCATCTCCCAATCTGCCTGAACGAGAATGAGAAACCCATTGCTCATCAATGGGTTTGGCCACGCTTTGGGTTTTGCTCTTGTGCAACACAAACCTGCACAAAGCTGCACCCCTGAACAACAAGGCTGCTGAGCTTTCCCAATGCTGGGAGTGGCCTCCTCTTAAACTCTGTCAGCTGCCTATCTCCAACGATCCCAGTTGACTCATATACTTGAGATGGACCCTCTTGATTTCAGACTCCTAAACCAAAAGCCAACCTAGCTTCCCTGTATCTCATCAGACATCCTGGTAGATAACTACAGATAGTAAACTGCTATAGAGATAAACAATGGTATCTCCACAGCGCTGCTTTCATCTGGGTTTATTTCTTCACAGGATAACGTAACCCCCATTGGAAGATGCTGATTTGATAGCACAGAAGAACTCCAGCTGTAGAGGAATCACAGCAGCTTTTTAACCTGCCTGTGCCATTTCAGTCACACCCCTCCTTTCTGGAACAAAAGGCTCACATGCACAGGATTGTGCACGCTGGCTTCCCGTGCTAATTGCAATACAAGCATCTCCCAAGACAGCCACAAAGGGCACGAGCAGGCATTTTCAGAAATTCAACCTTGACAAAAGGCTTTATCATCTCTCCTTAATATGGAGGTGTTTACAGCTCAGGCAGAAGAAGGAGGCTAAGGCAGGATGTGTTTTCACAGTTACTCCTATCACACAACAGGCAGGCTAACTCATGAGCCTTGGAGTGCACTTGAGTAAATGCCTGAGCTAGCTCTGTACACGCAGGTCTTGTACCATAACACCTTGGATGACCCAAGTCATGCTTGCTAGCCCAGCACAAGCAGGATCCAGCTCTGATCTCAGTTTCTATCCAACTGTCTCAAACTTACAGCCCCTGAAAATCACCCTGCAAAACCAAAGCAAATAAAACATGCAGTTCCACTTACAGGGTTCTGAATCAAGGTCATTTTATAACTTTCCCCACAACAATTACAGACTTGTTTCTTCCCCCATGCATTTTTTAAATGAACTGATGGAAACTTGTGTGAAGTATTCCCACTGAAGATCTGAACACGAGGCCAAAAAAAATATTCATATTTAAGGGCTTAAGTCCAGAGTTATACAGCACAAAAACAGAGATCTGGAGATGAAATTCTGCCTTTCCTTGGGGGCATAAATCCATCTCTAACAGCTGGAGATGAGAATCTTCCTTTGAGGAAAATTACTTGACAACTGGCTGTTACCAGCTTTTTTTTTTTTTTTCCCCCTAGTGTAATTGATGAGCTTGATACTTGTTAGAGATCAACTATTCTGAGTAAGCAATCTGGACAACCACATTTATCTTCACTGGCAACAGATGCTCTAATGGCTTCACTTTATGTAAAAAAGCTGAAGCAAAGATCTCAGCTGTTTCAAGAGCTGCTACAAGAAAACTCAAATTCATCGTAACGAGAAATCTTTATCTGACAACTGGAACACTCAGAAAATCAAAAAGCTTCACTAACCTTCCACATTCATAGCTTCCCTCAGAAGCTGCAACTTCTTCTGCCTCTCTCTTATCCTGTCAAAGGCACTTGATATTGCTGCAGAGGTTGATGTCTCGGGCACGTGGCGTGTTTGGTCCAGTTTCTGCGGTCCGAAGACATCCAGCGCTATGCTCCCATCGGAGTATCTTGCCTCCTTGTTTCTGGCAGCAGTAGAAGTCCGTACTGTGAATGTTTCACACTGATGGCTGTGCCTGTGAGAGCCTCCAGCATGGTCCCTCTCAGCTGCCTTGTCAGCAGTGCAAAGCAAATCTGTGGAAGAAGCCCATATTTTCCGTTTGGGAGGGACATCTGCGTGAAGGTGGCCTTTCTTCTCAAGCTCACTGGTTTTACACCTGTGAGGGCAGAAAACATCTTCCTGACCCGAGCTGTAATCTGCAGAAATGCCCTGGAAAAACTCTTCCTCGTCTCGTGTTCCTCTGATGGACAGAAATCCCATAGACTTGCTCAGTCCTTTGTTAAGGGTGGTCTGTGGAGAGAAGTGACCTCTGTGTCCATCGGGTACATCCACTGCCAACGTTTTGCCTGGAATAAGGAGACATTTCACACATGTCATTTTCTACCTAATACACAGGAGTCCAACACAAATTAGTTGAAGTATATGATGAACACATACTAGGGCAGTGGTTTTACCATGCAAAGCACTGACAAGGCTCCTCCAAGGGCTCTCTCAGTCAACAGAGACAGAAATTCAACTACTTCATACATAATGACCATTTTATTTCTTTTATTTCTAAAATTCCCAAGGAAAAAAATTAAGACCTACTATAATTCAGTATTAACATTAAAAAACCCCAAACTATCACGTAATTGCTGAAAGTTGTTTTCTCATTAGTTTCATTTTCAAAATAGCCTGGACTATCACCAAAAATACTACTTAATAATCAATCTGAAATCAGTCATTCCTCTCACACCCAAATACACCGCCTACAGGTTTTAATAACAAGTCCAGGTTTGTTCTACAGATTTACAGATGCCCTGCAACAGAGTCAGCAGTAAGAAAAGAATGACTGTGTGCTTAGGAATTATAAAAATCCTGGATCTTCCTCTAATGACTAATTTCGGTGAGTACACTCTCTCCTGATAAAGAATACTCTGAAACAAAACCAACAAAGCTTCCAAGGCTAAAATGATTCCATGAGTCTGCCCCTTTGAGTTTCACTAATACAGGGATCTGTCAATACTTAGGAAGTCTCTCTTCTCCCTCTCCCTTCTCATGAAATCACTTCCAGAATGAAAGAAACTGCCAGAAATGGAGCCACATCAATGAAATATGTGGTCACTGAAGAATATCAGGGTGACCAAGAAGTTTTGACCCAGGTGGAGCCAGTGTAGCATGTGATTGATGCCTTCCTTAGAGCTAGCTCGCTCTTTATGGTGATATTCCCATGTACATTCTTTAAGAAGGAGCTGCCTTGAAGATGTCACTGCAAAAGCAAGCAGTCATGAGTTCAGAGTAATCACTGTGCTGTATCTACTGATCTTAAAGAATGCTACATAGTCCTGCCTGCATCGATTGAAATTAACTGCCCCACTTGCCCAGCAGGCTCCTGATGATCTTTATCTGGAGTGTTAGCCTTCCAAACAGAATTTCACTGAATGCTCTAGGGATGTTTGGAAAGGTAGTCACCAATGCTTTAAAAGCTTATGGCTTTTAAAGGTGTAAACACCTTTCACCTCTGATGTTCTTCTTCAAGAGGGGCCATGCTTTTAGTTTGCAGTTTTTATTTCTGTGATACTTAACTAACAATCAAAACCAGCAAGACTCAAGCCAAATGCAACCAAGTAGCCCCTTGCTTCCATGCAAATACATGAAGGTAAAACGTTAGCACTTGGATTGTCTACAAGATTGTCTTGTAAGAAATCACACACAATTCCCACATGCTCTAGCCAAAAACACTTTTGCCAATGAGAACGAACTAATCTTCTAAAAGGATCGGATGCCTCACTTCATATTTCACAAAGATAGCTTTAATACTGAACTAAGCATAATTATCTTAGTGGTCAAGTAAATACTACATTATTACCTTGTTCTCAGACTATACATCATCCTAAGGCTGGTGAACTACGTATAACATTCACACACAAAAAGAGCCTTTTTAAAATAAGTGTTCATTGTGAAGTTCCCACTGTCCATCTAAAGCAGCAGGATGATATCCACTCTGCAAACACATCCACTCATGTACATGCACCAAGGACAAACATTCCTGAACAGGATTTGAACTCAGCCATTTGTGAGATAAAAAACTGAACACTTTGCTTTTTAAGATGGCCAACAGAAACGCAAATCAAAAGGAGCTCTGAGACTCCTCCCAAGTAATGAGAGTTCCAAGATAATTTTAGGCTGGAAAAAACCAAAACAACCTCCTCTACACACTGTAAAAAAAAACCCCAAACACCCACTTCTTTAACACTGGATGTATTTACATGCAGGGACCTTACTGAACAAAACACAGGCAAACAAGGCAGAAAAACACCCAAGAGAAGCAGAAGCTGCAACTCCAATACACCACCACAGCTATGCACACAGGATTACTTGGTACAGCATCAGTCACGACTCAGAAGAACATTCCTGTTCAAAAGATCACTCAGGTCTCTGCACACTGAAGCATGATCTTGTTGCAGGACCACGTGCAGTGAAAGTGTCACAAGGTACTCTTAGCACCTCTGGGTATCCTCACCACAGCACCCCAGAGACACAACCCTGTGTGCTGGTGAGAACAGCAGTGAAAAAGCCCACCTGTCAGTCAAAAAGAGTGCTGGGGGGGAAAAAGGAGCATCCTCCTCACCAAAGCTGTGGTTCTCCTGGACTTGGAGATACCAGAAGCTATCCCCTGTTGGTACAGAGGCACTGAAGAGGCCAAACTCCTTTGCCTCAGCACACAAGAGATGCCCCCTCTATTCCCCACATCAACCAACCTCTGGGCCTTCCCTCACGAGACAAAGTGAAGGCCATGAGCACTGCCTTGTGGGCAGTGACCAGGGAAGTACCCATGGCTACAGCCCTGCCACTCAACCAGCCAACTGCATGATGAGCCAGGAGATGAGCTGTCCTGCCAGGAAGCAGTGCAGGAGGTGTTCCACTCCACAGGTCTAACTCAGATCCACACTGACTCAAGCAGACAGCATGAGATTTTTACATAGTACCAAAATGAATCTACAGCTGGCCTCGGTATTCAGGCTTGAGCCTGCAGAATTCTCTTGGAAGTCTTTCATCTGTCCTTTATTACTCTCCCCATTCCCACTTCTGCTTTTCACCAGCCTTGCCAACTCTCCCCACCTCTGCAAAACCCATCCCTCCCTACATTACATTATTTCAACAAGCTCTGCCCAAACCTACTGACAGTGCCAACAAGAGCTGATTAAAAATCATCCCCAAGAAGGGTAAAGAAGAGACTTGGGGACAAGGAGTGCACAGCCTGGGTATCTTGAGAGGGCAGACTGAAACAAAGCAGGAATAGAGAACTTTCAAACCTGTACTTTATCCCAGCCAAAACTGCATGCTGCTTTCAGCACCAGAGCACAGAGGCCAAGGACCAAGGGCAAGTCTTCTCAATACAGAAGTAACTCAAGTGCAGATACCAGTAGCAAACTGGATTAGGCAACCAGCAACCAGCCCAAGCCACTATTTCTGTTTTTAATAATGTAAATCTGTCCTCATTCCTTCTTCCTTTTTTGAAGTACTCTTACAGACTTTGTAAGTCACACGATCAACTGTTAAGGTATTTTCACTTTTTTTAATCCTGGACTTCCTCCACTACCTCAGCATTACTTGGATCAAGAATCTTAAACGACTGCAGGAAGTCTCTTTCAGCACATGGCTCATGGATCCAGCTTCCAGAAAACACTACAAAACAGAGCAGACTGTTCTTTAACACATAGATTTTTCAGTTGAATGGCGTGCTCAAGTCCAAATTCATTAAGTCAATATATGATTTATTCTTCAGCTTTCCCCCCCCCATACCTTTTATAATGAAATGTGTGGGAAAACGAAGGAAAGAACCACCAGCAAAAAACTATAGATAAGGAATAAATATCTAACTAATGATCAAAAGGAACCTGCATAAGGGAACTTGTACATCTTTATAATGCAAGACGCATGTTATGACCTTCCTTTTTTATAAAAAAAAAAAAAAAAAAAAGGGTTTGTAATGGAAACTCTGGAGACCTATCCCAAGCATCTTGGCTTGACTAAAGACATTAATTATATCACCTGAGACCACACAGAGCTACTCCAGGCTTCAGTTACCCAGGTGTGCAACAGGACAGAGAAGTGCCTCCCTGTTTGTCAGTGAGGGTGATAGAATAAGCCATTAGCAATTAAGATGCTGCAGCATGTAAGCAACTTCAAAAGGAACACTTTCCCTTTCCCCAGTTACTTCTCTGTTGCACTGAACTCTTTTCCTTGCTCATCTGAAGAGTGCATGGGTTCTTGATTCCTCACATCGCCCTTGGGTGTTTATCCTCTACCTGATGTTACATTAGTGCAATTATTTATAATTACTGTAAATAATTCAAATGCAATTACAGTAACTGTATGATTCCAGTGTGTAATATATAGTGAGGGAATATACACAATAAAAATAGCAATTAATAACCAGGAGTTCACGATTAAACTCCCTTGTGGTGCTAAAATGAAACTCCAGTTTTCCACACACACCTTCAACTGCCAGATGTTATATTTGCTAAATAACCATGGATCTGCTTCCTTCTTCCCTTGGTGTTTTCAGCTGTGAATGCAACTACACCCTCTTTTACACTAGTGCCATTCACAGACCATCTTTCACTCACACTGACAGTAATCTGGTTGACTTTTTTTTTGAGAAAGTTGTTGTCTAAGTAAATCCAGCCTGTCTGCAATTACTTGTGCACCAGCTTGATCACACAGGCAATTAATCCAATATTAAGTAAGTGCAAACACAGTTGGTATCATCATACACCATATCTGTTTTTGCTGCCCAAACTCAACTCAATTTTCTTTAAAGTCTTTCTGCCTGCCCCCTTCCTTTTGCTTGCACAAAACAGAACACCTTTTTCAACTCTATTATGGATTTTGACTTGTGGATGTATGTAGATGCACACATATGGGGGGGGTGGGTGGTTAGGAAGAAAAAGGGGCTGGGGGGAGAAGGGAAACACTGTTTGAGAACACACACCAACACTGCCAGACTGGAAGGTCTCAAGAGAGGAAATTATTATACAGGAGTTTAAAAAACATCTCCCACGCCATCTTTGTGCAGAAAACAAAGCAAGAGAAAAAAAGCTCTTTTTCCCCAGACAATGTGGTTAGTTTCTAAAATATGAGTGGGGAGCTGATGGAGGAGGAGTTGGGTTTGCAATCCCTTTGGGACAGGCTAAAAGCCAAACAGAAGACAACAGAGCCAGATGTGGCCAGTACTGCTAGATGCAAATAGAAACACTTCTTGGAAGAACACAGCCATGGTTTCTGGAGTGAAAAAGGATAAAATATCCTGTTTTGGTTTTTTTTTTCAACAAGAAAATCTCATCTGGCTTTCATTTGGTTTTGCTGAACTCTGAAAGTTATTCTCCACCTACTCAGTTCTTTTTTTTTTTTTTTTTTTTTTTTTTTTGTGAAACTGAGGAGCCAGGGGAAATTATTAAAAAAAAAAAAAAGTATATTTACAGATGGCAAATGTTCAAGTAAATGGAAATAACTTTGTGCTGTAGTTTTGATAATTTAAGTCTATGTGTTTGGATTTATCAAGGTAATATTTAAGCTACTTCAGTCCACATATGGAGGTCATCACTATAAACCATTTTTTTATAGACTAAAAGTTGTGTTTTCACCCAGAACAGGAACTAAAACAATCCACAGTCAGCTTCCCTGGATCAAAAGCAAAAAGGGTATGTTTTCACTTATTTCATTGTTTTTTTGCTGATATATGGAGTGGTAATTAAGCACTAGAATTCTGTTAAAATTAAAAGCATCTTCATTTAGCATTTTTCATTCAGTTTACAACACCTTACCATTTTTATTACACCTGATAGTGCATGCAGTCTAATTGAACAGGGAGTTGATCAACAGCCACTGTTTTGACCACTATTTCCAAATATTTCCTATTGTGTACAGTTAAGGTGAATCTAAGTGATCTTTGAAATTCATTTCAAGTCTTCACTCGTGTGGCACATATTTCTGGCAGAGAAAAAGGTCAGGACACAACTGTAATATTATAATATAGGAGTTGGGCTTGTGACAGTCTACCACATTATAAAAGTCAAGTTAAAATCAGGGATCCTCATGGCAGGAAAGCCAAGACCCCTGTTAGCTGCACTTCTTTGGAAATGAGACATCTCCAGCAAAGATCTGTCCTTGGGTGTTCATGGGTCATCAACTTAAATTGGAACTTGGCAAATAAACAGACAAGGTGCAGGATTTCAGGTATTAGATGGCTGGGAAGCAGGTTTCCAGGCAAGTACAGCTTAGGGAGGTTTCAACTGAGCATTCACATCCTTTTCAAGGATAATTTGTGGCAAAGAGTAACACAGCAAATTAATTCTTGCTTTATATTTGAAGAGATTGACAGTTACTTAATCTTTTGCCACACCAAAAGAAATTTATGAAGCCAATTAAGTAACTTCCACATATAATTCTTGATGCAGGAACTCTTTTAAGGTCTGAAGTGTTCTTAAGTCCAAAAATTCAGTAACTCATTGGTTCAGATGACTCATGACAGGTCTTAGTGATTGATTTTATTTCTGCTGGCTAAGTCAGTTCCTAAACACAATGTTCCAAATATGACTTGACTAAAAGCAAACATTCTGTAATATTAATTTACAATAAATTACTTCTGCAGCCAGCCCTGCTGTAAAACTCATCCACCAAGATAGCCAGAGGAAGTGAGTCACAAAAGAGACAAAAAGTAAATTTAAGCGGGGAGAATATCAACACAAAGCTGTTGATTAATTTAATAATTATCTTCAAGATATAAAGATGGAAATGAACAGCTGAAAATATCAAAGCTGGTTACATAAGGTGAGCAATATATTTGATTTAAACATTGAAAAATTGAATTGAAAAATTTCAAATCATTTATCCTAAGTCAACAATAAAGCCCTGGCAATTATAACTGTGGATTTACACGGTATGGAAAACTGATCCTAATAATGAAATTCAAATAAAGGAAAAATCATAGCATTTTTCAAAGACTGCAAATATCTAAGTTATTAATTGGCTACTCTCCAATTAGCATCCCTCTTACTGAACCATCTCTTATATTCACAAACTTAGCACCATTTATCAGCTATCTTAAGTTACAGGTTCCAAGTAACTTTCTGACACTCTAAAGTTCACAACAGATGCCATACCCCTTGTGCTGCTTTTTCTCCATATCACAGCTATTCTACTCATTATGAATTTCAACAGTCTCATAACAACTCTGCATAACTTCAGCAAATACCAGACAAGTCTTCTGTCCTTTCCAGCAAAGATTTCTGCTTACTGTATTTACTTATAAATCACTAGGGAAGTGACTAGTAAAGTTATTCACCTCCTTTTGTGCACCCACCTCGTTCCCCCAACCATCCCAGTGCTAAACTTGACCCCAAACATGTTCTCAGAGGCAGTTAAACCCAAGAAAAGAGTAAAAGATGACTCAGAGAACTCCTAACTCATTAGAAAGATGCACTCAAAATCATAATCCACTCTCAGGAGCTCACTGACCTTCTAAATGTTTGCCAATTTGCAACTGGACTAAGAAGCACTTATTTCAGCTACACTACACACTGCTGCAAAACAGCACAGTGACAAAACAGGGAGAATGGACTTTTTGCCTACCTGAGGTTTTTGTTGTTGTTTTTTGTTTGGTTGGGTTTTTTGGTTTTTTTGGGTTTGTTTGTTTGTTGGTGGCTTCTTTTGGTTTTTTTTTTTTTTACCAGTAACATTTTTCTTAAACCTTCATCTGACCTTCTACTTGTGGCTCCTCAATCTCAATCAAACGAGATTATCAATCCTTATAATCAGCACTACATTCCATAGCTCACTTTCCCTGAAAGTTACAGGGCAGCTGCCCTGTGCTGTTACTGAGGGAATTTGCACTGGCAAACCAGAACACCCTTGCAGAAAAAGAAATAACAAGCACTGAATTGCCCTGGATCACATGCAAGCTGCTGCCCATTAACATCAGACACCCATTTCACTGGGTCCTCACTAACTTCCAAACACATGATTCAGTGTACTTAGCATCAGTGTAAAAGCAGAACTGAAAACAGCCAGAACTGGTTTGGCTCTTTGAGGGGTTCTATTTTGTTTATTACAGTTCCCTGAGGTCTCAGCAGAATGGAAATCAAAATAAAGAGAAGAGGGTGCTATTAAGGCATCCTAGGCAAAGTGACTGATAAACAGGAGCAGAATAGGGAGAGGTTTTGGAGAAGCTAAGAAGGTTGTAAAGCTTCCAAGGAAAGGGAGAAAAATGAGTTGCACGGGTAAATAATGCAATAAAGAGAAATTGGAAGCGGTTGAGTGGAAGCAGGACACAAGCAACACATACACACACAAAAAAGAATAAGTGATTTCAATCTATCTTTATTTTTTTTAATGAAAATAAAGACTCGAATACCAGAAAACATGAAAAATATTTTCTGCTTCTAGGGATGAGGGGGAAGAGACAACCATAATACCAAAATATCATAAACCCTACAAGGTAACTGAAAAGCAGTTTTGCTCATTGACAGTTCATCTTGAAAAGAAAAGGAAAAAAAAATCAAGTATTCAAGAGCATCTCATTAATAACTTGTACCTTGCAGACCTTGGAATTACGCAAACAATACAATATTTGCACTGAAAGAATGATGCACAAACATTTATTCCCTGGGCTGCCACACCTTATCTGTAACACTCTACACATGCAAGCACTTCAATGAGCTTCACAAGAACAGGTGTCAAGGGATGAGGATTATTCAACCAACTTGGTAGTCGGGGGGTTATCAGGTTCTCTCATATCACAAATACTATTTGAGTAAAGATTTTATTAAATTAGAACTCTTCAGACAGTAGAAAGTTCCCTAAACAGAGAAGTTTACTTTCAGAAAGTAATTTTGACCAAGGTTGCTTAAAACTCTCTGTTAAACTTAGTGGTTGATAGCAGCTCAGCCAAATGGATGCAGTCTCCAAGAATAAGAGGAGACAACATTCTACCCATGACATTTTTTTCAAGTTAGAGAATACAGTAAAAAAAAAATAAAATCCCATCAATTGGATCATCTGGTCTACTTCCTCTGAGTTAAAGACAGAGTCCTCAGGGAAAGTTTCAGACATTACATGTTATTCACACTAGTGCTGACCCAGAAAGCCACGAAGATATTGGCTGGAGCTACTACAGCAACCTCCAAAATTTAGTAGAACCTAAAACAAAAGGTTTTTTGTTAAGATATAATGAAGACACTGGGGATAAGCATTACTTCAGGAGAAAGAAAAAACTGCAAAAAAGTTTAAACAAAGTTGTGGGTAGGGAAACAAACGGACGGAGAAACAAAACCCCTCAAACCACAAACATTTTTAAAAAGCTAAAGATTTCCTAAGGAAATTAATAACAAAGCAGCAAGAGACTGGCCAGTTGTATTAGAGAACAGAAAACTAGAAACAACAAAGAAAAGAATAATCAGAGTTTGCTAATGCAGTGAGAACAGGCTTTAAAGACAACCCTGCTATGTCTCCAAAACTTTACAAATATTTTGATCATTACCAAAACACAGTTAATTATGGTTATGGAATGAAAAGCAGAATAGGTGATGGAAAGAGGCTATAAAAATTAAAAACTTGAGGTAGTAAGGCATTACGCTTAAACAAAATTCTTGAAAAAAATACAGAATAGGGTAGTACTGGCAAAAGAACAAAGGTGTGTAAAGAAACTGTTTATTGGACAACACTGGAGAAGGGTTAAAAAAATTTAAAAATTAACAGCCAGAAAAATAAGGTTCTGGTTCAAACCTTAAAATTACTAGGAACAAGGGAAAGAATTTATTTTAAGAAAGCTCTTAAGAAATTCAGAAAAGTCAGACATCACACTGTTTACGAATCCAGTCAACTAGGATTGACCCAGTCTCAAGCCCTGTATTTCTAAAAGATCTCCCTATTGCTACAGAAATATTCTGGAAAAAAAGAAAAGAACCAGTAAGAAAACAAAGCCCCTGAGAAAGCAGTCAGAATAGTGAATTTGTGCCAGAAAATGAAGAAACAGCTTGTACCAGAAACTGTTCCTAAACACATAGTGCTGTAATGGAAG
Organism: Phylloscopus whistleri; assembly: GCA_017589585.1. Taxonomy (NCBI): domain Eukaryota; kingdom Metazoa; phylum Chordata; class Aves; order Passeriformes; family Phylloscopidae; genus Phylloscopus; species Phylloscopus whistleri. The sequence continues at coordinate 974,164 of JADMLD010000108.1, read as the reverse complement.
GGCTGACAGCCACTGCCATAAGTGTTTTACATCAAACAGTAGCTTAATGTAGCCTCATCTTAAAAAAAAAAAATCAATAAAGGATGACCACCAATCCCTTGCCAGACTTGTCTCTAACTTCTGCAGTTCACATTGTCACTGACAGCTCCATGGGTTATTTCAGCTCCTGCCTGTCACTGCACTGTTGCTTGACACAAAACCAAGGAACAGAGCACCAGCAACGTATCTGTGTTGCAATGACTTAGACTGGTGCAAACTGATGCCTTATAAAATGTTCCTGCTCAGCTCCACAATTCTTCCAGAAAAATTAGAGAGCAGCCTTTTGGAAGAACACATCCTCTTGTCTGAGAAGTCTAGCACAGAGCTTATGCTGCCAATGACCTTCAACAACAACATCTATGATCTTAAACAACAAAAAATCACAGCAAACATCAGCATTCAACCTACATCACTTGATCCTTTTGCCTCCACAGTGGCAACAGCATAGCAGAACTGTGATGGAACATATATCACTTCAGGGAAGAAAAAAAAAAGGGAAAAAAAGAGCTTTCTGTGCAGAGAAAAGAGTCCAGGGCTCCCCAGGATGCAGGAAGAGATGTTTTGTGAAATCAGAGCTATGATGAGAGAGCAGAGTCCACAGGAAAAAGGGAGCAAGGAAAAGTTGCTTCCTGTTCCTCTAGCTGACCAGCCTTCAGCTGAAAATCTCCTTTCTCCAGATACAAAACATTTGGCCAAGAACCTTTAAAACTTGTTCCTACCATAAAGAGTGAACTAAAAAAAGACAAATATTTTCTTGAAACCACCTGTCACCATCACCAGCATTTAGCTAGACACTGAACCATCAGAGTTCTGTGAATGTAAGCAAGTTCTCCTCTATTTGATTTCCTTGATTGCAAAATCTACCCAAACTTGCCCTTCCACAGGGCTGCAATGAAGCACTTACCTGTGGGAAGCCCTTTTCCCCTCAGCCTGTCCCGAATAGCCTGGCTCCTGTCTGGCTGCAATTTTCTATCTCCATTACAAGACAGCTGATCCATCTGCAAAAAAAAAAAAGGCAGTAACAAAGTCAAAATGTTGGAACAGCTCATATTAGTATGAAATAAGCATTGTTTTTATGAAAATGCACAATATTAGTCAAACAGTTAAGTGCAGAATGGGAGTTCAAACTTTTTAATAAAAACCTGATTCATCAGCGAGAATATCCCCTAGAATTATCCATTTTTGAATAGTGTGTGCACTATTTAACTGCACATTCAGTCTACCTCTTTTCCAGTAAGAATAAATGAAATTCACAGGGATGTAACTTAAACCCATTCCACCCTGACAGCAAACTGAAGGGACAGCAACACTCAAAACCCATCTTCCATGATTACAACATGGCAAGAACTTGCCTAGTTCCACCGATGGGTTTTCTGCACAACAGGAAGAACTGCCTTGTACCCTCACAGGACTTATTGCACAGGTCAAATCACATGCACCCATTTGTGAGGAGTCTCTCCAGCCCCTCAGGCACATTCCTTTCATGTGTCAGGCATAACTACTCCCACTAACTTTTCACTTAACCTTTTTTTTTCTTGAAATGACTACTTCCCGAGGAAAAACTTTCACATGTACAACCATCCTAAGAAGAGTTTAAACTATTCTTCCTGAGATCTTCTCATGCAGTGGGAGTGTAACCTGGACAGCAAGAGGGAAGGAGAAATCAAGCAGACTTCACAGTTACAACTTAGTTAACATTCAACAGACTGAATCAGCCTGGGGCTATGTTGCCCTTTACAAAGCACATTAACATGGTGTGGTAGGGTGACTTTATGCTGCTTGTATCCCCAATCGTCTGTTCTGTTTGTGCTGTATATTGTGTTCTGTACCTTTAAACCTTGTTCTGGGAGTGAAGGGGGAGAAAGAACAGCGCGCAGTTTGTTTTGAGAAAACTGCCTGACTCCCCCACATTGCTGCTCTCCGGTGTTCGTCCGAGACACGGACAGCGGTGGAACAGAGATCTCTCCTGTGCTTTTAGCTAGCTAGCTAGGCAGAGAAGACTCCCTGGACTGTTTTTTTTTCCTTTTCTTGGGACTGTTTAAATCTGCTCAGGACTGAAAAACCCAGAGGAGCAGCGAGGGCTGGCACCTGTGGCCCGCCGGGCCTGGACCTTCGGAGAGACTGAGTGAGCTGAGCTACACCCACGGCAAGGACTGTCTCTGTTTGCCATCTCTCTTCGGAGCGGGCAGAGGTTTTATTGTTTCATATTATTAATTCTTTGCATTTGTGGGAATTTTGTTTGTTAAATAAATAGTTTTTTCCACTTTTCTCCGAAGAAGTTCTTTTCCCGGACCAGCTGGGGGGAGGGGCCGTTTGGGTTTGCTCTTCCAAAGGAACCCCTTCAGAAGTTTTCTCCCAAATTTGCCCTAAACCAGGACATATATTTATTTTGGCGCCCAACGTGGGGCCTGAGAGAGTGGAAAAAACTTACATTGATTGCATTTTTGGTTGTATTTGTGTGGGAATAGACTACTCAGTAGCCATGTTGCTTGTTGAATTCCTAATATCTCTTGGGATGGAGTCCTTTCTGTGTTTCTGTTCCCTAGGCTTTTTTGAGGTTTTAATACCTCTCTGGTCCTTAGGTTTGTTTTCTCATTCAGAGATAGCTCCGATGTTGTCTCTAACACGTAGCTTTTACACTAGAAGTGCACGAATTAAGATTGTTATTGTCCTGGGCTTAATGTTCCTGATTTATAGGAAGCTTATACAGGTACTGGAGTTTGTGCCTGGTATGTCTGGTTTATGGCTTCTTCGTCCTACCCTGCATCCTAGTTCCAGTAGCATGTTTTGGGAATTTATTAATAATTGCACCCAGTTTGTTAGAGGGGATGAAGCTTTTCAGTCTTTTCTTTATTCCTTCTCTTTTGAATCGGTTACATCACTTTTAGAGAATGTTCAATGTCCCCTGACTGTTAAAGAAACCACTTTTCTGGTACTTAATCTGGTAGGCTTCCTCTATATGTTCTACAGCTTGTCTAGAATGAGGTCTGAGTCCTCCAGAAGGGCTGATGAGACTGCTGACCTAGAAGTAGACCCAGGTGTGAAAAATCCTGAATGGTGTGGAAAATGGGAGAGAATGGGCCAAACCTTGAAGGAATTTTCTGATCCCCCAGCTTGGGAATTTTCACATGAACAAATTCAGAACCCAGATGAGGTAGGGAAATATCTGGAGGAGAACTGCCATAATGATTCTAAGGAGAAAAAGCTCATTGCAATAAGCTGGGCCCTGGCATATGCTTATCGTACGCTGCTAGATACTGTAGGGCAGCAGGTAGAGGCAGGGGGGCAGGGAGATAAATCAGCAGCTACCCCAGTCACTCGGGCTGCAGCCAATACTGTAGCTACTCAGACAGCAGCTAAACCAGAAAGTGAGCCTAAGACACTGGCAGTCGCCCCAGCAAAGAAGCGCACACACAAAACTGATCGACCAGTGGATGATGATCCAGGTGAAGGACCCTCAGTGCCTCCCAACACCCAACCAAGTGACACCCAATCAGACGCTGAACCAACTGATACACAATCAGAAACCGAACAGACGGACACAAAATCAGAAGCCAAACCAACTAGCATAAAGCCAGAAGCCCAACCAACTGGCAAAAGATCACAAGCCCAACCAACTGGCAGAAGACCAGAAGCTACTACTGAGTCCTTTTCCCTGAAGGACCTTCGAGGCCTAAGAAAGGACTACACTCGACGACCTGATGAATCTATAATTAGTTGGTTAGTCCGTCTTTGGGATGCTGCAGGCGAGGCTACAATTCTGGACGGCACCGAAGCAAGGCATCTGAGATCCCTGTCACAAGATCCAGTTATTGACCAAGGAATGATGAGAGAGGCTAATCCACGCAGTCTCTGGGAACGGGTCCTGGGAAGTGTAGAACAAAGATACCTGTGTGCAGACGATCTCTATATGCAGCAAACCCAGTGGAAGACCATAGAACAAGGGATTCAACGCTTAAGAGAAATGGCAGTGGCAGAGATCGTCTTCTCAGATGACCTAAACACTAAGAACCCAGACCTGGTACCGTGTACAACCGTGATGTGGCGAAAACTTATACGACTTGGGCCACAAGAATACTCATCTGCTTTAGCAATAATGAAACGGGATGACACGGGAGAGACCGTGCTGGATATAGCGAAGAAGCTCCGAGCATATGCAGATGCTGTGCACGGCCCAACACATACCAGAATTGCAGCTCTGGAAACACGTATGCAGACATTAGAAAACAAGATAGAGGAGAACCACAAACAACTCAAAGACATTCTCCAAATCTCCGCAGTACAGGTCAGAGGTTCTGGTACCAAGCGCAGACGTTCCCCAGATAGGGAAAGAAGTGGTATCTCACGAGCTAAGCTGTGGTCCATTCTGCGTGATTCTGGGGAAGACATGAAGAAATAGGATAGAAAATCTACTGACGATTTAGCACAGCGGCTGCGTGAATTGTTGGAAGGCAAGACTCAGAGAGGAGGTTCCACCAAGAGGGAAGTAGCTCCAGTTACCCAGGGAAAAACGGATAACCAGGCTTAGAGGGGCCCTGCCTCTAGCCAGGTAGAGGCTAGAGAAAACCGTGTTTTTTGGACTGTGTGGATTCGTTGGCCTGGCACATCTGAACCACAAGAATATGAGGCCTTGGTTGACACTGGTGCGCAGTGCACAATAATCCCATCAAGACATGTGGGGGAAGAATCTGTCTCTATTGCTGGTGTGACAGGGGGATCACAGGATTTTACTTTAGTGAAAGCTGATGTGAGCCTGACTAGAAACGAGTGGAAGAAACACCCTATTGTGACAGGCCCAGAGGCCCCATGCATTTTGGGCATAGACTTCCTCCGAAATGGCTATTTCAAAGACCCAAAGGGACTCAGGTGGGCATTCGGGATAGCAGCTGTAGAGACAGAAGGTGTTAAGCAGTTGAACACTTTGCCTGGGTTATCGGAGAACCCATCTGCAGTAAGACTTCTGAAGGGGGAAGATCAACAGGTACCAATTGCCACTTCGGTAGTGCACCGCCGGCAGTACAGAACGACTCGAAATGCCGTGATTCCCATCCACAAGTTGATCCGTGAGATGGAGAGCCAAGGGGTGGTCAGCAAAACCCACTCACCCTTCAACAGTCCCATTTGGCCTGTGCGCAAGTCTGACGGAGATTGGAAATTAACTGTAGACTATCGTGCATTGAATGAAGTGACACCACCACTGAGCGCTGCCGTTCCGGACATGCTGGAACTCCAGTACGAGCTGGAGTCCAAGGCAGCGAGGTGGTATGCCACTATTGACATTGCCAATGCGTTTTTCTCCATCCCTCTGGCTGCAGAATGCAGGGCACAGTTTGCCTTCACATGAAGAGGGGTGCAGTACACCTGGAACCGATTGCCCCAGGGGTGGAAGCACAGTCCCACCATCTGCCATGGACTCATTCAGACTGCATTAGAAAAGGGTGAGGCTCCAGAACATCTGCAGTACATTGATGACATCATTGTATGGGGAAACACTGCAGCTGAAGTATTTGAGAAAGGAGAGAAGATCATCCAGATTCTCCTGAAAGCCGGGTTTGCTATAAAGAAGAGCAAAGTTAAGAGACCTGCTCGAGAAATCCAGTTCTTAGGAATAAAGTGAGAAGATGGGCGGCGCCAGATTCCCACCGATGTTATTAACAAGATCACAGCAATGTCTCCACCGACCAACAAGAAGGAAACACAAGCTTTCCTAGGCGCCATAGGCTTTTGGAGGATGCACATCCCTGAGTACAGCCAGATTGTGAGCCCTCTGTACCTGGTTACTCGGAAGAAGAACAATTTCCACTGGAGCCCAGAACAACAACATGCCTTTACCCAGATCAAGCAGGAGATTGCTCATGCAGTAGCCCTCGGCCCAGTTAAGACAGAACCAGATGTGAAGAATGTGCTCTACTCTGCAGCTGGGAGCCATGGTCTGTCCTGGAGCCTTTAGCAGAAGGTGCCTGGTGAGACGCGTGGCCGACCACTGAGATTCTGGAGCCGAAGCTACCGAGGGTCTGAAGCCAATTACACTCCAACAGAAAAGGAAATTTTAGCAGCCTATGAAGGAATTCAAGCTGCCTCAGAAGTAATTGGCACTAAAGCGCAACTCCTCTTGGCACCCCGACTACCGGTGCTGGGGTGGATGTTCAAAGCAGAGGTTCCTGCTACCCACCATGCCACCAATGCCACATGGAGTAAGTGGATTGCTCTTATCACACAACGCGCCCGTATTGGAAAACTGAATCGTCCTGGGATTTTGGAGATAATTACAAACTGGCCTGAAGGTGAACACTTTAGTCTCATTGATGAAGAGGAACAAGAGCAAGTAACCCGAGTTGAAGAAGCTCCACCATATAACCAACTGCCAGCAGAAGAAGCACGCTACGCTCTTTTCACCGATGGTTCCTGCCGCATCGTAGAGATAAAACGAAAGTGGAAAGCAGCCGTATAGAGCCCCACAAGACAAGTTGCACAAGCCACTGAAGGAGAAGGTGGGTCAAGCCAGCTTGCCGAACTCAAAGCTGTTCAATTGGCCCTTGCCATCGCTGAAAGAGAGAAGTGGCCAAAGCTCTACCTCTACACTGATTCGTGGATGGTAGCTAATGCTCTGTGGGGCTGGCTGGAAAGGTAGAAAAAAGCCAACTGGCAGCGTAGGGGAAAACCAATCTGGGCTGCTGATGAGTAGAAAGACATTGCCACCAGAGTAGAGAAACTATCTGTAAAAGTTCGTCATGTAGACGCTCATGTTCCCAAGAGTCGGGCTAATGAAGAACACCGAAACAACGAGCAGGTAGATCAAGCTGCAAAAATAGAAGTGTCAAAGATAGACTTAGATTGGCAACACAAGGGAGAGTTGTTCCTAGCTCGATGGGCCCATGATGCCTCAGGTCATCAGGGCAGAGATGCCACCTATAAGTGGGCACGGGACCGAGGGGTGGATTTAACCATGGACAGTATTTCTCAGGTTATCCATGACTGTGAGACGTGCGCTGCCATCAAGCAGGCCAAGCGGGTGAAGCCCCTCTAGTACGGTGGACGGTAGTCCAAATATAAGTATGGGGAGGCCTGGCAGATTGACTACATCACCCTGCCCCAAACCCGCCAAGGCAAGCGCTATGTGCTGACCATGGTAGAAGCCACCACTGGGTGGCTGGAGACCTATCCTGTGCCTCATGCCACCGCCCGGAATACCATCCTGAGCCTGGAAAAGCAAGTTCTTTGGAGGCATGGTACCCCTGAGAGGATTGAGTCAGACAATAAGACTCATTTTAAGAATAGCCTTATCAACACCTGGGCTAGGGAACATGGCATTGAGTGGGTCTACCATATCCCCTACCATGCACCAGCTGCAGGCAAAGTGGAGAGATGCAACAGACTGTTAAAAACCACCTTGAAAGCATTAGGTGGAGGATCTTTCAAAAATTGGGAGCAACACTTAGCAAAGGCCACCTGGTTAGTTAACACCCGAGGTTCCACCAACAGAGCAGGCCCTGCCCAGTCTGAGCTCCTATCTACAGTAGATGGAGATAAAGTTCCAGTGGTACATGTGAGAGGTTTGTTAGGGAAGACAGTTTGGATTAAATCTGCCTCAAGTACAGACAAACCCATCCGTGGGATTGTTTTTGCTCAGGGACCAGGATGCACATGGTAGATAATGCAAAAAGATAGAACAACACGATGTGTACCTCAGGGAGATCTGATTGTTGGGTGAAAACTATGAGTAAATATCATTTACTGAATGTTACTACCATTTTCTGTATATAGCTGTATACTGTATATATATGCATGTATAAGGTATGTGTGTGTAGAGTTAGAATTTTAGTGTTGGTAGTAAGTTGACGATATGGAGATACAGGGGTGGAATGTGGTAGGGTGACTTTATGCTGCTTGTATCCCCAATCGTCTGTTCTGTTTGTGCTGTATATTGTGTTCTGTACCTTTAAACCTTGTTCTGGGAGTGAAGGGAGAGAAAGAACAGCGCGCAGTTTGTTTTGAGAAAACTGCCTGACTCCCCCACATTGCTGCTCTCCGGTGTTCGTCCGAGACACGGACAGCGGTGGAACAGAGATCTCTCCTGTGCTTTTAGCTAGCTAGCTAGGCAGAGAAGACTCCCTGGACTGTTTTTTTTTCCTTTTCTTAAGACTGTTTAAATCTGCTCAGGACTGAAAAACCCAGAGGAGCAGCGAGGGCTGGCACCTGTGGCCCGCCGGGCCTGGACCTTCGGAGAGACTGAGTGAGCTGAGCTACACCCACGGCAAGGACTGTCTCTGTTTGCCATCTCTCTTCGGAGCGGGCAGAGGTTTTATTGTTTCATATTATTAATTCTTTGCATTTGTAGAAATTTTGTTTGTTAAATAAATAGTTTTTTCCACTTTTCTCCGAAGAAGTTCTTTTCCCGAACCAGCTGGGGGGAGAGGCCGTTTGGGTTTGCTCTTCCAAAGGAACCCCTTCAGAAGTTTTCTCCCAAATTTGCCCTAAACCAGGACACATGGCAAATGAAAACATCCAAATGGGACCTCTCAGCTGTTCATCAGACACCACCAAATGACCAGTTACAGAGATAAGACCCCTTGAGCCTTTGATAAGGCCCATCAAGATTAGAGGCATGCCAATCTTGGAGTGATAGGTTGTATTCCACCTCTGAAAAAACAAAATTTATACATTTTTCTTGTTAACTTAAAAAATTCCAGCACACATACAGACCACTGGACATTAAAACCAGCAAGGCTGGCTGGCTAAGGTGCACAAAAGCCAGCAGCACAGCTGTGCTGTCATTGCTCTGTCAGCTCTTGGTTCTGTTCAGCTGGGATTTTTCCTTGTCTTCTTGCACAGCCAGTGCAGTGACATGTTCAGAATTAAAAAGATTACTGGCAGAGGAAATGAGCAAAACTTCAGCACTGGGTAACTGCTAGTCCCACTCCTTCATGAACAACATGGAGATGGGAGCACACTTGCTGGATTCAGCTCTCCACTGGATTTCAGTACAAGCATTTGGGAGCACTGCTCCTGTCTGTGGCAGGCTGGTCTAGATCACAGCAAACCCAGACTACCTGAAACAAGAACAAGAGGAGGGAGAGCAGAAAACTCTAAGCTGAAATGGCCATCAACAACTCAGAGAATAATGACTCACTTTCCAGAGTGTCTGCTTCTATAGCTTGTGGCCTGATTTAAAAATTGGATCTTTATTTTAACAGCACCACTGATGAAGGAGGCCCTGTAGCCTTTTATTTCACTGAACCACAGACCAGTCCCACTTGGCAACCACACAAGACTTCAGACACTACAGTGAGGAGCACTGGACTAACAGACATACCCCACAAACTAGACAATGCTTTGTGGAGCTCAGGCTCAGCACTATTTCTGGAGGCCTAGCATAATCAGCTGCTGTCAAATATTAGACAAATGCAGGGACCTCTTGCTTTCTGCAAGTATTTCCAAACCAGATATATGAAGAAACTATCTAACAATTAGATCATAACTTTTTATTTAAAAAAGAAAAAAGGGAGCATCAGCAAATTAAATGTTTTTCATGCAATTTCAGTGCTGTCTCTCTAGACATCAATTTTTACATGGACCGCTGGAACAAGTCCAGAGAAAGGACTGTTGATTAGAGAGGTGGAACACCTTTCCTATGAGGAAAGGCTGAGAGAATCGGGGTTGATCAGGCTAGAGAAGCAAAGGCTTAGGGGTGACCTAACTGTGACCTTCCAGTACCTGAAGAGAGCCTACAAGAAAGACAGAAAGGAACTATTTACAAGAACACATGGTGACAGGACAAAGGAAAATGGCTTCAAACTGAGAGTAGATTTAGATTACCTATTAGGAAGAAGTCCTTTCCTGTGAGGCTAGTGAGGCACTGGCACAGGTTGCCCAGAGAAGTTGTGGATGCCCCATCCCAGGCAGTGTTCAAGGCCAGGCTGGATGGAGCTCTGAACAATTTGGTCTTGTGAAAGGTATCCCTGACCATAACAGGGAGGTTGGATCTAGCTTTAAGGTCCTTTTTAACCCAAACAATCCCACGATTCTATGACAATTTATTTATTTAAATATACCTTCCTTTATTTACTTAAAATTATTTAACTATTCTGAAGTTATGCTGTAATGGTGAAGAGAGAAGTTGCCCATCAGGAATAGCAACTTTGCAAGATGAGTTCATGTAATTTCTTTCACTTCTAAAAACAGTTTACTCATTATTAGACAATAAAATCCTCCACAATTCAAGAGCTGAGCAGAAGTGCAAGAGAATTGGCACGCTGCCTAAACAGTCCTCCTTTCTGTTAATAAGCAACTCTCCAAAAGTCAAGCATAACTTCAAGTTAAAGTAAACTCACAGCAATCATTTCTGAAGCATTTCAAGTAGCAACAAGCCTAAGGCTTGCCCTACAGTTCATCACCTTGTTCTCCCTGTTTCTTCCTCCTTTTTTTTTTTTCAATGAAGACAGTTCATGAAGTGACCTCCTCAGAAACTCGTGAATGCATGTTCTGGGAGGAACTGTCAAGTGCACAAACTGCTGCGGGAGGAGAGAAGCTGCTCTCTCCTTTCAACACTCACCCCTGTCAAAATTGCCACATACCAAAATAAGACGGAGAATATGACTGCAGAGTGACTCTGAATTAGCACTTCTGCTCTCTTCCTGCTCACCTCTGTCACTTCCTCAAAGGCTGACACAGACTTACCCCAGACAGGCTCCCCAGCACCAGCCTGACCAAGTGCTTCACGTAAGAGAAGGAAGGGGCACAGTTGCTGTTCCTGACGTGGGCGCTGCAGGCGTCCAGCACCGTGCGCACGGACACGCGGGCGTAGATGACATCTTCACACATGCCCAGCAGGATGCTGTTGAGGTGGTCCCCAAGCTTGATGGGCTGGTGAGTGACAAACAAGGGGGAGGCAGGAGAATCAGCTTTCAACAGTGACTTGGGGAACACTCAGAAACAAAAGACACTCAAGGATGTACAGTAACTGTTCATGAGACTTACTGCCTGCATTATCTGAGGGCCAGTTTTGAAAGCCACCAGCCAGGTGGAAAAATAGTGGCATTCAGCCTCTGGATTCCACTCCTACTCTACAAGGACCTGGCCTAAACAAGCTGCCTGACCTCTAAGGTCAGGACACCAATGACTTTCTCAAACATTTAATGAGGAAGTGAAAATAAAGTAAAAGGGAAAAGGTTCAGAGGAAGTTTTAATTAATTTTGAACACAATCTTAAACATTCTGCCACTCATGGGTAAGAAATTCGAACCTCATCACAATGATTCTGTACAGCTCTCTGTGCTAATTTTCTGCAGTTCCTCACCTCACCAGTATTTTGCAACAGATGTGTTAGCATTCCCAAATTCCAGTGACATCACCAAACAGCATCAACAAAAAAGTAAGGAATGAAACAACCAAGCAGAGCTTCATAACTGCAGGACAACACCCATACATCAGTCTAAAAAAAATAAATCTAGATGTGTTTCTGCTCTGCCCATTCAGTGAATGCAGCACGCTGCAAGTGGAATATCCCTCCCCAGGGTGCACAGCAGTCAGTGGTAACACTTGTTCTCAGGTGCTGCAGGCACTTGGGACCTGAGCTTTCTGATCTGCAGCTCTCCCAAAGTGGGTGGTTACCCACAAAGTACAAACACTGTCAAGCTTTCTCCATCACAGAGTGCTTCAAACAATTGCAATCTCTCAATCTTCCCTGTGTGAGCACTCTTAAGGTGAACCATAGAAAAGGCACCCTGGACCACCCTGATTTAATTAATACAGGCTTTTCCCATCTATCTCTTTATCACTTCTAACTACTCATAAAAATCGTGTATCTGAATAAGATATGAATCTCATGTTCAGCCACACTCCCAGCAGAGAAGCAGCTCATTAATGAGCAGAGGCAGACAAGTACAGAAAACGTGTTAAAGAAAAGGGAAAATCTGCACATGCAATTTAAGGTACAGAAGTTATGTCATACAAAGACTGTCCAAGACAGAGGATTCCTTCCAGGCATACCTCACCACATTGTCTTCGGGGAAATACTGTTTTATTAGCAGGTAGAGCATGCCTTCCCACTACATTACTGAGGAACTGTTGCTACACTCTTAACACCAAAGGAAGAAACAAGGAAAACATGGACTAAAATTCATGTCTACATTCCTCCAACACCTACCTACTTTAAGTCACTCTCTTACTATTGTTGAACACTGCTCCTTTCATCTCACACAAGACAGGAGAGCAAAGAGAGAAAAGCCCTAGTATCTAAGAAAACTAGGGATTTGGGACAGGCACAGTAGGCATTATGAACAGGTACCCGTAAATACTCAGAGCTTTTAAGCTTTTTACCTGACTTAGCTGCATTCAGGCAGCTGCTTCCAAATAAGCACAACTGAGATCCCAACTACCAGTCTGTTAAAGAAAATATTAGGAACTGAACACCTAAAATGCTGAAGTGTTTCAAAATTTTCTTCCTTAGTTTTATATGTAACATCAACCAGTAGGAACAAACCTAAATCTGAACCACAAATAGCTTTTCCCACAGCTGCAAGCCCATTATTAAATGCTTTTTCAGAAGCACTTAGCACTTACTCTTATTTTCACTCTTCTAGATATTTACTTCTAAAAGCTCAATTGGGGGCAGGAAAGGAGCACTGAGGAAGATAATGAATCCCATTTATCTTCAGTCAGCTTCAGCAGGACAGTCTAAGAGTTCTGCTGGGTGTGTAAAATAACCACATTGAGCAACAACGCTCGGGTCTAAGCAGTCTGCAACTGTGTCTGCATTGACTGACAAGTCAATAGCAAGAGTCTACTCCCTGTTCCAAAGAATTCATATCCTCTCTTGGCCATTGTGAAAGCTAAGTATCTATATGTGCCAAATCCAGACTCAGAAGCTATGGCAGCGTGGAGAACAAGTTGCTTTACGATGTGCAAAACAACCATGGTACTTCAATACTTATTTTTATGTAAGCCTAAACCAAAACAAATTATTTTCTCCTTTGTCAGCAGCTCAAACTGTGGCATTACAGGAGAGACTAGCCCAGATGTATCTTCATGGAAACTAACAGAAATGTGCTTTCAGCACCTTCTTCCCTGCAAGACACCACCACACTTCACAAGAAAAAGCTCCAAGCATGGGAAAGAAAACTCCTGTACTGTGCAGTGACTGGAACAGACTGCCCAGAGAAGCTGGGGAGTGTCCCTCACTGAGCCATCTGGGTGCAATCCTGTGCCCTGTGCTCTGGGATGACTCTGCTTGGGCAGGGAGGTTGGACCCACTGTGGTCCTTTCTAACCTGACCCATTCTGTAAAATGCTGGGAAAGGCATCTTAGTCCTCAGTGTCTCAGTATGACACCCTGACATGCAAACTCAAATGCAGAGTCAGTCAAATGATATCAAGTCTGAAGTTGCATATTAAACAAAACCAAATCTAAACTTACCTGACTTTGAGGAACTTCGTGGTCAGCTCCCCAAAAGAGTGCCATACCAAGAGAATAAATATGGACCTGCCATAAGACACAAGGCTATCTGTCAACTCATTGAACAAGACTGGAAATGCAAAGCAGACTTTTGAAGGAGAGCAACTAACTTAACATCATTTTGCTTAGAAATACATTTCTGGTATTTAAGCTCAGTTGTCTTTCAAATCCTACCTCTCCTTTACATGAGGTTCAGAGAAGCAAATCCTAGTGGTACAAAACATATGGCACCTCACCAGTGCCTTGTCTTCTCTGTTCAATTTTAAGCTTTCATCTCACACTGAAGCCAGAAACTTATGTAATCCATACAATCAGCCTGGTGTGGTCTAAACCCTGCATGGTTGTGTCCAAGGAGCCTTAAAATTTGTATCTGAAGGCAAGGCAGACCTTAGCATGACTCAAGCAGGGGGCTGTGCTAATGAAATCACAAAGACTGGGATCAAAGGGAAAAGAAGGAATGAACAAAAGAATATAAACATTTAAAGCAGTACCTTAATCTGTAACTGATATTTTAAGGTACAAACACATTAGCCATCACATATATAATTAATGATTAATATATATTCAACAGAATACACCCATCAGTACAGGGACTAAAACCTTTAAATACTTCAGAATTAAGAGCACAAGCACATGCTGGCTCTGCAGGTAGCTCTCAAAACAAAACAGGTGAGTGTAGAAAGAAAGCACAGTTTTTCTGGACTCTGTAATGGCTCTTTATACCATGTTCTCAATAATATTTGTGGTATTTAAAGCAATAAATTTATTGAATAATTCTGGAGGCAATGGACAATAGTTACAAGGACAGCAATGAATTAAAAGCTCATGTAAGTCAGCCTCTTCACCAACTAAAAGTAAAATATCTTACTTAAATTCTAGATATATAAATTGACAAAAATCTGAACAGGTTATGACAGTAGTCAGAAAAATGCAGCATCAAGGGTTCTAAGTTAACACCATCCCCCATCCAATCAGAAACAATCTTTTTCAAATACTGAGAAAATTGCTCCCTCTCTGGTTTATTATCCATTACCCTTTCAACTGAAAAGCTACCAAGTCTTCCTTACATATCAAGATACGCCACAGCTACACAGAAAAAGGTGAATATGCTTTCACAGCAATAATGAATGCAAAAACCAAACTTTTCAGAAGAAGCCAACAAAACACAAAAACACAAAAGCAGTCAAGAAAAAGCCCCGACCAAACAAAAACAGATGTTCCCCAACTCATTCAGTCCCCCAAGAATACAAGAACAGCAATTAAAAAGCAATTAAAAATTACTCCAGTAAAATTAGTTAATTCTCATTAGAGACAGTGTCATAGTCCTAAGTCTGTCAGTGTTCAAGAAAAATTTGGGCAATGGTCAGACATTTCTGGGTTACCCTCTTTGGAATCTGGAGTAGGACTTGATAATCCTTCAGGATCCCTTTCAGTTCAGGGTATTCCATCATTCTGTGATTCTGAGCTTCAACATACCCAAAGATATTTCCAAAATTCCATCATTCTATGATTCTGAGCTTCAACATACCCAAAGATATTTCCAAAAATGAGATGCGCAATCAATCAGATCTCTAAACTAAAACTTGCTACTCTACTAACCCATCTGAAAACAGCTTTCAAAAGCAAAGCATTTATTCAAAAATTCTAATTTTTGTACTATGATACTTAAAATATGTTCCACAAGATATAAATCAACATGAAATAATCTCCTAAGTCAATCTCCATTCTAATTTTGAATGGTTTGCTTACTCTATTTCCAATAAGCTTGCAGACCTCAGACATATTTTGGATTCAAATTGACTGTGTGTCTTGGAATCAAGGAGTATTCACTTACTAACTAATTTTTTTTTTTAGTATTTCTCCTTGAATACACTGTTAATTTGTTTTAGCAAGTACAATCATAACTAAAAAGACAAAGGCATCCCTGTCACTGTCTGATACAAGGCCTTAAAAAACAAGGCCTTGTTTTTCTGCCTTCAGGAGCTTTTAGTAGAACAATCAAAAAGGAAAACACCAATGATTTCCAGTAAATGAATTCAGTGAACTACAGCCAGCTGTGACAGAAGAAAAAAAAAGTTTAAATGTATCAAAAGTTACCACAGTCAGCAAAGCAAGATCTGATTTTGGGATCTAAGAAGCATGAAGTCAACATACTCCTCACCAAGAACCAATGCACCACCTGAGGCAGAGTTTAACAGGAATGCAAAGGGAAGCAGTCAAAAGAAAGAGGGAAACACGTATAAGCCATTTATCAGCCCTACTAACTTCAACTAATAGAGTCATAAAAGGACACCAGTTTTTGTACAAAGCTGTGTTTCAGGGAGCTTCCTTCTTCCACAGAAGCAACTGAGTGGATCACCTTCCATCCAGCAAGCAAGGCCATGCTGACACCAGGAGAGAAACTCACACAGCCCTAATCAGAGAGGATTAATCAGCGCTGCACACATGCAGAGTGCCAGCATTTGCTCACTGCCTATTGGTGTGCTCTGTGTTGGCATTTACAGGCCACAGAGGTCCCTCTGAGTGCTTCCCTCCTAAAGATTAAGAAACATCACAGCATGGCTTTTCATAGTAACAGTCCTCCGTTTATTTCAAAAAGAAAAAAGTGGCATATTGAATGCTGGCACAGAACAAAGCATGCAATCAGCTCTGACAAAGGTCACAAACTTGTCACTTCAGAAGTATTTTTTCTGCCATTTTCAAAGGCTGGTTTTGTACATTAACTTGGAGTTGGCACTAGAGGTAACGTTACTGTCCCCAAAAGTGCTGCCCCTCTTGAAATCAAATAAACAATCCCACTACTACGACTACAGGATTTGGCAGCTGCATCCTACATAACTGAACCTGAGTCTTCATTGATGCCAGTGTTATTTTTACTTCTCTATTAAAACTTTCAGCCTAGGTTCCTAATTGTTTATAGTTTTGCCATAGACAAAACGGCAAACATGTTTTATTATACCACTGATTTTGACAATATGCAGGGCAAGAAGGATGTCTAAAGGGCTTGGGAGCAATTGTGGATTGTCAGTAGGTGTTTGGTGACATAGCCCTGAAGAAAACTGACTATACACAAAAAGCTGCTAGAAGAAAACACTCTACACAGAAACACATGTTTTAATAGTCCTCGTGCACACAACAGCAAACAATGCCAATACCACTTTCCTCTGGAGTAAGAGCTGTTCTTCCTGAGGGAACACTGCCAAATGTCATAATTGTTCCCAGATTACAACACTGGCTGTGGCTAGCTTTCCTCTAAGGGTTATTGATTCAGGGAAGCCAAGGAGATAGAAATAGCTCAGCTTCCTTCTCACTCCCACTGCTAAATACCTTTGACTAAGCCAAGGGAATGGTTTTCTGGGGAAAGTGTTACCATTCACAAGAAATTCTTGTCAAGAACACAGCTGAGAAGATAATCCTTTTGACTGTACCTCTCAATGACCTGGAGGAGATCACACATACAAACCTCACCTGTCTGGACATCTACCCCTGTGAAAGAGTTAAAAAGGAGGAGTGGAAATTCTGTGCAGCCACTGCCCAAGTATGCACATGGCCAGGGTCTGACTAGAGACTCTTCCTCACAGCTGCACACAACCATAATCACTATTCCACTTCAACCAGCAAAAACAAAGGAGGAGGAGCCCTCCCCACACCCCACAAAGGAAATTACACTAATCACAAACCACAAAAAGGGACAGTTTAAAGCTATTTTGTGGAGGGATCAATAGCAAACCACCAGAGCTGTCTGCCAAGGGAGAGGCACTGTACCTTCTCGAGGTCAGACAGGGACGACAGCGAGTGGTTCTGCAGAACCTCGGGGGCTGTGAACGCTCGCAGGTCTTGTTGGGACACATTTTCATCAGTGAATGACACGCTGCCAGATGGGAGCAACAGCAGAGACCACGGAGAAATGATGAATCCCAGGGCAGCAGGATCAGCTGTAATTGAAAAGGGAAAAAAAAAAAAACAACCCACCCTGAAAATGAAGCAATGTTGTTTGATGCCCTCGCTGGATGTTAGTTTATTATCAGCCTACAGACTATTAGTGGAATAGATTCATGCTTCCTTTTCCACCTGTGGTGTTTCATAACCACAACAACCACCTCAATTTTAATCACACTGGGGAGTAACACCTATCTTTTATGACTGTTCTTTGCTACTATTCATACCAGCAAGCTCAGGAAGAGCCTGCTAAAATACTCACAATCTCATTTATGTAACAGCTGGCATATAAAATGTTCCCTTTCTGCTGTGCACATGTCATTAAGGCTAATTCTACAATAGGAATGGAGTTTGCTCCTATCCCAGCACAGCACCACTGCAGCAGCAAT
Source organism: Phylloscopus whistleri (assembly GCA_017589585.1). NCBI lineage: Eukaryota > Metazoa > Chordata > Aves > Passeriformes > Phylloscopidae > Phylloscopus > Phylloscopus whistleri. Next base: position 956,346 of record JADMLD010000108.1, on the reverse strand, counting down.
GCTTGGAAGAGAGTAGACCAAGTTAGTGGGGAAGGAAAATACTCATTAGAGAGGCTAATGTAAGGGGACAAAGCAGAAGAATTTTGGGGCACAGAAGTGTCGCAGTCACTGATATGTGGCAGTCGACACAGACACTGCACTCGAGGTGCTTCATTAGAATCATCAGAAGGCTTCAAGTATCACCATCTTGTTATTAAAGAGTATCCCATACCTTTCTTCTGTATCATCTACATGCAGCTCCACACAGCTCCAGCTCTGTCTCTCTTCTTCCTCACTTCTGTCTCGCTCCTTCCTGTCCCTGTCATGGCTGCCTACCCCTGTCTGTGCTATATACAGCACCTTACCTTTTCTGGCCCTGGCACGACCTCCTGTCCCTGGGTCTTCACAGCACGGCCAGCAGACTCCAACTGACTCCAACTTCTCAGTTAACTCACTCTTTATCATGCCCATGGCTGTGAGGGCAAGGTGTTTCTACTCTAGGATAATTAACACAGCTGTAACATATCAGAGGGGAGATTGGCTTCAGCAGCATCTCCTTTTGTCTCCCCAAAATTCCAGGCTGTTTGTACTCTAGGATAATTAACACAGGTGAAACATATCAGAGGGGAGACTGCCTTCAGCAGCATCTCCTTTTGTCTCCCCAAAATTCCAGGCTGTTTGTACTCTAGGATAATTAACACAGGTGAAACATATCAGAGGGGAGACTGCCTTCAGCAGCAGCTCCTTTTGTCTCCCCACAATTCCAGGCTGTTTCTACTCTAAGATAATTAACACAGGTGAAACATATCAGAGGGGAGACTGCCTCCAGCAGCATCGCCTTTTGTCTCCCCACACAGATGTCCTTTTTAGTCTAAAGTGAAAAAAATATTACAAATACCTGAAAATTTCAAAACAAGCACTGAAATTGCAGAACCAAAAGTAACCAAGATATGCCATTTGCTGGCTAGGTTTTTCATGTCTGAGAATACTGCTGTCAAACTAACTAAAAAAAAAAACCCAAACCACCATTTCCCTAAGTCAAAATATTTTTTTCTAGACCTCAAACATGAATCAGCTCAGTTTCACTGAAGGAGGCATGAGGTTTTACCGAGTAAAAATAAAAGCTAACTTCCATTTTTTCATAAGCAAAAAGGCAATAGCTCTGTCTTCTGCTACACAATATATCAAAAATCTGAAGAAACACACATTTGAATGACATGTCCTTTTCCCTTGACATAGCCAGCAAAAGCAGCAGAATAATTTCCTCCATTAGCATCACCACTAACATTTTCCACTCTCCAGCTCAGGATATTCCTACAGTGCTGGTTCCTAGACTGCTGAACTATCTTGTAATCTAGAATATTTCTAATCTCTTAGGAAATGTATTAAATTACTGCTTGCAGGTATCAGGTGTAAAAGGATCTCCCAAGTAAGTCCTTCAGTTTTCTGACCCCACTTCCTCTGGAACAAAAGGAACAAGTGCTGTTCACTGTTGTGGCACCAAGTTCAGATGTTAAAAACCAGAAAAAAATAAAGATGGACAGGCCATTCCTATGACATGTAACGGGAAAATACTAGATTATACAGCAAAGCTTCCAAAAACATTTTTAGGAAGACTACCCTAGTTGGCCCTTGACTTTCAGAAATTATCCTGTGGGTAACTACTGGATTCTGCACCACTTCTGTGTGTATTCACCACTGATAGAAAATCCCTAAACAAGCAACAGTCACATAATATTCTAAGATTTCACCTTACGAGTCCCAACTCAGGAACCTTAAGAAATGCAGAGGGCTCCAATCTTAACATAACATTCTGTATAAAAAATACTTGAAATACATAAAAACTCTTCATATTCTGAAACATACTAAGACAAAAAAAAAAGAGAAAGATTTAAAGAACAATTAACCCCGTCAATTAGTCTGAAGTGTTCCCAATATTTATTTCAACAAACTTTAGAGCATTTGTCCCCTGCCAATGTAGAGTCTGAATTTATTGATCCACCCCCACTCAAGAATCTTCATGACCTGAAGCAAGGTAAAAATAATGTGATAAATAGTGAGTTTAGAGAAAGGACTGATTCTGCCAGGCTCTTTTTATTGGCATTTTCTGAGCTCTCTTTCACTAGCTTATAACTAATACAGCAGATCACAGTGCCTACATCACAACTCCAGGGAATCTCATCTATTGTTATGAAGGATGAGGATAAAACAATTAATTCTCCAGTTCCTTCCTTAAGGCATGCATCATAAACCAAAATAACTGTCTCAAAGCTCCAACCAGGTAGATACACCTCAGGAAATACTTTTTAGCAACACTAAACACTATTTAGTGTTTTCAGTAACACTATTCTAGTGTGTTTGCACCATGGATAAAAAAAAAAAGTAGCAAAGGTGCAACACATCAGATAGCCAGCAACTGTAAGAAAACAAAAGAAACTATGTTTCAGTGATAATATTTGTGTCATCTTCTGTTTAGGCTTTCAGAATAATTTACAAGAGCAGGAAGGGTAACACACTCCTGAAAATACTGAGGAAAATGACAAGACAAAAAAAAAAAAAAAAAAAAAAAAAAAAAAAAAAGAGAGAGAGAGACAGAGAGAAAGTTTCAAACTCTTTTCTCTAAAAGCACTGGAATTCAGGATATGGCTCCTGGTCAATTTTCTATCCAAGGGGCTTTCAACTGTGCTAGAGCTGCCAGCCTTCTGAGTTAATTTCAGAACTATGCAACTCAGTAACAAAACACTTGTGAGAGCACAGCATTTCAAGCAGTGCCAAGACAGAGATAAATAGTGTGGTCTTACTTAAAGTGAACTGGCTTTAAACACAATAAAAACAGAAATAATCTTCAGCTACAGAGCATCTGCCAAACAAATGAGAGAAGAAAAAAATCCTTTATGTGCTTTAACAGCATACAAATAGCCTAAGATAAAAAAGACCCACCACGTTCTAAGAGACACAAAGACAAATATTTGAAATGGATCTATTTTACAATATTGATGGCAGGTAATCTTGAATTCCCAAGCTACAGTCACAACTCATGTCAGTCCTTCAGGATCTTTTTTCCCCCACTTCTCTCTTAGGCCACAGCCACACACACAAATCTCTAAAAAGCACAGAACAACCCAAAAATGTACATGAGGTTTTCAACACACATCTTTGTTTCCCTCCATAGCCCTCACTGAGACAAGTAAGATTTCTCCTAAAACAAAGGAACCTGAACATTTGTATGCTGAGGCCAGGCTGGAGGCAGGCAGACCACTGGCTCACCTGCAGCCTGGCCAGGACGATGCCAGCACATGGGACCACTTCTGCTGTAAATCCTCTGCTCCTTGGGCTGGGGCAGCATGTCCCTGCACACCTGGTGTGCAGGGCAAGCAGCACTGCAGCGTCCCTGCTTCCCTCTCCCTTTGGCACAAAGGGATAGCAGAGCTCTGATGGGATACTGAACCCCTTGGAAAACTGAAATGTACTCTATCCTGAGGATACTGGAGCAAGGAACAGGGTGAACAATTAGTTTCTGAGATCAGTGTCTGTTCCTGAGCTGCCCCACAATCACACACCACACTGCACTTCACTGTTGTGCTGACTACATCCAGCAGAGCTCTGCAAAGGGTGCAACTTCTCACTGAGCCTCTCTGGTGTCAGCAGGGTGGGTGGAGGAAGGCTGAGGAATAGAAACTAAAAAATTTTTAAACCCTAATCAAACGACAAAAGCCCAATCTCTCTCCTCTCAGCAATCAAAGGATCAAATGTCACCAGATGATGAAAAAAGAAAAATCATTCCCCAACAGTTACTGGCAAAGGGGAAAAGCAATTATTTATTGCATGCCAACAGGGAGGAGCTGGGAAATGAGGGTTTGGGGTTTTACCCCTTCCTGCTGCATTTTTCCTCTTGTCGACCAAACCAATCCATTTCCTGCTCCACCCCAACTAGGTCTATGACTCCTTTGGACTCACCACCAGTCCCCATCAACACATTTCACACTTTGCCTTCCTTCTTTTTGTTACACTTACTCAAGCAAAGCAGCTACAGTGGTTTGACTGCCAACAAGATTTACAGGTCCCTGAAAACCATAATCTTCCTTCTTCACATCCACTTTCAGATGATATAACTTTTCTTTACATAAATCATTTCCCACATGCAAAGTTGCAAGACATTCAACTTGCAAAGACAATCTTTCTTCACCCAGCCTGTCTTTTTAATACCAGACTCACTTTCCCCCTTCTCCTCACCCTTCCTTTAGATACATGTCTCCAAACTTAAGGTCCAATTACTTTCAGAATCCTCAACGCACACTTTAGAACAGGAGTGGCCTGAGTGACATATGAAAGCTCTCCCACTTTCAAGTTTAGATAAAACTTTTCCAGTTAAACCCAGCAAATTAGAGGGACGCCTGTTTTATAACTCTCAGCAGCAGCAGCGAGCACAGCACTCTCCTTATGCTTATACACTCACATTTGAGATTACTTCAAAGACTTGTTCCTTTGACCTCATGGAGTTCTGAGTGCAAGATACAGCACGTCTGGAACAGCTGATACACCCTTTCAACAACAAAATAGTTATTGCAGATAATTAAACAGATGTAAGAGAAGGGCAGGTCTGGTATCGGCCTTTTCAAATCTCCAGGTTAATCTCAACATCACCAGTGCAACTGATGTCAGATCTGCAACTGAGTCCTAGATTGTCCTTCTCCTTCATTTAACAGCTTATAAAGTGCTGACAAGACAGCTACCAGTGCTGATCTTCTAAATTGGTGATTAGCAACTGGGCATTTCAATCTAAGCTTTCATTTTTTGTAACGACAGAAACAAATTTGTCAAGTATTTTTAGGGAGTTCAACATCTGTTAGAATTGTAAATACAATGAGGGATAAAAATATGCACATTTCTGTATCTGTTGCTGAATCAGGCATGATATGATATGCATTTAACCATAAAGACAATGGATTTTCATCCTGTGCTTCTTTTATTCAGTGCTTTGATGGATAAGAAGGTAGACTCACTAAAAGACATGCACAACTTTTATATATCAAGAAGTCATCAAATCTTTAACAGAAGCTTGGTTTGGACATTTTTTTCTAATTTCCAGAAACTAGCTTAAATAAGAAATTAATTGAAGAACAGGTTCTCATTTGTCAGAGTGACAGCAAGATTCCCAACTTGAAACAAACTACCAAAACTCTACCAGGATGACATACATAAATAATCACTTGGGCTGGCAATTCCTTTAAGTATCTGTGGTTCCTGGGCTGGTGTGGGGAGGCTGCCAACAGATGGCAATTTAAGAGCTGGCTATCGGCCTTTTTTATCCCCCTCATTTCAAAACAGCTGGAGCTCAGACCGCTGAACAATATGCCTAATTTGAATTTTGAAGGAACAATGTACAAAACACTCAGCAAAGCTTGTATTTTGTTACAGAACAGCATGTTCAGGGACTCTAGGAATCTGGACAGGGAGAAAGAGCACTTTTGAAAGCTGGTCAAAGCTGAACATGTTATCATCTTGCAGAAGCTAAAAGCTTGCCCCACCTCCCTCTGCCCAGGAGTGGTCAACTCTGAAAAATTTTGGAAACTCATCCCTGAGTGAATAAAATAGCTCTTCCACACTATATGCATGGAAGAAATGGGCCTGAAATTTCCTTAGGATCCCCTATTTGCTACAAGTCCTCCACAAACAAAGAGCAAAACTGAGTCAGAGAAGCCTACAGGAACCCCCCCATTTTCTATTCCTGCATGTCAACACCACGTTCATACAGTAGCACAGAAGCTGATATTCAAGATGACAAAAGAAGTTTCTAGATTACTTCGTTAGTGAAGACAACCTTCATTAAAGACTGTCTGGTTATCCAACTCTTGCTGGGAGGAATTAGATTACTTTTATCAAGCTTAGCTGCAACAGAAAAGCTCTTTCATTTGAGTGTCTCTTGAAGTGCATTTTACCAAAGGCTATATCCCAGGTTAATTAAGAGCATGCAACTGAAAATAGTTTGCTGAACGAGCAGAAAAACAACTCAATAAAACAGCTTCATCTCCAAAAAAGAGACAGATTCTTCTGGCACTGATTTTATCTGAATTTGTGTTTTGGTCTTCATGGATAGGAAGTAAGATCAGAAGCTTCTGCCACCTTAGCTGGCAAACATTCCCCTGCCTTAAAAACAGGTATCAGAAGTCCTGGGGCAGATTTCTGTTTTGGGCTCTCATCTTTCAGTACTTGTTCTTCTGAAGGAGGGCTGGATGTGCTCTTGTTGTCGATGCTTGCATGCAGCCCTCATAGAGATTATGGTAACTTTTCTGTACTACTCTCAGGACAAGAAAGGGTGAGCTCTTAGTTTCAGTGGGGACTCCCTTCTGGAAAAAAAATTGAGGCCTCGGATAAAGTTTTAAGTGGTTTCACGACTGTGTGCTCATACAACTGTGATCCTGCAGATGTGGATTAGAAGGCAGAGTTCAACGTGCCAATTCTCCCAAAGTTTACAGGAGTAAACCTCTAATCATTCAAGATCCCTCTTAAGTCAAGGTCTTAACAATCTGCTCTCTTAAAAGAAATAACTCTCCTGTCTGTCTCCAAGAGACAACAAAGAGTAAAAGGGAGGAAAGCAGATGCCAGCTTTCCTTTTCTTGCAATATGAGAAGCAGCAGGACAGGTCAGTTGGTCAAACTCCAACAATAAACTCAGCATTCCTAACAGGGAAAGCACACATGGGCTGCAAGGACACTAGTAATGGGAAGAAGGTAAAATTGAATGGGATGTCAGAACTACCTATAATTCACCTGGCAAAAAACATATTGGAGAAGTTGATAAAATTCATGTTTGTAAGGCTAAGTCAAGTGTGATCAGAAATCAGGCACCATAGAGCAGCTTCTTCTGCCTCCTCTGGAGCCTGTGAAGTATCCAGCAGAGACCACTCTCAGAGGCTCTGCACTGCAGTAAGAGAGTCTGACTCAATAGATTGTCTAAACCAAATCTGAAAAAAAAAAGCCCCAAACTACCTAAATGTTGAATCCTGATAAACTTCTACACCAAATACTTGCAAAAACCCACAAAATATTCCACCCCAAATAACAAAGATGTGCCCCTTGCACAGTGGCAAAACAATGACTGCTTTCGAAGCATGAGCGTTTGATTTTTCATTAATAAAACTGAATAAGCTCACACATGCACGCTTAGATAAAAGGGCACAACCCCCATAAAAGTGCTGAAATACTAGGATGCATCATGGGAACATATCCTTTATCTCAGAACGAGTTAAAGGTGTTACTGAAGTTCAATATATGGGGAAAGTATTTATTGCTATTAAAAAAAGGAAGAAAGGGAGGGAAGTGTCTTAAGGATTTGCAGATTTTAAAGAAAACAAAGGAAAACATAAGGAAGGGGGAAAGTTCCCTATTCAGACCCAGTGCTAAAATGTGTATTATTAGCAGCATTGCAGATGCTGAGCTTGGAGCCTGCTGAGGTGAGAGGGGGAGGGAGGAGAAATACTTCTACTCTTTTGAAGTGCAAGACAACACCACATTCCTCTCAGTAGCTGTGTAGGTGTCACCACTTGCATTTTTGGGGAATCACATCTAGCCCTCTGGTGAAGTTTTCTGTTTTTCACCTTTGAGACAAAACCTCTTCAGAGCACACTGCTCACGACTGCACAGTACTGCACCCATTTCTATGTCCCCTTCCATACCTGAGTGTGCCAATGGTCTCAGACTTCTTTGTCACTTTTTTTCCTATGTTTCCACCTCACCCCAATGGGTCTAAAATAACTGAAGTTATCACTACAAGAAACGGGATGTGCCACAGGTTTTGGCAGAACATGAAGTGATGGCTGAAAGCAACCTTTGGGCTGGGGTGCAGAGAGGCACTTACCCAGAGACAGCCCTAGGAGCAAGGTGTTGTTTGGGTTTAGAGCCCAGGAAGGGACAGGGCAGTCTGCTTATATGGCATGTTCATATAACTAAGATGTTCCCAGCTCTGCATTTACCACTCTTTAAAAATGCTTACCTTTTCTGAATAGCTCTTGAAGGCTCTCTGCACTTTGATTCAAAATAGCCCATATTTCCTCTTCTTGCAGTGGTCCCCCCCGAACCTCCAGTGCCTCTGCTAGTGACACATGCATGTTACCTGGGAAATAAAGAGACTGGTGTAAGACTAAAGAACATCTTTTCTTCTCTGTGCATGCAGTAGCAATAACCCATGCTCAGCCCTCGGTCACAAAATTTCTCCAGCATTAACAGAACCCATCAAACATAAATAATGCAAAATGTTCCCTATGATGATGAAGAATTTTGAGCACCCACTCCAGGAAAGCTCAGGTTAAAAAAAATAATGATCCATATTAATATTGTAGGCTCTACATCCATAAATCAACAAGCTGGCATTAATCCATATGCTATGGGCAAGAGCTTGCTCTGTTTATAAAGATGACAGATCGATCAGTAGTTTTAGGTTTATTAAAAGCTAACAGGTTTATTAAAATAAATCAGCTATTAACACGATTTTGACAGGTCTAAGTCAGTGAAACTGCTGGTAGGAAAGGAAGATCTTCCTCCTTTCACAGGGTTGTTGATAGCATCCCATGACCATACTGTGAGAAGCACTACCAGCAATTATGCACACAAACAAAACAGTTATGGAACTGATAGCTATGGAACAGCTTCTCCTTGCAGTTAAAAAAACAAAACGGTTAGCAGCACTCTACTTATTACACGCCCAGAAAACAAATGAAGATTTCTTCCCCAGATAAACAAGGTTTGCTTCAGTATTTTTTGAAAGAGCTAAACCATTTTCACCACACAACAATCCAGTGTTCTGTTGTCCAAAACCATTTGAAGACTGAAGAATGCATCCCTAAATATTCTGGCAAAGCAAAGCTTCACCCGCTCCATAAGCTCAGGAACAAATAAACCACGTATCTGCTTAATTACCCCAGCCTTCTATGGAGTGTTCTCAGATGGAGCACTCATGCCAATTTATATTTCTGATTAGGATGCAGCTGCAGTGGCTTCTCTCTGTGCTTCTCTCCAAAGCCCAGAGAACAAAACCTTGAGGCAGTGAGCTGCAGCAGGAGCCTAAGGTGTACTGCCAGTCATCACTAAGTTTGTTACGTCTCAAAGGCTCCAAAGCTGCTGCTGGGAGTGGAAAATACAGTTCCACAAGCAATGCTGATGGTCTGGAAACCAGTAACTGATATCAGCAGTTTTAGATGACCCAATGGTACTGCTGGAAGCTCCTGCCCTTCCTTTAAATCACCCGACCCAGAGCCTCCCCATCACACCACGCAATCCTGGCTCAGGTGTATGGATACTAACCTTACAAATTTCAAGAGGGACAGGCTTATAGGCTATATTTACTTTGCCAGCTGTCTAGGCAGCTTGATGCCTTTCATGTGTTTTTAATTACAGATAACCAGACTTATACACACGTAATGGCTACATAGAAGGCTGAATATCCTGCAGTTTTTCTAACTGAAAACGTGGGTTTTGACAGTATTTGCTAAAATACTAGCCTTTTCACCTAGAATTCCACACTACTACTGAAAAACTACATATTTCTGGCTGCTTCTCAGCACAGCTTATTTTTCCTTATTTCACAACTTGCCAGTTTGTAGCATCCAATTACTGTGCATATTTACTAAGCCAGATATATTTTCAACAATTAACATTCAAAAGTCATCATCAAAAGATAATGGAAGGGAAAGCTAACTCAGATCACATTTAAAACTAGATGAAATCCAAAGAGAAAAATAAATAAACCATGAAGAATGGAAAGGTAGAGACCAATGCAGACTTGCAATAAGTGGATGGAAAAGCAGAGAAAATTGTGCTTGCAGTCAGCATGAGATTCACACACACGAGGCACAGAGTGAGTGTCTGGTCTCACTGTTCCAGGAAATTCTGTGATTTCATGCCACTGTCTCAAATTTCAGTAGGTGCATCTAGAATTGAGCTACCTGGATTATTCAGATTAAAGATGTCATCCTCTTCTAGGGACTAAAAATACACAAACTGCAAACGAAAACTTCCTGTGATAAATATTCTAAAGGAGAACGCAAATCATAAGAACAACACAATCCCCTCTTCCCTACCCCAAATCACTCTCTGCCACTTCCCTTTTCCCCATTCTGTAAAATGCTGTGTCCTCTCAGTTGTGATTCAATGGTGTGGACTGTTCTGTAGCAGATACAAGCCAATTCCCTATTTAACAACACAACAGAGACTGTCTGCTGAAACTTCCAAACACATTACATCCTCAGTGAAAGAATCCTACAGCAAACAATTTCTTGATCAGAGTAAGAAGCAGCATGAATATACACACCCAGCCACCCAGGCCTCAGCTGCAGCAGTGCAAGCAACAAGATCTGCTTGCATTTTACAAACAGCAAATAAAATAAATAAGAATCGATAAAATAAAAATCAAACACACCACACAACAAAACCAAACTCTTTCAGACTGATTTTGAAAGCCCAAGCAAAATCCATCACAAAACCAAAGCACAGCCACACACAAAATGCTACAAGCTGGGATTTGAGTGGGATTCTCACTGAAGCAGATCTTTTTCAGTAACTTTTCTTCCTCCAAATTATCTTTAAGCTGCAGTGCTTGTCTGTCTCAGCAATGGGCAGACCAACACCCTGGCCATGAGGATTAAAGAACCTCACACCAAATGGTTCTCCAGCACCAAGGAGCTGATTGAGGGAAGCTGGGGGGAAGCTGTTGGTGGGAAATGCAAGGCCAGGTCTCTCCCCCTGTCCAGGCCACCTGCCATCAGCCAGGCAGGGATTTGGAGCTGACAGTGGAAGTGCACAGCTCAATACCTATTTCCACCCCACCAGTCTCAGAGGTTTTTGCACAAGAAGAATTTTGTAGAAAAGCTGATGTTTGCAATGCATAATTCCTTCAAATTCGCTGTCTCCTTAGATCCTGGGAACCCTCAACAGCATGTGAACACAGAAATGTAAATGCTCAATACATGTAAAAGCTTTTGGTTCTATGCAATACCCCAACATCAGGATAAATTGCAACATAAGGACTATATTGAGTAATTTTTCTAAGAGAAAAACATGGAAAGATTTTGTAGAGTACCATATCAAAACCATGCTCCTGGCAGTCCCTTGTTTTCAATGTTCCAGGCTGACCAGCAAAGAAATCTGGATGCACTGGTAAGGTTTTCTATGGACGCTTAGTCAGTGCATGTCAAGCTATTTTTCTTGCAACAAGTCCCCTCCTTCATCTCCTCTTGATCTAAGGGAAGCAAGATCTGTAATCCTGTGCCCTGTTCCTTTCTCTTGTTGTAATAAGGATGGACAGATTAAAGAACAGTGAAAGGTGCACCTTCCAAGGATGAGTTCACTTCCCCCTCTCTTGGGCCAGAGTTACAATGGCATCTGAATATGAGGCCACAGGGAGATGGGATCAGGGTGGGCAAGTCTCAGGGTCAGGTGGTATGAGCTCCACACGAACTGCTAGGGCATGGATTACCCATGCATCCAAAATTCACACGAGACCACAGCACCTCCAAACAGGGAGATCTGCACAGCAGAGGGCACAGCACAGTGCAGGAAGGCAGGACAAACTGAAAGAGTTAGCACTGGAGGTGCACAGACATGAACCTGACAGACTGCTTGTTCTGGGGCAGAATTTACTCCCAGGCCACACAGGAATACCATTTCCACAGGAAGGGAGTTGCATCCTGTGGAGGCAACTTTCATGCTCCAGGACAAGAGAGTAAATTCAGGTGTAAATCATTTATATTAACAAGCTCTGAGTGCAGTTTCTCAGCACCATCCAGCCCTAAGCCATGCAGGCAACACAGTCACGGGGAAAAACGTTGCCTAAGCCACAGGCCTCTCCCATATCTCAGACAGTTTTTGAAAAGAGACAGACAGCTCACACACTCCCCAGTGAGTGGGATGGGGCTCTGCCTCTTGCCTGAAAACAAGCTCAGTGACCTCCTGGCTTTGAAAAGTCTCATTTTAAAGTCCCAGCAACCCATGTTAGAAGCACACTACCTGTGGAACATCCAGACCCATAAGGCAGCCTTCCATGTGCTCTGTCCCAAGACAGAAAGCACAACAGGAGCAGCCCTTCACACCAAGTAATTCTGTCAACATGACTGTTTGCAAGGTATGCACTTTCTCCCCTACCACTTACAAAGCCTTCAACACCAGCTCACTTTTTCATTTTTTTGTTTATGCATGTGTTAAACGCTCAGAATTTTCATTTCCCCCAGCCACCACCACTTTTCCTCACACATTTTAAATTTTAAACTGAAGGTCTCCAACGGCAATGAAGAATTTGGAAAATGTTAAAGGCCTGTTCTTTCCAAATTTTATTGACCTGTCGCCAGCCAAAATCTTAAGAAGCTATTGCCATAGCTGTGATTATTGAAGACTGAAAGACTGTAATACAGTAATTTTAGTCAAAAAGTTTCTAAAAACAGACTAAAAGTTGAAATTGCTTCAACTTAATTTGGTGTTTTGGTTTTAGTAACATCCCTTGCTTTTTCCCTTACCTTGTGCATCCACATTTTTCCCCAGTGTTGTAACTTCAGAATAAAAACTTTTAGGCAAAAATCTGTGCTTTAGCATCAGCTAACTGAAATGCCTGCCCTACATGACACTTGATATTTCATAGGAATATGGTGCCAAGGCAGCTGCTCTAGGCATACACTCTGCAGGTGTTTTTAGGTGTGCAAGAAACAGCAAAAAAAAAATCTAGAATAGCAAGCACTGTTAGAATGCCTCGATAATTACAGGAAATACTCTGATATTAGTTTTTAGCCTTTGACAGAATTTAAAACAAAAGAGAGCAAGAAGGCTCTATATACATACGAAATACTTTCCATGGAGAAAAAACCCACCTCATTTATCTCATGCAAAACACTGTTAGCTGACCTTAGCTGTCCTGAATATGAGCAATGTGCCCCCCTTGCTCCACAGGGACACCTGGACAAAAGGTGGCAGGTTTTGAGGAGACTTTCCTCTCAGCAGATGAGCCAAGAGCCCCTTCTTGCCCTCTCCTCTGGAGATATAAATGCCTGGAGGCAGAAGTACATTTAGCAAGGCAATTCTATTCAAGAGAACCTCTCAAAATTCACCTTTCTTATGCCATGACTAGCTGCCTGAAAATACAACACTGACACTTCATTCAGCACTCACTGAGCATGAAGTGTTTTCTAAAAGCACTCAGCAGGCACAAGTCCCAGTGACACTGAACTGGGGCTGGACCTGCACAGTTTAGGAAGTCTGCTCTCTCCCATTTCAGAACCTGAGCACCTTAAGCCATTACCATGCCCTGTAATTTCAGAATCCTGGCATCTATCCTATTTATTTACATTGGCCCACATCTTACACCCCCTAACAAGATCTGGACTACATACACCGATTAGTCTGTCCCCAATAATACTGTTGTCGAAACTGGGCTGAAGTGCAGAACCCTGGAGCCAAGTTAGAAAGCTTGCACTTCTCTGAAACCTTATTTTCAAATCCACACATAAAATGTGGTTTTCCTACAGCCACAGGTCCAATTTGCATAGACTCTCCAGAAAATAAAGCATTATTTGCAAATAGTCAAGTCAAGCATGCAATCAAGTCAAATACACAAGCTAATCAAGTCAACTGTGCTTAAAGAATTTTTTTTTTCTTTTAGAGTCCTGCTCTCAAGTTAATTACTGCACATTAGTCTCAATTATTGTTTTGAAGGATAAGGAAACAAACCCTTGTGTCACATCCACTTCTTAAATTTCTCCTATAGATACAAAGAGGGGGGGACACAGCTCCAGAAGATCCAACCACCATTCCCCCCTGCTTTTTAAAAGTATTTAAAGAGCTGCCAGAATCAGGTAAACCAAACTTTTTGTGAAAAAAACCCACGCTCTCATGGTGCTTTTCACTCAACCTGCAACCTGACAATATTACCTTAGCACTATTCCTTCTCTTTCATTTTAGAGAGGTCAGCAGAGATTAGTATTACCACCCAAGTATTTTTCCCCTCCTCCTGTTATGGAATAGATTAGCTTCTTCCACTCACATATTTTCCTCCCATGTTCTCCTCTTTCTCCCCCCCCGTAGGCAGCAAAAGTCAGCAAATGTCAGCAAAACAAAAATCTCATAGCTCCTGGGCAAATCCTCAACCTATACCAAGAAAATTTCTTTGACACTGCATTCCCTCTTCAAACTGATAGCCTGCTGCTTGAGCTCAGAACTCCTATAAGCAAGAAACAGAAACTAGCTCAAATTTGTGAGCAAACACAATATGAAAACACTGGCAGAGTATAAATCTTGGCCTTTCAGATGAGCACACACAGATGAACAGATGAGATGTTAGCATTTCTCCTCCCAAAGCCTTAAATCAGTATTATATTCCCATATCTGGAAGCCAGAGGAATGTGACATACTGAGAATCTTGGCTCGCACCTCCAGGACAAGCAGTGTTTATTTTACTCAAAAAGTGCTTGCTTTCTTTCCTGGAAGGTGGAAAGAAATCAGCTTTTGGCCTTGGCCTGAGCACACAATGGAAGAGGAGCAAGGGTTAGTGTTGACTCCCTCCTTTGCTCCTCTGTCTCCATCACCAGAACCAGATAAACTTGTTTATCTGAAGCTTCGTGTCAGGCAAACTAGTAAAGCCAGTCCAAATTGTGTATAATGATCATGAAAGTCATGTTTTCTAGGCAACTGCAGAATGCTTTTTTTATACATGAGGGTAGCTGATGTTTCACATTTGATATTAAAATTTTATTCAGAAGAGTATGTAATTATCACTACAAAGTAAGCTTAATCCACATAAATCGTAGCATGACTCTCGTATTCCTCTCTTTGTTTAATTGTCAGTGTAAGATTCTTGGGCAACTCCCTTATTTTGCTGTTGATCTGCTCCACCTCGCCTTGATGCATTTCTCATACTTGCAACTTTCATTTTAATTGCTAAGTAGGAGCAGAAAACCTGTGACTAAAGCAAGCTTTAGAAAAAAAAAAAAAAAAGAAATTTCAGGACTACAAAGCAGCTTGGCAAGAGTGACACTTTTTAAACAGCACATGAACCAGTAACACCCTCATTCACACACAACGAATTAAACCCTTCTAATGACCTGAAATAACCAGAAGCAAAAAGGCAATCTTACTACAGGATGGAGGGATGATGTGCTGTCTGTCAGACAAAAGGCACTAAGAATGGCACCTCCAGCTTTAGTCCAGCAGTTATTCCATTGTTTCATGCATTCCTCACATACTGTGGAAAGGTCATGACTGAAGTCTGTCCTTACTGCTCTCAGCACAGCTGAAGAGGGAATGAAAGCTTTTGTCAGAGGAGCAGAAATAGTGGCAGGCACCTGATTTAAATGTCATGGAGGCACCAGAAAGCATTATTCTAAGTCAGTAAGTACTGCTTCCCACCATCTGTGACATTCTAAAGCTATCTACAAATAAAACACTGGGGCTCTGGTGAGCAAGCGAAGGAAGCAGTGATAATTACTTAGTTGGTACAATAACTGCTTTTTCATTCACTACATTATTTTATATTATAATATTATTCATAATCAGTTCCCAATGTTTGAGAAGAGTAATGCTCAAATATTTAACACCAAGGTATAAATTGCCACAGACTAGAAATTTGGTGACTCTACCAGTAAGTTTCACTAATGGATCAACTTACTTTAGAGTAGATTTTTAAAAGCTTAGCTTAAGGCCTCTCCATGGTAATGAAGTGATAACTTTTACTACATCAGACAAATTCTCTAGTACCAAAGGGGGCTCAGATTCTGTCAGAATCCTTTCCAGTATCAGTAACAGAAAATGGTTATCTTCCTTTAAAAATGCCACCAACCTTAGTGATAAAGAAAAGTGCCAGGTTTGCAGTATATTTGTAAATAATGTAGAAGTCAATACAGTCTTAAGAAGTATAAAGACTGACCCTACCATATGTTATTTCAAAGCCTGCCTTTAATCCTATATATTGACATCCAATCCTTCACAAATGGCTTTTTAGGCTGTTAAGGTGAGCAAACTGCACGGTTTACTTGGGGTTTGAGATTTCTTCCTTCCATGGCAGAAAGGTGGGTCTGAGCAAAACAATCTTTGTCAACCTCATATATTTGACTTTCAGACATTTTGGGAAAAGGAATTAGCATAAAAGATATACCACCATGGCATATCAAAGCAGTTTTTCCATAGTTAAAAATGACCTCATCTATGACACTCGTGAAAAATGCACTGGATTCAGAAATAAGGTTTGTGTTCTTCATTTGGAAGCAGCATCCTTACACACAAGAAGAAAGAGAGTTGATGACTTGTGTACTCAACCAGAAAGAAAATCCTGGTATTCAGAGGACAGTTCCTACTAACAGCTACCTCATGTCCTGCCTGGAAAGGAAATAATGTTTGATAATGGAGATAAAGCTGGCTGAATAACAGAACCAAGTCTGAATGACATCTACCTGCACCTGATTCCTCCAGCAGTGCTATACCAGATGTATACAGGTGAAGAAGCTGCACTGCTACAACACCAGGATTTTTTTTAAGCACACATTTAATTTGAGAGCTAACAAACTCCCACATGGATCACCCTACCTACCACATTTCTACTAAACTGCACTTGCATGGGTTTTGCTATAAAAATTAAAAAAAAAAATTCCAACCAATTTAAAAGTTACTATGCAGCCAGCATCTTCTGTAGCTACTCTTCTTACAAATACTCCACTGGCTTTCTTACCCAATGCCCTAAGCTGGACTACATCCTCACACACATTTTTTTTTTCTGCCTGTGACTTGGTGGAAATAGCTGATGAGTCCAAATAATTACTGATGGAGAAAGGTCATCTGGAGGGTCTATTATGCACCAAGACTTCAGTCTTTGATGCTCAAAAAAGTAATATTCCCAGCTCCTGGAAAATTCCTTAAGCAATTATATATGCTCTATGACACAGGCAACACCAGGAATTGCAAAAAAAAAAATAAAAAAATCATTTCTGGGAAAAAAAAGAAGGAGATATGGCATAAGGAACAGAACATTACAAGGTCTGCAGATAGATGACACCGTGGATATCTTATCTGTGAACTCACCTGTCTGGGAGTAAAGCTATTATTCACACAAGAGATGACTAATTATTATTGTGAAAGTCTGAATTTCTAGCCTGAAAAACAGACAAGATGGAACAGGGGTCTACACTTCAGCTGTCAAGAACTGTACACACAAGAAAATCTATGTCTCTAGGACCAAAGCATAAGCTGAGAGATTGTTGCTCTGCTTTCCTGTCAGTTGAAATAAATGCTAATTCAAGCACAATAGCAAATATCAAGTCTTATTCAAAGAGTACTTCATTTTCTTCACTCTTCTGTAACAGAAGAAAAAAAGTAATTTTGCTCTCAGAGAGCCTCTCTACTCAGACACAGTAGTACAAGGTGCAAGATTTATACTTTTTATATGCACAAAAATACAATTTAAAACATCTGTGATATATTATCCTCCTATTAGGTGTGAAAGCCTTTACAAAGGCTTAAGCAGGAGGAATCAGTGACTAATCTCATAAAGCAACTCCACTGCACTTCCAACTGAGAAGCATAACTGACAATTCTCTGATGCCTCATCAGGAAACATCAACACTCCAAGGGAATGGCAGAGTGAACAGGCAGCTGGCTGGATTTGACTTGTCCACGCTGCCTCAGACGAAGGCAAGCTGATCCTGAGGGATGGAGCACTGGGAAGTGCCATGACATACTTGGCTCTCTGCACTTTATGTCTGTCAGCCTTCAGGAAGGATGTGCCTTCTACAGTGCCCAATCATCTTGAAAAAGAGTGTGTGTCCCCCCACATATGCACTGTGTTACCCACTACCTGTATAAAATGTGTGGATGCATATACTCCAAACAGACCAAATATTTCACTTTGGTTTCACGTTTCTGCTGAAGGACAAGAGAGAAACCCTGAAGGACAAAGAGAGTTACAAATGGGCAGGAACATTGATCAGTTTTGAGAAGTCAACACAAACTACCTGAAAGCCTTGTTAGAGGGTCCCTAAAGCCTATTAAAGGTTTTGCCCAAGGCAGATTTAAATAAGATTCTGGAAGCATTTGGAAAAAACAGATTTGATACCAGCAGATGGGCTGCAACTCTAATAAGAGACCTCCATCTGTCCAGAAACCAGCTCTTCACCCAATACACACACAGAGTATTGCAAGTGTAGCACCAGCAAGCTTTACAGGATAAAACCATCCCCTGCAAAGAACTTCAGAAGTATCCATCACCTTTAAAAGCCCCTGTCCTCCTAAGAGACTTCACTGCTCTTCCTTTTCTCCATAAGCAACCAATTTTCCAGAGACAATTTAACCTGTTCAACTGTTATTTCTTGAAAGCACTTAACTGCTGTTCATGTGATAGGAAAGATGCTTCCCTTTGCTGAAGTGATGCTGAGCTGAAGAGCAGACTGTTGGAAAACTGTCCTTGAACAGGAGACACCTCAGTTTTCCCCCCAGTAATTGAGAATCTGCCTATGTAATGTAATTTAGATGACAAACCAGTAAGGTCCAATATGAAACAGTATGGGGTTAAACCAGAATACAGGGGACACCAGACCTCTGAGCTAAATGCACACAGTGCAAATACAGAGATCTCTGCTTCTGCCTAACACCTGCTTGTCCCACAGAAACTGCTTCCACATCATCAAGTGATCATTTGTCCTCTCAGACTGCAGATCCCTTCTTTCTCCACTTCCTTCCACACTCAAGAACACAGAAGTGAATTTAAGATTTAAGCTGTGCTTATTCTCTGCTTATACACTCCCAACCAGTAACCAATTTGCAGGGCACTTAGAAATCCAAGAGCGAGCAGAAAATATTCTCTGTTCTCCTCCATGCTGGGAAACTGAGCCACTGCCCAGAAAATGGAAGACAGGCTTTACATGAAGGATATTATTCTCTATGGGTCGTCATAGGATTTCCCTAAATTCTGAATTATCTGCTGCAGGTGCTCTCATATTTCAGTATTTACCAAGTTCTTCGACTTCTCTGTTAAATCTGTTATTAGCAGGGTCTTTAAGCACACTACCCACCACCACCTTGCAAATACTGGGAAAAAAACCTGGATTTTAAAGGCAGATTTTCTTTACCCAACCATCCACAGCTGATCCATTTCCTGCAACTGATAGTATACATCACAATTTACCTATTTTTTGCCCACTCGACTCTTCAGATGTGGTATACACCAAGTATTGAGAACAGTATATTTATCTGTGTGACAGCTATTTAGCAGCATGCCTAGAGACAGCCATCAGTTCACAGATTCCACACAAAACATGAAGATTTTTGGTCAGGGAAGTTTGCTTTTTAAATGAGCTCTTCATGGAGGCCAAAACCTTCCCGAGCAGCTTATACTGTCTAGTTTAAATCCTGCAATTAGTAGGTTTTAGCTCCAGATTAATTAGTAGACAAAGCCACTGGAAGACTTGGAATGCCTATGGTTAGGAAATCATGATCTTCCTTCAAAACATGAGTTGACACAGCACATATGGCTCTGTGCCAAAATGATCTGAGTTAATCAGAACCTGACCACTGAGTCCTCAGCCTGCCACTCTGCTCCCCACACTTCAGAGAAATACATAATTACATCCTGCATGATTCAGTACGTGTTTACAACTGAACAATTGTTCAATTGGCTATACTGCCCCTTGAACAAGTTTCTAACACACCCCATCTATGATTCATCCCAAATTCAGCGGTTACATGTGATTTATTCAGTCCTACAGCCACGACATTCTCCACGGCCTAACTGCCCTGAGAGGTGCTGTGATTACTAGTCCTTCTCCTGCCAGGTGGGAAACTTGGCATTTCTCTTTCACAAGACATTCGTCCACTTGTTATTTCTGCCCAGCTTTAAATGCTTACCAAGCTTCTGGTTTCTGAGCCAAGAAAGTGAATGGGATTTGGAATGTAAAGAAAGACCCTCACCCCAAAGGACATAAGCTTCAGTATCATATGGCAACAGCATGAAAAACCTGCAAGAGTGATTCTGCAGCTCCTCAGCAGACCTTCCACACAAAACAGTCTGATCTACAGCAAAGACAAATAGATAGTCAGTGATGTAAGAGTGTGATTTAGCTTCACACACCAGAACGGACAAAGAACTCCATCTGATCACTATCTGCACTCCATAATGTTTTGGTGCTTGGAGAGATTACAGGACAGAACAAGCTACAGAAGATGGCATTGCCAAAAAAACAGGAAAAACAAGACAGCAGCACCTCCTCCCATGACATAATACCAAACCTCCTATCACTAAAAACCTCCAGAGTTCTGGGAAGTTTTGCTTTGTCTGGATGATAAGCATTCATATTAGAAGGACAAAAAGCCACATTACACCCTTGGGCTGCATAACAAAGGCAAACCAGCAGAAACTTTTCCTCTACAGGCCTAGAAACTGAGAGGGAAGTGATTCACAGCATCATCCTTCTTTCCTTTTCTTTGAAGAACATTCCTGTGAATAGTAATGGAAAGCTAGCCAGACTGAGGACATACACAGGTACTGCCCACGTACAAATTATATTTGCTGTGTTGGAACAGAACCAAGCAGAAGGTCACATTAATCTCTGAGGCCGCTGCCCAGTGAGGGTTTAAGTGAAAGGAGAATAGAAGGATAATGTAACAGCACTTGAATCTTTTATTCATGCAACTGTAACAAAGGAAGTTAGAGCAGTTAAAGAATGTATCAAATCTTGTTGCCTTCACAATCAATTTGATGATGCTGTATAGGACAGCTTAACTCTGTAACTGTAACTACATGGAGACCCAGGAAAACAGTAACTATGACCACCTAAAATAAAGAGAAACACCTAACTGACAACAAAAAAAAAAAACAAACAAACACCTTCCTTCAAAACATTGGAGTTCAAGTCTTCTATCATCTAGTCTGCATACAATACACCAACTTTCATCCTTTCCATGTATGTCTAGAACTTTGACAACAATCCAAATTTTCTTCCAGTCCTGAATTTAGTATTGTAATTTTATTCTTGCAAACTTAAAGAAAATGGATATGTTATTTAGAGTATTATTTAAGTTTTCAGTAGGGCATAAACTCCTAGGAGAAAATTCAGCTTTAAAAAAAATTCACAAATCTGCGTGAAAAAATCCCCACGGGCTGAACCTCTTCAATTCTCATTTCCATCTTTCCTTGCTAACTAAACACTTTAAAGATTATGCATTCATACATCACATAGGAATTTCAGAAATGTAACACTTAAAAAACACCACTTGGAGAGCAGTCCGAAACAGATTTCCAAACTTTCAAACGTTTTACCGGCGGTTTCAAAACATCCTCCCATCAACTTTGCTTACAAAATACTGAATTTGAATGAGAGTTTGAGTTATCACACTGGACCAGTTGTACTGGTTTGCCTCAAGATGCATACACACTTAACCTGACAAAAAACAGTAGCAGCAGTCAAGGAAGAAGCATCAAGTGTTTGCCACTTACAGAAATACCCAAGTTGGCATTGACGTAAAGAGGCAAGGAAGGAGAAAGGAAAAAAAAAAAAAGAAAAGAGGGGAGGAACAAAATTTTACAGCCTTGAGATGGAAATCTTAGAGACAGGAAAATATATTATCTTAGTCCACAGTGGGAAGTTATCCAGAGATTCCTAACTGTGCACAAAAACTGGAACCAAGACTTCAGAGAGCTGAGAGAGAAGAACAGAGAGTGTGCCTGCACTAAAGCACACACAGGTTGTTTTAGCCAAGGAAAAAATACCCAGCTCACAGACAAAGGAGCTGTCAGGAACATTAGAAACTTTCACACAAGAAAAAATAAATTAGAAAGTCATTATAGATAGACACCAAGCTTTGCTGGCAAAATTAAGGGATTCAATTCCAGAAGAAAAGTACTTTTTCCTCAAAAAATTGCTTTCCCACTTGGTTTTACACTACTGACCCTTTTTCATCCATGCACCTAGACAATGAATATTAACCCAGTTGTTCAGGGGGAAATAAATGTATAGAAACCATTCACAGCCAGCATTTTAAAAGGTATAGGTTAAATTTTTGAACTTTGGCAAAAGATTTAATTGAAGACAGCTGGCATTAACCTAGCTTCTGCTTCTTACCATGCTGATGAGTGACTTCTTCCATTTTTTAAGACTTCAACCTTGATTTTATACCATCAGTCTATAAACAGGTAATAAAAAAAAAAAACCAACAGTTTCTCCCACTGGCAGATGGGAGTGGGGAAAAAAGGAAGGTGAAGGAAACCCAAACTTTCCCAAGCCAGAAGTCACACGCAATTTACAGCTGCTCTCTATACCCAGGTGCCTGCTGGTGACTAAGTCTAGCTTTTTTCACACAGCAAAATCTGAATTCCACAAATTCTTTGAAAAGAGTTGGAAGACTTAATACCTTGAGGTTCCAAAACGATTGTAAAAAGCAACTGCTCTTTTAAGATGCATATTACTTCTTGGCACAAACACTGTGTTGTTTGTTGCCGGTTTGTTGTGTTTTTTTTTTTTTTAACTGGCATTTATAGCCTATCACTGAAAATACATCATAAGCCTTGAAATGAATGTTGTCTACATAAAAAGTATATATATATATATAAAAAACCTATTAAAGTCTAGACAGGCAATAGTTTATGTTCCATTTCTCCAAAACCACTGAAGAGGGAAGCAGAACAAACAGATTTTGCATCAGCAGCAGACTTCCCAACCAGCAGTTCATATTACGGTGAAAAGTTAAAATTCTGTGATCTTCAGCTCTTTAATATTCTCAAAGCAAAGGCAATGGGTGGGACAGAACCAGAAATAATTACTGTGGCTATCAAAGGGTTCAGTTAATGTCAAGCACAAAAATATTTTCTATAACATTGCAAACTATATTCTGCACTGTGCAAGCACCAGGGAAATTTCCACATACCATGTTAAATTCAATTTGCTGATTCTATTCTGCTCACTAGTTGAAGACAGAAATCCCTCCAGTGTCTGACACTATCACAAAACTAAGGGCTTTGTATTGAAAAATGCTCCTTTCAACTATTCTGTGCAAGGCCAAAGAGCACACAGAGCACACGTGGTGGTATCAATGCAGCACAAGAATCTGATCTTGAGGGAAGCAAGAACAAAAAGAATGCCTCCTGTTATACAGAATGGCCTTCCCTTCTTAAGTAATATGTTTCTCATCTGTAAAAGGAATCCAATTATTTATGTCTCCACAAGTTGTTTTTTGTTGTACTTTTCATGTGATGCCATTTAAAATGACAGTTTACGTACATATTTTACCTAGTAGTGTATTTTCACTTTCCTATTCAACAACTAAAATTACAACCTAAATGGTGACATCACCAAAGTGTTCCTGTCTTCTTCTCCCCTCTTCCTGAGCAGCTATTTTTACTCTGGAGTCATATGCATGAAAATTAATTCCCCTGATAACCTGGCCATCCATCCTTTAATCCCTCCTTAAGCAACCTGAACAAAAGGGAATACAGATTCCACGACAAAAAGGATGAAAAAAAAAAAACAAAAAAACAGGAAGGAATTGCAGCTGGAACCAGACAGGTGTTCTTCTCTGAACATCAAATCCAGCCCATGTGGACACACTAAGCTTCAGAGGCAGATCACAAAAGATTTCTTATTAAGTTCTGGGCATTTTTTTTTTTTAAGAGGTTAAAGAAGTTCTCAGTTTGGAAGAGCTTCTCATTTCTGTGGGTTCAGAAACTTCAGCAATGTTTTTAATACAAGAAGTCCTAAACTGGATCCAGCCAGCTCTCCCACCCCCTTTGCTGGCAATCACCAGTTTATTGAGTTCCTGAGCTCAAGCTGCACAGTCAAATCTAATAGTCACTAATGGTCTCTGTTCTGTTAACTTCTCTAATCCCCTCCTGAGCACATTTACACTTTCACTCCACATGACATTTTGTTCCAGCAGCACAGCTGCAATTAAGCAGTTCACAGAGAGTGTTTTCTTTTGTTTGCTGTAAGACAGCAACTACTTCTCAAATTTCACTAGAAAATAACATGCTAGGGTCTTGAAGGACCCAGTCACATCAGTAAACGTTTGCAGCTATCAAAAAAGAACAGAAAATTGTTTCTTCCAACAAAAGCAACAGATCTTCCAGCATACTAAATATTTTCTCTTCTTAAGGCATTGCATGGATATAAAATTTCAAAATTATTATAAAACCATTTTTAGGATTTTCCTTAGTATTTTGTGACAAAACAGCAAAAATCCGGCTTAAAGTTTTCTTCCTTAACACACCATATTCCTCAAATACACAGAGATAGAACTGGATCAGAGCTCAAGGGAAAACAGACAAAATATTCTTACCAAAACAATAGATTGAAACAAACTAACGTGATACAACGGTATCAGAAAACCTCTAAAAACAAAACTAATTTTAACAAAAAGACAGTTTTTATAATGCATCCCGCTTCTGAAACACCCAAGCCTTGTGCCAATCGTGGTGAGCACAGACATTTTAAACTGACACAAAGGAGCTTTGCACAGCTATTTCACAGTGATTGAGTTCTACGTGCTAGCCCGTGTGCCTAAAGCTCCAGGCTGATTTGGCTGCCCCACGCATGTGATAACCCAACTGCAAAGCCACTCAATAAACGAGTCTATATTTCTGATGAAACAAACTTTCAGCACTGCCAGCGAGCAAATCTTTTATAATCAGATAATCTTTAAATTCTTTATTAAGGTCATTCAAGGGATTCAATGACGGGCCACGCTGAAAAAAAAAAAAAAAAAAGAAGCTGTTCAACATTTAAGGTTGTTTACTATTAGTTTGTTTTGCTAAGCATTGTCAGATGATAGCATCAGAAGAAACCTCTTTCAGGACATCTTAGTCTAAAGTTTTGGGGTTCCTCAAAAATTTCTAGTGTATATTTCTTGCAGATCTTATTAAATAGATCACTATAACAAGACTTCCCCAACAAACTTCTGATTTTCAGAGTCTGAGCAACCTTTCAAATAAAAAGGGGTAAGATGATAAATAGTTCTAAAAAAACCTACAAAAAACAAGAAAACAAACAAACCAACCCACAAGATAGAAATCAGATCATTATTAACCCTTGAAGACCTTGAACATAACCACTAAGCTGGGAACATCAAAAGTACTTGCAGCTATGAAGGCCTGAAAACCCAGCCCAGTCTTTAGGAGGAAGAAACCTCAGCTCACAGAAGCCTCACCACCAGCACATGAGATAAGGACATTCTTGCAAAGGCCAATAAACCTGAACTAGGGGGAATTGAGGGTGTCCCAGCACATCTTGAATGAGCCCAACCCTTTCTTTCTCCCCCCCCTTCCTTTTGTTCCAGACTGTGTACTCCTCCAAAACATAATGCTTTTCTAACAGTTTTCACAAGCTAGACCATCTAGATCAAAATTTTCCAGGTGCTTTACAGGTGTTCTTGCTACCTTGTGAAATAATTTCTTCCTTTTTCAGATACAAGCTGAAATAACAGCCCACAGCTGCTGTTCTTGTACAGAGCACTATTAATTCATGGACATACAGACATACACTGCGTTGTCTACTGCAGTGTTGTGCATCAATAAGGATGTCAATAGCATTTGCATTCCACTTTCATCCCACTCAAATTTCCAGTGAAGTCAGTAGGGAGAGTCTCATCGTTCTTCAGGGTGTATCAATTCAGATGCCAGCCATAAATGTCAAAGCTATTTTTATGGAAAAAAATATCAAAATTTAAGTTTTCCCTAGACTGCAACATTTTTAAAAATATTTCAGTGGACTCACTAGATGTGCTATTATTTTTTGCTGCCACTTTCTAACAGTACAGTTTTCTAACACTAATTAATAAGCTGAATGTTTGTGCAAGTGTTTCTGAAGCTGTCTCTTAATGGCTAAGAGGGAAAGCCCTCAAGGTGCAAGGCACTGGTCTAAGAACAGAAAAGGTGATTGAAGATACATGAAAACTCTAAAACACAGAGTCTATGAAGGCCAGACAGAATCTTTTTCCTCCTGGAAACCTACCCAAGGAAAATCCTTTACCAAAAATTGCACAGGGAGCCTATTAACAAATAAATCTCTGCATAATGCATCCATACAGACAGTACTCCCTTATTTCCCAAATGTCAAATTAATGTGACAAAGTCCAATTTTGAGACTCACAGAAGTTGAAAGCAAACTGGTTTCAGAAGAACAAACAGAAAATGCACCTCAATCACTGAAAAATAGTTAAAGCACACTAAGGCACTTGAAAGAAATACCAGAACAAATCCTCTGAAGGAGAAACCAGTACTTATCACCTGTTGAAGCACCCCATTTAAGGAAGTTACACACAGTCTTTAATTAGGCTGCTGGAAGGCTAGCTCCACATAAACCCAACCACACAATTGTCTAGTCAGTGACACACACTACGAGATGTCTCTCAAATCAACACGTGTGCTGTTCCTCACTGGCATTAAAAAGCAAAGTGGAAAAGCAGCACTTGGACCATCATATCAACCATTTGCCTTGCCTGGGACTCAAACTCCCAAGTTGGTTCACTGAAGGCAAATACAGCTTTTGCACTGACTTGAGGAAAGAGAGCTATTATTCCACTGGTCATAATCCTAAGCACCAGGAGGAGATTTTCTGTCGCAGTCGCTGATATGTGTCGCAGTCAACATGGACACTGCACTTGAGGTGCTTCACCAAAATCATCAGAAGGCTTCAAGTATCTGCATCTTGTTATTCCAAAAAGTCTCCCATACCTTTCTTCTGTATCCTCTAAGAGCAGCTCCACACAGCTCTGGCTCTCTCTTCTCCAGCTCTGGGTCTGGCTCCATCCTGTCCCTGTCACGGCCACCTAACCCTGTCTGTGCTATGTACAATAACTTACCTTTTCTGGCCCTTGCACGACCTCCTGTCCCTGGGTCTTCACAGCACAGCAAGCAGACTCCAACTGACTCCAACTAAACTCTTCCCAGCTCTCTCACTCTTTATCATGCCCATGGCTGTGAGGGCAAGGCTGTTTCTACTCTAGGATGATTAACACAGCTGTAATATACCAGAGGGGAGACTGCCTTCAGCAGCATCTCTCTTTGTATCACCACAATTTTCCACCTACTGGTTTAAAAGGAAAGGTGCCAAAAGGCAAAACTTCTGCTCGATTTCCCCTCTCTAACTTTCCTCTGTTGAAACACTAAATTCTGTGAAGAGAGAAATGGGTAAAATCAGTAATAACATAATGCTAGCCCTTGATGAATTGTGGTGGGAGAAGAAAAATCAGCAAGCTATTTTACAGCACTGATACCCTGATGAGCAAACTAGGTAGAAAAGTTAGACTATCTGTGTATGACATGGTTAAATATCCACATGCTTCATTTTTTTACCCCTCTATTGCTTAAGGCAACATCCAAGTAGAACCTACCATCATTTAAACCAGGTATTTCTAACAGCTGAAATTTCAGACTTTAATTTAGCTCTCTCTTTAGTCCATTTCGTCTTTTAAAATAACAATATATTGAAGTGGTTAGCAGAAAAAAGTCAACAGTCCCATCAAAAAAGATGGGATACATTCAACACCAAATAAGGTTGCTGACGAGTTTGAAATTTTGTAGTTAATATTTCAACAGCTATGTTCTACAGGGGAGAACAGACACGGTTTTATGAGTCAAGTCCTGTTACCTTTCCCTGGTGACCCTAAGAAAACCCTGGAACCACGTGCATCACAGGGTTTTTATGGCTTTTTTTATGCCCTCCATGTAGCCATTCATGTCTATCAGAAAACTGGAAAAAAACCACAGTGCAATATGCACATGCTACAGAGATGCCGAAGAAATTAATATTAAAAAGGGGAAAATCCTCATCTGAAACACAAATTAATCACTGGGAACCAATTCCCCTGTGCAAACAAGGAGCTGCAGATGAGAGTGTCTATACCTCTAGAGATGATGAGATAAACTGTGTTCTGTCTGTACTCAGCAGTAACTTAGAAAACCTTTGCACTCAGATCCTTGGGGTTTTTCTCTAACAGGTTTGGAGGGCCTGACCACCACACAAGCAGAACACTGGCTGCTGTTACATGATTAAAAGTAAAGACAGGTTACAGAATAGACATGGGACTCAGAGAAGCTTCCATTTCCAAGCAGGCAATTATACCACAAAAATTATTTACATGAACAAATCTTTATGCCTTGCAATGCCAATTCTAAACAGCACTTAAGCCAACCAAAAATGCAGCAATTTCAACAAAACTGGCAGAACTATGCTACTGCAATGAACTAGTATTTATTGGCATTTTCATGCAGCATGGTGCTAAGATTCCAACACACCAGGATATCCTGGAGTGTGCCTGGAAGATCACTGTCATCTGCCTGCTAGAGAACATCAGCTGCACCTATAACATACACAGATGTAGCCAAGAAAGCTTTCACAGCTGTTGTGAAAATGGATGGGAAGCACACAAGAACACAGTATATCCACTGATTTATCCAGCTTTAATTATGATGAAAAGCACACAAAAAAATTAGGAATTTGTATGCTCTAACAGGCCTTCTCCCCTCAACAAACAAAACTGGCTTTCAAGGAAAAGTCTGATAGGAAAAAACCCTCTTCTTAAGTTCTTTTACTTGAGAAATAAACAGGAGTGTTTCCTAACAAGCTCAGTATTAATTTCAAGCTTACAGCACAAATAGAAGTCACCTGCAACAGTGTTGCTCAAGAAAAGTCACCCACGAAGACTTCCAGCTCCAGATCCACTTTATTCTAAATAAACCAGACCTCAGGCACACCGATTTCCAATGTAACTCTCTGCACATGCCTGAAGCCAAGTACCCACACCACTACAAATACTCAGAGAAGGTGTCAGCACCACACAAAAGCCATTTGCAGATTCACTTTCAAAAACTTCACCCAGCTCTAGAGAACGGTCCCACCCCTATTTCTCCCACAGATACAGACAAATGCTCTTTAGGAAGACAACCTCCAAGAAATACACACAAAAAAAAAAAAATTAGCCAGAGTTGGACAAAGAAACCACAAAACCCTAGAAAACCATGTCCTTCCTCTGACAAGGCAGAAGCACACAGAAATTAAAAGTCTCAAAGTCTACTAAAAAAGTGTGATGTTTCTGACAGCATCAGGTTAGTTCCTGAAGAGGTTTGTGCTCAGTTCCAAACTTGTGCACTTCAAATTTCATCATTTTTAGGCCAGTCAGTGCTTTTCCCCAAGCTTTAATTTTAGCTGCAAAACAGGAGATAAAGCTTTCCTCTCTTTTTCCAGGTGCCCCATCTCATCTAATTTAATGACCAATTGTTTGAAGCAGGACTCAGGAGCTAACACAGCACCTGGTCCTAAATCTGACATTAATTACCCTACCACCTGCAAATCCTTAGTAACACTCAACAACCTGCAAAACTACTGCATTCCCTACAAATACCAGCAATCAAAAATCAGCAGTTTTAATGCCAGGTCTCCTTTAATTCTTGACCTATTACTTGCAGACATTTCTGTGGTGCATTAAATTTACACATGAAAGATAAAGGACAGATGAAACCCTGAGAACAAAGCCTTCCCACGTCTGTTATTCTTTCTACAGTGTCACAACTGGAGCAGATCTCTATCCTAACCAACTGGATTTCAAATTCACAGGACATATCGTTGTCCCAAGGCAACCTACCCAATTAATTGCCTTTTATGAAAGCATTTTAACAGATAATGATGCACAAAGAATATGCCTGGTTCCTCACCAGGTATTTAAGTGGCACAGGAGAAAGAGAAGCCCAGACGAAATAAAAACGACACCAAAGAGTCGTCTTGTGCCCTTCCCATCTGTAAATGCCAGCTTCCTTCTCTGTACTTCAGGAGGAGGTGGGGCTGGGAAACACTTCTCTCACAAGTCCCACCCTTCTTTACAGATGCACAGATTTCATTAATTGTTAACTGGCGACACACAACATTAACTCACCCTGCTATTCACAGCTTTCCATCCACGCTTGTCCCATGGGAAGCAGCAGCTCAGGGGCAACTGCTCACAAATATTTTCTGCACCATGACAGCTTGGCACCAAGACACCCTACACCAAGGCTTGCTTTTCAATGTTTTAGTCTCACTTTGAAACAGTAAAATTCCAGTCAATTTTTTTTATGTAAGAAAAGGGGAAAAAACAGTGACAGACTGTTGAGCTGATAACTAACACTCCTTCCAAAAATGCAGCAATGCTTATTGGTCTTAAGTTTAACAAAGTTCTGGCAAAACCACTTTGAGTTTTATCATCAGTGGACTAAAGGTTCCAGGCTTGTCACGCAAGCAAACTGGAAAAAAGCTCTTCCAAAGAAAACTGTTCCCCTTAAAGAGCTGACCTGACTCTTGTTCAGGTTAATAAGTCTTCACAGGTGCTCTGGAACAACCACTGCAGAGGCTCTTGAGTGCAAGGTCTTCTTCATGGTGAAGAACTTTGAACAAGAGAATGTCAATATTAACAAGGCCCTCTGGGCCATCATGTTGAGTATTTCAACATATGAATGTTTGAAGCCATTTAAGTACGACAGCATTCAGAGACCTCGCTGATAAAGAAGAGCTTTGTGGAACTGACAGGCACTTCAACAATAAACTCCATTTAAGAGTCTGCCCAGTCTCATTTTATCTAATTACTTACCTCCCTTGCAGGAATAGCATGCTATTAAGGCTTGCTGATTAAGATTTGAAGGCACTTTGAAGATTTATTGTGCCATACAACCACTAATTATTATTGTTCGTACCTGCATTTGGTTGGGAGAAAAATAGCTATGTGCCAAATAATTTCTGTTCCACAGGTAAAAATAAGGATATTTGCCTTGCTGTGCTCTTTAAAAAGTGCACAGCTAAAAGACTGCACTTTTACTTTCAGCCTTCTGTGTGATAGTCAGTCTGTATGAACCATGTGGCTGAAAAAATCCCACCATAAAGAAAAAAAGAAGCAAAGACACTACAATTTCCTGCCACCAGAACAGGTAACATTTGTGTCCTGGTTGCTTCCCATTCTCAGGAATGCAACTTCCTCCCTTTCCTAGGCTTCTCCACCACTTCCCTTCAAGGCATTAAAAATGACAATGCCACACACAAGTTACAATGCCGTGCACAAGTTATCACAGGCTCAGGATGACCAGTCACAGTGGTTATTTACCACTCATCCACACAGTCCATTCTTACTTTCAAAGCCCTGTGAAGCTATAAATAGGCTGTTGGGTCACATCCTTCCACCAGGCTCTGTTATCCTGGTGAAAATACAGTGTATTTTCACTTATGCTTTAACATTCTGTCCAACCTTTTCACACAAATGCTTCCTTGCTCTTCCATCCACTCAAATGTCCTTGAGCCTGTGGTTCTCACAGCCTTCAATTCCACTCAACAACAAAAAAAAGATTTTTTTAATTAAGCTGTTAGAACAACACCCTGTGATACTGCCTGTCTCCTTTTACATCTGGTATATTCAGAAGTATTTACTTTTACTGCACCTTCAACTTACAAAAAAACCCAAACAACCACACTCTGATTAGGAAAAAATCAATATAAAAAGCCAAATCTAAAAAAGGTTCATTTTTTTTATCATGCACAGCCAAAGGAAAAAAATAAGGAAGTCTCATTATAGAAACAACACATTATGTGCCTTTCCACTCACCAAACAGGGTTGTTAAGTTAAAAATGAGTAATAAAGCATCTTTAAAAGTTAGACTGTATATTTTTCTCTCTCTTTTCCTTAAATTACTGCTAAAATTCTAGAACTGTTCATGGAAAGACATGCTTGCTGGCAGATAAGGGAAAGACACTCCAAGTGAAACACATCTGCTGCATGTGAAAGCTGAACAGATCCGTCCAACTGATAGCACGAGGAGTGGCAGCAAACTCTGTTGTAATTGCACTTCCAAAGGATCCTCTGACTAGATTTACTCTTTCCTCATCGGTATTTCTTGCACAAGACCCAAACTGTTTGTTTTCCCATTTGTGGCTGATCCTAACTCTTGCAGGAATGTCTTCAGAACACATTTCTGGCCATCCAAAGACAGACTTGCACGGGCGACGTTCAGCCAGAGGCCTGATGCTTAATGTGAACACTGACAGCAGCCCTCCTCTGGAATGGGTACTAAATGTCATCATTTCCCCAACCTGAGCCCAAACAAATGACTGGGAGTCATGACACCTGGGAATATATTCAATGACAGCTTTTTCACATGAGGTTCAACCCTCAGGAAAAGCTCTGTGCATTCTGACCCAGTTTCGCTGCAGTTTCCCAAAACACGTCCTCTTCCCTGAAAAGGTTTCAGGAACTGATCACGGTTACTGCCCCAGCTAGTTCCACATGCAAAGACTTTCATATTCCCTTCTCCAAAACTCACACCTTAATAAGATGGCTAGACACAGATTACCTGCAACCAACCTTACAGTTTCCATGTCCCACATTTACTTCTGATCCTACCTACAAAACCAAACCGGTTCCCAAATGTTTCCCCAGTAAACAGGAGGGGTACAGAACAGCTCCTGGCGGTTCCCTATGAAGTCACTGCCTTTGTTGTTTTAAACATGCAATTTAAAGAGAATGACACAATCTAGAATATGAGAGAGATTATCCTGCGGTCTGCGGAGGTGTCGATTGCTAGGAGATAAAAAGCCAACGAAACCTACGCTATTTCTCATCACCGGCCAACAGATTTATCCTTCATTTCGGCTCCTCCAAAAACGTTAATGAGGAAAAAAGTTTCCTCTCTGTTAACAACTCCGAGGGCTGCGGGGGCCGCTTTGTTTGGCTGGCGCAGGCAAACCCAAGCCCTTCTCGGCCGGCAGAGCGCGTCCCGCTGCTGCCGAGCGCCCAGCCCGACCCCGCGGGACCCGGGCTGGGAGTCCCGGTGGGAGCACCGACATCCCCCGCCGCTGCCTGCGGCCTTTCTTCACCTCTCCCACATCCCGCCCCGGCCCCGCCGCCACCCGAGAAGCGGAGCCAGGCGCTCACACGCCCACCGGCGGCCATCCCTCAGGGAGAGCCCCCATCCCTCAGGGAGAGCCCCGCTCGGCGGAGGCCGCCGCCGGGATGGCTGCCCCGCTGGGAGCGGGAGCTGCGCACTTACCGCCGCTCCAGAGCCGCCGTCCGCGCTGGCAGGGCGGCAATGGAGCCGAGCGGCGCGGAGCTTCGCCCGGAGCGGCCGCGCAGGGCTGCGCTGGGAGCGCGGAGCAGCATCTCCTCCCCGCCGGCCGCCAGACCCGGCGCGGAGAGGGCGGGAGCGGCGGTGCTCCCCGCCCCGCGGCTCCCTCCTTCCCTCCGCATTCCCTCCGTCCCTCCCGCTGTGCACGGCCGGCCCGCCGCCGCCCCTGCCAGTGCCCCGGTACCTGCGGGTACTCACCTCGGCCGCCCGGCCCCGCCGAGCCCGGCGCTCCCGCTGCCCGCTCCGCTCCGCCGGTCGCTGCCCCTCAGGGCCGCCCCTCAGCGCGGGGAGGCGGGCGGCACCGCCCACCGCCCCCGACCGACCGACCGCCGCGCCTTCCTCCCCTCCCTCCCGCTTTCCCTCTGCTTCTCCCTTCTCCTCTCTCTCTCTCTGTCTCTCCCTCCCGCCCCCGGGGCGGCGGGGAAGATGCCGACACACGCCCGGCTCCGCCCGCTCCCTCAGCGCCCCGACCGGCCCCGGCCTCGGCCCCTTCCCGCCCTCAGGGTCCGGCCGGAGCTCCACAGCGACTTGGGGATTAACTCCTCAGGAGATGGCTCTCCTGGGGGAGAACTTCAAACTTCAGCCCTGTTCTTGGCCCCAAAGGCGTTTCTTTTTTTTTTTTTTCTTTTTTTTTTTTTTCTTTTTTTCCTTTTTTTTTTTTCTTTTTTTTTTTCCCTCAGGGATTATCTGGCTGCTTCCAGACCTTGGTTTTTCAGCTGGAAGTCTTGTTCCGTAAACTTGAACAAAAGCCTTAATGGCAAAGCTTTCAAACACGGCCGATGGTTCAGAGCTGTCAAACAAACTTTGGTGAGGGAAAGGTCCACCTGATGAGGTGAAATTTGGGAGGGTTCGCCTTTTCTTTTTTTTTTTTTTTTTAATTAACACTTCCCCCTTCGAATGTGAAATCCACAGTGGGAACTCACTGCCCATTTGTGCAGTGGGGTTGGAGCTTCCCCGGTGGGTTCCTCGGGAATTTTTGTAGTAGCTTCCTCCTTCGTAGAGACAGGATGTGGAAGAAAATAGTCACAAAATAGCACTTTTAGTCGCAAAGAATAATGCCACCAGAGATGTGGCCCCAAATTCGGGTTGTGGAAAAATGAGCTTTCAGAATGATAGTCTGAAAGAGTAATTTCTGTTTGGAAAAAAATTAATTTAAAAAAACTGCCGAAAGAGTTGCTTTAGAGTAAATAAAACATGTTTGACTCTGTTTCCTTGCCTTGGATTAACCGAAGTATTAAGGACTCAGCATAAAAGTCAGTCTGCCATAACTAATAGTGTCAGGGACTTTGTGTAAGTCATAACAAAAATAAAAATGAGTAGTAAAGCAAATTTACATAGTAAGAGGCTACAGTAATCTGAGAGATTGCTAGCTACGTAATTTAAATATAATTTTCTTGTAATACAAGTTCTTTAAGTTGATAGCTATCTCCTTCCACTTTAAGGTGAACTGACTATATTGGTATCCACATTTCCAACAGGAGCTCATTTTGGTCCCTGTACATTTATACATTCTATGGCACCTCCTCTTTCTACAGGTCACTGTCTCGCTGAAAGAAAAAAAATTTATAGGTGCTAATGATCTGTAATAGATTTTATCCTAAAGCTCTGCTTCCACACTTCACATCAATTCATAGTGGCCCTAACCCATGCCACTGTATAATCTGTCTTCGTGTATTTGAAGATAAGAAAGAATTCTTTGTAGGAATATGATTTTTTGCAAAGGTGCATTATTAATTCAAGGAAAGAGAATGAGTGGAGTGGGACTTGGGGATGTGTTAAAACCCAACCTACCTAACCAGGCAATACTTGTACTAGAACATGCCTCTGAATATTGGAGTCTCCTCCCCAGAGAGTCACCTCCCTTAAAAGACTCTAAATTTGATTGTAATTTACTTTCCTCAAAAGAAGATTTAGTTCTTTGCTCTTCATTCTCCTAATGAGCATCTGTTTGGGACAGCATTTTCCTTGGCCTTGTAAATGTATGTGAATGCCTTGACAATTATCACATTAGACTACTTGGTTATATTTTTAATTAAACATCTTCAACAAGGAAACTCGGGGCTTAGGATCAATGAAAAATATAATTACCATCTTCGCCTACTGTGCATTTTGCAGGGATGCAAATACATGGAAAACATTGCCATAACTTTAGAAACTCCTTACATCACTGACTCAAAGAAAGACATAGCATGTTGGGCTCAAAGACTGATGCCTTGGAATGCCTCCACTATGGAAAAATGAAATGGCTTTTGTCAGTGGGGTGCTTCTGGATTTGTTGTGAACACAACACACTCACTGCAAAGATTGATGTGCCAGCACTTTAAGAGATTCCTCAGTGTGACTTTTTCCTCAGCTGTTCAGAGAAAGTTTCCATGCTAACCAGAGCTGCAAACATTAAATTTTCCTCTGAAGAGGTTGTCTGGGAAATAAATGTCTTCCAATTACTCCACCATCAAAATCTTGCATCGTTTACTTATAGCTTATGTTTAATGTAGTGCAAATTTGCTTAAGAAAAAAAAAAAGGAAGCCAATTTATATTATCTGCTGTTCATGTTGAAACTTCCTTAAAAAAAGTTGGGTCTCTATCTGTGCCTAAACTGGGAGATTCAAGAGCACCTCCATGCTCCTGGTTTGGGATGCATGTCTGGCCACACCTTGACTGTGTATTAGGACAAAAGCTGTACATAAACTGGACAGAACCATCCCTTAAGCTCGAGAGCGTGGGCAACTGAGAACCAAAAATTTTGTGGCCTGCTGCAGTGTACATGTAAAGATTAGTTTAGAGGGAGACTTAGTCTGATAATTCACACTTTGTGACTAAGGAAAACAATAAAAAAAGAAAAAAGCCCAAAATAGGTGCATCTTACAGTAATTCACACACTTGGCCCACAAAGCACCTTCTGTTTGTCTGTGCTAGGTGTTGTCCTTACATTATCTAAAAGATCCCAAGAAAATTACATGAGTGGCTCAGAAAGAAGCAGCAAAGGGAAGTAGCTACCACAAAGATTAAATCTCTGGGAAATATTAAGGCAGTACAGTGACTGTCTGGGATTTTCAAAAATGACAATTAATTTTGGGTGTTTCCCAGTTTTGGTCCAAAAATGGGGACCTTATTTTCAAAAAGTACAGAACAAGAGGTATCTGAACCTTGGTAGCTTGATTCACAGATCCCTTTAGAACTACTGGCCATTTTATGTTCTTTGGCTAAATGACAGTCAAGGGGTAGGGAAAACACTGCCTACAAACATTTAATGAGGCTCAGTGCCAGGGGGAGGAAGTATTTTCAGTCCCCATCTGCAATGAAATCCATTTGTAGGCTAATGCCAGTGAAGTCTGTAGTGCTCTTGTTGACCTTATGTATCAGTACAGTTGTAGAAAAGAGGCCTGATACATATTTGGGAGTGTTGGTACCTTATTAAAAAAAAAATATATATACTAGGAAGGTAGTTCTTACATCAAGACTTACAGCTCTTGAGGATAATCTTCAAGAAAATCTAATTTACAGGAGCTAATTAGCTCTAGATACTTAAAACCAGACTGGTTGAAATAGTAGTAAATATGCAGTAGAGAACAACTTGCCCAGACAGAAACTACTTGTTCAAACTGGTCTTTTCTGCATTTAACTTTGGAGCCTATCTTAATGAAGGTTTTGTTTAGGAATATTACAGTGAAGAGTTAAATCAGAGCAGCGGAAGAGAGACATTTTAATGTATAGGGAGAGCAGGAGAAAAGGACTTATTTTCATTTGAGATTTGAAATGAGATGAAGGGTCACCAAGGCTGAGAAGTACACAAAGGCTGTCCCAGACTGCAGCCTGTTTGGAAGAAAAGGCTCTCACATCAACAGTAGCCAGATTGTATGGAGGGACAGACCAAAGTCTAGACAAGTTGCCAGGGGGACAGGGGGGGCACAAAGAAAAAAGATTTTTTTCCCCAAAAATTGTAGTATTTCTATAATTCTATAATTGATGACTCTCAGCTGACCAAATTGTAAAGGCCAGGCATTGAGGATTTTGAATACTCTTTTGTTGTAGCTCTCCAGCATGTACAAGCATTGTGTTTGTCTTCAATCAGTCATCCCTCTTGCTGCAACGCAACTTAGCATCATCTGCTGAACACAGCTTCATAATTCCCTCAAAGAGAGAAGGAGCTGACCTGCACAAATGACAGCTTTGTATTTGGCTGTGATCTCCAGTACTCACAGGTCAACGAGAAACTGCTGCTTATCTGGTGGTGGATTCTGTGATTTGGGGGCCATCCCTTATTTTTGGGTTTGGTTTCATGCAACGCAAGTTGCACAACGACAGCTTCAGTAGGTGGATGTCTGCAAGCAAACAACCCAACACATAGCTGCAGCATTTATAGCATGTGCAACTGCTTTATTACACTTCCCAAGCTGTTGAAATTCCTCAGGCTACTCATGTGAGTTTTTTCTGCTTGATCAAATCCCACTTTGCTAAGGTGATAGAAATGACTGGAAACTAAGTTGGTCATATTAATCTTTAAGGATTGTATGGTTTTGTTATTTTTGACTAGCAAATATGTGCATATTCAGATGGGTGAACTTGAACCTCACTGGAAGGGATGGGAACTGAATGTAGTAATTGTAGTGCTTTTCATTAAAAGGTAGCAAACCCAGCAAAAGTTAGCAAACCAAATTAACACAACCCAACCTTCTTTTTCCTAACTTTTTACCACTGATTATTGACATCTGTAAGATCTTTTTTTTTTCAGTTTCTGTTATTGGTAGCATTCACTCAGGGACACTGGTTGTAGCAACAAACTCTTGGATCCTGAAAATGATGCTCAACACCTTTTTAATGTTCCCAGTGCCATCTTTACAGAGGCAATACCACGGTCCTTGCATATCCTAGTAGCAGCCAAAGGTACATAAACAAATGTCTGGCATTACAGGTAAATATTTCAGTAAAGGTTAAAATATCTATGGATGAAGAGATAATAAAAAGATACACTGATGCAAACGTTTGTTCAGTCATTAAATGCTTTGGAAAACCAACAACAAAAGGTTTGAAGATAGACTCCAGGAGAACATAGTGAGAAACATAGAATTAAAGAAGTAGAATCCCTGTATAAACTGCTAAAGGAGCTATCAAAGAGTCAGAAGAAAACAAGAAAATATATCTAATGACATGGAAATACTGTATTCACTGTAACGGTGCTTGGATTTATTTTCATACTCATAAAAATCTCTTCTGCCTGTCTGTGAATCACTTAAGGGTATCATTCTCCACAAGAGTTCCACCAGAATTATTCCAGAGTAATTACACTGAAATCTGTGGGTTTAGTCCAGTTTTACATTGAAGTTACAGTGACCATAATCTGACTGTAGGTGACAATTACTGTGAAACCTACTTACTCTACAAACCATTGTAATTTACATTTCTATTCACATTCGCCATAAAAAGCTGTGAACTAATTTGACCAAAAAGCTGTCTTGTGTCCTATATAACAATAAGGATTATTTTAATATACTTCTTTAATGTTATTATACAAAGCCCTGCTCTTAAAAGCTATGTGCTGGGATATATGATGATAAGTGTGGTTTGACTAGGTAAAAAAGCTATTTTATCATACTGAAGGGACCGAGTTCTGCCCTAGAAGCTAATATTTTCAAACAATTGCACCCACTGAAGTGGATTGCTTTTCATTTTATTGGAACAATAAGTGATAATAAGTATGTGCTTTTGCATTTGTACAAGCATCTTTTCAGGATTTTACCTTGCTTTCTTAATTGCTTATTAACACCAAGATTTCATGGTAATTTTACATTTTTTTTTTGCAATTCATTATCGATTTGTTTTGCTCTCATGGATTTTAAATCAAATGTCTTTAAAAAAGAAAGAGGTACTTACTTTAGAAGAAGATATCTCTTCCCACAGAGTGAGTGGCTTCCCTTCACCCTGGTAAACTTTATCTCCAGGAAGATACAGGCCAGTGTGGTGGTTTTGCCAGGAAGTGACTTTTCTAGGAGGTTATAGCAACCCATCGCAGCCAGCCACTCCAGCTGACTTCTGTGAGAATTGCACGTGAACATCTTGTGAAAGTTTCACACTGTGGTGATGAAAAAAATTATATTGATTAATATAATTATGTAATAATTTTTGGACTGTTCTTTCCAGCTTCCACTTAGTTGTGTCACACTGCCTCTCTTAGTAATGTTTTACTGCTTTGTTAACTGGAAAGTATTTTTGAAATGTGAAGCAAATGGAGCAGTGTGATGGACAGTCTTCCTCCTGCTGCTTTTGTAATGTGTATTTCCACAACTTGAAACATATTTTCTAAAAGTTACTAGACCCAAAGAGAAATTTCTTTAGTATCCCCTGGCCATAAATTACTTTTAGAGCAGGCAGAGACAGGAAACAATTTGTAACAGAAACACGCCCTTGGAAAAGTTTCTGGCTTCTCAGAGACAGGTCATCGTTTAATCCCTGGGAAGGAAACACTTGACAATTGGGGTGAAGCGTTAATGAATAGCTTAATTTTCAATTCTGCCTTTATAATCTTAATTATATATTTTTATGTATGCCTGATAATATTTTGGCATTTGCAACTCCTGCCTCTTGAAGCTTTCAAAGCAGGTGCCTATATGGGATTTGCTAAATCTCACAACATATGGAAGAGTAAAATTATCCACATTTCAAAGAAGGAAAAGCTGAGGCCTGGCTTGATATATTCAGGGTTATGCAGGACACTTGATAAAATTTTGCCTCCCAGTCCCACACTCTTCCTCCAGCAGAGTTGGGAGTCAGAAGGAATCAGACACTTGCTCTTCTGGAAGGTTTTCCTCTGGCTACATATAGCAGTAGTTAATAATCTATTTTCACTTTACTACCTTCCATAGTGAGTCCTGTATTTTTTTTTTTTTTAATTTAAAACATGCCCTTTTCTAAACGTGCCCTTTTCTCCCTGCAACTGTGGAGATTGTTTGGTAGAAGACTATCCGATTTAAATTTCAAAGGGTTCTTTGTAAAACACTTCCTTATGGTGGAACCACTAGTTTATGCTTTTAAATAAAATCTTTACTCAGCATGTTTAAAAATTACAGGGCATTGCACACAGAGAGCATTTCAGGCTACATTTGCAAGCAAATTTAGTGTGTACAAATGCAGTCAGAGCATAAGAATGTTGTGATCTTTTGAGTGACTTCCGCTGCCACTCTTTGGCTCGACACTACCTAATGTACACGAGCCACTTAAAAATCCAAAACACTGTATCTCATTCTTTTTGCTTGGCAGCTTGTATTTTTAAGAACCCAAGCACAAAATGTACCACATAGCCTTACTTATCACATGACTAATTACAGTCCAGCTACTTTACACTCAGGGAATGCATCGTATTATGCCAATTACAATCAGGCATCTTCAGATCCACACAACTTTGGCTGAATCCCTCAACAGGAGAAATGCAGGGTGAGCTGAAGCAACAGCATTCAGTGGTACCTGTCTCTTCACAGCACCATTAAACCCACAAGCACTTTAAGCATCTTTTCAAACTGAGCCTCAGCACTCCATGTCATCAGTAAACAGGCACAGAAGTGTACAGCTGGCAAGAGGAAAGTCTGCTAATTCCAGTGCTTGCTCTGTGTCTGGACAGGACAATCTGTGACATGATATTTGAGTGATGAGAAAACACAACCACCTGTGAGGCATTCTTTTTTGTCACCACTGGTGTTAAGAATAACCTAAGTCTAAAGTAAAAGAAGCTTTAAAAGTGTTTAATTTCCATTTAAACAGGAAACATGGATTTTTTTTCTGTTTCTTGAGCTAGGATTTGACTGTATTGTCCACATCTCAATGTAATTTACCCTATTGCATGGAAAGAGAAAGTAATAGTGGGAAGGGACACTCACCAGGGACATTTCTAGGGAAGGCACACTTACCATGAATGCAAAATATGTTGAAGGAACATGTCCAAATCATACAGCATGCCATGAGGGCAAATCATAACCACGCAGACAATTAAATATGGAGAGGAAAAAAAAAAAAGTTGTCATTAACAGAGTGCTTTTATTACTTGAATTACACTATTGCACAACTACAAATAACACTTAGTCCCCTGTGATACATATCATAGTCAGTGTACCTGAGGTCAGAATTGGGAAACAGCCTTTACAGAGAAAAATATAGTCATATGTTTCTCCACAGCATATCTTCTGACCCTCATGTACCAAAAGTCCATAGAGATGCACCCTGACAACTTCAAGAACAGCAGACTAATAGAAAAAAAAAAAAAAATTCAGGGAAATGCAGTGTGACCAAATCTATCTCTAGTTTACCTGGTTTGTATGAGAGTTTGAAAGGAAGCTTAAGATAAGTGGGTTAACCTGTACTATTGGATCAAACCCTTAGCTGAATGTGGCTGGGGAGAAATCTCTCTTCTATTACAGGAAACTATCTGGCGTCAATTGTTTCCTTTACAACTTTTAAATAGACCCATTGTCTCTAAGGCTTATCAGGCAGAGATTTAAACAAGCAAACTTAGCCATATTTTCTGCACATTCAGGAAACAAAATATGAATATATACTTTTTTCATTTCTTATTTTAATCTTAGTGAAATTATCATTGCTAGATAACTGCAGGAATACGAATATGAGGAAAAA
Source organism: Phylloscopus whistleri (assembly GCA_017589585.1). Lineage (NCBI taxonomy): Eukaryota > Metazoa > Chordata > Aves > Passeriformes > Phylloscopidae > Phylloscopus > Phylloscopus whistleri. Next base: position 914,666 of record JADMLD010000108.1, on the reverse strand, counting down.
AACATATATTTTTAAGTTGTATAATAGTGGGAGTAAAAACATAACTTACTGAAAATTATTTTCTCTGAAGATCTCTACAAATCTGCAGAATTTATCTGTTCCTGGAGAAAAATAATAGTATTTTTGAAAACAGTCTTTAAGATTTATACTCCCTACTGGTATGGGTGCCTTATTCCAGTAAGAGTAGTGTATTTTCTTTAAGAAAGCCTGACAGGTTCCAATATTGTCATTTTTCTTTATTCTAAAGAGAAGTTGATGTGACATTACTCAATTTTAATATGAATCAAAGGTCTTCTTTTTTGACAGTAGGCTGGTCAGTGTCACAATATTCAACAAACTTACCTGGGTAGTGGAACAAGGCTGAGAATTGAAGCTACATTAGATCAAAAGTTTCTAAAGTGTTTAGCCCTCTAATTTAAGTCTTCTCTGCACATAAACTGTGAAATTATTTTTAAGTGGTCTGATCAGCATAAGTGTAAATAAACAGAAGCCCGTGTACTTTGGTTATTCAGTGCTTGACATTATTCCAGCAGACCAAGTGACTGCAAACCCAAGCCAAATGCAATGGTTGCTCTTCCATGAGCAGGCAACCCAAATTTGAGAGGTAAAGGTAGATGTAGATGGCAATTAGGAAAAACCAAGATTTTCTTCCTTTTGGGGCCCTAAACTGTAGTCCTTTGAGTGTCACTATGCAAAAAATGTTAGAAGAGAGATACTTACCAAAAGAAAAACAGGGAGGACCAGAGCAATCCATTATGTAATTTGGAAAAGGCAAAAAAAGGATTCACTTCCAAAATTCCACTCTGTGGGCAGGTTATTTTTTAATTCTCAAATCCTTTGTGGTTAAGAGTTATCCTTTCTCTTTCTCAAGCATAAATGAAGAAACAAAGCAACCTGTATGGGGATGTTAAACACTAAATTCATGAGCCCACAAATCAGCAGACATTTGAGTTGTACACATTAACTTCCCCTCAGCTCACCCCAACCTCCAGCAGGGGTTTCCTGTTACACCCTCAGTCTCCTTCCCTGGTGTAAATCGATATTTACACCAGGCACTGGAGGCTTCACTGCAGATAAAGGACTCCTAGTTGTGCCCCACATGCAAAGTCCATGTGATCTGCTCTTGGAATCTAAACATCCCCAGATCCAGAGAGGTTAGAGTTCTGTGGCTTGTCCACACTCTTTCTCCAGGAGGGCAGGTGACATGATTTCACTCTTGGTTGCCTTCTTAGCCATTTCTTTGCCCAAGTAATGCCTGCTGTTCATGGCTTTGTAATTTTCTACAGACTTGTTTTATCTTTTGACTTGAAATATTCTGTATATTTCCATTCACCAGCTCATCTCTTTCCATCTCTTTTCTGTCCTGCTTGGGCTGGGAGTTGCTTTCACCAAGGGTGGAGCATCCACTTTATTTTATACAGAGAAAAATTGTAATTTTAAACAAGTTTTTTTTTTGTTGTTTGAAGTGCATTAGTCTGCTCCAATCCTAGTGTTATTTTTCTAATACTTCTGATGTTCAAATAAGAAATACAATAAGAATTATTCTGTTTTAGAAGATGGAATTCAATGTGGATTTTCTCTGAATGGAGGTATTCCAAGTAAGTTAATTTACTGATACTGCCACAAATACACAGAAGGCAATGAAGCTGCACTGATTAACTATGCCTGCTAAAGCTCAGACTGATGTCCTTGTTACCATTGGTTGTGTAATTGTTACCCAAGACGGGGCTCAGAGGATATTTTTTATGACACTGCTGGGAAGCTTTTCTAACTTTCTATGGAATGCTAGCAAAAAAGCAGGTGTCTTAATGTACTTGCCCACTTGTAACTGGCTTAACAGTGCAGACACTATTTTCTGCCTTAGAAACACACTTTACTGCAAACCTCTTCCACAGACACTTCAAGTCAAGTGATTAAATGTTCAAAAAAAAAAAAGTAATCTGAAACTCCGCTGGTTTTGTTCATTTTGTCTTGGAAATGCTGCAGACTGCAATGTATTTCTTTACACAAAGGACTGCAGCATCTGATGTGCATCTGTTCTGGTCTGAAGGGAACAAAGCAGTTCCCTTTCCACCCTGTTCATCTTTTTCATTGTTAAAACATCTAATGAACAAAAGCAGATAGTCTCAGAAATGCATTTGAAATTAGCATGCTATTTAATCTTTCAGTCTAATAATATTTTGCTGTCTGCATGACTGGCTGTTAAGTCTGTTTTATATTCTATATAATCTGCTTCAGGTACTTGCAGTGGAGCTGCACTTTTTTGGCACAGGTAGCACACATGCACATTAACATGAGTGCTGTGACCAAAACCTCGCTCTCCTTCCAGCTCCAGAACAGGCAGCTTTCTGCAATAACCCCATGGTCCTGTAAGGATGATAAAATAAACAAAGGGTGTGGCTGAAATTCCAGTACTATTCATACAAAATATTTCCATGGATGTATTTCCTCTTTTACTTTCATTGTAGTGAAATTGCAATCTCTTGCTAGCTCCTGCGTGCTTTAGCATTCACAAATGAGTTAATAACAAATCCCTTACCTCTGTTATAATAAGATAATGCTTGTTCTGATTTGCAGCACTTCTAACTAAGAGAAGTAGGGAATCACAGAGTGCTGTGGGTAACAGAGCCATCATGCAAGTGTACAACCTTAGAGTGGTGCTGTTTGCACCAATAATTTTGTAAAAATCTAATGCCAATAAAGAATGAGTTTCAGATTTCCCTCAATAAAATGTGGTTTAATAGCCTGGTGGTGTTGAAGCTTCAGCCAACTGTTAGAAAGGCCAGGCATTTCATTTGTACCTAGTATCCTAACCAAAATTACAAGAAAAAAAATAACCAAGATAAAATATGAAAATAAGGTTTTCTGGGGTTTTTTTGGTTGGTTTTTTTTTTTTTTTTTTTTTTAAACTGAGAGTACATTCCTATTTCCATTCTAATCAAATCTCTCACTGAATAAAGTCACAGCTTTGTATCTATGTAGAGTGTCTGGAGGAAAGACAAAGTGAGTTGTGGTTGTAAATGGATTTCAGTAGTTAAAAAACCCAGTTGCAATCGAAGTGCTGGAGTAAATATAGGCAATATTTTTATACCATTCCTCAATATCAAAGTATTTGAAAATAAACCAAGTAGAGTTAACCCTGGTAGTAAATTGTTTTCTTCTTCAGTATATTATTCAATCTTCAATTATCTTGTAAAGGAAGTGCCCGAAAATATGGTATCATGTCAAATGTTTGCTACCACAAGTCAGAGTATTCCCACAGCTCAGGAATTGACTATATCCTGTATATTTACATTGGAGGACAAAGTTTTTTTATTTGCTTTGCCATTTTCCAGCGGGCAATTGCCAAGCATGGTTGCACTTCATTTGACTATGATACTCCTGAAAAGCAGGGCTTGAGAGGTGAAAGTGCATGAAGGTCCACACTGTGACTCTGATTTTAAAGACTTGCTCTTATTTTTAGTCACATACAGGGTTATTCATACAGAGACATTTTAAAATCTCGAGCCTCTTTTTGGCTCTTCCTTCTAAAAAAATATAATTAGTTCAGGATGGAAGACACATGTAAGTAATTTCCTGAAATTATTGTACTTTTCTGAAAATCTGGTGGTGGTTGGATTTCAGGGAGCAGAGAAAAATATGGAGCTGTCAGACTCTTGCACCATACTAACTGTAGAGAAACTGCATTTAACTCCTCCTCACACCAGAAAAAAATCAGTCACTATCAGTAAAAAAGAAAAATGAGCCATTTGAGCTACTTATTCAGTTACATTACAGAAATAATTACACTTAAGTCTCACCAGATAAGGAGTTTCTTTGTCAGCCTTCATCTCTGTATCAGGCTTGACCTTGATTCTGACCTTGTTTGGCTGAATCTCCTCTTAGACAGTGAAGGAGGAGTTTTTGTTTGAAGAAGTGATCCTGTGGGAGTGGTGTTAGTGAAGGAGAATGTACACATGAGGTCTGAGGTGCAGAAATGACTGCAGCAAGTACCTGAATTTCCCTTTCTCGCTGAGGTTTTAGCTCCACTCTGCTGTGGCATTCATGACTGAGATGAGGAGGAGACTGTAATGCATCTCACTAGTGAATGCTGCTTCTACAACATTTTGTCCTGAAAGGGCAAGACAAGATTTTAGTGTGTCAAGAACATTAACTCTTTAACAAAGAGTTAAACTTTAAAGGGTACTTTATAGGATACACCTCCCATACTTTTTCACTGTCACATTAGTCCTTTTAATTGCTATTTTAAGTCCTGCTCAGTTGCAGAATAGTAATTTTCTTTCCCAGCCTTAAGAGCTGCCTGCTTTAGTCTTTTAATTTTTAAACTCTCTGAATGGGTAGGTCAGAACCATGTGAGTTTCTCAGAGGAGGCCTCCCACAGGCAAACCACGGACTGGTTCTCAGCCTGTGTGACAATAAACATTCCAGCTCCCACTACCAAACCTCAGGGAAAATATGATGTGCCAACTGAAACAAAGCCTACAAGTCGAATTATTTGGCATCAAAGGTCACAATCCCCAAGGCAGCAATTGTTCTCAGAGCACCACACAGAATCAGGGAGCTCCTCCTGGCATGGAGAGGAATGATGGGGAATCCACTGCAGTGCAAAACTCTCACACCTGTATTGACACAGTGGGACAATGTGTTGGCCACTCCCAGCTCTCCCTTTTTCCCTACCCTGATGTGCATTCCTGTGTGTAGGTGTTTTAGGGGTAATTTTACACGTGGTTACAAAAGACTAAAGCTCCAAAAACATGTGGCATTCAACCAGCTTTTGACCTGGGATGAAGGTGAAGTTCTGATTTGGTGTTACTAACAACCATTTGCCTACAGGCAGGCTGTTTCCCATTAGCAGGTGTTGTTTTGTTCCATTATGCTCATTAAACTTGGTATTTCCTAAAAGAGTGATGACTGAAACCAGCGTGGCTGTCAGGTATTTATTCATCAGTTCAAAATGCTGAACACAGCATCAACCACCAAATTGCCTGTAGTGTCAGAGCTGTTTTAACCAGCTGCTCATCAGTCCAGTAGTGTACCAGTTCATTTGGGTTGATTATTGCAAAAAACAATGCCACTGTGGTAGAATAATTTGTTAATACTACTGAGACAATTGTGCTCCTCAGCAGTTAAAAAAAGTGGAAGAAAGAGAACATAAAATATCCTCTGCATTGCAGTGACCTGGGGGCACGTCTACACCCTTATTTCAGTGTTATGTTGTAAGGAGAAAAAAAAAAAGAAAAAAAAAGAAAAAGCTATTGTGCCAAAATGTTTCCAGGAATATTTTCTCCAAACACCACACTAATTGTAATGAACAGCTGCCTACATGCAATGTCATTTACTTTTCTAATTTCCCTTTGAACATACTAAGCACTGTGATATGACTAACTCACACACACATAGCACAGATAAGAGGTAATTCCTGCCTAAAGAAACACCTGACAGAAACTCACTGCCTGAGACAGGCCGTGCTGGATTCTATTTTACAAAAAATTTGGTAAGGAAATATTTTTCATTTGGCTTGTCAAATGATTTGCACTTTCTCACTTAGTGGCTATGTTGTTATTGCTCTGTCTCTTCTTCCTCTGAATGCTCTTCTGTGAAGAAGAAAAGAGAGTGCTCTTGTGTGCATTTACTGTGTTATGTACCTGCTCCCTGCATATTAACTCCAGACCACCACAAACATCAAATCAATGGCAATATGAATTTCTCGCATGGACTTCATTAGTTAGTGCAAATCATTAGCTCCTTACAGCAAAATTGCAATGTTGATGCTGTAACTTTTTTTCTTTACTTGTAATACACTTCTTATAGGCAATGTAGCAGGAATTTGCATGTGATCATCATTTCAAATGGCTTCTCTGGCATGGTGAAATGAGAGATGTGATAATTACTGAATGCTATTACTTTTAAGAGAACTCATTTCCTGAGCTGATGGAGTAGCCCCTAATAAATAAATGCACTAGAGCATAAAACAGAAGATAAAAAGCTGTATCACTTGGCAGGATGTGTTGTTTTAAAAATGTTGCCACGTTTGCCCCCTGTGGGAGCAGCAGGTTCAGTTGCACAGATCTGAATCAAAGTTTAGCCTATTCTAGTGGCCATTGACTCTTCCCACTGCTAAAGAAGTTATAGAGGTAAGAATTAATTAATTATCTATTAATGTTAGGATAAGGTTGATCTCTACAGTTTGGTGGTGCTGGTGAGACCCCACCTGGAGCAGTGCATCCAGCTGGGGAGTGCTCAGAGCAGAACCTGTTGGAGTGAGTCCAGGGGAGCCATGAAGGTGACCAGAGGGCTGGAGCACCCCTCCTGTGGAGACAGGCTGAGGGAGCTGGGGTTGTTCAGCCTGGAGAAGAGAAGGCTCTGGGGAGACCTTAGAGCCCCTTTCAGTACCTAAAGAATCCTACAAAAGAGTTGGAGAGGGACTTTTTACAAGGTAGTACAGTGATAAGGCAAGGAGGAGTGGCTTTAAACTGAAAAAGGGCAGGTTTAGGTCAGATACTGGGAAGAAATTCTTTATTGCCCAGAGAATGCCTTTGTGCTTAAGTGGACACAAAAATAAAACAGCAAACAAATAGAGCATAGATTTGAAAATAACTCAACACAAAGCAATTTCTCAAAATGGCAGTGTTGTCCAACTGTCCTGATGTCTGATAGTTGAGCTTTCTAAAGGGAAGACAGATATGCTAACATAAGTTGTCTATTTGGATGTAGCTTTACATGCTCTGTTGGAAGAAGTGTTCACTACATAATTTCTAGTTGGTCACAGACCAGAGAGTTAAAAATGCATAAAAGGTAATTATCTGAATTCTTTTTGGCCTCTTACTTTCAGGACTCCAAAGAGTTTTGAAGAGACTGAGGGTGGCTAAATCTACCCACACCCCCAACTGGTTTAGCAGCACTCTCTTCTACCCCTCACACAGAAAAACAATTGGAAAGGGAAGAAAAAATAACAAAAACTTACTGAAAAAGTAGAATTATGCGTTGCCCCTAAATCTGGAGCATCTAAGAAATGCTCCAGACCATTAGGTTCATGATGAACTGCGCAGGGTTCATCTGGCTGGAGAAGAAATCCAACAAGCAGATGATTTATAAGCTGAAGAGCTCACTGAAGTTTGCCCTTGCTGGAGCCTTGAGCACGTTTGTGCCTTTAGGTGTCACTGTTCACCTGTACCGTGTGTCCTCCTCCTGAAGGGAGCTGCGTCTGTGTCACACCAGCCGAGGGAAGAATTCCAAGGCTGCTCTGCTGCTAGAGCTCTGCAATACCACATTCAGAGGAGCAGGAAGAGTGCAGCATTAACCTGAGATGAGGGATCTGATCTAACACAGAGCAGAAGCTGGACAACCAAGCTGGTTGTCTTCGTTCAGTAACACTGCACATTCTGATTTTTAATTTCCGCCCCCCCCTCCCCAGTTGCTGGATGCTCCTGTGAATTGGCTGCAAACTCGATGTACAGTCACAGTCCTGCTGGATTTAGTGGCACACAACAGTGGTAGTAATTTTTTTTGCAGCACATATGTGCCTGATAACTGCTTAGAAATCCAACACTAAAAGTGATGGATGCCTTCGTGGTCCTGTCAGTTTGTTCATGCCCATAATTATGGCCAAGAAGGGAGATTAAAACAGCCTTCATGTATTTCAGAAACCACATGGCAATGTTGGCACATGAACTATTTTAGCAATGCATGCTGTAATTTATTGTGCCCACTAACCCTCTCTTGTGCTTGTGACAAAACGTCAGAAAGCTAAAACTGATGAGTACAACTGTGCTGAAACCTGACCAGCATCACCCCACTGACCTACCTGGAGTCAGGTGTTGTGTTGCAGTGTTGTTCAAGATGTTACTTTTCTCCTTTCTGGTGAAAAGCATGGGAGTTCTGCACTCTGCCAAAAATTATTGTGTTTTCCTTTATGAAGAGAATCATAGTAATCCTTCAACTAACTGGCATTCCAGAAAGCCATGCACTAAAACCCTCAGAGTGCTCCTGCTCTGAGAACATAGGTGTACTTTCTGATCTGTTACATGGCATTAGGCTTTTGAAAACAAGTTTGGACAATATTCTGACTGCTTGGAACTCTGAAATCAGTGGTATTCAGACATTAGGTTTGATTCCTGGACTATTTCTCATAATGCTTTTTGTTTTTAAAACCAGAGCTTCATCCTTTAGCCACAGTACTTCCCCTGGACCCCACAGTACTTCCAATTTTACTGAAGAGAGCTTTTGCCCATACTCTGAATTTATCTGTGTTCAAACCCTGTTAAGTCTGAATTGAGGCTGACATTAAGAGTCTCCATTCCCCCTGAACACCAATATACACAAATCTTTCCCTGAAAAGCAAACTGCTCCCTGGAAAACAGGTGTGGGGTAGGCACATTTAACAACACCCTACGGTGAGATACCTCCAGGATTTTCACTATTAGGGCACCTTGGATTCATATTAAAAAAAAAAGAAGAAAACAAAAAAATGAACATTTATTCTAGTTGTGATTTAGCATTCTGATGATATACTTAAAATACAGCCTTTTCCTTCTAAGATGATGCAACTGAACTGAAAAGATAAGATTATTTCAAGAGCAGGGATATTGTCTAGAGAATGCTGAGGACAAACAAAAATTCCAGAGGTAATCATTCTGAACATTTGTTGGTGGCAAATCAAGACTCAAAGACATTTTTATAGGATTTGCCACCAATTTGTTAACTACTATCAGCTTAATCTTGTAACATCAGACATGGCTTTACCTAGTTGGCATTAACAGCAGAAAGAGCTGTTTGCACAGCTTTTTACCTCATCTACACCTTAAGCCAATAACTGTTCTAGAAAATAGAAAGGGTATTTTGCTGCATCAGTTACTTCTTTGTAATTTCTTCCTCACGGGTTTGTAAGTATCAAAAATAATTTCCCTTATTTTCCACTGGTAGATGTGGAGTAGAGTAGGGAATAACTTCACACATTTTAAATTTAGCCTGGAGGAATGTTAAATGCCCTCACTGTTAGTACCAGGATTATGATGCAAGAAAGGCTAAAATCTTCCAGACAGCAACAATCAACCATTCCCCATAATGGGACTTACTTAATAAAAGCTCCAGTCTATCCATTAAATAGACATATTCATAAAGAGAGCTATTTTAACCAGGACCCTAATTCCTATTTTGTATATAAGCACTCCTGGAATGGGGCAGAACATGATACAGAAGCATCAGGAGACAACACCTTTTCCCAGCAGTCAATTTCAAAATGAGACAAATACATTAGGAAACTGGAATTAATTTACCAGCTAAACCTTCTCCCTGGCTTCTTCCATTGTACAGGAAATCATGTTTTCTTGGAGGCCGAGCAGTTTTGGAATTCAGGCTCTAAGCTGTGCCATTAACAGAGGGGCTGGGAGAGCATGTTGAAAAGCAGCAGAAGTCTCTATGTACTTGAAGAGAGTCCCAGCCACGGAGCAGTGGATGGAGAACCACTGCTTTCTAAGCATCAGCACACAGAAACCATAAAAATGGAGCAGCAGAGGGTTCTGCAGGAGAAGCAAAACTCCAGCTCTGCCATCAAACCTGGAAGCAGCGAGTGCCAGGTGCAGATGGCACAGTCCCACTTACCGTGAGGCACCCAGGGCTGGTCCCAGTGCACCCCAAGGGCCTCCCAGCACCGCGGTAAACGTTCATCAGTCGGAGCGTAGGGCTGGTCGCTGACCTTCATCCCCTTGGTTTGCCTCAGTCAGGGAGGGAGAGGGGCTTTGGCAGAGGCTCTTTGATCTCCTTCCACGCAGAGGCTTCCATGGCTCTGCTGCAGCCCTCGGCCTGGCACCGCACGCGGCGTGCTCGGGCTGGCACACGAACTCGTGGGGGGATAAATCACACCTACTAAAGGCTTCACACCTGGACTAAATGTATAAATCACTGCCATAAAATTGTGCCTGCTGAAAAGGGTAAACCTCTCAAAAAAAGATGACCCTTGTTTCACAAGGCACCCAGTAAAACAAAAAAGCTTGTCCCTATATGAAGTGAGTCCCCCCCCATTTTGCAGCAAGAATCACAAAGCCAAAACTCCCCAGGCACTGCAAACCAAATGTTTCTATTAGATGGTGTAGCTTGGACAATCTCTGCACACACAAACTGGGAGAAGAGCAAGTCAAAATGAGAGAACTACTGTGCATAGTAGGCTTGAAACAACATTCAAGTACCAACAGCTATAAGGATTCCTTTCCTTACAGTTCTTAACAAGGTGCTTTAATTCATCCCTTTCTGCAGCTCCCGCCTTCAAATTGTTTTGGCAGAAAGCTGTTTGGGATTTTAGTTTTTATCTCTATACATGAAAAATCCAAATATAAAAATGTCCTTTGTGTATTACGGTTTGACTTGCTTGGAAATGTTATGGACATAGCTAGCTTGTGCACGAATTGAAAAATCAGCAATGTGTTCCAAATGATAGCATCGCTCTCCTATTCTTTTTTTTTTTTTTTTTTTCATCTAGAGTGAAGTGTGTTCAAATTTGTGAAAAATCAGTAACTCTGCAATTGGTGTGGGGATTTGGGGATTGGTTTTTTGTTTGTTTTTCTTCTGGGTTTGTTGTTGTTGGCTTGATTTTTAACATTTTTTAATGGGGGAAGAGCTGGGAGAGGGACTAGGTTTTACTCGGCAGATTTTCTTCATTCTGACCTGTCATGTCAGAATGACATTTCCCCCACCCCCTCCAATATTTTTAGGCAGTCAGCCAGAGGAATAGACTCCAAAGCTACTCAAAGACAAAATGTCTGAGTCTCATATGTCTTAAGGTACCTTTACATTTCTGTAGTGCTGTACATGCTTCTTAAATAAATAAAGCCCACCCAAAGCAGCACTGAATTCAGTAATCCTGGCAACATCCATGTGTTTCCTGCTTTATCTGTGTCCCCTAGAAAGGGCTGAAGGAAAAGAAACAAGAAGCCAGGAGAGCTGTAGGAGCATTCTTTCCACCTTCTTCATTGATATCCTTCATGCCATTCAAATAGACTCCGGAATACACTACTTTAATTAGCAAAGCTTGTTTTAAAGTAAACAACACAAACACTCCTTATAGGACAGTCACAGTCTCCCCTGCTAGACATACAGGCTTTTTTGGCAAGATCACATTCAAACAGCATGAAATTCACCCGTGGGCACAGTCCCGAGAAGGCCCTTGCACCTCTTTAACTTCCATTTAGCTGCTCTGGATAGGAGCAAGTGGTCTGTGGGATAAGGACAGTTTTCCTCCAAAAAAAAAAAAAAAAAAAAAAGATGGTCCAAATCCACATCTGTAAAGATCATCAGCTTTACCACTATAAGGTCATAAAGGTGTAATATAGGCGTCATGCATAGAGTACATACCATATTTCAGTTGAGTCCTGTCCCTGAGTGACTTTGAGCCCCCGTGAGAGCACAACGCGCAGCGCGCCTGCGATGGATCCCTCAGCCACCGGCTCTGCTGCGTTGTGCTCTTCCCTGGGAACGCTGCAAAGTCATTCAACTGACAGGAGTCAAGACAGCAGTGAGAGGAGTATCCTCATGAGGAAGCTCTGACAGGATTCCTTTTGACACATGGGAGAACATGAGAGTCCCATCTTCGTTCAGTAATTGCTAAACAAACAGAAATCGGAAATCATTAGTGTGACATTGAGCCATAAAACACTGAGCACTGAGGCCCTGTTCTCCCCTGTGCCACACACAGGGAACAACAGATGCTCCAAGTAAACAGGGTAAGAACAAAACAGTATGGAAATAATGTTGGTTCCTTAACAAATGTCTTACTGTAGTCCATTTATGCTGACTGACACCGGTTGTTCTTTTCGGTTATAACTGCGCAACAAAATCAGACATGTCTCATCTTCCAGTCTTGATACTGAGCTGTTGCTGTTGTTGGTTTTCTCCTGTTGGTCAAGTTTTTTATTTAATTTTTGTTTTTCTTTTTTTTTTTCTCCTTTTTCTTTTTTTTTTTCCTTTTTTTTTTTTCTTGTTTACATCTACGTTTATCAACACTGATACATTACAGATCTTGTTAGATATACTTTGAAGTCTGATCATGCAGAACTACAGGCAGGTGCAACTTAGATCTTATTACAGGATGGACATGGCAAGGTGAACAGTTGTTTTTTTTCTAGTTAAGATCTGGAGCTTTGTTACTGTTGTGGCTTAATGTATACTGGCCATAAGTCCCACTTACCCAATTTACTAAATATACATGATTCTATATGTACACTGAAACTTCCAGCACCTTCCTTTGTCAGCACGTGACTGACTCAGGAGAAGGTCAGAGGTCAACCATATTTAGGCAAACAGCAGCCTTATTGTAAAAGTTTTTAACAGAAATAGCGTGTTGGATTATTACATATTAGTTACAGAGGAAAGAAAAAAAATAAATCCATACAACTATTTACATTATAAATATCTTGCTTTCCAGAAGACAAGAATGGCCCTGTTCAGTGAAAATTAGCAAAAGAGACCTGTCTGAAATGATAAGCATGGTAAGGATACATTTATTTCCCAAATTGACTGTGTCTTCCTTCAATATGTGCTTTTCAGCTTTTCCCTCTGGTAAAAAGGCACCATTAGCCTCAGTTGAAGTTTTTCAACATTCTTTTGTCGAATCAAACCCTCTTGAAAACTAAAACTTGCCATAGGCCAACGAGCCTGAACATGCATTAAGTTAAACATTTCACTTCTTGCAATCAATAGCTGATTAAAAAAACCGAAACCAACAATAAAAATGAAAGAAAAATCAGGCCCCACTGGCAAGTTCCTTACACACTAAGCAGATTCCACTAAATTCCACTGGACAGGTCGGTTTTCCAGCTCATTGGTGAAGATGACACATTCACCATTGCCCTGCATACCTCAAGCATCCTAATAATTAAGACAATTACATATTCATGTGATATTCCAACCTACTGCACAATGATTTTCTTTTTTTTTTTTTTTGTGTGTGTGTGTTTGTGTGTGAAAAAGATCACCTTGAGCTTGCAACCAGTTAACTGTGTCCTTTGTAAAGTGGTGGAAGTTCAAATAAGCACAGCCATCAGATTCTTGAAGATGTGTGATTATGTACCAATTCCTCTCTTTATCCACACTGGGAACTTGGATCAAGCACGAGTGGAACAGAGGTTCTAAAAATCCATATTACACCCCCTCTTCCTTACACACACACATACAGAAGCAAAGAAAAAGCCTAAACATAAATTGAACCACTAGCTCAGACTTTAAAAAGAAAACTAATTGCTCCCTGCAGGTTTTCTTTCATATTGCTCTCCCTGGAAGCACAGAGTTTGTTGCAAAATGCCTTTTTTGTTCATTTGTGTGGTTTTGCATGTTTGAATTCACACCAAAATTTTAAACTCTCCATAAGCATGAAGGAAGAAACATAAATAGATCTGAATAGAAATAAATAGATCTGAAACTAAAACAGTTTTTGATGCTCTGAATCACTGTGAAGCTTGAAATATATATAAGCTAGCATTGGTTACTAGAAATCACTTTGAATTAAAATATTCCAATTACATTTTACAATAATTCCAGCATATTAAAAACGACTTTTAATAAAAAATTTGGGAGATTTTTCTAAAAGTGACTCAGGCAATTTGAAAAGTTACTATTAGCATGTTTTTCATGAGAAAACAAATTGGTGGAAAAGAAATCACTGGTGCTCACTGACAAATTTAGAATTGAGTTAAAGAGTACTACATTGGGAAATTCCCTAAAGGCACTGCAACAGGTCTAATTTCTTCAGTATTGTTATCCCAGAATTAGAAAGTAAAGCAATCCATATATGAAGATAAAGGAATATATATGAACCAAATTGCTTATAAATTTGGAAGAGTGACATAGTGACATGATCATCTGTCTCGTGTAACCTTCAGAGGCCAATGCTGTGCAGGAACCGGCGATTTCCAGAGGAAAGCCATCAGTACATTAGGGCTTAGAAAATCTGATCAGGCTTTCTGTAGCTTTGCTGTTTGGGGTTTTTTTTTTTTGTGGGTTTTTTTGACACACTACCATACTTGCACTCCAATTTAAGTCTGTATTACGTGATGCAAACTTGCTATGATTCATGGATCTGTTTGTGCCACGGAATTCCAGATAGGAGGGGCAAACATCAACCACAATACATTTTGCATAAATCACACTGATCAACTCAAATATCTGAACTCTCTGAAGATACATTGTAATGGAATATAGTCAAAAACTCACAAAATACTATTGCAGTCACCAAGCCAGTATCTGAAGACTGTTTTCCAAAATTACCAAAAATTTTGGATTGAAAACATACATGACCTTGCACCAACTTATAATAATAAATCAATGCCTCATCCTCATTTAAACTCAGCAGTGAGAAAGAAAATGGAGGGAGGGTCTTTTATTAGCTGTTCTGACTTCTTTTTTTTTATTATTTTCTCATACTATCCCAAGTTCCCTAGTCTAAAAAAAAAAGCAGGAATGTTTTGCTGCAGCTTTCCTCTCTAGCATCAATGCAGCTAGTGTTCTGAGCAGTCACTGACAGATAATGCTCCTGCCATTTTCTTCACCCTGCTGATGCCTACACGCATGACTTAGGTGAGCCACTTGGGACAGAATTTCCTTGGGTATTGAGGCACTTATGACACCAAGAGGCTCTTAGTCATGTTTTCAGAAACACCAAAGGTGTCCAGCTGCCATTCAGGATGATGTAGGTTATGCCACTTTTGGCACAGGCTCTCTGATTGCCCCTTTGGTGCCTAAATACCTTGGAATATCTGTCATAGATCTTTGGCTTCCCAATTTCCTTCACTTCTGCAGTGGTGGCAATAATGCTTACAACTGCAAACCTCAGAGAATTAAGTGAAAACTGTTGCCAAAGTACTATATTTAGTAACATGTTAAGCAGAAGTAGGTTTAAGAGATCAATGGCAAAATTAAGGAAATCTATAATTATCAAGCTGAACAGAATTTTGGAATAAAGGGGAACAGACTTTAAGAGTATGGTATCAAAACTTCTAGAATCAGAAAAAGAATGTGGTTTCCCTTAAAACAGCCTCAGAACATCATCACTATGATCCTTTATTCAAGAGCACATGTGTTATTTTAAGGTATCAGCTGACAGCACCGAATTCCTGGCACAAAGCAAAACAAAGGATGCTATTCCTGCTTGATGGTCACTACTTCAGTTTGGACATACAAGGCCAGAATTGTAGAGAACTAATGCTTTTCTTCATTGATGGCTTTTTTTTCCCTAGTGTCCAATGTGGACAGCTCCAAGTCTCCTCCCCCAGACAGAGCTTCTCATGAAGGAGACTAATTTGAGGACAAAAAGAGATGCACTAATTCCTTCAGGCCCCGTTTCAGCAAGGCACTTAAGCACATGCTGATGTCGATCACTGCTGAGCAAAGGACAAAAGCACACGCTAGTTAAATTTTTCAAAGCATCCTACAGTCTCCATGAGGTGTCTGAACAAGCACTGGTGCTGAGCAGAATCAGGGAATAAAGCTGATCATGTAACTCCTGTGTTGTGAGCCCATTCAGCGCCGACCTCAGGACACCTTCTCTGGTGACTGCTTCTCCACCCTGCACTCATGAACCCAAACAGGACTGAATGATACCGTGGGACTAAGAGCTCAGATTTGCCTTTGAGAGATGAAACATGGGAGGCCTGCAAGTCTCCATCTACTATAAATGGCTTCTCTGCTATTTCTTATGCCACATCTCCATAATGCCACTGGCAATGAACTGGCATTACTCCAAGTTTCTACAGTCTACACTGGTGATATTTTTGCAGTTCTGCCTCAATGAGACTTAGTTCAGTTTTAAGTAACACACCCAAATGGTGCACACTAAGGAATGTAAAGTAGATACTAGTTACCTGAATATTATTAATATGTATCTATGGTGAATTAAATCTGGAGGTCATATATTTAATTATTGCTAGGAAGTCACCCTTGGTGTTATTGCCTACATACCTACAGAGCTTTGCTGTTAACTCATCAATACTTTTATGATCATTGGCTTTGGAGTGAGAGTTACATCACTCAATAGTGACCTGATGTTTCATGGCTTAAGAGAGAATATTGCTAAATATATTTAGCAGTAGTAAATTATTGCTTTTGAAATTACTGCTCTGAGTTTTTAGAACATTAACAACCTAATTTTACAATCAAAAAAAAAATTATAAAAATCTACGAAAAATATAATCAGGGAAAGACCCCCACTTCCTACAACAATTCTGATACAGCTCAGACTTGGCAAGTCTGATTTTATTTTATATTGTCTTAATTTTTATCTCCCTTCCTCCCCACCCTGAAGAGAAATTTTTTTCCTTCCCTTTCTTCCCATTGAACAAAATCTGACTAGATAGTGATTTTTTTTCCCTAGAACAGAATGGCAGGCTTGGAAGCCACCCAATGGAACAGTCCTATTTTGGTAGAGTTTTGAATACAAAAGAATTAGTGAATTTAAAATATCCACTAATATAGTCTAAACAGCTTCTCTCTCAGGCATTTGGAAAAGCATTAGAGTAGGATTTAGCTCACTTTTACATGGCACACTTTGGTAAAAGGACAGATGACTTGGATTTTAGTTACTTTCCAACTCAGATAATGGTGACCTTGCAGTGGAAAATGCCAATTGTTGTTTTGGCTGGAAAATATTTGGTTGTTCTGAAATTCTGTGAGGAATTTTGTCATTCTCTACTAAAAACACTTGCTGTTATTAACCATGGGGAATCCTCTGCTTTATCACCTGGCATATTCAATTTGATAGTCAGTCACTGTTGGGTTCTTCAGAACTTGTCCAAACTGCCCGAGACCCCTGGCTGCGACCCTTCCAGCCCACTGCAGGAGCTGACTGATAACCTCGGCTGTTGGAACACAGGAAAACTAGACCCATGCACTCTGTGCCTCTTTTCTGTGTAACACTGAAACTTCCTGGGGAGTCCAATGCTTTGTCATGAGGGAATGAACAGCCAAAAGCACCCAGAGAATGCCTGTTCTCTGAGTAGCAGAAGTGCCTGCAAGGGAATGATGAAAAGGGAAAACAACCTCTAAACTGCAAACACACACTGAGAGGGAGTGGGCTGCAAATATCCTTTCTCTGGCTAACCTAATAAAGATCTAGACATGAAATAAAAACAAGTTGGTGCATGTCCTTTTGATCATAGTCTGATCATTCCCCAACCCTGTCATACCCTCTAATTTACAAACATACATGTACTTCAAAATAGCGAGCCTATCTATGACCTAAGATGATAACTCACTTAACATTGACAGAAAAAGTTGCTTACTGATACCTTTCTGGGCTTAGACATGCATAAAATCCTTCATTCTTGTTCCCTGTAGCTTGCAAAGATAGATGTGCTTCCTTCTAACGCAGTCTTATCTTGGCATATCTGCTCTAAAAATCAGAACAACAAGTCTTAACATTCACAAACTAGCATTTTTCTGTGAAGCTCTGTGGCTTCTTCTTTCAATAAAACTGATTATTATTTCAAAATATATATACAACTCTCAGCAGAAATTTGGTGCTACATCTTCAAGTGTCTGAGGGAGCCACAATTCTATGTGGTTATTTACACTTCCACAAGTCCTCATAGAGTATATGCAACCTCATCAATGAGCAACCAGATAGAATGTGTACTGTAAGATCCCATATGTAGCTAGGCAGTTTGCCTGGAATGGGCCATTTTATAGTTGTGGAGTGCACACTAAGTGCCTGTGCAGATGTGCAGGCACACAGCTGGGTGCACTGCCAGGATTCTGTTGGCACGTGTGTGTGTGTGTGTGTGTGTATGAGCTGTTTGTGGGTGAGGAGAAATGCATGGAGATCCCTGCCTGCCTCACTGGGCAGACAGCAGAACAGAGAGTGAAGGCAGACACACACTTGTATGGTGGAGCGTGGCTACTGCACACCTTGTCATGCCAGTGTGAAAAAGACAGTTGCAGGTTGCTGGTTTTGCAGCCATTCATTTTACATCTTGTGGGGAGGGGGGGTAAAAAAAGGATTTTTTCAGTTCCTTTTTTCCTTTCCCCCCTGAGTAAGCATCACTGGAAGAAGACCAAAGCAGAGCAACTATAAGTTAAATACACACTTGAGCTTAGCTGCATTACATAACTCTGTAGGAGAAGCAGGCTGAAAAGATTTTTTTGTTTGTTTCTTTGTTTGTTTCGCTTAAATCTTTGTATCTTATTTCTCTTTCTTTTCATCTCTTAGCTCCCATTATTTTTTTTTTTCCTCCTAGGTTCCATCATCCTCTGAAGAACGCTGGGTTTCGCAGGCAGGCGGCTAGTCACCTGCAACAACCGAGGGGTCCCGCAGAAGCTTCCAGGCTGCTGTCCGTGTCAGACGCCAGGGTTTGATCCGTGGACATGGATGAGATGTCGTTGACAGATGAGGATGGAGGGAGGCTCTCACTGCTGTTCACTGCTGCACCTGTGCTACGAAAACGAACACCGGCGTGATTAAACCCGAAACCCCAGAAGGCGTCGCGCGCTCAAAAGCAAAGGGTGCTCGCCTGGTGGGGCACAGACAGTTTCAGGCAGCGGCAAACCTCAGCAGAAAATGGGCCTTATGAACTTTAGACAGTGGATAGTATGAAATATCTTACCAGGAAAGATATCTGTCCCTCACCAGTCTGCTTTGAAAAGTTATAGCTCTTACAGTGTTTGTCACCCCACCTCATTCTAGCCCGCTTGGAGTTCCAAGACACCCAACGGTCAGAGGCGTGCCAGGATCACACAATGTGTGATCAAAACAAAAACAGACCCCACCTACTCCTCCATATTCTTCTAATAAAATTCCAGTTTACTTAGTGACAGTCAAAGAGAGAGGGTGGGATCAAATCACCCAGTGGAAATTGCAGAGTGGTTTCTTTCTCTTAGTTCAGGATTAGATGACTAAGCCCAGGATTTCAGCTGTGACTGTATTTTTGTACATCTAAGTTTACCTTGCCTCTCTAAAATTATGATGGCGTCAGATACTATGCAAAAAATTACTTTGACTTTATTAAATGAAGAATGAGCCTTCCTGAGATTATCATTAATGCAACTGAACATTTACCACATCCCTGAATATTATCAGAAATTATGTGTCCTATCAATTCAGACAACTGAATGACAAATACACAGCCATCTAAAGAATGTATTTATCGTGTACCTATGACTGCTCAACTGCTACTGCTCATTAACCTCAGCTCACACTAAAGTTCTCAGAGTAGCAAAAAACTGTTTGGTTTGTTTTTTTTTTTTCCCCAACTGAACATTCAGGTGATTTTTTTGTGCTCTTTACACCAAAATTATCACTGTCTTCAGTTTGAGAGGGATACATTAATTTCCATTAAATATTCATGACAATAAAATGTGTAATTTTGTATGATCTTGCATAGCTAGAAATTACAGCTAGGCAGGTGACACAAGTCTTTGTTCTGCAGATAGATGCCATTTCATCCTTCTGTCTGAAACGTGTGCTCAGCCAAATTTACAGACTTGCATTTCCACCAAATGGCTAGAAACCATTAAATTACCTAGTAAATCTACACAACTCATATATTCCTAGTACAGAGATTAACAGTTATCTCTACAGCCTAGGCAAAATATCTGCTGCTATGGGCAAAAAGAAAGGATTTTTGTCACTTCCCAGTTTGTAATAAAAAAAATTACTTTCAGAAAACAAGCCACCATACCACACATCCAACCACTATTCTATATTCCTCAACTGTTTCTTCCCTTTATACACATCCACTGAAACAGAAACAGATATGCTCACATTTAGAGCTCCAGATGGGAACTGCTTTCTGCTGTTCCAGCAGTACATTATGGCATCAGAACCAAACTTACATAATTTACTTTCCTGATACGTTTGGAAAATAAAATAGTTAATTTTGCAAGTGCTACAAAAGGACAGAGCGATCTTCATGAAGTCTGACTGGTGATGGCCGACAGCAATCATCCATCCTCTTTGCCAGAAACTGTGTTTTTCAAAGGGTTTTTTACATCTACCTCATCATCCAGTACAATACTGCTACTTCATGTTTACATGTTACTTAGTCATGTGGCATTTTATGAAAACACTAATCAGTCAAGACAAGTTCATTTATGTGTAGTCAAAATACGACTGCATTCATTTATAGGAATAACTAAACAATATATTACCTTTCTAAATGTTTACCATGCTGGCCAGAAGCCTGCCATTAGGCCAACTTTTGATCAAACTACTGCTGTGCAGCTTCCTTTGATGAATGTGCACTCAGGTAGGCAAAATAACTGAAGAAACAGGTGCAGAAATTGTACAGGTGAAGATTTTGTTCCACTCTGTCTGATTCAGCACCACTGAATTCAATAAACCCTGCTATGCTCTTCTCAGCAAGTATCAGTGCAGCTCATGCGTTTTTGGAAATTGCATTTTTTTTGCTATTCCTAGCTTTCAGCACAATTCCACATGACACAACACACAGATGTGATAGCTGCTGCAGCCCCAAAGCACCCAGACTCACTGAGCATCCACAAAAACAAATGAAACCACACTAAACCTCAGTGACAGAATAAAAGAGCTCAGCAGCACAAAGCAGGACTTGGGCAGTAGCACTCAGAAGCCCAAACAAATCTGTCCCAGTCAGTAAGGAATGCTCCATTTGCTGTGCTCAGCACCTGCCTGGTGCTACAGCAGCTTGCTCCTGGAGGGATGTGTGCCAGGTGAGACAGTGCAGATATGATAGAGGTGCACTCAGAAGAGAAAAAGAGCCCCATTTATGAAGTTGCTGTTTGACAGGAAGCTTCTCTCTGGCTGCAGGATTGAGGATAACTGCTAAAGGTTAGAGCACATGAGAAACAGCTCCTGGGATCTGCTCCTGGCTCTGCTATTGCCCTGACAGCTTCTCTTTTAAGGCACACAGCTTGTGTGCTGCAAAGAAGGGGTTCCCTTCTCAGAGGGCTCCTGGGAAGAGCTATTAAATTGCACCAATAGACATGCCAGCTGTGAAGTGGTACAGATTGGGGGGTAAAAAACACTGAAGGGGAACTCCAGCTTTTGCAGTTTCCAAAAAAGCCCAGTGTCTGTCTTTGGGATCTGCTCAGCTTCTCATAAATTGTGTAAATAGAGACTCTTAGTATTGAGTGTCGCAGTGCTTGGCAAGTCCATCAGCTGCTTAATTTAGAGACTGCACATGACAGGAGAGGGCTGGTAAAGGTGTCCAGTAGCTCCTGGGTGATCCCAAATCAGACAGCAAGTGAAATCCAGGAAAGGAAGAATAAAAGATCCATTTTCACCTAGAAAGGGAATGCTAAAAATAAGCTGCAATAAGATCTGTGCTATTTACTATATTTTGTACCCAGAAAGGACAAGACAGCTGAAAATGTTATGTATGAAACTACAGCTGGGTAGTGAAGGCTAGGGGAGAGTGTGAGGGGAGGTTAGACAGTATGGACAGAACTTAAGTTTAATTCTAAATAATCTACAGCCTTGTATTAATTTTTTTTTTAGTGCTGCTGTTTGATAATAACAGAAACACTTATTTTGGAAAGGCAGAAGTAGCCTCTGCTGGAACAATATTTGACACTGTTCATCTTGTCCATTGAACATAAGCATGAGGGGCAGGTACTTGAGTTTCCAAGCTGATATGTTGTACTAACCAATTCTTCACAGAACAAGAGACTGACACCCTGATACACAGGCATTCTAAGTGGCTCTATCAATGGGCAATAATTATCCCTGGTGCTGTCAGCTTCAGCAGTCTCCCCCAAAACTCTGATCAAGTAATCATGGAAACTAATCTCCAGCTTTCTTGCCATGATTATTGATACAGCACTAAATCTCAGCTTTCTGAATTCTTGCCAAGAACACCAACCAATGAGTGGAGTTTCTCTCATTTTCCTTATGCTCTGAACTGGTGTTTTACCTTTCTTTCATTGTTTCATTCAGCTGAAAATTGAAGTCAGGCACACAAAGTGAAGAGAAACAGGAGATTTACTGTTTCATGAAACAGCCTCATCTGAGAGCAGTTTTAAAATATTTGCTGAATTTGTTGGTGCCTAACATTGAAAAAACAGTCAAAGGGAAACAGCAGAAGAAATACCAGGTAAAGAATGACAATTTTGTATATCTGAAAATGTTTTACGTAAACAATAAAAACCTTCCACATAGCAAAACCAGAATATGAAATAGATAAAGAAATCTCTGGATAGTTAATTCCTGAAACAGGCAATTACAGTCTTTCTTGATCATAAATCAACCTGCAACCACAATTCTGCAAGGGAGAAAAATTTAAGGATGAGGATTAATCAGATAATTTTTAGGGCCCCAGATTTCCTTCCAGTGGTGGCAGCATAGTTTGGTAAATTAAATCTGCAAGTTCTGTTCTTTGTTTGCTACTTGGCAAGAACGCAGTGGATTGTTTCCAATATATTACCTCATCCATGTCAAAATCCAGGTGCAGGGCTTGTGCTCCAGCACCACCACCCAGCACTTTATTAACTCCCTCCATTATTGCCATGTTTCCCCTTGTCCTGTCAGTTACTAGTGATGCATTCTTGTTCTAACGTTACCTTGGCTCAGCAGCAAGTGAAAAATCAGAGTGCAAAAAAAAAAATCTCAGAAAATATGCAGAGAACACTGAGTAAGATGATTATACTTTGAGGAAAGGCAGTTTTACTCATAAATACTGCTGGAACACTGTGTTCAAAATCTGGGCACTTCAAGTTTGCCAGTGAAACTGTACCTTCACAAATATGTATTTCTGTGTACTGGCAGTAACAGTTTGCATTTCTGTGAAAAGAGTGCTGCTGTGAATTTTACTCAGAAAAAATCAGTTGTGATTTGTTTGTGACAGAACTTTAGGAGTCAGTGGTTGAAGATGACTTTCCCTTCTCACTGAAGCATCATCAAACCTTGTCAGCCAGCTGTTCTAATGTGATTGGAGTTCTGAGAGGATAGACTACCAGATTAGTACCAGACACCTACATGGGGCTACGGTGGGGGTCAGTGCTGCAGTGTTGTGTGTCCAACAGATTAATGTGTGCTAACATCACCAATCTTGCTTGTTTCAACTAGCAAAGTAGTTGCTTTGTCAGTTATCCACCCATAAGCAGTATGAAAATATCAGTGTGAAAGAAACCTCCACACTCAGAGGAATACAATCTGTAACCACAGACAATACCAGCACAGCTGTCTCTCAAACAGCAAAAAGACAATTTTAAAAGTATTATATTAACATAACTCTGGAGTACAACTAATAAAGGTCAACCCATTAGAAGCACTGGATCTCATATCAACTTCTTCATTGCCCTAGATAACTGCAAGTGCAGCCCAAGTGCTTCAGCAATCTCCATTCTCTCTCTGCCAGCAGAGAACACACGTCAAAGTTATTCAATGGGGCTGAGTACCTGAAGGAGAAGGCTGTCCTTTTACTACGCCATTTTTAGTCTTTTCTTCAGAATTCATTACTTCTTTGTAGATGAGTTCTGGAAGAGAGAGTTGTGACAGTTACTGACAGAGGCCAGTGCCTGTGATCAGGAACAAAACAACTACCACACCGTGCTGTAGCCCTGAGCTCCCTCAGGCTGCCCTGCCTTGTCTTCCCAAGTCTGACAGCTCTGCTCACCTAAGACCTCTCTCTTCCACTCCCCTCCTCCCCTCTCATCTCCTTTTGGAGCTGAATTCAGACAAATGGGATTCAACCAGAGCAGGAGAATTGTTTAATGCTGCACTATCTACAGGAGAAGCAGCACAACAATACAGCACCTTTTACTGTGGCTAAAATTCTGATGCACTCACTGCCCTGCTGAACAGTATTCTGTTCTCCAGGTGATATCCTTGGATTTCAGTGAAGCACTGGAATCCACACCTCCCGTGTTAACATTAACCTATGTAGATAATGATAGCCCTCAGAACATTTTCCATGTTTTTCCTATATTTTTGCCATTTTGCCACTGCAATACCCCTTCCCATGTAATTCTAAACTGCAATTACCTTTCCATTCCTCGATTGTATGTTCCCTTTCATCCAGCTGTTTATCATATATCTGAGGAGGAGGCTGCAGGGAAGAAACACAGCTGTTTAGACAATTGTCTGTTATACTGTAAATAATTAGGAGTAATTACTTAATTAAAGATAATTTCTCCTCTCCTTTTTGCAATCCATCCTGTACATGCAAAAATATCCGAAACACATTTGAATATTAAGTGGATTAACACTTCTGGAAGTTGACACTTTTTGCAGAGAAATCAACATACTCGTCTGTTTTCCTTTCTTACAAAGGAGGCATAGCTGCAGTTGAAATAAAACCAGGTCAGCAATGGCATTGTGCTTGTACTGAGCTGAGAAACTTCACAGCCAAATTATTTGTACCAGCAGAGAGGTACTGTCAGAATACCACACAAATACCAGTCTTGATTAATTAGTACTAACATTAACATATTCATTTTTAAGTTGCTCTTTAGATTTGCTGCTATACAGACATCCCAAAATAACTCTAATTTTTAACTAAGTCTCCCTGCCACAGTTTCTAATCCATATTCCACATGACCAAAATTTCCAGTATATGTATTTTTAAGTAACTTTAGATAGAAAGAAATTTTTTTAGCTTTTATTTATTTATGTTTTAATATTGTGTTTCTTTTAGTTGATGGGAATGTCAGAGAACTGGCAGATCCTGGAATTTACTGAGACAAAGGCATCTAGAGTTTCAGGGAGCCTGAACACCTGCTTTCATTGGGAAACTAAGCCATGTGTTCATTGCCTCTCCTGATGCTGGCTGCCAAATACAGCGGCCAAGGAAGGCAGAAGACTGTCCTTTCCTCCCAGGAAATTCCAGCATCTGAGGTAAGTGTACCTAATGAAGATGGAAACAAGATCCACAACACTTTTCTTGCTCATATGTATTTCCTCTGACTTCCATCTTGGGCACTTGCCATTGTGTCCCCTTCAAAACATCCTCCTCTTAAATGCATATTTACCAAGATGTTCTCTTGAATCACTAAGAATTTAGAAATTTTCTCTCAGGACACTAACTCCATCAGTCCATTAGCCATTTGAATGCTACAAATGCAACTGAAAAAGTAACAGCTCAGTGACATGATATGGACCAGAAAATGAACTGGACAAGTCCACTGAAAACAAGGGAAGTTTCCCCAGAATAACATTTGTATTAGGGCTGCAGATAAGGGAATTAGGTGATTGCCAAGTCTCATACCTGAGAAGGTGCTGAGGAAACACATGTCATGAATTAAAGTGAACACCAGGCAGGTTTTGTTATATCAGCAAGGTAAGACACAGCCCTGTAAGAGTCTGAGTCCCAGACCAATGCAGCTATTCTCTTATTCAGCATAAGAACCCTTCTCACTCCTTTCCTGTCAGTCCCTGTGCCACCAAGATCGATGCAACCTCTGTGGGGATTCTGTGTTCCTGCAGACGGTGTTGCCAGAGAGCTGGATGCTACAAGAGTACAGGTGATGCTCACCACTGACCAGTGGGCTGTGGTAAGTAAGCTCCACTCCTCCAGCTGAGCCTGCTGGGCTCCTGCTCAGCCACTCAGCCAGCCATGGAGCGTGCATTTCCTACTGGGAAAAGCAGAGCAAGCTGGCCAAGACAAGAAAATTGAGGGACTAAAAATTCACAGGAGCAGCAGGGGAAGTGTTTGGCTGAGCTGCAGCTGAACCACAGTGACAGAACCACCTCATCTCTGCCAGGTGCAAAGGGAACAGGCAAACCAAGTTGGACAAGAATATCCTGAAAGTAGCTTCCTAAAAGCTTCAGGGAGAAGCCTACAAAAAGCATAGGTGGGGATAAAATTGCTTCTACCAAATGTAAACACTCTTTTTACACCTTCCAGAGAAAAACCTTGTATTTCTCCCCCAGACAGAAATAAGAGGATAGATTCCTTCACTACTTTAATTCCCAAACACAAATTGCAGAATCAAAAGGAACAAGTGATCAGATGTTCACACTGTTCTCAATTCACACAACCATGGAATCTTTGGCTTATTTCTCTTCTACTTTATTTCAGCTACATCTTATTCTGGGGTAATTGGCTAATAAGCAACAAGAGCAGTAATCATTGCCTAGATTAATACAGCCTGGAAACAAAGGCATTTTCCAGGGAGAGAGCCCAGAATAATCTCACTCATTATCAAGCTCCTGTTATTCCATGGAGTCAAACAAGGGAGAGCAACCAAACTGTCCTTCACACACTGCAGGATGCCAGAGGCTGCACCTGCACAGCATTCTGCTGCTCTGCCAGTAATGCTTACACTGCAGACTTCTTACTTGTGAGTTAGCAGAACCCACAGCTATGAAACATGGCTCTTGGCAGGCATCAGGGAGCCAAGGGTAGCCAACATCCAGCAGGACATTAGCATGAATAAATCCTGCTCTTCACAGAGGCAGGGTCTGTAACCTCTAAAGCCTCTGCAGAGCATAGTTGAATGGAGCTCTGCGAGAGGCCAGGCCAGCACTTCACACTGGGAGAAGGAAAGCTTTCCCATCAAAATTCCCTGAGTCCTCACCTTTTCACTGATTCAAGGCACAGAGATGAGCTGAGAATACTAAAATTATTTCAACTATTTATTTTCCCACAATTCTCATTAATTCTTATGATAACCACAAAGCTTAATACTCTCGTATCAATAGACTGTAATCCCATCCAGGCTGACCATTGCTAACTTGTTTGCTTTGTGGCTTTTTAAAAAGCCAATTTCTAAAGTTAGAGGGAGGATGGGAGGTTTTTAAAGATAATGTACAAGTATTGTCACAGTAATGGAACAATCGGAGCAGCTGCCACACTCACATCCCCCTGGGCACCTGATTTTAGTCTTGGTGCAAAGCTTTGCCTAAAACTGACTTTGCTACCTAAAGCAGACATTTTAGAAAATGACTGAGTTCATAATCATTAACTTTCCATGTGGATGCAGCCACAGTGTTATAGGCATTCTTACAAATCCTTCACACTGCACGTGCCAGCTGAGAGTTACACAGTTTGCTTCGTTTAGGTGTTTAAGAAAAGAGTGGATGTGGCACTCAGTGCCATGGTTTAGTTGATAAGGTGGTCTAGGTCAGAGGTTGGACTTGATGATCTCCAAGATCTTTTCCAACCTAGTTGATTCTGCGATTCTGGAAGTCTCAGAAAAAGTACAGAGTTCAAGAAGCATTAAATCAAGGCAGGGTGTGGATCAATCCTATGGGTGGCAGCAGCTAGCTTCAGTTTAAGGCAGCCATTTTCTCCCCAAAATAGATTGATTTGCAAGCAGTTGCATTGGCAACAGTAACAAAGAATAGAATCTATTTTTGGATGCGGAAGCAAAGGAATGAATTATATTTTTCTTGCAGATACCAAAAAGCCCCCCTGTTGTTTCAATGGGTCTTGGCTTTTCCATTTTACAAACTAATTTTCAAATTTTTTTTGCATTAAATGTAACATCCATTGGATATACTAAAAATTACCAAGGAAACCTAACAGAAAATATCCACATGGGTCTCTTTCTGGAAAAAAAATAAACAAAAAACAAACACAACAAACAAATAAGCAAAACCAAAAAAAAAAAAAACAACCTACCAAAAAGCAAAATACACAAAAGACAAGGTGGGTTTATGTCAGATAAACAGCAGGAGACTACTGGATTTGTTAAATACCATTCTAATATCCAGAGAAGGGAAGCTTTTCACTAGAGAAAAGAGCAAAACATATGTTGAAACCGATGTGTTCTCCCTTTCCCAAAGCAACACAGATTATTTTGTATGCCACTGCTAGAAAGCAAAGGGAATGGGCTGAAGCTCACACTCAAGCAAATCCTGCCACCTCTGGCCCTGCCTCTGCAGAGCTAGTACAAGCACAGTGGAGACCTTGGGATGAGCTGTTTTTAGAAAGCTTGGCAGAGCAAGGCCTGAGTCTGCATCTGTTCCCAGAACTGCAGGGTCTGGGGCAGCAGTTGTGGAGCAACACAAGGCAGTGATGGAATCAGCAAAACAATGCAGATAAAAGAGAGACTGGAGGATGCAAAAAATAATGGTGTGAGGTTAAACATTTTGTTAAATAGCTTAAATCCTCATAACAAGTGAATATAAAAATTCCTTGGGGCTTTGCTACAACCTGAATTGTGTTTCTTATACCATTCATATATTTATTTTTGCAGTGCAAGCCCAGGTACTCCAGTGTGCTTGTCACCAGAGGCCTGGCATGTCTTTATCTACAAAGCACTTGGGATTTCAGCCTGTATTGCCAAGGGATTCCACAGTGGGCTAGGGATGGTCTCAGTTATGGATATGGAAGAAGAGATGACTCTGGGCCCATTTGTTCCTTGGAGTTTCTGCAGAGGCTTTTGGAAAGCTCCACACACAATGTGCATCAATGGAATTGTAGACTGAGCTTTTTCTGAACAGCTGGACCATAAGGATGCCATGCAGCAGGAGTCAAGATTACTCAGCTACACACAGATGACTGAACAGCTTGAAGATACAGCAAGCAAGCTGGAAAAAGATTAAGTTTGCTTCAAAAAAGAAAAAGAAGAAAAGCAATGCCTCTTTCTTCTCTAACCACTCCTCCTCACTGACATTAACAAAGATTTTTGTAGAAGCTGTGTTCAGTTTCTGTAATCAATCAGCTATGAACAGATAGATGTTGTTGACTAGAGGAAGTATCTCTGCTTGTGCACAAAGTAGAGCTGCACACTTCTTTTGTGAGACAACAGATGCACACCATCAATCTCTAAGCAGAAGACCGAGCTGTGTAACTGAGAGCTAAAAAATGTGGCAGCTTATCGAAGGCTTTCTATCCAACATCTATACACACAGAGCTAAGCAAGAGAAAAGAACAGCAGAAAAGATGCACGACCTGGCAGCCTTGCTTTTGTTATGTAGTGAAGGTGACACCTTCTTTGAAGTGTGTATGCCAAGGCCACAGAGCTCTCCAAAGTTCTTCACCATCATAATGGATGCTTAGAACTCACAGGTAAAATAAGAGCTGGGTGATTTTTTTTTTTTTTTTTTGACAAACTATGAACCTTGAAGTCCATTAAAAAAAATTGTATTTAACAGCTGGCCATAGATAGTTTATATAGGGCTAAGACAATAAAGCAGCAGTTTCTGTCCTGGACCTCTGACTGAGAACCATGAGCTAAGTTATTTTCATTAGCAACACTGCAAACAGCATCACATTAATAGCAGGTAACACACAGAGTGGCATGCACAGAATGACAATTCACAACTCAGCCCCCTGTGGATGGTCCTAGACACAGAATTACTCCAGTGAAATATAAATCCTATGAAAATAAAACCAGGAATGAAAGCCATGAGTTATGGTGAATAAAACTCTACACAATCTATCACTGCTGCAAAATACTGTCAACATAGAGGAATGCTTGAAGGGAATATTTTTAACACCTGATCTTTCTGTTTCATAGAAATCTCTCTTCTAATGAATGGCACACATCAGATAACAAACAATAATTGCAGGTACAGGAAAGTTCAGGACAAATTTTGAAACCAGTTTACAGAAAACATCACATAATAATCTACAGCAAATTTTGCTACTAGGTTTGTTCCCATGAAATGGAACAAGTTTTCCCAAGTAGGAATCAATATGGGATGACACATAGGTGTCAAATGGTTCCAAAATGGAATCTAATTTGACATGAATGGTTTATTTGAATATATCAATAACAAAAGGAAGAACTTTACTGTGCCAAAGCAATGTATAGGAATCCATTTTGTTCACAATTTGATCATTTTGGGATAAAACCCAGTGACCTGCAAATAGGCATAAACATTAGGGTAGATATGAGAAATTAAATACCAGATTTGGGATTTATTCACAAATCATTTCAATGAAGGGTGAGAATGTATGAGCTTCAGAAAAAAAAAAAAAAGGCAGCTGGGTAATTGAAAACAGTCTCAAGCACAGCATTTTCAGACAGGAAAATAGAGAAGCTAATATGTCATCAGGGAGCTACTGAAATTATCTACAATAAACAGGATAGTCTGCATGTAGAGGCAAGAGATATTGGAAACCTCTTCTTAAAAATAGAACAAGAGCAATTTAAGGGAGAAAAGATATCATGTGTGTCATTTATTCATATAATAGTCTAAATGCTGTTATATTGGTAAATATCCTAACACAAAAGTAATAAACATAATATTTGTTTAAAAATGGATCTGAGACAGTTTCTACAAAAAAAAGACATCCAGGAGAGTCTTGAACTAAAGAATAAACCAGAGAACTTAAGGTCTATAAGTTCCTATTCTGATTTCACAATAGATTTCCTGTGTAATATTAATTAATAATACTTTTGCCCTGTGAACTCGTTTCCCGATATTTGAATTAGGTGTGAAGATCAACAATAGATTTCAACATTTGGGAATTCCACACAACCAAGCCATACATTATCTGCACGTTCTCCCATTTTTTAAAAAACACTTATTTCAGTTGTCCTTGGCTGAATACAGTAATTATCTTAACTGTAATGCTGTTCAAAATAATTTCAGAACAATGGTGTACGCTCTGGAGAACCTAACACCGTGACTTTCTTATCAGACACTGTGGCAAGCTGTGTGTGCTTAAAAGAACCTGGCAAACTACCTCTGTTAAACATAAGAATTCCCTGTACAGCCAAAATCCACAGGCAAGCTGAAGAGGTGTGCAAGGCTGTGAGTGTGATGCTGTTTCAGAGCTGTTGTGGGCTTTGGCTGTGGTTTGTTTCATGCAGAAGCTGTGTGGGAGAGCCACAGCACTGTCTGAGTAACCTCCTGTGGTTGGTGAATAGCAAGTCCCACATCTAATAAACAGCTCATCTTCCTCTCTGTGTCAGGGAATCACACTTGGCATTTAGGGCCACCCAGAAGGGTTTAATGCTGTGACACGTTGAAGGGGAAAGGGTATTGCATTCCTAGCATTTCCCATTTGTGCACAGTGTTTGCCCATTAGAAGGAGACATAATAGTTTTATTGCCCCCACACACTCTCTGAAAGACCATAAACTTATAACAGACTTATAAAAAGGGACTGTAACTGTCTCACTAGTCTGCTTTTTAACTGGGTAGGGCTGTTTTATCTGTCTCCCTCACATTTATAATGCTGTAAATCTGAGCAGACACAGAGGGCTGTTACCTCCAGGTTAAACTTTGACACCAAATTCTCTGCTTATTCCCTGAGCTGGCTTCGGTGCTCTGTACTGTCTGCTCCAGCACACGCTGACATTTAACAATGTTGCAACAGCTCACTTCAAAACTCCTGTCACATTAAATGCTTTCACTTACCTGTCCTCTCAAGCTTCTGAACGAAATGGACGCTGTGCAATAGATGCCTGGCTGCTTTTGATGAAGCCATTTACTGGGGAGAAGGAGGAATCTAACTAGACAGCACAAGTTGCCTAATTCCCTCCCTCCCCAGTACTATACTGGCTGAAAATGTCATCTTGTTTAATACCTCTGTACCCTAATTTCTGTTATTCCTACTGTACAGGATTACTGATAGTGGGAAAAATCCTGTCTTGTGTTATAATATGGGAGGAAAACTTAAAAAAAACCCCCAAAATATTCCACTACCAAACCTTTAGCTACATGATGAAAGACTTCCGTGTAAAAGTGCTCATCATGTCTTATCAAATGTTACCAAAAAAAAAAAGAGTTCAGTGAACATGGGCAGATCCAACACACTGCAGGCTTCTAAATCCCAGTGGGGAAACCAGGAAAAATAGTGGGAAGTTAAGCACTGTGCAAGTAACCAAGCACAACTCTGTCACTGATTTTCCCATTGCTCTCTTGTCAGGTTCCCTGGCTGCACATTTGCAGGGCAGTCTGTGAAAAAGCAGGTTTGCCTCATAGAACCTCATCACGCTTCAAATCCAACATTAAGAAGCCACATGGACATTTTTAGGCTTTGAAATGTCATTCAAATAGTACTTCTTTGTTCAGTTGTACCCTATTATAACTTCTGGGGTTTTGTTCAGTATAGTCAAATTCACAGAGCCAGATCATGAAGTGAATGAGCAGAAGTATCTACCTCTCAAACAGCTAATTCCTTGCATGTTTTAGCTGTCTTCTAAGTCCTACTCCTGCTATAAATCTGGCAAGATCTAACAAAAATACATGAGATGAGTAATTTCCCCATTACCCATGGCAAACTTAATGCATGGTATTAGGAAATATTTACTGAATTTGATCCTAACTCTTTTTCAGCTATAATGGGGCAGATATCTCAGTGGAGTACTCACTGGAGAACACACCTTTGAGCAAGAATAGAAAGCCACCAATATCCTACAAATATTTATTTGGTAATTTTTCTCCAGAAAATAATTAGCAAATGACTTATAGCTAACCACTGAAGGTGTGTCAGCATGAACAGATGGATAGTTATAATTTCATAAACCTAATAATGGATAATAATCTAATAATGGATATTTAAAATTTAATAAATTTTCTTTTGTGCATTGCGGAAAGAAAGTCTTCAATTTAACTTTCCCTCTGAAAATGAGATTGGCAAAACAAAGCCCTGTAAAGTACTCCTAAATAACACCCTCTGAAAAAGATCCATGTGCTGGAAATTTGGTGGGGGTTTGAACATTCCACTTACTTTTGAAGTTTACTGCACTTTCAAGAACACAGACTGAATTGGAGCCTATCACTGAACAGCAGTGATTTAATTTTACAAGGTCTTCGTTTCCTGTGTTGGCTAAGGTAGATTTCTGAAGCTGTTTTCAGACATTTCACACAGAGTATTACAGAGCACCTTTCTGAATTCATACCTGTACCCATTACACCACACCTTTCACACCATGTCACTGAAGTGCTGACAGATTGCACTTATCCCTGCTAACACCAGCCTCACCAAGGCTTACAGAGAGGTGTCTAGAGCACGACAGGATTATAAGAAAAAATCCATTTCTGTTTGCACACAGTGTACATGATACTATACACTGAACCATAGCCAAGGAAAACATGTGAGCCCCTGCTTCATTTTATGGAAGAATTTATGTCCTGCTAAGATTTTTCTGAATCCTGATTTCAGGATTTTTTTTTTTTGAATTCCAACTATTGTTTTGCTTAATTCTCCTCCTCTCTACATATATCCTTGAACAGAAAGAAAAAGTGAAGGTTTGGAAGGAAATAGAGTATCTTTTGCCAGATTGAGTTCTACAGCTAAAAAGGTGAATGAAGAAGCAGAAGAAAGCAGAAAATGGTTTCATATGCTTGAAGTTTTTTGTTCCTCCCATCTATTATCAGCTAATCCAATAAAGCAAGCTATCCTGTCCCTAGAGATCTCATTTCACATCAATCCCCAGAACATCACAGCCCCAGCATTGTTTCTTTACAGCATGCTCATTACTGTGCTGCTGTAAAGCAGCAGGAATCCCTGCATCACATTTGTGACATTCTGAAGGAAGGAGTGCTGCCTCACTCACCGCTTCCACCTCTGCTGGGTCGTACCAGACATTGATGTATGGATGCTGTAAGGCTTCATCTACTGATATCCTCTTGGCTGGATCAATGACCAGCATCTTTGATAGGAGGTCCCTGGCTTGGCTGGCTGGAACAATGAAAGCAGAGAAACACAGCGTTAGTCCTGAACAACCACGGCCTCCAGAGGAGGGTTAGCAGGGGTAGGAAAACAGCAGTGGCACAACCCTTTTAGAGATTGTTTGTGTATGAACTTCTGCTCCCTTGCCTCCTCATAGCAAGGCCTCTTCAGCAATCATTTTAGGTCTGATTCATTAGAAAGGTGCCGAAGTCAGGGCTGACACCATTAAGTTCCCTAACAAGCTTTGGTGACACTTTACCTGTGTGCAGATTCCACGCAGAGGGCCTGAATAATATCCCCAAGAAAAATATGCTTGATGTATCTGTGATTATTATCAGGATCAAAGTACTAAAGTTCACATAAAGGAGTCTAAAATCATGGCATTACTAAATCAAAGCCTGAAACTTACAGGCACTCTTAGACTGACTCAGAAAAACATACACACTTCTCTGGATGTTTTAAAGTTTCTCACCTAACTTGTTGTGAGGCATTCAACATTTGAATGAGGCAGAGAGACTAAGCTAATCTTAAGGCATCCCCTTAGAAGCAATAATTTCACATCTATAGCTTTGTGGTATGGAATTGTTTGGAACTGCTTGAGTCTTGTTTTTCCTGCATAATGAAATTTAAATCAGAGGAGCACATCATCGTCCACTACATATCTATATATATATACATACACACACAGATATTGAATTTTATG
This sequence comes from Phylloscopus whistleri, assembly GCA_017589585.1. Taxonomy (NCBI): domain Eukaryota; kingdom Metazoa; phylum Chordata; class Aves; order Passeriformes; family Phylloscopidae; genus Phylloscopus; species Phylloscopus whistleri. The sequence goes on along the minus strand of JADMLD010000108.1, from coordinate 880,494 downwards.
TTGCAGCATTGATTTATTTTACCTGATAATATATTCCATTGTGCCTATCAGGCCACAGACTCAGCTTTATACAACCCAAATGGATTTTTACTATTTGGAGTTTGCAAAAAAATGTAATACATAATACCATCTCAAGCCACATGAAAAAATTATAATAGCACATATTTCTATTATTATTATGCATGTAGCATTCTAAGCTCTCCAATGCTCAACTTGATTTGCTATGTAAGTTAAAAAGACAATGAAAGGAAAAAAATTGCCAAAAGCAGTAAGTGCAAGAATGTTATTAGGTATCCCATCATCCATGGGTGTGTATCTAATTAAACCATTAATATTACATTATGGTGAAGTATTTAGGCAGGGCATGAGATGATACAACACTGCACAAGTAGGGGTTTCTTTCTGAATGCACTGTTTCTTGCTCTGTGGCTATATCTTCAAAACTGGCATTCAGGATGCTCAAACGTATGTGCTTTCTGTATTCAAAAAGATAACAGCACTGTTAGACAGGCACTTTTATTCATTAGCTGCAAATGCAGGAAAATTCCATTATTCAGTTGTGTTGTGGTAGGAGTATAAAATTCTGTGTATCTGAAAGCATCTGCTCAGACCTTTCCCTTTGCTGCCAGAGCCAGGACAGCAGCTTGGCTATGAAGCAGTTGTTAATGGGAAGAAAACTCTGGGTTGTGTAATGACATGCAAATTGCAAGCAACTGGAAACCATTAGTTGCCACCGTGGTGAGTGGCTCCAAGGACTGGAGTGGTGCAGAGCCAATACACAGCACAGGTCTGCAGTGGCTCCAGGGCTGTGCACTAAACACACAATAATCACTCTTTCCCATTGAAGGGCAATGCCCCGTTCAAGTGAAAAAAGACTTCAATATATGATTAAAATCATGGCAATTTTTCTTCTACAGGGGGATATCTAGTCACACTGCAATTAAATTGGTTTTCTACTTCACATATCTTAAGTGACCCACAGGATTTTTTCAAAACAAGAAATCCACCCCAGTGGATATTAAACCTTGGCCACTTCATTTTGGCTGATGTTGATAATTGTATTTTCTAGTAAAGGTAGAGCTATGAGGCAGGCATTTGGCTGAACTGGTATTTTTCACCCTAAAAAACCCCAGAGCAAGTGCTGAGATCTCCCAGTGGAAGCTCCATTGTTCCTTTGTGTTACAAGTTCAAGAATAAGAGTGAAGGAACACCTCAATTCCTTGTGGCACAGGATCATCATGGGACATAACACTTGGAACAACACGGGAATATTCTCAATGCCTCAGTGATCATGTTCCCTTGGCTTCCCAAGGACCAGGATCTCCAAAAACCATTTCCAAAGCCTGCCTCATAGCTGGACAAAACCCAGGCAGTCACTGGTCTGCAACTAACTGCATCAAATGGGGTGCAACTAGAGAGAACAAAAATTGGCCAAGCCCTCATTCCACCGCAGCTGTTGCGCACGAACCGCGTCCCTTTGTCAGACATACCTTTGAGTTTGTTGTGTTCCGAGTCTGCTGGGAAGAGAGAGTCTGGAAAAAGCTTGGGGAAGGTGAGGCCAGCATACTTGGGTCTGTTCTCAACGTAGTTCCGTACTGTTGGCTGCAGCTTCTTCATGAATTCTGGACAGGGTGTTCCCAGCTGCTCAATAACTTTATTCCACTGATCAATATCTGAACGCCAGTAGTTAAGGGAAACAAAATGCAAACCCCCATACAGCCTCCTGACATTTCTGCTTGTGTTCTCTGAAAATCCTCAGAGGTATTTAACTCCATAAAATCTTTACAGTCACTATCTTTCCTTCTCTTCTCACTATTCCTCCAGGTCCTACAGCCTGCAAAGGGAAAAACCCTCTCACATGCCTTCAGGACACTGACCACCACAGAACAACACACAGATTCCTCTCTTTGGGTCAACACTTGTTACTATTTTTTTCTTTTTAAACTTGAAATCCAGTGACTTGCACTCCCTTTTTTTTACATGCATATAACTGTCACTGTGTCAGCTTGGAAGAACAACATGTGCACCTGCCTCTCTATTCGGTCTGTGGAGAGGGAGACCCAGCTGGCTTAAAGAAGTTCTGCACAGGACAAAAATCTTCTTCCACTCATCTGCTTTGCACTTTACTCTCTCCAATAACTTCACTGATGCTTATTTTTCCAATACCATCAAACCAGCAACCCCTCAAAAACAATTTCTTTTTATAAGAATGCACTGGGACTCACTTTCTATAGACAAAGGATGCACAGGTGTAGACAGATGTTTCTCTTTAACTGAAAAACTGACAGCTACATTGCTAAACTGATAGTGACCAATGAGAAACAGGCTCTAATGCTTAAAAAGAAAATGTATTACAGGCATTTAGTACTGAGCTTTTGATTTGTTGAGGTGTTGATACTGTAGTTTTCTTGTGCTAACATTTAGGTGCTATGTAGCTCTTTCAGCCATGTGTAGAACAAGACTTACTGCGCCAACAAAAAAGCAAATTATCAGTAGTATCTCTACATCACACTAATTCACAGAGCTAAGAACATGATGACTAGATGGGTAAAAAAAAAAGGAGGATTACATGCAGCCATGGGTACATTGATACTAAGAAATATGATGAAGGGAGTTTTGTTAAGAACATACTGGAAAGAAAAGGCTTTTAAAAGACAAACATTAAAAGCATTTCAGCACAGAGATTTATTTTTTAAAAAGTATTAAGTTATTATTGTCATAAGTGTCATAAGTGTGGAGGAGTTTTGCAAATATTAAGACAGATAACAGAAAAAATAGTCAAGCAAAAAACAGCTCTTGGTTGCAGCAGCAATTTCAGATTTTTTAAAAAAGTATTTTAGTTTGGAGACAAGGAAACAGTCTTCTCACATATCTTGGAAAGTAAAGACAGACTAAATTTGGATTTACCTAAACGACCTTATTTGACCGAAAAAAAGCAGCAAATAGTTAATTTAAAAATCACATGTTTACTAATCAAAAGTGTTTGAAGGAATGAAAATCATTTAAACATATCCTTTAAGAATTCTAAACCAGTGTTTTGAATGGTTTTATTTTCAGCTGAAAAAGGCTGCTATAAATAGCAGCAGTCTGGAAAGATTTTTCTGAATGCCTCTTACTTTTTAAACGAAAGTGAAGATTTATGCAGAAAAGCCCCTCCCACACACACTCCCTGTAGGTTGTATGTAGCCTATCTTGTGTTGTCCATGAAAAATACCTTTTTCTCCACAGAAAACTGAACACTTGTAACAACAGTGAAGTTATCTAAGACTACAGCTGCTCAAAGAGTGGCCTGAATATTTCATTAAATATTTCATTAGAATATAAAATGTCTTGACATTTTAAACTTGTGTTCAAGTCAAGACACCTCAGTGCTCGCTGGCTAGACTGCTTCAGAAGAAGGTCTCTCTGAGGAACTTGAGAATCCAGAGTGTGCAAATGCTTTGCAGAGAAGAACAGAGAAATGAAGATGATGTTAGTTGTGCCAAGAGAAGCTAAGTGGGTGAGAGAGCCAAGCCTTAAAATCATCACCATAAGCATTACCTGTGCATATTGAGTGAAGTGTTTGATAAACAGGGAGGGCCAAACACAGGACTTGCTACAAAGAGGGTCACCCCTGGACAAAGCACCCCTGTACTAAATGCTCTGAGACATTTAGTGAAGGACAAAGGAAAAAATGATTTTTGGGATTACAGAATTATGTGGGACCTGGACACATTGGGAGGGAGGATGCAGTAAGATGCCCTAGGCATGAGCAATAGGGGAAAAGGGGTACAAGAAGTTCCCAGAATAGAGCCTACATGACGGGAACCACTGTCAGTAGTGATGGAAAAGGGAGAAGCAAAATCCACAGACAACAGGTCAGCTCCCACTACATAGGTTTCTCCTAAGATGACAGAAAGGCTCTCACTAAGAAACAACACACAAGGATGACTGGGACATTTGGAGATGGAGTCATCACTGCAAAAAGGAGAGCCAAAGTCAAGGGAACTGGCAGAGCCACCATGTTCTGCTCCTTGACTGGACTTAATTTGCAGGATAGCACTGGACCTTTTGCAGCCCTGCTCTTACCAAGAGCCAAAAGGTCAGGCTTTGTGTCACAGCAACCTCAGGGACTGGTTTTGAGTAATGAATGATCTGAATAGGTAATTGTGCTTCTTTACTGTATTTTTTCTGACTTATGTTGCTTGTACACTGCCAAAACCCTTACATAAAATACATTCATTTGCTCTTTAGATACATTTACGTGTACACACACACACACAAACTGACACAACAGAGTACTCAGGACTGTTTTTGTCCTAAGAACAGCAATAACAAAATCACACTAAGTGAAAGCAGTGAAAACTAATGTTTCAGTCAGATGGACACACACATATTTTCTCTCTAGCAATGGTGCTCCCCTTACCTAGACCTTAAAACCACTGGATTATATTCTGTGATCCAACACTTGAAAATGTGCAAGAATGTAATAAAGCTCTTGCAGAATGCTGGTCCAACTCCATTTCACAGTAATGTTTTATGCAGTCACCACGTGTGATGCATCTGTGATGCACCTGGTGATGAGAAGTTGTACCTATCATGGCATGAGATTTAAAAAAGTGTCATGGAAAAAATCTGAGGTGTACACACCAAAGCAAAGAAACAGCTTTCTCTAGCTGCCAGTCAGCATTAGCTTCAGTAATTCTGCAGGAAAAAAAAGTTACAACTATTTTACACTATATTAGTAACATTTACACTATTAGTAGTAATATTTTACACTATTGAACTATTTTGGTTCATATTAGGACAGTCCTAATTGAACCAAAATCTACAGCAGGTTACACCAATCAATTAGAGATTGTAACTATTGATGTTATTGAAAAAATGGTACTAGAAGTTAGTGATCACATAATTCTGACAGAAGTTTTCCAAGAAAAAAACAAAACAAAACAAAACCCAAAACACCAACGAAAAAAAAAATCCCTTAAAGAAGAAGAAGAAGAAAAGAGGACCCTGTTTTTCCCCTTGAAATTAAGCAAATGTTAGACAGAATGACAGTTGGAAAGAATTCCAACCCAAAGCTCTGGAAAATGATGAAATATCTACTTAAAAGCTATTTGAATCAGTTCAGCTGTCCATTGCCCCAAGCAGGATCAAGGAAAATGTGTCAGCTATTCACAACAGGATCTGTATGATTTAAGACAGAAGAAGGGATGTAACCTGGATTTATTAGCTTGCCTCTGGCACTAACAATATGGCATTTGGTAACATTAAGATGGCCATACAGAGTTATAGCAAAGATTTAAGGAAATAGATCTAAAATGTGTATATTCTGAATAAAGATTTATCACTGAGGTCTCAGGTTGCCTCAAGCTCATCCACCACCTTTTCTCTTTGCAGCTTTATACTCTCCTAAGGATTGTTCTCCTTTGCTTTCTAAATACTTGGTTAGTTATTTGGAAAATAACACAAAGCTGAACTGTAGATTAAGTGACATATCTTTCTAAAGCAAAGACATAAAAATTCTAAAGGGAAAATAATACTGTGAATGAATAATAAAGTGTTTCTTCTGAAAAAATCGGATTCCACAGTAAAGTCATCTATTTAGAGGCACAGGCTGAAAGTGTACCTGTATTTATTTTTTTTTCTGTGTGCATTGATGCAATATCCTCAAAAGTGTGGATTAAGAACCAGTGTTTTGTTCATTCAGTTGGCCTGTAAACCTCAGGTAAATTAAATTCCTGCAAATTTCCAAACAACTATAAGGAAATTGAGTTTGGCTATAAGAGAAAATTTAAAATACTTCCCTGTCACAATCAGAAAATATTAAAAGCATTTCTACAGGATACAAAGTAGTAGCTTGTAATTAAAAAAAATTTAGACAACAATTTATTGTCTTCCTATCTAGCCTCAAAACCACAATTTTTCTTTTTCCTTCTCATGACGTGTCTGTGTAAATCACACTATTTTTTTTTTTTGAGTGAAGAATTGTATTTTGTTAAGTTCAACAGCAAGATTTTGCAGCAGGAGTTACTGTTTGTCTTAGAATGTTTCAATTGTACTGCAATACAAATAACTCAATCTCTCTCATGTTTGTTTAGCCTTTTTCTAAAATCCTCTTCTAGCAGTACCTATGGACTGTGATGTGGGAAACACGAGTAATTCTGCCAGAATGCCTGTTTACAAGAGAGCTGCTGGAATTGTGCTGGCCAGTGGTGCTGCTGGTGGGAATCATCCTTCCCTGCCTGGCACACTGGACTGCACTTCCTCCACCTATCAAGCAGCACCTCTGTACCAGCTTTGCTGTACAGGAGCAGGATTTGGTCTTTCTGGAGAAATGTGCTGCTTCTGGAGATAATTAAAATTAGGATGTGTCAAATCTTGCTTTCCTTGAGGTAGGCACAATGAAAACAAAACAGGCACGGGGTGTTTTGTTTTGTAATAGACAGATGGGAAGATCAACTTTTTTCAATCTCAAAATCTTGAGGGAACCACCTTGCTAATTGTTTTCTCCTTAAATCTGCATATTCCACCAACAAAAACTAACTGCTCCACTTCAGGCAAATTTGAAATGCTCCTAACTTGTCAAATTTAGAATAATTACTATGAACAGCTCTGCAGTTCCCTCCCTAACACCAAATTGTGGCAACAACTGCAAAGTTGATAGGCCAACTTCTTTTTTTCTTAATTTTTTAATTGGACCTTTCTTTTTAAAATAAATCTGCTAAAAAAGAAACTAACCAGCTTCGCTGTGGGAGACATCAGTGTCACATTCATATTTTTTCCATAGTCCCACAAGTTACACATTGATGCCAACACAGTTTACAAAAAAAAACCCCACATAAAAGGAATTGAAAATGCTACCATCTCACAAGACAGCAACTATAAAGCATTTTCTGTTCCAAGGTGAACACTTTGAGAAGAATGTGGCATTTGTCAAAATTAGACTGCAACAGAAAATACTGTGCAATGCTCAGAATAATAATTGTTATCTATATGGAATAACAGAATGTGCTGATAACAAAAACTAACATTTAGCACAAATAAATTACTTCAGAATATTACCATTGATCATTCAGGAGTTAGGAGACAGCAGCGTTCACTGTGCAGCTGTCATTAACATTTTGGATGTCCATCTATGACTCCTTAAATTTTTCAAATACTATTTTTTAGCTGGTATTTTATTCAGTTGCTGAGCATCTATGCTCACACAGCAGCAAACAAATCATAAAATCATAGAATGGTTTGGTTTGAAAGGGACCTTAAAGATCATCTCATTCCAAGGCCCCTGCCATGAGTAGGGACAGATTTCAGTAGGCCAGCTTCCTCAAAGCCCCATCCAACCTGGCCTTGAACACTTCCAGGGACTGGGCATCCACAGGCGGTACACCACAAACATGTGACAAGTTTTTATAAAAGCCACTTAGGAGTCTGCATAGGAAGCAGGATCTTAGTGATACAGCACAATCCTAAAATGTTTCTGTTTTCACTGTCAGTGGAGTTGGTATGGGCTCAGTTTGCTTCTGTATCTCAGGTGTACCTGCAACAACCTAGATAAGAAATCAAGAATAGACTCCTCAAGCTCAAAACATAGAAAACAAGTTCCTGGAAACTGTAGGGTTGCTCCTCTTCCTGAATCAGGAGAAAACAGAACCATTCTGTGTTTTCATCTGTGTAATTTTCAAAGGCTCCTTTTGCCCTTTACGAGTGAGTTTTTACAACAGTTAACAGCTACTCAACTTCTCAGTGTTTAAGGAAAGACAAATTTTTGGCCTGGAAGTTCAAGAATATTCAACAACATACACCATTCTACATATTCATGTATCTATCAGTCTGTATCAGCTGAGTCACCTCCAGAAACCCTCAGCTCACAGTATTTCACAAACCTTTTGTATCAGTTCTTTCTCTACATTTCCTCTGACTTCTAAGAAGTGGAAGCTGTACACATCACTTAAAGGATGGGAAGTCAGCAAAGAGAAAAGGCTGAATAAAGAGAGAAATAAAAAAATCTTCAGGAGAAAATATAACAAATATGCAATGGAGCAGTTGGCAAAATGCATGAACTGAGTTGTATTACTGGACAGGAGCAAGTGTTCTCATTTTGCTTGTATTTACATGCAGATGGCAAGTTTTCCAAGATAAAATTATAAGCTGTTAGCACACTGTCAAAGTTCAAACAATTTGTGTTTAGTACAAACATTTCTAAAAGAGTTACATTGCTGTACTGAAATGGATATTGAATGGATAACCTTTCATCCATTTAATAGTGCTGGGAGTGTTTTTCTTGCAGCCTAGGCACTCTGGTTTTTTTTTGGTGGTTTATCCACAAACATCACTGTTTCCATGGAACCACTGCTCATTCAGCATTGATACTTACAGAAAAACCACACCAAAAAATTACTTTTCAAACAAGAGTATAATTCTCATCTCGGATTTAAAGCAGAATTAATTTATTGTGCAAATACACAAAGCTGCTTTTCCTAAGGAGTTTATGATTTCTAACTGCCAATAATACCCTGAAAATCACAAAATGCTGCTTTGCTTACTGTTGTAACCATTAAATCTGTACTTGTTTTAACAGGTACGACTACAGTAGACTTCTGTGCAAAACTTCTGCAGTCTCTGTGTCTTTTTCCATCAGTTCAGACTTTCTGACAATGAAAAGGTACAAAAGATTAGTTCTTAGAAGGTTTGCTGGAACAGTTTCCAATAACCTGTTCTCTTATGTTGTCAGAACAGTCCCTGCATCTTCTGCATAAAGCACAGAAAGACTTACAGCAGTTATTGAGATCTTCTCTGATGCCTGCAAAATAATTTTGACAGTAATCCTAGAAAGTACAAACCCATCTTTAAAAAAAAAAATAAATATATATTATGGCCAGTGCTATAGTGACTTGTGTGCAGATATTGCTGGACTTTGTAGATCATTCTGACTCAATACAGCAGCACTTGTTCATGGAACCTGGACAAAGTTATTAGGCAAAATATGTATATTGAGAAGCATTTTCAGAAACTACCTTAATTTTTCTGCTCTCATCAGCAATTCAGATCAATTTGATCTGAAGTTTGTAAGTAAATTAACTGTATGCCTGAAAAGAATCTATCAAAAAGTGAAACTCTTGTTTCAGAACACGAGTCTTGAAAAACATAGTTTTGTTTTTGTTGAAATGAAATTGCCAGAAGTGTGGATTTTAAACAAGAGGTCCTTCAAGGGTATTGAGGGCTTACATGTATTTCTGTCTATTTTCTTCATCTCCCACTGGTCATGTTCTTCTATTTCTGAGCACTGAGTCTCAGCACAAGGTCTGAAGGAGTGTTTCAGCTCTATGAGAATCTTTAATGATCTTGGTCATCTTCTGATATTCAGTTGTCCTTCCTGAGCTCAAAAAGGCCCTGTTTATCTCCTGAATTCCACAATATGGCTTTGAAGCCCTGCCCAGCATTTTTTCAGCAGCTCAGCTGAGGTATAAGCTGATCAAATCTGTTGACGGCTGGAGAACTTCCTCTACAAACACATCTGCTGCTGCACCTGGCACTGGCTGAAGATTTCAACAGCTCTGAGAAGACTGATGCCTAACAACTTTGGGGAGAAATTACATAGAATAGCCATAGAATCTGTTTAGAAGACCTTCAGGATTATTGAGCTCAGTTGTTAACCCAGCACTGCCAGGACAGCACTTAAGTCCAATGAAAGCTGCCTGGGCTGCAGCGATGCACCGATGGAATTTGCAGTCCTGAGGGATATGGGTCAGGTGAAGAGTAGAGTCAGGACCCTGAATTTTTGGAAAGCAAAGTCAGCTCTTCAAGGAGTCGGGCAACAGGATCCTGTGGGAAACTGCCCTCAGGGACAAGGGAGCAGAACAGAGCTATATTTAAGGACACTTTCCACAGAGCACAAGAGCCAGCAATCCCCTTACATTCCAATCCCTACAACAGGCATGGCATGGTTGCAGTTGTAGAAAATAAGGCTGCATAAGCTTGTGCAGACATATACTATATACATATACTGACATCACATCTCTCTTCTGAATATATACTCGTCTCTCTGAGCTTGTCCAAGCACAGGATTTAAAGGCACATTAATCCTTGTCTGCCCAAAATGCCTGCAGAGGCTAAAAAAATGTGTAGCTACACTTTCACAGCTCACCAGAGGACTAAGGCACCTTCTTCACTCCTCCAGATCATTTATGCAGCAATGAGAGAGAAGGTTAACAGTCTCCCTCATAAAATCCTGAGGAGAACACATGGAACAAGAGCCAGACCCACAGGTACAACCAGCTTGTCCCATCGTTCCTGAGGCAACACAACACACCGTGTCCTTGCTCAAGGCACAACTAGGTGCAAGCTTCATGCTAAATGCATTTTGAAAGCAGAACTACTGCTGTCAACATCGAAATGAAGTTTTCAGATGGAGTTTAAAAAATAAAAAGGAAAAAAAGAAAAAGCTTTAGCACACAATTAAGTGCATCACATGCATACACCAAAAATGGTGGAGAAAAAGTAAAATTTGAAGGATCAGTAAAGACCATGAGGATTTTGGACACTGCAAATCATTCTTCACAGCTGGGAGTTTAAAGGAGGATAGCAGCAGGTTTTGCTCTCAGCTTCACCCCAGTGATTTCTGTGAATTCAGATGGCTTACAGGAGTGTGACACAGCAGCAGCCTAGCTAAGCACTCCGCTCTGCACTTACTCAGAGGCATTTTCTGCTTTTCTGCTTCCGAATTTTGCCACTTTTTAATGTTAGCTGAATGGACTATTTAGTTGTGTAAACAGTACCAGTATCAAATGACCTACACTCCTTAACCGCTGGAAAACAGCAAATAGTAAATTTTGCAGTCAAGTATATGACTGACAGTGTATTTCTCATGAATATTCAATCTTTCAGCTTCAAAACTGCTTTTCATGGTTATTTATGAATAAAAATTGATACAAATTAGTATTAAATAGTCTTCAAATCACAGTGTGGATGTGAAATGAAGCACTGCCTGTTAAGAAAAAATTGCTGATAGCAGATTCTGGTACACTGCCAGGCTTAACCCATTTTATGTCAAAGAGGAAACTTTTTTAAAGAAGTGGATGTTTAATTACTCTCGCTCCTGCACTTCCACATCCTTAAGTATGCTGTCCTCGAGCTCTGAGGGCTTATACTCCCTGCTGATGGAATTATCCAGCTGCCCAACTCCATTACTCATCTGAAGAAATAATCTTTTTTACAGCAATGCTAAGCATTTTCTGTCCAGGTTTAAGGCAGAGGATGCCACAAAGTGATGAATCTCAGCAGGCTGGGTTGGAGCTTGCAGCTTCCCGACTGGTTTTCAGCTGCACAGATGGACAGGGGAGCCAGAAGTGCTGAAACCCCTGCTCGTGGCTGCTCAGCAGGAGGGAAGGGGTGTGGGGGGATGGATTTGGAGAAGAGGTGGTTTTGAGGAGCAGCCTGAAAGAAAGCAACGGCATTGTTCTCTGTCCACAGAACTGGCACTCATGGAGCAGCAGAAGGAAAAGCAGAGCGGTACAGAAAACACAGAGCAAGTTTAGCAAGGCATCGTAAATAAAAATGAAGAACATGAAGTCAATTAGAGGCCAATCCCAAAGAAATCAGCAGCTGGTAATGACAATTTCTGTGGAGTTACTGCAATAATAGATGACACACAATGGTTTAATTATAGAAGCTTTGCGCAAGTTCTTTTTAACAGGCGTGCAGCTGTGTCAAAGAAATCTGGTTTTGACGTGCTATTTCAGACAGATTCAGTTCTTTTCGGACTTATTTGGGGATATCTTTAAATGTTAGCTTGTAAAATGTAGGTCTATGAACATGAATCCAGTTCTGACTACAACACTGAGGGATGCTCACCCCTACACCCAAACGTCTGACTCCACACTGACAGGAAACAGAAGCAGAGGAAATCTGGAGCACAAATCGGTGCTGATGATTTCCATGAACACACAGAAGGGAAAATTTACTTTCACATGGGCAGAGGGGATGTGCTCCAGATCATACAAAGACACAAGGAAAGCGTATTGCTCATTTTGGTATGGGTATGGTCACCCAGCATTTTGGACAAAATACAAATTAGACTCTTACCAGGCAAGGCTGCGAAAATATTAACGATATAATTACCTACTCTCATTTCTTTAATGCTCTTCAGATGACACTTTTCCCACATTTTGATCAAAATATTGAACCCTTTAAAAACCCTTACCCCTCTGTGAATGAGGTCAGAAGTACTGAAGTGAGCTGGTAAATACGTGTGTATACACACACAAGTGTACATGCACACCTACTCAGAGAAAGTTACATAAAAATGAATAATGCCTGGAAAGTCCTCTATCATCTAAGTACAGAATTTAAAATAGAAGGAAAACTTGTACACAGGCCATGTCCATTTCTCATATTCATGATCCTATGGCCAGTAAAAGACTGGAGTTGGATCAAGCACGTACTGATCTCAGTTACTGTTACACATGAGAAAGTGTTCCACAATCTGATAAATACTAAAGTGCTTTAATAAAGCATGGAACAAAATAATAAATATGGCTGCCTAAGCCCTGAGTGTGAAATGGTCTCCAAGGAAAACAAATATATTCTTAGTCTGCTTGTCCACTGATTTAGTGCATTTATCTGTAAATCACTTCTTGTTGATGTCAAGAATATATTCTGCTTTCACATAATAGTTCCATGTACTTAAATAAAAGATGGCAGACCCAAGTCCATTACGACAGTTTCCCAAGAAACATCCAGACTTCTGAGTCATTAAACTACTACCAAGTGATAATTTTAGTCTTGGGAAGAAGTTGTGCCCAAACTGAAACCATTTCCTTCCTTTGTACTTTAATACTACTCAAAGAGCAACCAAACAAAGCAAATGAACAATTCTATGAGTCTATAACAAAGAAGCACTTCTATGATTCATGTCTGAGTTAATCAGAGATGCAGAAATGCATGTGAAACGCAGAACCTCTTACATCTCACCCTGAGGTAAGCGGTGACTTGTGCCTACCCTTCTACCACCTCTAAAAAAAACCCCTCATTTGTGAAACACACCCGTCCCACACACCACCAAATTAATAAAGAGACATTCATAACAACAAAACTGCGGTCACTGGCTGCAGAAAGTGATCCTGATGAACCGTGTGGAATGTTGTTTTCCATCTCCTCGTGCTGTACTTACTGCGGTTTTCACCTAAGGCTTTTGCTGAGAGGCAGTAATGGTTTGTTGACATTTTGGTTTGCAGGGGTTTTGCAGTGGGACTTAACCCAGCTCTTTAGGTACAGAACAGAGGTTTGTCAGCACTAGTCTAGTGGGAAGGGGCTGGAAGGGAAAGGGTTGGAAGTACCTACTGGGGCCAGGATGGCTGCTAGGAAGGATACGATCAGTGCCAGGAAACAACACAGCACCTTTAATCATTTCTCCCATGATGCACCCTACTGACCACATGTCAACTGAAAACGAAAATGAAATGAAGGTAAACAAGAAAACAGGAACAGAACAACAAATAAATGAGAAGACTTATCCAATCATGCTATAGCACAGCACCTGCAGACACAGACCTGCCTCTCGCTCGTGGCAGCTGCTTTTCTGCCTGAGCACACAAGTTTCATGACAGCAGAGCAGGTCTGAGAAAAAGTCGACTCCAACAGTTTCCTTTACCCCAGAGTGGATGAAAGACAATGCCATTAAATACAGAAACCCAACTGAGACCCGCGGCTGGCTACTGTGTCAGAATACAACTTTGTAATTAAAATTTACCAATTAATTTCGCCTTTTTCAAGTTTTCATTTGTATTCATTACCTAGGTTTATGATGCTTTGTCTTGTAAATGAATGCTGGTCTCTGTATTCAATAAGGATATGCAAATTGCTATTCCTTTATCATTCCAGCTACCAGAGATCCATGCATATTTTCACAAGCTGAACTGCCAGAAGCCACAAAAGGAACTTGGGTCCTTGTGAAGACATATCCACTGCTGATTTCGGGTTATGAATAGAATTTTTGAGATCTTTCAACTCCAACAATGCTTGCTTTAGGGCCTGTTGGCTCACTTCCACCAAATCTCAGTGAAGCCAGCAGTGCATCACAGGGATCTTGAGAATCTCAGAAGATTTCCATTTGCCATGATAGGAAATGATGATTTCTAAATAGCCAGTTGAGACACAGAAGCGTTAATCTGTACCTTCTGCACTGAAATTCAGAGCAAACTGGGGGCCTGTTTACCTCCTACAGGGAAGAGCAGTTCAGCTGGGTGGAACAAAGCTCACCACAATTTACACAGGAGCACAAGATGAAAATCAGACTCCTTGTATCCAGCACAGGATTAAGGTGGCATTTTCCTCCATACTGATTCCATGTAACCACATTACCTCTGCTGTCCTTGCTCTATGATAAGTCACAGGGCATGAAAGCAAGCACAGGGACAGACTGGTGTCTCAGGGCCAGAAACTGGGGAAAAAATATGAAAGCATCATGCTGCTTGGTTAAATTTACTCTCACAATTTCATATTAAGCAACAGTTTAAAGTGCATTTGACTTTGAAGGCAAATGTCCTATCTGTGGAAATCTTAACATGCCTGGGTCTAAGGTTCCCTTGTTGCTTTATTTAGCATATGAAAAGCTTCAACACTACACAATAAATAAATCAATAAACAAAAAACAAAGAACTAAAGAAAAGGCTACTTGTTTGGAAGCAATAAGCAGACCTAGAGATGCAAATTATTGCTGCTTTCATCACAAGCTAAATGGCATGCAAAATATCAGGAAAAGATAGAGCAAGCAGTTGTTTGTTCGTCTGTTATTAATTCCTTTTTATTTTCAGAGGCTGCCTCCCAACATCACTGCTCTATACTATGCACCAGAGGGCATACACACAAGCTGAACTACTGCCTTACTAAACTGCAAACTGTGTAAAATCAGAGATGATTATTCCCCTCTACGCCTGAGGTTTTGGGAAGGAAGCTCTTTGAAAATTTCCAAATCAGAAGGAGCAAAGATAAACACCTAAATATAACCAACATCCCAAGAGCCTTCTTGACTGCTGCCTCTTCTACACCTCCTGAGGCAATTAGAAATAAATCAAAGTGGAACCAGGATTTGGCTGCATGTTAGAAGTAGTTAGTTGGAGGTTAAGAATTTCAGCACATACAGGAGCAGCTGTCAGAAGCCTCAGTCAAGGCACTGAGACTTGTGTAAAGCTCCAGAAAGGACTGCAGAACAGAGACCTATGCCTTGATCCTCTGCTTCATTTAGTCCAACATCAATCCAGATGTTGCAGTCCAAGTAATTTCACTCGTACAAGCATCAGAAAAAAACCAAGCACACCACAATCTCTAAACACCTGCATTAAGCTCCAAAGCACTGAAAACCTACACCTGGTAAAAGATTTTTTTCC
Organism: Phylloscopus whistleri; assembly: GCA_017589585.1. Taxonomy (NCBI): domain Eukaryota; kingdom Metazoa; phylum Chordata; class Aves; order Passeriformes; family Phylloscopidae; genus Phylloscopus; species Phylloscopus whistleri. Next base: position 865,129 of record JADMLD010000108.1, on the reverse strand, counting down.
CCAATGTGGGATAATCACAAATGCTGGCAATTCTACATCAACACATGGGAACATCCCTAAGCTTTAATCAAGGGCAGGCTAACTTCTAGTGACAGACCACTGCATGATTCAAGGTAAAGCTTCAGTTTAGCACCTATTTGCCTTGATGTTTTTAAGATCACATGAAAGTGTGTTAAGGAATTTAACCTACGGCTTTTCAAGAGTCTCTGAAGTGAAACTGTTGAGATTTGGGTAGCTCTTGGTGGGAGACCCACTCACCATTGGAATATCCATGTCCTGGGTTACTAGAAGTAGGAGATTTTTAATGTGTTCAAAATCTCTCCAAACCAGATCATTGCACTCTTTGGAACACATTCTTGAATGTGTATACACACTTCAGAATATGAGTAGACTTGCCAAGGACACCAAATGCCACCCTGGCATAGCCAGCTTCAGCAAGTGCTCATCAGAAAACGCATGTATGTGTCTTCCTGAACAAAGAAAACATTTTACCCATACAGAAAATCTTCTCTGGGCCACCTCCTGGTTCTGATTCCCCATCAAACAGGTATTTCCTGACCCAAATGAGTGCTTGCTCATCCTTCCAGATTTCAGATCCCCTCCAGCAGAGCTGCAGAAGGGTCAGGAATTGTAGAACTACCCAAAGGTGCTTCTGTATGAAGAGGACCCAAGTAAACCTTTCACAGACACCTCCCTGGTAAATCTGTGTTCTCCTCCTGCAAAACTGCAGGTTCTCAGGGACTTCACACAACAATGAAAGGGAGCCCATAGGGAGAATCTGTGACTGCCCTTGCTCAAACACCTCCCACTGAGGCGGCTTTTCAGTCTTGCACTCAGTAAGATCCGGCTGTCATTCAATGAAAATGGTGACATTCAAATTAAAATTCATTAAATGCAAGCCACAGGACACTCCAGAGACCAGAGATGCAGGCACAGCTGAGTGAGCTTTGCTACCTTTTCCATCCTCATGGGCTGGTTCACACTTTCTTCCCAGAGCACTAGTGAGAATACCAAACATTCACATTTGTAATAGCTCCTGTTTCAGTGGTGCAGAAATCACCCTCTGCCAGCTGAAAAGAGATGGTCACCTCCTCAAAACATACTGAGAAAGCTAATGATAGACATATTAACAAAGCAAATAACGATATCTGATTCTACTTGTGTAACTGTAGGCCAAAATATTTAGCACACAACACTGCTTGCCAATGGCTAAGGTGCAAACTCCAGTAAAATGTCAAAGCAGCTGAGTATGTCTGCAATAACAGCAAGCTTCTCTCTCCAAATTCTCCTAAAATGGACAGACACCTTGCTGGGCAGGACCTCTCTTTACCTCCATCTCTGTTTTTGAGTACTCCTACAGATCTGTACTGATGTCTGCTCCAAAGAACCATTTCTAGGCCCTTCCTTGAATTTTCAGAATGAAAAATACACTAGCCTGTACTGGATGCTGTACCTGGTTTTTAAAGGTTTTTCTGTTATTTCTATGCAACTAAACAAAAGGGCATGGTTTATAAAAAATATGTGGTAATTCTCAGTAATACATAGGCAAAGCTGCTTTTTTTTTCCCCACATGCTCCAGATGCCACAGCTACAAAGGCTCCAGACCTGCCAGTGCTAAGGAAAGCCTGTGATGTCTGGCACTCCCAGTGACCATTGTGGAGATGGCTCAAACTCTTGAAAAGGATTAAAACCCTCCCCAAACCACCAAACCCTTATCTCCCTCAATTCTGGCTAAGTCATGGCAAAATCCCAGTTTTGTTACATTCCAATCTCCTTGCTGAGACCTTGCTGAGATACCAAAACCCTTCCCTTTGTGCTTGTATTTGTTTTATGCTTGAATATCAACATGTTTAAACAAGGGCTTGCTCAGCACAGTATTGGCTCAATCCATTAAGATTTCCTGAGAAAGTTCTTCCTTTCTAATCTGAAACACCACTTTCCACGTGATGTTATGAAAACCTTATTATTTCTCAGTAACAGTAATAAGGTTCCTAAGCATTTGAATATTTGCCTTAGTGAATTCTAATATTCTTCCTGCCAAACACTGTGGAATACAGGTGCTCTCTGGACAGATGCTATATGGAACCCAAAAGGGAATTGCCACCATTTTACCAGAGTGAGGCTTCTGAACAATTAATTTCTGTGAATTTCTGTTATTTTTTAAACTTTCTGTGACCTAGTGGAAAGTCTGCATCGGAGAAGGCTCCTGCCTCTTAGGCTGCAGTGCCAAAGAAGTGCTAAAAAATGACTGTTAAAAAATGACTGTTAAAAAATGACTGAAAAAGCCATAGGAATCCTGAGCAGCAAGCTCAAGAATGAGTGGAGGCACAAGGGATGACTCACACCCTTCCCTTTCTCTCATTTTCTTTCGGATGTAACTATATTAAAAAACCATCACAGTAAGAGAGACCTACAGATAATCTTGCCAAGGAATGTGGAGCACACTGCACTGTGTCTAACAGACCATAGCACTGAAAACCTGTTTTGTAGATCCTGCATTTCCTAGCTTCAGGTCCCCTTTTTAGCTTATTTCACATTTTGATTTTGAAGTATCTCTTCCTAGATCTCAGAGAGTATTCAAGTACACTTGTGTTACTTCTTCCAGCAGGAAGCCCACAGGTAGTCTCTCTTGCTACAATACAAACAGATTAGCAGATCATTTGAGGATACTGGTAGGTTTTCATATCTGGAGCAGGAATCACAGAATAGAATCACAGAATATGCTGAGCTGGAAGGGACCCATCAGGATCATGGAGTCAAACTCCTGGCCCTGCCCAGCACATCCCAGCAGTCACACCATGTGCCCGAGAGCTCTGCCCAAGCACTCCTTGAACTCTGTCAGGTTGGTGCTGTGACCACTGCCCTGTTCTGGTGCTCAATCATCCTCTAGGTAAAAAACCTTTTCCTGATATCCAACCTAATCCCCCCCTAACTCAGCTTCATGTGATTTTGAATGTGTTCCAGTTCTTTATTTTGATCTCATCCAAATACCTGCATGCTCTTGACAAAAGGCACTTCAGTATTGTTTTGTCCACAAGTTCTAAATTCTCTGCTCAGCTGTTCCAGTCTGTCTCAGCTCAATTTAGCACAGCTGCCATCAAGAAAAAGCTGACTAATGCCACAGAAAAAAAACAAAACCAAAACAATATATTTGAGACCATCCAATTCTCATAGGTGGCAGAAAACACAATTAAAACTTGCTTTGGTTGAAATTCATACAAGGCAGCAGTGTGTCCTGGAAATCTTTAAGGTGAGTGATGGGAAACAAGCAGTGGATCATCTTCACTGTAGCACCTGGGATCCAGTCCAAGAGCCACACAGATGATAGACAGCATGGGGGTTTCATGCTAAGTGCAAATTACACTCTAAACTGTTGGAGTATGCATGTCTGAATTAAAAAAAAAAAAGAGAGAAAAATGGCAACAGCCAAATCATCCTCACATCTACTCTGAGATCTCTCTGAAACAGGCCTCACCTCATATGAACAAACTTTAAGACAAATCCTAAGTCCAAAACCAAATACCAAATACTCAGGGAGGAATAATCCTGGTCAACAAAATCCAAACTTAGCCATCAGTGTCATCACAGCTAACACACACTTTAGCAGCAGGCTAACATGAACCAGCTGATCCTACCTGGAAAGCCAGGCCAGTCACACCTAACAGTATCTTTTAAATAATCCTGATGCTAGTTGCTGGTTTTGATTTTAAGACAAAACAAGCCTTAAGAAAATACTACCCAGAATAAGAAAAACAACAGACTGCACTTAACAAAAGTGCTGAAGTTTTTATTATACTGTGGTTTAGGAAACACCCCAAAATGTCCTCAAAACACTAAAATTACACCTATTAATCAATGCAGATCAAATGCAAAGATAAATTCTGCTTATGAGTGGTGGAAAGGCAGCACCTTTTCCTAAAAGACTTTCTTGATGCAAACTTTTTTTCTAAGGCAATAGAACACATTCTGTCAGACGTCAGAGAGCATCTCCTAATCCCACCACTCTCAAAGATAGCTGGTGGGCAAGGGAATTTTTTAAAATCTGGCCTAGAAAACATTAACAGTATCTATTAATGCTGACTTCTCTTCACAATTCCTTTTGGATGTTCATAAGTACATAGAAGAAAGCTGGAATTTTTTTGTCTTCCTATTTTACTGGTATTTTATCTTTCAACTGCCTTAGACTTTAAGCTACTTGCAGCAGGAATTCTGTTCTCCAGATTTGCTATTATCACTATATATTTCTATGGCTAAATCATTGTTCTCCTCTGATCTGCTGAAGGACTAACATGTGAAATTGCTGTAGTACCATCCTCTACTTGCCTCCTTCTTTTCAGTACTGAAAATAAATGCTCTGATCCCTTTATTTTTCCCACTAAGTCACATGTGCCTGTGCTGGGCACATGTGCCAGACATCACTGTGGACTTGGCAGCTCAGATCTTAATAAACCTGTCTCACCTGAAAGCATTCATTTTAAGTTTTCCTTTCTCTTCAAATAAAAAATAAAAACCAAAAAAATCCAAACAAAACCAGAAATACATTTCCAATCCTTAAACTGAAATCTTAGGAGGTTTTAAAGATGTTATTACCTAGAGCTGAACCAGCTTTGGGAAAAGCCCTAGGGTGTTCTAACATACTTCAAATGGCATCCAAGAGTTTGGGCAGTTTTCAGCTGCTCACATTCTTTCTGATTTTCTTCAATGAAATTTTCTTCTGATTCTTTCAAAAAAAGTGGAATAAGCATCAAAGAAACACCGAGCAAGAAATTCAGAAGTGGACTACAAAAGCTTACCAGAACTTGCCAGGAATATTTTGGTTTGCAAACCCATCTTGAAATGGATTGAAAGGTGAATTTCTTCTCAAGAGGGTCTGATTTCTGCCAGGGAAGTTTCCCTGACAGTATTCTCAAATGTCTGCCTTAGCTGAATAACAAGGAATGAGGGTACCTGGCAGGCAATTTCCACCCAGTACTCTCCAGGACACTAGAGGCTGTTCTTCCTTGTCTGAAAACCAGCTGTAGTCTGTCCAGATCCCAAAGCTTTCTCATAGCAGCTTAAGAGAGAGTTTCTTGTTTACGAAGATGAGAGGTTCTGAAATTAATCTCCTCCATGTTTTAATTTCCACAAAGACTTCAAAAATAAAATTTCATTTCACATCAGCAGCACCTGAGTGCAGTGGTAACTCAGTGTGATGTTTAGGTGAGATTAAATTGTAAAATATTTCTTTCCATGAAACATAGCAGCAGCTGTGATTTTTTTCTTAAATGTATACTGTGCCATACACAAATGTTCCTACTCCAGACTAGAAATGAGTAAGCTCATATTGATAGCAAGTGCACACAGTAGACAGTCTTTCAAATGATTAAAAAGAACTGGTATGTTTGATTTCTATACAGACTTGCCTCTTTCAGCTAGAAAACTCTCTGCTGGAAAGCCTTAAGTAGCCCAAGGGAAGTATGTAATGTGCTTCTGTGAAGTTTACGTGCAGCTGCACAAATGATTCTCCAGCTCTTCCTGCACCTGGGAGGGAAACTAGATCTGTTCATCAACAGCCATGGAGGGGTGGGAAATCACATGGACACATACACAAACAGTCCTTCCAACACCAACAACTCATTCATGGGGCAAACTGGTTCACAAATGCATACCAACTTGGAAATGAATGTAGAGATTTTTTTTTTCTTTAAGTTTCCTTTTTAAAGTTTTTTTTTGGGGGGGGCGGGGGGGGAGGGTGTTTGTTTTTGTTTTGTTTTGTTTTAGTTTTTAAACTTCCCACTCACCTGAATAAACCCACCATTAATGCATGGTAGTAATTGTGACCTGGCCCATACATTCTATTTCAGGATACAGGATTTTCAATGATTTAAAAAGTAGGACTATGCCACAATTTACACAATGTTTGCTGCATTTGTTCAAAAATTCAGTTATTATTTTCAACTGATGCTGAGATGTTAAAAGATATTTTAAAAATATTTTACTGCTATCACTGAATACATCCCTGTCATAAGAGACTGTTTCCACAGCCAGACAGAAACTAATTCTCGTGTTTGAATGATTTCTTTAAAGCTACATTGTTTAAATTATAAAGCATTAACTTTTTTCTAGACATGGGCAAAAGAAGATATCTCTGATTTTGCTGTTGAAAAAGGAGAGCAGCCCATTAACCATGCTACTCTGCTTTTATCCTGAAACCATTCTTTGTACGAATTCTAGCTGCTTATCAACTAAAATCTCAGACTTCTCTCAGAAAAGATTAAATGGAAATATCCTCAGTATTCACAGCTGAACGTCAAGTGTATTATAGATAGTTTAGCTTTTCTTTGATTTTGTTTCTGTTTTTGTTTTTAAGAGGAACAAAGCTACCTACTACTAAAAAAACCCCCAAACCACCATTTTAACCTCTCTGCCTTGTTTTGCACCCAATAACTTTCCAGCCCCTGTTCCTATAAGACTGGAAGCAGTGCAGTGCTGCTGTCACCCCCTTAGCAAACAGGAGGTACCTGCAGTCCCTCTATCTCCCTGCTACTGAAGTAGAACTGCATCTTCACTGGGCCACCAAGCAGAGCTCAGCTTTCAGGGAAAGTTGACAGAGCTGTGAAAACAGGACAGGCAGGACCCAACTTTGACAAACGTGACAGGAATTACTCAAAAGTCAGCAAAAAAATAATTGCTTCCATGGCTACGTGTCTGTGAAAACTGGGTTTTCTTCACACCAACTGCCAGTGGCTGCTGATGCCAGATTTTTGTGGTGCCTTTCTGCCAACTAGCTGAAAATAATACGCCTTTTTGTTTCCCAAAGTGAAGAGATGTTATGTTGCCTCATTTTGTTCTGATGGGCAAATCACACTTACATTTCCAAGCCAGCATGGGCAGGTCTAGCCTGTGATAAACAGGAGGCTAAGTAGACACTTCCTCTTTTGTTTTCATTTTCTAATATTGCTTTCACCACCTTGGAAGGGGTAAAAATAATATCACCCAAGACAAGAAGAACAAGATGGAGGGAAATATAGTTTAGTTGACAACACAGATCTCATGCAAGTAAAGGGAAGTTCATTTTTAAATCAAGAGAATCTGATTTCAGGCCAATTTGGAAACCACAGCAGATAAACGGTTGCCTTAAACTGGGTGAGTCAAATTCTTCATTTTGTTTTAAAGAAAAAAAAAAATGTTGTATTGACTCAACACTGAGCCCATACAGCATTGAGATGAATCCAAAACCATGATGCATTAGCAAGCAAAAGATTATGATGTCACCACAAATGTTATGAAGTCAATATTTCCAAAACATAAAAGCAGAAAAACAGATTTACAGGAATGAGATGGGCCAAGTTAGGACTTTTTTTTTCTTATTTTTTCTTTGAAGAATAGTAAATAAAGCTGTCCAATTTGCCATCATAATACTTGTTTTCTCTATATATATTTTGCTTATTGACATGACATAAATAGTATATAAAACAGAATGATTACAGGTTTTAGAGTAACTTAATTGACTGAAACAATTCTGTGCATCTGTTTTTCATTTTCAATTTTGTGCGTATCAGTAGTGCGCCGTTCTCATTTAGCCATACCTCTGGGATTCAACTTTCTGCTTCTATCTTTACAGTCCTGGTACAGTCATTTTATGGTAAAAGGGATGGGGTGGAGGAGAGGAACAAATAATAGGTGAAGCTGCAGCAAATGGTACAAGGATACAGTCCCTTCCTGGAAAGAGGATTTTGTGGCGAACCATTTCTCCCATAATGCATCCCACAGACCATATATCCACTAGAACAGCAGAGACAGGGAAGTGAAGAAGGAGGGAAAAAAAGCAAAGTTAACTACGACATTTCACTCCTAAAGGAGGGGAAAAAGAGCAGGTTGATCAGAACAGTACAGTTTGTTTTGTGGTTTTGTCGGGTTTCTTTTTCGTGTCTTACCAAAAGCTAATATAAGTAACTAAATAAATAAAAGCTGTGTCAGTCAGCTCAACAGCAGTTAGTAACAACAGTGGAAAAGGTTTAAAATCAACATTTTGGGTGAAGGTCCAGAGCTAGCAAGTTAAGAACAAGTAACAACTGCACAGACCCATGGTATACACTGAATTTATGGCTAAAAAAAACAACCTTTTTTTTTTTTTTTTGGAAAAAATCAAAACAACCAGATAATGCTAATCTGGAATAAATCCTACTTGCAGAGTTTCTAAGCTTTGTTCTCCAGCACTGAGTCTCTCTGCAGCAGCTGACAAGAAGTTCCAAATGGAACTGCTCACACAAGCAAAGGCCATATGGACAAACACCACCCTTAAAGGTTATTTTAAAACTCCTACTTCAGGATCTCCACCTATGTCCTATCTATAGGTACCCATCTGGGTGTATCTGTCTGTACCTCCATACCCAGAGAGCCAGACCTGAGTGGACTCTGTTTTGTACTGTGTAGGTACTCAAAATAAATACTGTAACAAAAGCTCTGAAGAACAAATATCAACAAGACTAAGAGCATTTCCTATTCCCAATCCTGCCTGCAGCTTTTAAATGAAGTGTGCACAGTTACCTTATCTGCTTGACTTGGATAGGGGCTTTTTCCCCCTCTAAATCTTTAAAGAAAAAATGCTGGATAGATAGCGACACAGTACTCATAGGAAAAAAAAAAACAACAAATCTGTCTTCCATGTGAAGAGGGAAAAACTGCTTTGAAATGCTTTAAAAGACTATGCTGTTTCTGAGCCTGAAATCCTCATTTTCTGGTCATGTTTGACTTACACAACCAGTTTTCTCCTCTTTTTCTTCCCCTTTCTTAACCTTCAAAAGCAATCCAAAACAAACCAAAGAAACAAACAAACAACTCATTTCTTGGTAAAACAAAAAATAAAGGTGAAATGTTCCATTTGGGAAAAGGAGGGTACAGGTATCAGGGGCATGGGACAGCAAAAGCATGCCTGAGGCAGTGGCAGAGTTTTCTTCCTAGTGACAGTTTTGGGACCTTCCACAGAAGTGCAGCAAACTGGTGATAATTATGCATCTTTAGCCAACCAAGTGCAGAAAGAAAATGAAAGCAGTGAACAGTCCTTATACAGGCAGTGTAGGTAGTCAGAGGGGAAAAAAGTCAGGGAGCTTCAGTAATGTGGCAGCATAGGCCAGAGCAGGGAAGCAAAGGACAATCCCTTCTCTTGACTTCCTTGGGAGCTGGGTCAGAGCCTCCAAGCAGAGAGGCTCTCCTCTGAGCTTCATTATCACACATTTTGTTTTCTTCCTCTCTTTATTTTGCCTTTGTCCAAGTAAGGCAAGATCATTCATCTTAAGCCAGATTCATTGCCCAGGAAAGTCAAAGGAAGTCTCTGTGTTAACTTCAATGGGCATTTGATCAGGACCCTTGGATGTGGCAAACATTAGAACTTTCCCAGCTGTGTACTTCATCATAAAACTGTGTCTAACTTTTTCTTGGTGCAGTTTTAATCATGTGAAAAGCAGATGCTCTCTCTGTCCTTCCATGGACAATAACAACAACAATAATCCTAATCATCCACTAAATGTGTGGAGGGGAAAAAAAAACCAACAAAAGAATTCATTTGACAATAGAAGAACTCTAGATATTGACTAAAGAACTATCTAAAGAGTGCTAGTTCAAATTTCTAATGGCACTTAGCAAAAATTTCAAACAAAATACTTTAAGGAATATTATTCCTTTCTTTTCAGAAATTATATTCTAAGCTAAGACTCTGCATAATAATAATAATAATAATAATTTTTCTACTTTTTAGACTTGTGTATTAAAATTTACGCTTTAAACTCATAAACATTATAAATAATTCATACAGTGATTTGTTAATTTCAGAAGAGGTTGTGTGATTATGGTTTTTAGTAGTGCTGAAGTCATGGAATTGGCTCCCAAAATCAGTTTCACTGCCCTTTACAGGATGCAGTTGGCTGTTAGTAAAAGTGCTCTGGGAGGTTAGCTAACCTCCTCCTTTTTATTAAATTCCTGGTCTTGTCACATTTGCTGTATTTGCCATCAAAAAGTGTCCTCCAACAGAAAAATGACAGCAAAATCTGAGCCATAGAATATTCCCTCCTTTCCTGCCTGGTCTATGTGGCACTCAGATGCAATTCTCAGTTTTGTTACAAAATGAGAGCGATTTAAAATGTTTTCCCTTCATCTTCTGCAAAATTTTGAGTTCTTCCTTACCTGCTTCTCTACAGCAAGCACCTCCACCTGCTTTTCACAGTATTTCCAAGAACCAAGATCTCTCTCAGACTATTCAGAAGAATATCCTATTTACCTTCTAGGGAGATTACATACAAATGACATGTTTTGTTTTCAGTTTCTGCTTTTTCCTCTTCTCTGCAATTCTACTTTCCATTAAAAAAAAAACAAACCAACAAACTCAAACTGCAAAATTTACACCTAGATCTTGATGAGATGAAACCTGTCAGCAAAACCTGGGACTTTGTTAAATTTATCATGAAGAAGGAATTAATTCCTGAAATTTAGATCTAGCTCTGGATTTAGAAAAAATTCCGGAAGGGCTAGGATTGGCTATTTCAGCTTGTACTTCTTCTTGCTCCTTCAAATAATTCAGAGATCCAGACTCAAATTTAGAACGCGTCACTCGTTCAGCAATTCCAGCGGTCCCCACATTGTTTCATGGCCACAGAAGACAAAGATGCTCTGCTCAAAAGGAGCTGAATGCAGCTCAATAAGTTTCCTGTTACTCTGCAATCCCACAGTGACAAATTCACCAGCAGTGCATCCCAAATACATCCTGTAGCTGCAGTTCACAACAGCGAGGAACTGCTCTCATTCCAGGTGTCATTTCCCATCATTTCCCATGACGTTTCCTGTCCCTCCCTCGGGTCTCCCTTCAATGTGGAAGCAGAGCTTGCCCAGAGGTGTCCCTGTGCAGTGACACTGCAGCCCTACCGTTCTCCTTGTAGCCCATTCCCAGGATGACCTCGGGTGCTCTGTAGTAACGTGTCACCACATACGGCGTCATCATGAAGCTAGTGCCTGCAGTCCTGGCCAGTCCAAAGTCCAGAATCTTCAACGTGCAGTCAGATTTTACTACAATGTTACTTGGTTTTAAATCCTGCAAAAGACAGTGAAAAAAATCCCCCATGTGACTGTCCTTTATAAAGCCAGGCACAGCTATGACACTGACAGATACTTTAGGTCACCCTTCAAATACTCTTTCCCTCTTCTGACACAGTTACTACAAGAAATATTTGTAAAAATACAGCAAACCCTTGCTATTGTTTTTGTGGCAAACTGTTCTGGAAGTTGCTCTACCTCAGCATAATGTGGGGCTTTACCTGGATAACAGGAGCCTACTGGCGTTAAATTAATTGGATTTAGCAGATTAAGAAACAAGGATTAGTATCTGGGTGCTGCTTTGATTATTCTCTCTCAATGCTGTGAACCTGATAGAGACATTCCAACTGCACATGTGGAGATAACTTAATGCTTCATTTACAATAATTCAACTCATCCTTTGCTGGATGACTATCTGGCAGCCAAATCTATAACCCTTGACACATGACATGTCAAGACAGGAGAACTTTGTAGAAAAACATTCACTCAGCCTTTCTTTTCTTTAGGGAAACATATTTTGATTTGTTTTTAATGTGGAAATCCCAAACTAATAAAAGCACTTTTCAATGAAGGAGTCAGGGAATTTTCAATCCATTGAGAATTCCCTCCTGCTCACAGTGACATGACCTGCTCCTCCCTGCTACCAACTATCACACATCCTCAGCCAGGTACCACATCCTTACCAGGCACGGCACTGATATGGAAAGCAAAATGAGAGGATGCATTTAATATAGACTCAGCAGTCTTTCCATTTGTTTCAGCACATGCAAATGATGGCAAATGCCAATTCCATATCCCCTGACCTCTGACTGTGTCTCTTATGTTTATATTCATTGTACAGGGAGACAGGGCTTTGATCCACAGGACACAAGAGAATCAAGTGGTATTTAAAGTCTTCATGATCATTTCATATGCTGCTTTAAGTTTTAAACCAAAGGCCCCTTACCCTGTGAATAATCCCTGCAGAGTGAAGATGCTTGATTCCACAGAGCATTTGGTACAGAAGGTAAGACATTCGCTCGTGGTCCAGCTCCATCTGAATGACCTGGCACAGGTTGGCATCCATTAACTCCATTACCAGGTAGCTGAATGGAAAAGTAAAGCCACGGGGTTATTTTTTTGCGTTGAAGGCAAATCACAGCATCATCTCAAGTAAGTAATAATGCCTTTTCCTGCTTCAAAGTTCACTTTATTTCTGTTGACTGAGAGTAACAGAGCTGGAGACTGGGCCCACTAACCACAGAACCATGGTGGTGTTTGTATCTCACCGCAGAGACACAATTCTTTTAGCATACCAGGAAAACTGGTGGATTATTTGCCCTTTCTTGGTGCATTCCCCATGACAGACTATACCCTGCAATCACGCAGCACCACACAGAAATGCACAAAACCCCAAAGACCCACAGCCATCAAATGATGTAACTGCTCAGCCTTCAACCACTGCAAGGATGGCTACCACAGTACACAAAGGAATCAGAGAGAAACAGAGGTGTCTAAGGGGGCAAAATATGCACCCCCATGCAAAATGCCTCCCAAAATCCTCCTAAGCTTGCAAGACTTCACAAAAGTCTCATTACAATTAATTGCTTACTGCTGGTATCAGACTACAGAATAGGAACACATTTCCATGCAATGTATACGGAATATGGGAAAGACAGGAAGATAAAAGGAGAGCAACAATATAAAACAGAGAATACTTAAAATTTCATTCACAGCAGTTTTGTACTAGGCACAGCAGGGGTAAAGTTCCAACAGAGATGCTGATTGTCTTCTACACCCACCCCTAGTTCCCCAGGCAAATAACATTACACAGACAAAGGTCATATCACAACAAATACAAAACCTAGTGTTTCTCACCTTAAATTGTCAAAAGAGCTCTCAATATGGGAATTCAGAATATTCTTCTACCCATTAGACTCACACAATCTTTTTTAGAGGGGGCTATAACCTTTGTATTTTGCCGAGTTATTGCAATCAAGGTGCACCATGATCCCTAAAGCCCCAGACATCCCTAAAGCTTTAGCTTAATTACCATCCCTGTTACTTACACATCCTGGAACTCCTCCAGAGATTTCTGTGGTGTGAAGACATTTAATAAACTGATAATCTGAAAAGCAAAGTAAGACAAAAGAATAAGGAGAAGTGATATACATAATCAGTTGAACCAGTTTTGAACTGTGTTAAAGAATAAACTGGTTTTTCACTGCTCTGTATATATTAACACTTCTCACTTTATGGATTAGTAAAAAATCAGCAGCATTCAAAATAAAATACCACAGATCTCTCAGATTTCTTCTAAGTGCACTTGAAATCGTCTGAAAGAAGGATAACCAGTGACAAAACGAAGTGCTAAGGGTGGGACACTCCCATTTTGAAGGTGCAGGTTCAAAGACCCAACTTCAGCTCAATCTAGCACAGCAGTCTTTACGCTACAGCAAGAATTTTCTTATTTATGAGGAAGGCTAATTTGAGGGGAGAAATAATCAGGGACCATCTTATTAAACAGTAGTCCTTCCTTCTCTCTGACATGGCCTCAATTCTTCTGAGGGGACATGCATGCACATGCTGGCTGACACAAATTCCATTGTGAGAGACACAACTTTCCAGTAGAAGCACTTTGAAACAGAGACCCCCCTGAGCAAAGACATCTTGCATACTTCAACTCCTTTTCTCCTTTCTCTTGCTTGGTGTGCATTTTTGTTTGTTTGATTTTAAATGGGCTGGGCTGCTGAAAGACACTAGTAAGAATGTGTGAAAAAGAATAGAGGAAACAATGTGAGCTCACAGATCTGGATCTCCCTGTTTTCCCTCTGTACAGGTAGATGACACTAGCACTGCTGCCATGAAGGCAACATCTGAATGTCTCCCTTCCCACCTCCATCACTTCTTTATGTTTTCTAACAGAAATTCTTCAACCTTTTCTCTATACTCCAAATATTCTGACTGAATCTTACCTCTGCAAAGGCGCCTTTACAATCCTTTCCTTCCTTTGCACTTCTCTCTGCAGACAGATTAAAGCTCTGACCCAACCCAGGTGGTGCTGCTAGCACCTCTCACGCACCATGTTTAAATGATGTATTTAAAATTAGTGCCACTCCTGCTGCCCTTCTGCTCTTTCCAGTCCATTAAAAAACTTCTCACTCATCCTTGCATTTTCAAATCCCAGTGCCTTGGGCAGCTTCCATCAAGTCAAGAGGAAAGAGACAGGAACAGTCCTGATCACACAGTGGGAATGTAAGGATAAATTACTGCCCAGAAGTGAGGCAGAGGACACTGTAGTGTTAAGTCCTGCAATTTACCATTTTAGGGTCAGTCCTTTCGCTTTCCACGTGAACTTGTGATTGAGAACAAGTGTAGAATCTCCCCTTACATCATATTTTTAAGCTCATTTATGCTTTGCATAAGGAGAAAGATCTGAGGGATGGGTAAACACTGCAAACTGAAAGATCCACTCCTAATGAAAAGGAAAGGGCACACAGATATGGCAGTAGGAAATCTAGGAGGTAGAGGAAAACGAAATCCCTGGGACAATGTCCCTTTACAATGCAGTGTGGCAATCCTATATATTTCACTTTAAAAATATTCATATTTCACTGACTATAAAAAAGCAACTTGATACAGTGCCAGGCAGATAGTTCTAACAGATAATGGTTAAAATCAACATACAGTCCTGGAATAACACTCCTGGTGCAGCATGGGAATATTTTCATTCATTATGGATTCTAAGTGATATACAGTAGATGGTGCAAGAAGAGGAAAGTCTGGAACATCCCCAGTTTGCACAGCTTTTAAATAAGCACATGGAATACCCTCAGTCTCTCCTGTGGGCATGTAGTACCAGACAGAGCTCAGCCCTTGTGCATAATTTACTTCTAATTTCTTCCATTTAAAAAAGGGACCCAGACAAAACAACTTCCTTTCCAATGCAGCAATGCACATAGCATTTCTCCTGCTGAAAACTTACATTTTTATGATTCACACACTTCATGAGGACCAGCTCCCTGTAAGCTCGCTTGGCGTGAGTTTGGTTCTGAAATGGTCTGCTGAGCTTCTTAATGGCCACGTTTCTGTCAAGGACGGCATCATATGCAGCACTGCAGTGATGACAAACACAGGGGTTATGCATCTTTGAGGGTATCCAGCACTTCTCAGGGCAAAGTCCTGAATCTCAGATCTATAATTTCCTTTTTTTTCCACTGAGAAAAATACTGGGACAAAAGAAGGAGAGAGTTTCTAGTAAAAAAAAAAAAAAAAAAAGGTAAGAGATCAAAAGCAAACATGTAGCACCACATCAGGAGAAGACAGCATATATCACTACTTCTGAACTCCAGTTCCATTGGAAATTCACACTTATTTTCAAGGGGTGGGGCAAATAAATTAAGTAACTTCAGATAAACATAAAATAAAAACTGGATGAGAAAGAAGTTGTTTCATAAAGAAACTCTCTGTGCATGGCTACAGCAGAAAAGGGTTTTGCTTTTTCTGTGGCAGTTAAGAACACTTTCACGACGTGGCTCAACAACCAAGTGCCCACTTATCCAAAATGAAGTTTGTGTTTTCCTTATGATATTTCTAATGGAATCAAGCTGTTTAGTCATTCTTTGAGACCATATCATCCAATTCCAATAACATGCCTAGAAACAGAACCATTTCACAAGGTTTTTTTACCTATTCCTGGTAATAAAAAAAAAAAATATTGTTACATATGCAGTTACAATTTTGAAAATGAAGAAATATGTTGTTTGCAAAGTAAACTTTTAAAGCTGGGGCTCTAAGATCTCCTTAAACTTTTAAAATGTTTTTCACAACCTTCAGCTATTTTTATAAACGTTACCTCCTATGTATTTGAAACACTTATTTTGGTGGTTCAAATCTGACTACATAAATTCTGACTCCTAAATACTACAAAGCACACTAAGTTCAGAAGCATTCCCAAACGGACAGCATCCTCAGACCCTCTTCCTGATTTTTCCTTCTACCAAGAAAGAGGAAAGGCATGACACAAGTTTTCTGCTAGTCCATGAAAAGCAACAGGGTATTTACCAGGAGATGAATCAACCAAACCACCCATTGTTCTAAAAACTGCTTTCTTAAGCATAAAGTAAATATATTTGGAATCCCGCAAATTTTTTTTTCTTATTAATTATTGCAGACATTCCATGGAATGTTAGTTACGGAGGGTAACTCACCAAGTTGAGCAGAAAACATGCAAGCCAACAGAAATGTACAGCTGCTCAAAATGGGTAAGAAAATGTTGGCAATGTTTGTCTGGGAAATCACACAAGAAGAGAAGAATCAGAAATATTGAATTTGTATTATGTCTGCACAAATAACACACCAAATGCATCCCACAAGTAAGAACAATTGTTTGCTAAAGGTGATGAGGAGTTTTGCAAAGATTACTTTTCGGACTCATTTAGGAAGTCTCTTGAGAGTGGCTCTAGGGAAGTGATCTTTCCACAGCCACATCTGAATTTTCTCTCTCTCTCAAAGCAAGAGACAAAACCATAAATCTAAAATCAGAAAACCAAAGGCTTCTTAAACACTTGGCTTTTATGATCAATTCCTGGTCCTTTGCATACCACAGAAGAACTAAAGTAATCCTTTGTAGAGGGATATTTACTTTGAGATACAAGGATCTTGACTGCAATTCTATCATGGTCCTCTATCAAATGAAGAAGTCAATATGTAAATTCATTGCACTGGGTAAATACACAGCCCTGATGGTTTTTTTTCTGTGTTCACCAAAGGATCTGTTTACAGCCAGCCAACTCTGTACTTCACTACAATGAAATTACAGACACCAGGTGCAGGTCCTCTCTCTGCTGCTTGCTGCACAAAATCCTTACCTTGGAACACCAAGGTTAGGACTGATGATAAGCCCTCTTAAGACAAACTTCAATCACTGGCAGAAGAGTGGCTGTATAAACATGTGGCTCCAGGGATCAGGGAAGAGGGAGAGAGTAATGAGTGTCTGCGAACTGTGATGAAAAGGCTGAGTGTGAAAGTGACTCTAAATCTCAAATAAGAGACTGGACCTGCATCTAAAGGAGTTTTTCTGGGAACTCTGTCATAACACCTCTTGCTCAACTGTGAATTTATTTTTTAATTTATACAGCTTCTTGATTTTATAGCAAAGACTCTAAATTACCCCGGTCTTGTAATAAAATGATGGCTTTACTGCAACATGAGCTCAGGAAAATCTTCACTACCAAGTTTACTACCATGTCTCTGGCAGCTGTACAGACAGAGAAGGCAGCAAATAAACTCTTTCCCTATAAATCCTTTTTACAGTTAGTTTGACATGGTAAATGCTAGTGTTAAAAATGCCTTTTAAAACTGTAAATAATTTGAAACAAACCTATTTAGCAGAGATAAAAAAATTCAGTGGAAGTAAATTCATGACTACCAGGAGATATATGTAATTACAGCTGTTTAACAAGGCTTTTTGCTGACTTTGGCAGGAAAAAAAATGAAACTCCTCCTAGTCAGATATACACAAACCCAGATCATCATTTACCACTAATATTTTGTGTGAGCTCAGACTGTAATGATCAATGAGCAATGTCATGCACTTGGAGGATCAGGCCTTCATTCTTATACCTATTTTGAAAAGAAATGGAAAGCATTCTAGTTTCATGTCCAGGTTTCTATTTCAATAGACACTTACAAAATAAATACTTAAAATTATTCCTCCCATCTTTTCATCAATAGGAAAACACAACATTTATCAATTCCATTATAGTCTACCCCAGAACAGACTGTTAAACCTACAGAAAATGTGTATTTCTTAAAGTGAACTCTTAGAGGTGGGTTCTTAGGATAACAAAGAACAGCCTGAAAATCACATTAATAAGAATGCTAATGATGGTTCATCCTCAATCACCACCAAGAAACAGAGCAGAAAACCTTCTACAGAAATGCTCAGATACACATCTAAATGTATATGCATAAATAGATAAAAAGAAAAGCACAGATGGGTGCATATATAAATCCTTTCCACAGCAATTTCTCTGTCTTCAAAGCCCTTGGTTTCAGATAACTATCATGATCCCAGTTTCTGAAGAAGTCATTTATAGGAAGGACAAGAGCCACATCTTTTTCCTGTATCAAACAAAATTTCTGTAAACATGGTTTATGAAGCTTTAACCATAAAATGTTTTACCTTCTCTGTACTTGTGGTCCCCCTTCAGCCAAGTACTCCAACAAAAAAGAGTGAAAATGTTATTTTGCTTTAAGCAAACTTTTCTGAGTGTACTCTGATAGTGGTTTTTTTGGTGGATTTTGGTTTGCTTTTTTTGGATTTTTGGAGTTTGGTTGCTCCTCATATAGCAGTCCAAATTTTAAAATTAAATTAGACTTCCTTGTTCTTAACTTTTTTCCTCCTCTTGACATAGTTTCTAAAGGCAGACATTCATACAAACAGTGCATATTTTTCCCCTCAGTAATTACTTTTAAACAGAAAACCATTTCTTGAGTGAAAACTCTCCAGAAAGTATATTTAAATATGGTGGATGCTTTCCACTAAACCAGTGGAAAAATAAAAATTCCTTACATGCACCAGGGTGCAGAAAGTTTTCCCCAAGCAGTACAATTCAAAGGCCATTAAAACAAAAAGCCTTTAAATGTCCTTATTAGGTTTGGAAACAACCCTTTTTGCTGAAAATCCAGAAAAAATCCAGCATGACCGTACTGAAGACTTGCAGAACTGTTGTTAAGAATAGCTACTATATTCTCTGGATCAGCTCTATTCCCTCTGAAAACGCAGAGGAATTGAGAGAATATTCAGAGCTGATGCTGAAGAAGACCAACAAAGCTTCATAATGGGTGACTGCTGCACTTTTCTTGTTGCCAGTTATGGTTCCAGCTTGGGGGGTTTTTTTGTGTGTTTCTATCAGTTCACAGCTTCTCGCAAGCCAGTGGAAACAGCTAGATTAGAAAATATAACCAAGCTGCCTCCCCAGCTGCAACACAAGTCATCACTTTTTTACTATCACCAGATTCCAGTTTCACAGAATAAATCAATCAGTTGCCACCTCAGGTTTTCCGTGAGGTTCCTCATCACTGCAGAGATTACTGATTGGGCTCAAAATGCTCCTTCCTGCATTGCACAGAAACATGGGATCTATTATCCTGTGTTGGAATGAAGTAACATGAGAGAGGACTGAAGTGCCCAAATTGTTCAGAATTATCATCCCAGTCCTTGAATGAAAATTCAGCATTGCTCTCAAGATTAACAGTGAATTCCATAGTGCTTAAACTTCAAAGACATGCCACTGAAATTGGAGAATTTTAAGAAAAAAGTTCAAAACGTGTGGCTCTATTTTTACATTTCAGTGTTTTATCAAGAAGGACAGCTGGTCTCACTCATCCCCTCCCTCGCCCTGCTGCCCACGCTGCTTTGGATGCAGCCCAGGATGTGTTTGGCTCTCTGGGCTGTGAGTGCACTTGGCTGGGTCATGTCCAGCCTTTCATCCACCAGCACTTCCAAGTCCTTCTGGGCAGGGCTGCTCTGGATCTGTTCATCCCCCAGTCTGTGCTGATCCCAGAGTTGCCCTAACCCAGGTGCAGCATCTTGTACTTGGTCTTGTTAAAGACCACAAACCACAAATTTGCATAAACCTGCGAATGTGCTGAGGTGCACTTGATCTTGTTGTCTGTTATTAATGAAGATATTAAACAACTCTAATCCTGATACAGACCTCTGAGGGGCACCACTTGTCACTGATGTCCATCAGGACTCTGACCTGTTGACCACAACCCTCTGGATGCACGTGTCCTCCCCGCAAATCTATCTCTTGCCATTTTAGAGAGAGGGATGCTATGGAGGACTATGTCAAAGGCTCTACAGAAGTCCAGATAAATTACATGTGAAACACTTCCCCTGTTCACTGATAGAGTCACTCCATCACAGAAGGCCATGGGGCTGGTCAGGCAGGACTTGCCCTTGGTGAAGCTGTGCTGGGTGTCTCAAATCACCTCCCCATCCTCCATGTGCCTTAGCACAGCTTCTAGGAGGATCTGTTCTGTGATATTCCCAGGCACAGAGGTGAGGCTGACGAGTTGGTAGCTCCCAGGATCCTCTGTTCTATCATTTTTAAAGATGAGTACAAAGTTTTTCTTTTTCCAGTGACCTGGGACTTCACCTGACTGCCATGGATTTTCAAATATCATGGAGAGTGGCTTGGCAACTGCATCAACCATTTCCCTCAGCACTCTGGGGTGGCTCTCATTGGGTCCCATAGGCACATGTATATTCAGGTTCCTCAGTGGTCATAAACCTGACATTTATTTACAGTGGGAGGGACTTTGCTCCCCCAGTCCCCATCCTGTATCCCTTCACTGGAGAGGTGTGGGAAGAGAGGTTGCCACTGAAAACTGAGGGAAAACATTGAGTACCTCAGCCATCTTCTCTCTGGTAGGGGTGTCTATTACCTGGCTCAATAGCTTACATGCTTACATGCAAACACAAAGTCCAAGCCCACAATTCATCGAGTCCCTTTACTGCCACCCATAAAGGATTAAACAGTGTCATTGTCATATCCATAACAGTCCAATTTTGAATCTTCTTCAACTACTACAGTCATTGCCTGAAATGTCAAAGACAAGCAGCCCTTCACAGCAAAGATAAACTTGGAAGCAGAATTCATTCATAATTCTGAGGAGAGCTAGATCTGAAAAGTTCTCTGTGAAATCTATTTCACAATTCAGTCATGCTGAGGGAGCTCTTATCTGCCAAAATTTCAATGGGAGGGTCTGAAGAAAGGTGTTTGAGCCATCACATATAAGACAGTGTAGAAGACAATGCACGGATAAAAAAGGATGGAACACTGATTTTTGACAAACACATTTACAATAAAAGTTAGTTATCTTTCTAATTACATAAGCTGGTGATGCCCTAACAAGAACCATTTTGTAACCCACCAGTTGTGCAGATTGATGCAAGATGAAACTCTTCCCCATAGCCATTTTCTCTCACAAAGACAGTGGGGATACAGTTGACACAGTGGGAAAGGCAATGTGGAAACAACTATAAAGTTCACACATTGCCTGGCACACCATTCAATGGGCTCTGGTTTGGTTTGCCAGGGGATTAAAATATTCATGAGGACGCTGAGTATGGAGCATGTTTACATACTTCCCATCTGCATGTGCTCTGCTCAGTCTTTGTACTTGGCTCTGAAAGCCAGTCTGCTGTTTAATACTTTTCTGAACAGAGCTGTAAAATCAGGACTTTCTGGTCCTGATTGTCTCTTGTCACTAACTCACTACACAGTCTGCTAGCTGCCAGTAGCTTTTGTTAGCTGCCAGCCTAGAAAATTCAACCTGGGCAGCCAAGGGAGCCAAGTTTCTTTTCCATTCTGCTTTAAAAGGGCCTCTAGACTGATACACTTCCTTTTACATGTGAAGCATGTAAGAGATGACAACCTCATGGTTTCCAGAGTGTCCTACACTACTCGCTCTTGGCATGCTCAAGGATTTACCAAAGCCAGAGCAAAGTAAGAAACTGAAAAACTGACCAGAGATGGGAGGGGCTTATCAATATACAGTGGCAGGAAAAGCATGGGCAAGACAAGCTTAAGTGTGATTTGCAGGTAAACCACATTAGGTAGGTGTTTGCCCCACATCTGGAGAATGGGTATAAGACACAGAATTTGGCAAAGAGATCTGACATTTACTGCTCTGAACTCAGCAGGGAATGTAAGCTTTGGACTGTTTTCAAGTTTGTCAAGCTGCAGAGCCAGAAAAGGTCCAGTTTCCTTGTTTAACAGCAATTTCTAAGATATGGGAAATAGTGGCACTGAAGCAGAGTCTGTGCACCTGGCAAGCTCAGTATTCAAACTGTCAGTCATGTGATAAACCTGCTATTTTTTGGACCTACAAAATGGAATAGAAACCAGCTACTATCTTACTATTACCCCCTCACAACCGTAATTTAAAAGACTTGCTGGCTTGCCTTACAAACAGAACAACAGCTGTCACTTCGGTGAATAAGAAATGCTATTTCATGTTTCTTGCTGCATTTCTCAAATGATTAAAAACCAAAATTCAAGCATGGAATAAAAGTGTACTGCTACCAAGCCTTCACCTACAACGTCATAATCATGGGAGAAAAAAAAAGTAAGAAGCTGAACCCTAAAAGGCTACTCAAATTCTAGTTTCCCCAAACTAACCCTGCAATCTCTACAAGGCTGTTCTAAGCAGACAAACCCAGCATATTTTACCTGCTGTATAACAAGCCAAAGTGTCTTTTCCCAATGGGAATAAAATGTATAATATTAGGTGTTGTATATAGGTAAAACCTTACAAAGGGATGGCCTTGCAAAATCAAGGCTCAGGGCTGTTACTTTGGCTAAGTAGAAAAGGAATGTGGGAGAGAGACTCAGCTGAATTAGGGGTAGAAAACCAGGTTCTATGACCATCACGTGTTCACATTGTGGTGTATGGTGGTTGGTTGAATTATATTTGCTATGCTTTGTGTATCTGATAACTGGCTAACTGCTTTAAAAGGCCAGGGTTTTGTGATAAAGTGGCTCTCCTTTGCACCTATCTAGGGACTCTGCATCACTACGTACCTTCACCCAACAATTAGGTTTTTGATTTGCCATGTTACACCAGAAATTTCAAGAAATAAATGTGTAGACAGAATTTTAAAACACTGTATTTGAAGCCAGAAAAGAAAAAAAAAAGATAAAAAAAACAACCAACAGCAAAAATCTGTACAAATAACACCCACAAACAAACCAACCAACCAACCCCTGGAAGTCCTATTTTTGACCTGCAAAGGGACTCTGTATTTGAGTCCTCCTACTTCCTGCTTCCCTTTCTATCTGTCTCCATTGCAGAATCTTGCTCATTCTGGGGAGCTTTCCCACTCACGTCATGCCAGGCATGCCTTGCATTGTTCACAAACTTCACCTAGGCTTCACACAGCTGCCTCATAGTAGTAACCCAGCACAAATGTGAGAAAAGGGAGATCTGTCAGTGACCAAAAGAAAGCTTTTGGCAGTGTAAGAACAGGTAAGTACCTCACATCTATAAGGAGGGCTTGAAAACATCACTGTCTGATAGCACAAAGTGTAAATTAAATGGAGTGTCCAACCAACCAACACAGAAACAGCTTAAGTTCCACAATCACCAGTTACTTCCCTGCAGACACAGAATTTACCAAGAGCTGATACATTTTTAAATGCTCCAAGGGGACCATAAATCCAGCCACAGCTATGAACAAACCTGCTCTGTGCCTTAGGGTTGTACCAACTCAGCTGAAAACCCTGGCTGCCAGCGCTCTCAAATGAGCCTGACCCTGCCTTGGCAGTACTGAATTTGTGACCAGGTAGAGGGAACATTGCTGCCAGGCTTCACAAAAACAGATTGCACAGAGATGGTTCCCTCACGAACTTATTTACTTTTTTTCCCCCATAAACTTGCAGAGTATAAATATGGAATAGATTTTGCCTGCTAAACTGTTGTAGTCATGGAAACCATACAGGTTCTTTAAGGAGAAAAGAATCAAAAAAGGACATAGAAATATAGGCAGTGTATTTTAGAGACAGAGGACATGATTTCTTTGCTAGAAAAGAATACTGTGGCATGTTTTATTACATACCATTTGTGATTACCATTACATTTTAAATTTTAGATTCCTCTGTACAAGCAAAGGGAAATGAAACAAAAGAAGACAAACATGAAATACATGGTGACTCCCTGCCTACGAGGAATCTCTGCATTCTGAGAGATAATGGATATTAAAAAAAAAAAGGGAAGAAATTGAGAAGTATTTTTGGATACATCCCTTTTTATTTTTTTGCTTCTTTCTCACTTATAGATAGTCGTAGTAGATAGAAGAAGCATCAAGAATCAAAGCAAACAATGACCAAACACAATCCATCTGTCCTGTTTTTCAGATGTTATGTATAGTTTGTCACATGGCACCAGTTCTCTGTGATCCTAACAGCAGTCCCTTCCATATCCAAGCTCAGTTCTTTGCTGCAAGAGCACTCCAAGACATGGCCTCTTCCTCTCACTCCATATGCAAGCAAACTGTCTCTGGATATGTGTTAACAAGCAAATTCTAATAAATCAGCTTAAGAAACACAAACCAGACCAACTTAAATAAGCACCAGCACTCAATATTCTGGAGGTCAAATAGAGAGAGATACCATTGGGAATCTCACAGCACCTTAAAATTCAGAGATCCAGATTCCAATAAAACTGGGAAATTTGCTGTCTCTCTCAAGAATCAAGGTATAGATACATCAGAACCACAAAGCAGAATGTGCTGTTTCAGATGTGCACCAGATCAATGGGCAACCAAACACACACAGTTTTTGGTGTTTCAGAGCAACGACATGCTAGAAAATCCAAAGAATACCACACTGTGACTGCAGACTGGGAGCTGGGGAAAATTCCTGCAATGTACAAGTGAATGAGTGAGGTTTGAAGCTTGCTGTGAGTTTGCCTTCTAGTATTTCAACAAGAAATTCCCAAAAAGAAAAAAAAAAAAAAATAAAAATCTGGAAATAGTTTAAACTGGTTCCTAGAAGAAAAAAATTAAAAATCACCATGTGTTGCCATTGTATGGGATGATATTAGCAATGAGAAACATGGCAGAATTTGTTTATACTGGCATGCTTATTTCACTTTAAGCAACAGTTCCCAGTGCAAAGTGACAGCGATTTCCTACATTCCTCTCGCAGAACACACTTGTAAAACTCTCTAAAAGTTATTTTTTCAAAAACTTCCTGGGGAGGCACATCAGCAAAGCACACAACAGCACGAGGAAGAGAACACTGGCTGAACTAATGGACATGATTTGAAGAATCTACAACAGAATGTGCTCAATCTGCAGTGCCAGCCAACAGAACGTTAAGCACAAAAAGCCTACAAGAAATAACTGCATAACTGGAATGAAAGTAACCAAACTCACAACATATGCTCAGTTCTGATTCATAGGAGAGGCTAGGGCTGACAAAATTAATGCTGCCACTCCCTTCAGGGCTACTGAAACTCTATCCAAATACATTGTTGACCCCATTTTGCCTCTGAATGACATGTATTCTTTGTTCTCCTCTTCTGAGGAAAATTAGTGACTAATCCCACAAAGAGAACACCTCTGAACTCCAATGGAACTATGCCAGTTTACACATGCACAAATGTTGGTCTCTATCAGTATTTCAATTCAGCGACACAAAGAAATCAAACCAGTATTACTGGGATAGCAGGACCATGATAGAGAAGAATATTCATGTCTCAAGAACTTGAATACACCAGATAAACAATACAAAAAAAAAAAGTGTATTAGCTGTAAGACACTGATATGACCACTGTTCTCTGTGTTTTTCCCACTGCACAGTAGCAAAAGTATGAACTTGGAATTGATTATGGTCAGAAGCATCAAATGCTCTTTTCTATGGCTTTCACCATTATTCCCACTGCAATATCCCTTGAGATCCTTATACCAGGATCTCAAAAGATATTGCAGTGGGAATAATGGTAAAAGCCCAGGAGTCAGTGGTGCTACATAAAACCAGAACTGGAGAATAATCATTGTACAAAAGAGCTGAAGTGTTTCTGCATCTTGTAGTGGACAATACCTGTCACATTTCTCCTCCAGCCTCTGGGAAGTGGCTGAGTCACCATCCCTGAGGTATTGAAAAAGATGTGCAGATGTGGCACCTGGGGACATGGTTTAGTGATGGACAGAGCTGGGGGAACAATCAGTGATCTTAAGAGTCTTTTCTGACCTAAATGATTCTATGGTGCTGCAATTATTTTAAGGAAAGAATCAGCAGATTTATAAGCTACAACAAGCACCACCATCACCACAGGCTGATCTGAAAGAACCCTGCACTCCATAAGATTCAACCATAAAATTACAATTAAATCAGCAAAGAGAACCTATGGCAATATTAAGCAGCACAGCAAGCTATTTATTGTCTTTCTGGCTCTACCTATTACAGGGAACTAAAAGACTCTGTTACCTCCCTAGGTTCAGGCTCAGAAGTATTATCAAACCACTAATTCAAAGAAAGATATCTGCAGCACATCTCCTAGTTTACTACTTCAGGAATATATTTACAGTCTCCTCTATATCTGCAGATGAGGTGTCTTTCTAAATTTATAATGCATTCACTGCATAGCTCTCATAAAGGCATAATTCCTGCTCCCATATCCTCCACTCAAACATTACTCACACAGAAACTTCCTGCATCAAAGAGACAGAATAAAACCCTTCCCAGCCAACCCTCCCAGTCCAGCTGACACATCATTAGACCACATCTCAACATCATGCAGCATGAAAGCTTGTGCTCACTTTTAAGAAAAGACCAAGATAAAGGATTTCAGCTGGAAGGCATCATCAGACCCATTTATTTGATGCTCGCTCAGACAACTTTGTTTTCAAAGCTATCACTTTCTCCTGAATGCACACAGGTATAGCCACTGTGTGATCATAAACCAGGCCAAATGTCTTCATAAGATACTGCTAAGATTTTAATTACTTGTGTTCTCAAGCCTGTAAGTGATGTCCTCCCTATCTGCCTTGGAAACCTGGACTTCACCCTTGCTTCCATCATAAATTCAAAAACTGTCAGAGGCCCTTCAAATTGCTTTTGAAATATTTCTGTACAACAACATTTTTCTAGACATCACAGAGTATCAAAAATATCACAGCCAACATAAAAATGATAGCTTGCAAACCACAGCAGAAAACCTACAGATCAATTACCTTGTTTCCAGGCAAAAAGCATTCATCTAAAACATAAAGAAACACCCACTCCAACACCAGCACATTTCTGTCGATTTTATGGAACACAAGAATTCCTCTCCATCCACCATCATCCACCAGGCACAAACCCGAGCTGAAAGTGACCTCTCTCTCTTTCTCAGGCCCTTGCAAAGTAAGGGAGGTGTCAACTCCCTTCTAACATTGCAGAGGGGTATCAGCTATTTCTTCTCTCAGCAGATTAAGCGGCACGTATCTAATTAAACTTAGAAAACTGTTCTCTGTTTCTATGACAGACTCAGAGATTAACTAGTTACAAGCCTGTGCAGTTTTTACAACCACAGCTTGGTCTAATAAACTCCAAGCTGTGTCTCAGTGATGCCCCATTGTCATCATAATAACTGTAATAACAACATGATAATGATATGCAAACACACCCTTTATAGGCTTTCTCACAGATGTCAGTGTGATGTACAGTGAGCAAACAGCCCACACTTTCATAAAGAGTAATGTTTGCAGGGTGAAGGGGAGCTTCCCTGCTCAAGAGATTCCAAGCAGCTTGTTTCCTTTATTTCTTCTGGCTGCTAAAATAATTTTGTGAACATAGTTAACACAAAACCGATTGAAAGAGCCCAAAGACTAATTTCCAAAGATCCTGTATGTACTGTGTCTGTAGAAATACCATTTATTTACTGGGTTTATAATTATTTCACATGGGCACAATTATAACAATCACACCGTATGGTTTTCTCTTTTTCACGTAATTTACTAAATTATCATCTCCTGAAGATTTAATATCTGAATTGCTTCCATATTGAGAAAATAATTTTTTCTTTGATGTAATTTTCAGCACAATCCAGTGAAATCAAGTCCCTACTTCTTTCATAACCACATTCCTGTGCCTGCTTCTGTTCCACAACATAAATTGTTTCCCACTGACATTCTCCTGCTTGTCTTGAAATCTGTTCATAGAGAAAGGTTTCAGAACTCTGTGGCTTTGCCTAGGAGCCCTGCAACACCTCCCAGAGCCTGGAAAACATCAGGCCTCTCCTCCTCAAAGGAGTTAACATTCAGCAGCCCTGCTCCATCCTTCCATAAAATCAAGCATCACTATACACCAGAGCTGTCTCCAGTAGCTGGGCAGCCAGTTACTCCACTCAGTAACAGGTAGTGTCCTTACCTACAGTTATCCTGAAGGAAAATCCAGAAACTGTGCATGCTTTGAGAAGACTGAGCCCAAACCCCTCTGTGCCATCCTACCTGTGCCTGCCCTTGGCAGAGGGAACAACCAGAAATCACCCATTTGTCTTCTACACCTCTCCTAATTCTGGTAGCAAGGGACAGAACGTCATTCCAGATCTGTGACACTTCTTGAACAAACTTTTGAGTCTAAACAGAACCACTGGATCTGAAAGAAACTATGACCTAGGTTTTCCCCACTATTTTCACAGAGGCACTCCTTGTGGCTACTCTTTGCAAAGGAACAAGACAAGCAAGGCAAACAACTTCCCCCACTGGAGCAAGCTGTGCTGCAGAAATAGGCAGGCTTTTGATATTTTTTTTTAACTTAATCAGCTTTTTCTAGATGTAACTCTATTTGCATCAAAACACTTCTAAATAGAGTCAGTTTCTACAGTAGAAACTTATTCTAATAAAGTTTACTGTGAAAGCTTATTAGTAATATTAGGTAAGGAGAAACTTACACAAGTGAAGATGTTTCTCATCATGTATTTTTTTCTCTTAGCTACGCTACAAATATTTATCTCCCAATTGTTTTGGTTTTTTTTCATTAATTAATCACTTCACCATTGATTCTTCATGCTTTGCTGATGGGTGGTTTGTTGTATTTCTGGCAAATTACACCTTACAACAGGCAGTTTACTACGTAACACAAACTAAGAAAAAATGCTCATTATCTTCCCCATCTATTGTGTAATACTTCTATATCTGTATCATCAAAAAGGCCTTTTATGGCCTCTCCATGCTACTCACCATTTCAGGGGATTTCTGTTAACTTTCACTTGAACTTGCTTGTTTTCTGATTTGATTTTTTTCCCTAAGAAATTCTTAATTTTTGCTGTCAACTCTTAGTATGAAAGTAAAATTCACAGGAAGCTTATGATTTTATTTAGCTTAATTTCTCTATTTTTTGCTGCTCACAATTGATCATTACAGCAATTCAGTTGCAGAGAGGTCCAACAGAAACTGATTTTCCTCTGAAACAAATAGAGGACAGTAAGGAGGAAGGAAAACCATCTTTGCTTTACATGGAATTGAGCAAATAGGGCAAAATTATTTTCAGTAGCACTGAACCCAAAATATGCCTCTTTCCCAAAGCTGATTCAAAAGCAACCTTGAGTTCTTTTGTGTTTAAGATAAGGAATATGGTACTTGGCCATTTAGGTCAATCTTTGGACTTGCATGGTCTCAAAGTGTACTAAACATTGGAAGTGATAGACTAAGGATGTGTTGTCAGTGTTGTTACACTGTCAGTTATGTGCCAGTGCCAGCAAC
The DNA here is from genome assembly GCA_017589585.1 of Phylloscopus whistleri. Taxonomy (NCBI): domain Eukaryota; kingdom Metazoa; phylum Chordata; class Aves; order Passeriformes; family Phylloscopidae; genus Phylloscopus; species Phylloscopus whistleri. The sequence continues at coordinate 835,824 of JADMLD010000108.1, read as the reverse complement.
CCATGGAAAAACCATTTGCCACTGGCTTAAAGGAACCACTGCCTCCACCTGTAAAGTAACACACATTACATCAAACTCTGAAAAAAACCCCAGTGACATAGGTGACAGACTGAATGAAGACTTCATCTCTGATCAAGTTCTAGATAAAAGATTGTTTTAGTTTCCCAAATGCCTCATAATTAAACAGGTAACAAATGCCTGCAGAGAGATGCTTAAATACAAGCCACAGAAATTTAAAAGCCATGCCGAAAAATGCAGAGGCAAAAGCCACCCAGGATTCCACAACTTTTTAACACGTTAAATTCAAATTGCATTGTTTAGGAGAATTTGCCTTTTGTTCACACTATTCACATCACTGAAACATCACTTTTAAGAAATAAAAGAAACATTAGCAGTTACCTCCATTCGAAAGGCTTCCAACCTGAATATCTGAGAATGCTATGAGATGTGACAAGTTTCTGTATTGCTCTCAGTGCCTTTTACTGTACAAAGACTAAAATTACAGGGTTTACTTGGGATATTATTTGCACTGCCTCTGGAAATAGTGCCACAGTTGTCAATTATGATAAGATCTCTCTCCCGCTTTCCTGCTAGCTCCATTTTGCTGTGTGGAGGAACAAACCCAGCGCTATCACTCTCACCAGCCAGGGAATTTATTAGCAAACCACTGGGCTCCTTCTGCCTCGGGATGTCTGTTGCCTGACTGCTATTTCTGCAATTTTAGACAACGGCTGTGGCTGGCAAAAAGATGCAAAACACCAACTCTTCTTTCAAAGCATCATAAGAGGAAGTGCTGATACTCACCAAACTATTCCCTGAGCCCCAGAGCCAATAGGTTTCAAGTTCTGGTAGCGTTTGAGGACTGTGAAGGTCGAGTCACCTACTTCCACACTGTAGAACTGGTTGTCAACTTTGCTTTTGCTCATGTTGTAATGTTTGGCAATATACGACACATCCACTTGTTTCCCAAATCCCTGTTGTACAGAAGAAGGAAGGGGAGAGGGATTGGTAAAAAGAGAGAAACCAAGGCTGGTAAAACATTAGAATACTGATAAAGCACTGTCAGCCTAATTTTTCAATAGAAATTCTTGCCAGTTTGGGCTCATTTTCATAAAGATTGTATCAAGCTTTCTTTCATGCAGGAAGTCACCATAGAAAGGCACTGATGAAAGAAAACCAGTGAATTCTCCCTCTGATGCTTGTGACACAGTTACTGCCAACTACTGGTCTCTGCCTGCCATCACTCCTGCTGCATGACTGCTGGGTTACGTGTTTGTGCTGATTCTGCCCTTGCTTGTTCTGCAATTAATTTAAAATAAGATGACTTTCATCAGTGTGGAAGTGGCACAAGAGACACAGGAATCAGGCTTTCCACTACAGATCAGACAAAGCAAGCATATGTATTCCCATGAGTGCTAAAACCTTCCCTGAGCACGTGATAAAGGCCTTGAGAACCTTTCAACAGCACTTGCAAAAGAAACAGAGCAGTGAGTGAGACAAGCTGTGACCCAACAGGGCTCAGTATCATGGAGACTTATTCAGAAGCTCTGGAGGTCTTCAAGAGTTCTGGGTTCCTAAGGGAGGAACCTTAGGGAGAGTTGCTCTCATGACCTAACAAATGCAGCAAACACCACTTTTCATGACACAAACCCAAGCACTGTAGCTACCACTGCACAGCAGTGTTCCTCCCCAAAACTGTAAAATCAAAACCCAATAATTTTCACAAGACTTAAAAAACCCTCCCTCAAATTTGTAAAATTACCATGCAGCAAATTACATTACAACCACTTTATGACTACTGCTGAGCTCAGTTCCCCATGGACGACAGAGCAAATTTATAGTAATTTGAGATAAAAATCAGAATTAAATGCTTGTAATTTAGGATTCTATAGGACATGATTCTGAGCACAGGAGGCAAAAGCTCAACGTACTGCAACAGGTCTGCCCTAAAAGAGTTGACAGTTCAGTCATGGAAGTCAGGACATGCCAAATGCCTTCTATAAAAGAAAAACAAAAACCAGCTATGCCTCTGTCTATGCATTTTTTTGTTCAGTGCTCCCAAACACTGCTTATAGATTTTCTTATTTGCTCTATTATAAATTTCTTTCCCCCCAAAAGATCTGAACGATCAAATGTGTTATGTGTTTATGGATTACTAAATTGAAATTTGATGGAGCTGGGAAAAAAAGTAAAGTTGATTTTGGTTACATTATTCTTTCAATTAAAAAGGACATCATTCCAGTGTTCCAAAAATCTGGCCATTAAAAACAGATTACTGACCTTGAAAAGAACTTGGATTTTAGGGTTTGCCTTGGAAAAATTATTATTATTATTTGTGTGTCCGTTATCTGACTGGAAGGCACTTTGGCACTGCAGAGCATCATCCTAAACACCTCATTTAGAGACTTTGAAACATTTTAATAAATGCAGCTCTTCATTCAATCCCAAAGTCTCCTCTCAGAAGAACAAGTGGAAACTTTACATTAAGTTGTTCATCAAACATTGTGAGGGGGAGAGCAGGGGAGGCCTTGCCCTAACACAAAAAGTGAGAGATTTATGGACACTGACACAGTGCTAAACTGAAGCTTCCAGAGAGTGAAATGATTCCAAAAGAGGTTTGAATTTTTCTCACTGAAAGGCAAACAGGCTGCATCTGATTCACACTGTGTAGCCTTAGTCCTAAAACATCCTCCATTCAGCGAAGAGAGACACATAAAGTTCGCTATTCAGCTCAGGTGTTCATACCAGACCTGGAACTGAGAGGTGGGGTTGTTTTGTTTGTTTGGGGTTTTTGTTTGTTTGGTTTTTTTTTAATAATATGCTCCTGATTGACAGGAATTTCACAGCTTTCTCTGCCTAGACAAACACATTTGGAGCGCATTTTTTTCTGATGTCATTATCAGAACAATGCAGGACATATTTAGCATTAACACCCATTACTCTGAAACCAATGTTTATGTATAAAGTGTCAGCATAAAAATTGCATTCCTGAGTAAGCCTGACTCATAGCCAGCTCCTCTGGAAGTACAGATAAAGTGGATTTTTTAATCAAATTGGATGACTGTGTTAAGGCTTGGATGAGCCAGGCCTGCCACAACTTGTTTGTGTCCTCACTCTCAAGCTACCTGACAGCTCGTTGTGTGGTATGGAGCTACATGGGAGCACATATTTTACCATTCTATGTCTAGAATAAAAATTACTTGCTTTTAAGTTAGCCTGTGTGAACTACTGGCCTCGGGAAACTCATGCTGCATACAGTGGGATTTCTGAACTGCTGCAGTTCCAGCAGCTGGTTCTTTTAAATCCAGAAGTGTCTTAAAAATCAATTAAAACAGCTCAGAAGAACCACTTTGTAGTACCTCAGGTATATGGGTAATTAACATATCCAATTGCTTCAGTCAACAGCAATTAAAGTTGTGGACCCAGAAGACCACAACTGATAAGAAAACGCAAATGTCCTGATGAGCAGCTCTCCTCTGCACAACACAGACCATTCCTATGACAATCTGCTTCTAACTGTGTGTGAAAAGGTAAAGACTCTTTTATATTTCATAGAATCATTTTTTTCTTTTTAGATTAGTGTCTTTTCCCCTACTTAAAAATTTTGTGCCCCATAAGGTCTTTGATAGAAAAAAACCACCAAGCATTACTTCTAAAATTCAAGGCAGGCTGATTTAGTTTGAAGTTTATTTCAAGCAGAATGTCTCCTCTGAGTGATAAAAATTTCAGCTTTGTGGACAAGCCAAAGTCCAGGTCATCTACTAAGTTGCCTCCTTGCTTTAACCTCACACTGCTAAAAAGCTACAAAAACCTCCTACTCTATATTTTCCCATTTTTACCAAAGCCTAAATAAGCAAAAGAAAAATCATAGTAAGGTTACTAAAGCCCAATGCACTGATTGCTTTCATAACAACAGAAGATGAATGATATAAATACTCTTGTCATGATGCTGACTCAAATCAAATCCCTAAGTCAATGAATTAACAGCAGTATTGGATTAATTAAATTTGATCAGATCCCCAAGCCAAGCTGACACATAATCAAGGACCATCGCTGGTTGATTCAACAGCCAGGTCCTCATGAGGACAAGGAAATGGCAGTTTTGTTTCACTCCAAAATTAAGGTAAAAAATCTTTGCCCTTTAGCAAGGAATTTCATACTCTTTATAGAGCATGTCAATGTTAATTTTAGTTTCAAGCCCTGATGAAAATGTTCTCCAAATCTTCAAATTCGCATATCTCACCTTAAAGAAGCCTACACACCACATTTTTCTCTTCTCCTGTTACATGCTCAGTGCTCATTTAAACCCCTTCCTGAAGCCTTGGTGTTGTTACAGATATTAATATTTCCCCAGATGCTCCCTTGTACACCAGTAGGCAATTTCAGATTCAGATTTTACTGCACAATGCTTACAAGTTGTGTCCAGGCAGCTCAAATTAAAGCTTTAATTATGTGGCATCAGAAAGGAACCCAGGGCTAGGAATTTCCAGCATGCACCCTTCTGTAGGTGCACCTAACCATAAACTCCTTTGAAATGCGATTGAGACCAACATCGTAAGAAACCAGGAATTAGCATTTCATTAAGAAATAGATGGGGGAAGGAAGTTTATAGATACACAATGCAATCGGGTTATCACAGTAAAAATGTATAGGTCTCACATGGTAAAGTGAATTCCAGTGAGTTAATAAATTTTCAGGTGAACTTCAAATGAACTTGGGCCAGCTACAATGAATCCTACAATGAGGCCTCAGATTAACAGTAAGCATTGCAGGTGTGAAACTTCAAGCAAAACACATCTAAGTTTCTCAGACCTCTGTGTAAGATCAAAGATTATTCCTCAGAGACAAAGTATGCATGGAAATACCATTTGTTCTTAGTTTCCACAAAAGTTTGGACAATGAAATTACATTACTTCAACACTGGTAGGAACGTCGCTTTCATTTCATGTGTAGAAAAATGCATGAACCATTATTTTCTCCTTTCAGTACCTAATTGAAAACTTCTAAAGCACACACACACACACACTGCCCAATGCCATTTTCTTTCCTCCATTCTGAGAAATTTAAGAGTAAGAGAAGTGAAAGTTTCTCAGCCCTGAAAACCTAACTATCCTTGTTAGCTCACTTGAGCATGCAGCCACATTTGCCAAGATGTTTGCTTAGTAACCTGACAACTGAGAAAGAGAAAAGAAAATAAAGTGTCAAGACTCAACCATTTGAGATGAAGGAAAAAGATATTCTCACCATTACTGTTTAGAGAGCATATATTTTGCTTTCAAAGGACAAGTATTTAAAAATTCAGTGGAACTCACTGCCTCACACAGAGCTACAAACTGTACTCTTTTCCTTTCTTTCAGAGTACAAAGAGCAAAACAGTTAAAAAGCCCAACAGAAATAAAATTATGTTATTTTCTATATTATAAGGTGAGTTGCTTCCTGATATCTCATTTTATTTGTCCATTTCTATCCTCCAAAATAACTATACTTACTCTATTTTACTGGCAGACCTTTGTTTCTGAACACCATTCCTTCTGTTACCGATGAGCCTAAAATATGGCAATTTCTTGCAGCTGAGCATCTCATACATTTCAGCTTTTATAAGCACAAACCACACCAGCAGCAATTTAAGGCAAATTGCTCTCCTTTGCATCCCCAAGACAGCGAGCACTGTCACAGATTCCACTGGCAGCATCAGCCAAGGGGAAACTTTACCTCTGTTCATATCCTTCCCTGCTGCCCACAGAAATCCTGGCAGGAGCACCTGCTCGAGGGTGCCACGATGCAAGGCTACTGAAATCAATTGAAGCCCTCCACGTGCATGTAGATGCAGGTGAGTGAAAGAATCAGATGGAAGCCTGAAGAGCTGCCTCCCAATCTGCAGCTGGCACGGAGCCCAGAGATGAGCAGGATGGAGCAGAGAGGATGTTCTGAGCCAGACAGCACGATGGCTCCCCGGCGGCCCCCACATCCTCACCCCGCCTCAGACAAAGAGACTGGCACGGACCACAGCACATTTCAGAGGTGGATGCCTTTGGTTCCCTCAGGATACAAGAGGATAATATCTTAAAGCTACAATTTAACCTCCAAAGTCAAATGCCGAGGTTGCAGAGACTGAAATTCAGGAGTACAGTAAACCCCTCAGTCGTCTGGCCAGCTCTGAAAATGTGCATGGAGGCAAGCCCTGCTCACCCGGGTGCATCTGCTAAGCCAACAGCACTAGGAATTTAATGGCTATCCTCCCACTTGCGCAGCTCTAATTCTCACAGAAATTTCAAGTGCCAGAATTCTGTCATGAGCATGGATTTGCTGAGCCCTTTACTTAGAATTTAACAGTCACAGGTTTTGCCGCATAAATTTGAATGGCCATGGAAGCTATCGCTTGGGAAACAGAGTATCTTTGCATAAAAAAGATCTACTAAATTATTTTAAATTGTGTATTCAATATATGACACATTTATGGCAGAAATTTTATCTTTTTTTTTCCTCCATAAAGCCAGACTTCTCACTTATTCTGGCTCTCCCTGAACTTAAAAGTCCACAAGCAATGATCCAATCTCCTACATGGTGTTTCATCTTGTGTGTGTGTAGTTGCATGAAATATTGCAGATTTTGGTCTTACCAGCCACATCACACCACAGTTCTCCATTCTTCCACCTCATTCTCCTCCTGTCAGGGTTGTATTAGCCACCCAGCCTTCCTGATTTTATTGTGCTTTAAGGGGGGTTTAAAAGCTAATTTCCAGCCTTCTTTTAATCTCTCTCCAGCTGCCTTGCCTCCCAGACAAGGGCTTTCTGCATTTAGCCTCTCAAGTAGACAACTGAGCCCTGCAAACAACTCAGCCTTGATTGATCAGTGATTGATCATTTTACGTTTGCTTTATTCACTCAATTTCAACACATCATATTAAAGCATTTCATTAAATGTAGTGCTGGTTGGGTTTTTTTTTTGTTTGTTTGGTTTTGTTTTGTTTGTTTTTTGTAGTTGTGGTTCTTTGTTTAATTGTTTAAACACTCTGTCCTTGTTTAACCTCTTCTAACTGAGATACCAAAAACCCATCAGCTTACCTAGCTCTTACCTAATTCTGATTACACGCAAAGCAGCAAGTCTGCCTTCTCCTTTCCAGTTGTATCTACCCAAAACACAAAGCAAAGCACTATTTACTTAATTCTTCTCTTGTCCTCCACATGTTCACTGAGCCCTCAGTGCTTTTAACTCCTTCCTTCTTACTCCATTCCTTCCTGCACCAAATTTTCATAGCTCATTTATACCTGTGGTATCAGGTACTGCTCAGAAGTCACCGTGTCCTTCATTCCAGGCCAGACTTCTAACAGAGTAATCTGTGAGTATCTGCACAAGAAAACACTACTCCAAATGATTCCTCATCCCCCTGATGCCTCAATGTTGACACCCAGGTGACATCCAGCCGTGGTCATCACACCAAAGAAGGTTGAAAGGACTGATCAAGGAACACTGAAAGAAGAGCTTGCTTGAGACTGAGGTTTCTTTATGGAGAGAAACAAAATCAGTGATCCAAACGCAAAGTGTTCCAAAGCCAAAGATACAGGAGAGAAAGCAGATTTCTCAATAGAACTATATGATTACAGTATTTGGTGTGCAGACAATGGCTAATGAAAGGATTCTCCCTTTTACAAATAAAGACTGTATGGAGCCAAATAATCACACCTTTAGCTAGAAATAGACAACTCTTAACCCTATGAAATATCATTTTATTCATAGAAATCCAATATAGCAATTGTTGATAACTTTTGAATACCAACTAATTTCCCATTGGATAGAAGGCATAATCCTAGGACACACTACATTTAGAACTGTATATTCTAAATAAAGGTATCCCATATACCTACAGCTTAGGGAACATGCAAATTCTGACAGGTTATACATGTCTTGATATTGACTAAAAAAGATACTGAAAGACTAAATGGAGAAAAATATGGATGAAGAAGTCAGTATTCTTTTGGGATTGTTAGATATTGTTAATATATTAGTATTAAAATTTAATGTCCTGTTCTATTCATGATACAACTACTCTGCATTATGATGTATAGGGTCCTACAGATAAAAGTTTGTAAAGCCTTACAAAAGTCTAAGGAAATTCTATAGTGAGTCCTACTTTTCTGTTATGATGGAACAGCAGAAGTCCTTTACCTCAGCCTTAAAAAATGTGTCTCTTCCAGAACATAAATTGGCTACCCTTGTCCAGTAATTCCAGACTTGGGTGTTTTTACCCCTTGATGTGAAGGGGTGGAGAGGTATATATTTACCTTACTTAAGCTACTGAGTGTTTCTCAGGAAGGGCTGCTCTTTTCTTCCTTAAGCTGTAAATCCTTAAAATTCTATTCCTGCTGAATTAGCATATCATCATACAAAACTAGCATGCTCAGTGACATGAGCTCTATGTCAAAGAGAAGAGCCTGGAATTATGTATATGTCACTTTCCTTCAGAGCACATAAAGCTATGCCTTTTAGGCCACATATATATATATAAAACAAATATATATTACAAGAAAAATACTAAAAATAATCAGGGTTCTCTTCAATATTGGAGCATTCAGAAAGGCACTTCAGCACAAACACCTTGGAGAAAGTCTGCAGTGAGGCAGAAATTTCAAATGGAAGCAGGAATAAGAATGGAATAAACAATATTACCACCTGGACACTATTCTTAGCCTCTAAATAAAGATCTGAATGTTTGGACCAAGGACAGAGATATGACCTCCATCTCCCTCTAAACAATACAAATGAAAGCATCCAAGAAAGGTCTTAATGCAGCCAGACACTTAATTTAGAGACTGTTCTTGCACATAGCTCTAGCTGTTACTTGGATCAGGGCCTATCTTTATGGAGAGAATAAATTAACATGAAGTTTAAACCAGTTTTTTATCCTCAAGAGAATTGATCTGAAGGTCTGAAGACCTTGAAAAGGTACCTGTGTGATAAGTGCTTGAAGGATGGAATTCTGTTCCCTGCAATGCCAGGATAGTATCTCTCTGTATGTGTTTAGTGGGTGATGCCACTCTGGGTACCTGCTGCAGCCATTAGATAGGAATTAATCTCACTCAGTGATAAAAATGCATCCAAAATGGTCGAAGTAAAAAGGAGAGGAGAGCTGTGCAAAAAACCACTATTCTGCACAGTGAAAGATTTTTTTTCATCAATAACACTTTTCTCATACAATCTGAGAAAAAAACCCACCTTTTTTGAAGTTTTTGCAATTTTTTCTTTTTTTTGGAAGCAAACTCTGTCAAAACATTACAAAAATACTACACTTGACAAAGTGAAAGAATTAAGCCAGTTAAACACATGCACATGAAGAAGGAGTGATAAAAAAAGAAAAGACAGTTAAGCAGATTATCAAACTGAATAGCCAAGACCCATCCCAGAGTTGATGATTCCTAAGTCCAGATTCAACCTTCTCAGCAGAATTAATATTTAGTGTCCCTGAGTTAAAAAACAGAAAGCAAACTTTCCAACACCTGTAAGTGTTTCGTGTTAAATGCTTACACACAAGTAATAGCCCTTTCTTTTTTCAATTGTGCTTTCACTTGGACTCCACATGTAATATAAAAGAAAAAAACATAGTGTCTATCATAAATTCATTTCTAAGAATGCAGCACTGAGTTCAGCCTCAAAAAGTGAAGAATATCCCTAACATCTCTCCAGTTAGTTAGATTACTGATGTCCTATCTCACAAAAAACATTTAAAGCTATGAAGAGACAGAATTCAAGCTCAAAACACTGTTCAGAAGTGAGCAAAGAAGCCATCTTTCATTCCAAGGGAAATTTATGCACACAGATTTGTGACTAAGTATGTTACCTAAATTAACCGAAAGAACCAAAACCTGGATAAATTAATGAGCTTTTCCTTTGCATCAAAGCTTTAGTTTCAGCTTCCATACATTGTGACCAAACAATTTCAAGGGAGATGTAGAAATACAGATTTGGCTTTAGTGCAGTCTCATGGCTCCAGGAGCTCAATAGCACAAGGTGTTCAATGGGAGACAAGACAAACATCACAATTTTAATTATGCTGCCTTCACTTCCAGGACAGGTAAACAGAAAATTATAGCACAGGCTACAATTTAAAAGGCTCTGTCTCAGAAGAACAGAGACTAAGATGAAATAGTTCTAATTTGCAATTTTTGAAAACCGTGCCATTATTTTTCACGAAAAAAACCTCAGAATATTAACTGATAGTTTATCAACACAAAATCAAAAATCATTAAGACCAAATTACAAAATAAACTTGAGGGCAAATAGAAAAGTAATTTTTTGTGATGCATTTCTCTATTTTTTAGTATTTATTCTCATTTTTATAACCTTTTTTTTTTTTTTTACTTGCAGTAAGCTGCTGAAACTCAATTCTATTTTTCTCTTATTATAGCATGTATTGCAAAAAATGAAGTACAAGTATATACTGTACCTTGTTTTACCTGTAAGGAACACACACCTGACAAAAGGCAATCTTCACATCCAGAGTAGGTTCACCAAAATAATACAAGAAATGGCGGCTCATAAATACCTGCAATTAAAGAAAAGTAGACATAGAAATCTTGTCTGGCTGCTGGTGTGCAAGTATAATGCACCTCTAGCTTCATTTGGATTCTAAAACCAACCTAATTTGTTACCCCAGCTTGTGAAAAACAGAAATGTTACAACACTGAATTGTAAAAAAAATTCTTTCCAATGCCTGTCAAGGTTATGGCCCCAAATATGATTTGGTTACATCTGGAAAACTTCACAGTAACTAGTGCCATTAATTCAAAGTTTATCATGTCACTTGCATATTCCTACACCAATAACAATAAAAAAAATCAGGTCAATAATGTTCTAAACAATGTGGGAATAGGAGACACTTACTATTATGGAGAGGAAAAAAAACAAGTCCTAAGCTGACAAGTACTAGGAAAGTTATAGAAGTGGAAAGACCAATTACATCACTGTGTGTAAATTCATCCACTTTATGAACATCCCATGCAGTTCTGGTTCTGGTCTTAACATTCTACCACTAGAAAAGCTACAGAAAAGGACAGTAAGAAGGGTCCAAAGCACAAAGAGATTTCTTACACAAAACAACTGCATAGACAGGGGAGATATTGTTTAGCCTAGAAAAGGACTGTCTGAGTGGAAATATGCTGGAGATACATAAAATGAGGGAATACTGAAAAATTAAAAGGAAAACGCCCTTCCATTTTTTGTTAAAAAAAAAAAAGGCACCAAGTTATGTTATCAGAGCTAGAATCAACAACAGAAAATAATTCTTCATACAGTGCTTTGTCACAGTGAAACTCTCTGCCTCATGTTGCTGTGGAAGCCACAAGTCAACATAAGCACTAATATGATTAGGCAAATTCACATAAGAAGAAATCTGCTGAAGGCTGTTAACCTCAAAAATATCACCCCTGACTCAAGACATCCCTGAGTCACAGTCTGCCACTCCATGCTCAGCCTATTTCTGGATTTCCCAGGCATCTGATACTGGCCCAGGCAGCCACAGGCTAGACTAGACAGGCCTCCCTGTGCACCCCATTACAGCTGTCTTAATTTAGCACCACATCCAGCTCTGCCTAACCAGTCCTGTCCTAGCTACATTCTAGCATGGCACATCAATGACAAACACCCACAGCAATGTTATCAGGCTACTGAGATAGGCAGCTATGTCACAAGACTTTGGAGCACATCAATTCCTCTGCATGACTCCAAAAAGCCACAGAAAACCCAGCCAAACACACAAAACGAAAACCTGTTAACAGTACAACAAAAAATCAGCAACTTCTAGCTAAAATGAGATAACTTATATAGAACTTCGTGTTCTTCTGTTAAATATAAGCTCAGTGTAAAGACTTAAAAATGAAAACAAAACAACCATCACTCCATAAAGTTATGATTCCGAAACACTACGTAGCTACTTATGGCACTTATGTTCAGTAGGAACAACTAACTAACTTCAAGTGTAAATGGCACTAAATAAGACAAGACTTAATTTGGAGTAATTTCAACTCACACCAACTGATCAGGAGTAAAGAAACTACAAGAAAGTATTCACCAATACTTGTCAACTTCAATGCATCATGTGCTCCCACATGTGTTTAATTTTTAATGAATGAATATATGAATAATCCTGTTATGAAAGCAAGTTTATGACCTTTTTTGCATCATGTTACAGTGTCTAAGATTGCTTTCTCACTGCCCACTGAGTCATTACCAGAGTCTCATATTCCACAGAGGGTTTATAATAGTTTATATTAAAACAAAAAAAAAAAGAAAGGAAGCTTTTTTTTTTTAAAAAAAAAAAAAGCTTTTAACATTAGACATATTGCCAATGATTTCTGGAAAGCCAGCAGCAGGTAATTACACTGTCATGCAGCAGATACACTCAGTGGCTGTATGCATTACCCTGCTATAATAATCAATGACTGAAATGTCAATAGCTATGACATACCACATTCAAGACAGAGCTCAATGGTGGACAGTGAAGAAAGGAAGGGAAGAAAATTGGGGGAATTTGGTTTCTCCCTGAATTTTCTATTGAGAAGACACACTTTGTATTATGTATGCGTTACTAGTCATACCCAGCTCCTCAGCTGTCCACAGGAATTACTGCGACTGTTAATAGTCACCCTGGGCAGAACAATAGACTGGTGAGTTTTATGAACTGGAATACATTTTGGAATTTACGATGTTGTCCTTGTGTGCAGTTAATGCTTATAAAATAATAGAAGCATGATATGTTTTAATGGCCTAGATCAATACTCCTATTCCTCTGTACTCGAGATACGCCGAATGAATCACCACGGAGCTGAGTTCCTCCAGTTGTACAACAGGAATGAATGCCACCTTTCCATGGCACAGAAAGCTGTACCCAGGACAAAACAGGCTTGTGTTCATATTGTAAAGTGTTTACTGAATTCATACAAGGTTCCCTTCAGTGCCCTGTAAGCAATCACACATGTATGTAACTTCTAATTCCTTCAGGCAGAGAACAGATTCACACTCAGCTGCGCAGATCTCCTTGATCACGTCTCCTCTGGTGCGAGCTGACACCACATCACTAGAGATGTTTAAGAAGTGTCAGAATAAAGAACTGGCCTGATGCTGAGATAATTGTGTTACAACATAAAGCAGTTATAAAACAAGAAGCTACTGAGACAAACAGCATCGCTCACCAGGGATTGGAGCTTTATGTGAGAGCATAAGCATCCAGTATTTCTTTACCCCCCACTTCTGATACTTTACCTTTCCAGTACTGAGTGAAATCACCCAACGGGGGAAGGACTGGGAGAACATAACATTGCTGATAGAATAAAATACTCTGGGAAGCCAGAGACTGCAGTAGCATCACAGGGAGAAAACCTGTCTGTGAAACACGAAAGCCACAATGGGATCCCAAATCATTGTGATCAAGGAATCCCAGACCTTCGTCATTAGCATCTGTATGCCACAACCCATAAAAACCTACAAGACTCAGCAGCAAACACATGATCTACTTTCAGGCAAAACAAAACTAGGAGGCACTAAAATCAGGAGGAGGAAAGCAGCCATGAAGGCAAGATAAAGAAAATCCTGAAAATCCTCTGAGCTGCACAGCCCTCAAGGGAACTGCTGCCTGGATCCACTGAGGCTTGGCCTCTACCTAGCCTGCTGCTTTGCCATCCTCTTCTTCACTCCACTCTTCCTTCCGTATGGAAAGCTGTTCTTCAAAACAGAATGTGGACTAAAGACATGTCCAAATTTCAGGCATGAACTTCTCTTTACCTGCAGTGCTCCTATCAAATCTTCCTTTTCTGTACAAGGACTTTTTACTTCTAATAATGGTTATCTGTCTCTCCAGGGGTCAGGAGGATTATCTAATTATTATTCAAACAGCTCTTTGAAGACTGAAAGGATTAAATCAATACTATTAGTATAATTACTGAGAGCAGAGAGAAAACCATGGAATGAGAGCAGTTAAAACAGACTAGAAAACCAACAGTAGCTGCAGTTCTCAAACACAGCCTCCCGCAGCAAACCTTTCTGCTCATCCTTGAATTCTTTCTTCACCTCAGTGTTGTATGATATTGATACCCAGGGAATGTCTGGGCAATTTGGCCCAGCCAGATTAAATCTTTTGGTCTAGGAGTGTTGTTTTCTACCCAGGCTGCACTATCCTTCACATAAGTGGCTCCTGGATCATGGACAGGGAGACTGGTTGCCTTAAGCCTAAGAGATGCAAACCTCAAGCCTGAGGGGTCTGGGCTGTTGCTGTGATGGTCCAAGGAGAGTCTAATCACTTGCACCCACCACACTGAGCTCTTTGATCTGGAAGAAGTATCACAGTCACTTTCTTTTGAGGAAATACCTTCATGATGGTTTCTCATCCCTGCATCCCCTAATCAACAGGTAAGTCCCTCATGCCCAATAGGTAATGCCTCGATCTGTCACAGTATATTTAAAGCCTTTTGTGAAAGTTCAGAAGGCCAATGTCCATCCTCAGGAAAGTTCCACCTAACTTTTTAATTCAGGGAGACGAAGGAGTCAGCTGCCCTGCTGCAATACTGCTTTCTTCATCACAGTCCAGGCAGGCAGGGCTGCTCGTCTCAGCCCACAGCACAACCATCTGTGTCAAATGCACTGATCCAGGGCTGAAACAAGGTTCTTCATGAGGAAAAACTGCAGCAGCTGTTTGACCTGTATTTAAACCGGTGTTGCTGTACTTGAAATGAATATCCCAAACTAGCCCTGGTGCTGCTCTCATCACCTCCCGTGCTCCTGAGACTATACTGAGAGGTGTTTACGTGCCCTACATCAAAACAAAATGGAAATAAATGCTTAAATTCCTAATTTAAAATGTACCCCTATATGGAATTTAAAAAAAAAAAATTAGAAGTGCAAGTTTCTATTTAAACAGGAATCAAATGGCAGCTGGAGATAAAGTAGAAAGACCTACTTGTATGAAAAGCTTCACTAGATTTAAACCTGGCATGGTGAGGCTGCAATTGGAAGTTTGTAAAAGAATTACAGGACATCCACCAATATCTATGCCAAGTCCCATCAATTGTGATAATCTCAATAAGAGGAAGCCATATATATTCATATCAAGTAATCGAATCCAGCATTTCTGTTTATTTGATATTACCCCCCAAATATGGCTTGTGCACAATGGGTACAGTGAATGTGCTTCCTATCTTCACCAACTTCTAGTTCTCTACTTGTTCTACAAAAGGAGAATTAAAGTATTTGTTACTACCTCATTATGTTTCATTCACGAACATAAAGATTCAGGGCATGAAAAAAAAATTAATGAAATAGCACCATCACCTAAAGTTATTTAAAAACTCCATCCTGTCCTAATTCAATGACAGGGGGCAATTGATCAATTCAGTTGTCACTTAGAAGCCTTCTTTAAAAACACTAATGTTCAAAGATTAATATTCATGAATTATTAATTTTTCCTGCTTTGAAAATGTGTTTGAAGAATTTCATGCATTTCCCGTATTGAAATTCCTCTCTCCTTCATCTGAAAATACACACTCTCACCACTGTATAAGTCCTCTGAAGCTTTCAGTATTATTCTAAGTCCTGTAACTATATTTTTCCTTTGCTGAAACTTGGCTATTCTGCTCTGTGTAAACAAGAGTGTAGGAAATAATGAAGACCTGAACAAATTCACACAGCATGACAAAGTGTGCCAGCAGAGAATGGCAATGTCTGATTCCCAAACTCCTACAGAATTTCAAACGTAGGCTCTCACATCTTTAACATGCTGGATCAGAGAAAGAAGTCCTGCAATTTGCCCACATTTTTCATATAATTGCTGCCAGTTATAATAGGGATATACATGTTCAAATATCCTACCAAATTGGTCCTCACTGCAGGGACCAAATTTTTATCAGCTTTTTTTATATAACTTTTTTTCTTTCAGCTCTAATGTACAGCACTACAACAGGAAACCTGCTGCTTAACAAGAAACTTCAAGATACCTCAGAGAATAAATATGAACCAAAATTTACAAGTGGACTAATAATAGTCAAGGAGAGTATTTCTACTGCAAAGGAGTGCTTTTCTGTTTTGTCTGTGCTCACGTTTTAATTATTCTTGGAATAAGCAGGGAAAGCAGTGGTGTGAACAATGTAATTATTAAGGTTATATCCCAGCAGAAACAGATCATCTTCCACTGGGAAGAGAAGTGATGGCATGTTAAAACTCACAAGAATCATGCAAGTAGCTCTAAAACAGCTGCTGGAAGAGAAGAGAGAGTGAAAAGGAAAGAAACAATTTTGGAATAGCACTGAAAAGGAAATATATATGAAACAAAAAAAAAAAGAACAAGCAAACTGAAAAGACAAGGGATTGATAAGCAGATACTCATAATGATCACAGCTCACATGCAGAAGACAGGAACAAATGAGCTCTAAGTCTGGTCATGCTAGCAGCTTCTCATTTTTTCTCCAGCCAGTTATTACAAGACAGAATTCCTCACCTGACTATATTTGGTCAAAATGCCCAAGTTATACAGCCCAAGTTATCACATCCAGAGGTAATACTGTTATGAAAAGGTGCTATGAGGAAAAGAGCCTACCCCTTCAAGATGCTGCAGTAGATCAATTAGTCAAAGTTTATGATGATCTTATCATCTCTCATACCACTCTTCATTTGCAGCTGAATATCTTCACTCCCTGAATAAATCCTAGCCACTTCCTAGAGCAGTAAAATTAAACTTTGATGTTGGAAGCAGCTCTGAATTTGCATAGAGTGAACCAGGAGTGGTAAGTGTGCGAGACCGTGGCTACTACTGTAAGCAAAAAAAGAAAAACCTGAAGAAAAGCTAATTGGAAAGAGATGAGCACATTAAAACACTGTGTGACTCACATAAGATAACCTTTACCACAATGGTGAAAGCAAGGTGCATTTTTCCTGTTTTGGGCAGTTGATTTTAATCTGCTTTCTCTTTCAGAGGAAAAAAAGAAAAGATTAAAAATTGAGGTAACTGTCTCAGCACAGCTGAACAAAAAAAATACTGCCCTCTCAGAAATTTGTTTTTCTCTATTAAAAAAATAAAATCAATATAAAGCTATTCCTTAGATAAATGTCAGTGGCAAAGCTGCCTGAAGGTATGTACTGAATCACATCAAAACTATTTTTAATACTCTCCCAAGTCAACCTCCAAACCTAATTCAAATTCAGTTACATTTGCCTTCAACACAGATGTCCCTGGCACTTTATGACTGGTGAAAATGACCTATATTTCATGGGATACACAGAGAAAAATACTTAATTACTGTCTGCATCAAGTAGCATCAAGAAAATTATTAGATTTGAATAAAACATACATATTAAGTTGGAATGATTTGGAATTAATTTCTGATTAATTGAACTGTATGCCATTGGATCTCATTCTGACAAGCTGCTCTGTTACACATGTTAACCATCCCATTAATGAGGGGTGCTTGTACAAAAAATTAATATCCCAGCCAAAAGCAAGATTCTAACGTTGGGACAAATGTATGAAAGGCCAGGGTACTTAGATCCTGTTATAGATCCTGTTTCAGGGTACCTTAATTATGTGGCACTGTAGTAAACAACAATTTCTGTCAGTTTCATTCAATTTAGGGGAAAAAAATTAACAGGTTTGGTCACTTAAGAGGAAAAAATTATGCAACCAAAATAATATTTAGCCATGCTTTTACTTATTTGATTAAAATTTTATTACATTCTACCAATAGTATCTTTCCTGTGTCAAAGTATGCATCATGGAGATAAGAAAAGCTGTTCAGGACTGTGGAATAACTTGCTCAGCTGCAACATCTGTATTTATCATCACAACTTTAACAGGGCTGTGTAATTGGTCACTGAACCGAGCCAGCCAATTCACACCTCAAGATTATTCAGGAACAGAGCCAAAAAATCACTCACCTTGGAAGGGACCTTAGGACACCTCTAATCCAAACTTTCTAATCAAAGCAAGGACAGTTGGCTCATTCATTTGCAAAGTCAGGGTGCTCAATCCCTGCCTTGGTTTGTATTTACATATTAATACAGTAGCCACACAACTAAAAACACTCTCACTCTAAAAAATGTAAGAAGCTTAGTTAGGGAGTGCAAGGCTGCAATCCATGAGCAGATTACACTGTAAATTCTGCAGCTACAAAACAGCTTATTTCTCAAACAACAAAAATACAGATTCATTTGCTTCTGAAAAGCTTTTCCCCCTTCTAAGCTTTAACATTTGCAAATTTTAATTACTCCCATAGCAAAACACTACTAGAACAACTCATCTCCAGAATGCAAGCAGGATTTATCACAAAATCTCTGCAAGATGTTAATATCAAATGGCAGTTACATATTGTTTTACGAAACACATAAGATATTTTGATACTTTCTGGCTTCTTTTGATTAAAACCCTAAATATATGAGAAAAAAAATTCTTAATGGAGTAAGAAAATACCCTGTGTTTCTGATGATCAGTAGCTGACTGGAAAGAGCAGCTTGTCTACTGCTGGACTGCAGCCATCCACCTATGCTGCTGTTGCTTAGAATGTGTCATGCTAATGTAGAATGGATGGAGAAAGAAACACCCCTTTGATTTAGGCAGATACACACCCAGCAAAAGTGGGTGTTTCCTTGCTCTGGTCTAGCTGTAGATAATGCTGGGTAAAAGTTCTTCAAAGCATTAGGGATAATAATGATAATTATTTATGCATTGAATACAGTTAAAGTTCCAGGGTATCATTAAACAATGGGAGATGAACTATTTTAAGAAAGCAAGTCTGCTGCTGCCAAGGGGTGTTGCTGCAAGTGCCATTTGCTTTTCCACATGCAAAACCAGAAATACAGTAGGTGATTAGTGCATAAATACAGAATCATGAAGGCTAATTGTTAGTTTCCTGTTATACAGATAACTGCAAACTAGCACATTAGGAAAAAATTTACAGTTTTGTGAACTTGGACTGGACAGTGATTAAAACCAAGTCATGTTCCTTTTAGGTTCTTATATAAAAGTAAAACAAGGAAAAGCATGTTAAAACACAAAAGGTAATCACCACCAGTAAGTAATTTCTTTTCTTTGGTTCTCTTTGTTCTGTAGCATTGGAACAAAGTGACTTTGATAAAGTCAAGGGATAGGAATTTCTTTGGTAAGGAAAAAAAAAAGGAGCCAAAGAGGCCAAGTCTGCAATTTTCTTGACAAACCGTTTGGGAAAAGAAAAAGCAGAAAGCAAAACAGGCTATTTCATAATTCCTCCCTCCTCACTGCCTCTAAGACACAGAGACACTAACTCATACATCTTTCTGACTGCAGGGAAAATCTCCCTGCTACGGGTAAACAACAATTTGGAATTGATTTTTCCAGGCAGAGGCCCACAGCACCACTTCAAAGCATGGGTGCCCTCAGAGTTACACAGAAATGCTGTGACTGATTAAAGCAGAGCTGGAGCACAGACCTTTTAGACAAACAGGTGACTGCCTCTCCTATTCTTGGGTTGCTGAGGAAAGTTTTCAGAACTATTTGACTCTGCTGAGGAACAAATGTTCAGAGACAAGGATAAAAGGCTTTCAAAATCTGCACAAACATGCAAGGTCCAACACCCCACATGAAATTAAGATTTTCACAGGTACTGAACGTAACTCAAACGTGACATGACATAAGAAACTCTATTCTTTCTTGTATCCCAGCTCCCCTAAGAGCTGGGAAAAGGGGCAAACAGCAACACCTATGGGTGTCTGGCCCAGCAAGGCAAGGGGGTTATGGACAATAAAGGAACAAGCTTAATTTACCTGGCTACACTTGATGGATTGAAGGCTTCTCTCCTCTCCCCTAAAACACTACCATTAATAAGGTGAGGTATACCCTAGCAAGAACAAGCTGAGCATCCTTGAGACAGTCTTTGCCACCAGAACTCTGTAATGAGTAATGCAAGAAAGCTCTAGGGAAAGAAAGACCAAAGGAAAACTCAAATGACAAACCTATGGATTACTTTGAAAGAATTTGGACTGAACTACTCAAGATGAGTGCCACAGAGTACACTGACATGAAAAGGGTAAACATATATTTTACATGAATACTTATACTAAAGAATTTAAGAAATACAAGAACACAACTGTATCCTACTTTCGACTCCCTAAATGTAAGTGCAAGACTAATTGTCAAGCTCCTCCTTTTAGAACCTTCTTATGTAATTTTAAAAATCCATAGCTTGCTCTTCCTATGATTTGGCTTCTTTTTCAGCTGTGACTCAATTACCAGAGCTCCTTCACAGCTAGAAACTTTTTGATGTCCAAAGTGCCAAGCTTTCTTTAAGCTCACAAGAAAATAGCAAGATAAACACACTTCATTTTGTCCAGCCTTTCACAATTGATTAATTAATTCTATTCCCTATAAATCATTAACCCACCTGCCTGATACCCATCCCAGTCAGACTACAAGCTTGGAGTGTACAAACACTGCACATGCTGCAAAGCTTTGTGCACACAAGCTATCAGATCAGCAGCAAGAATAACCACACCCCTTACATGTGTTTATTATGCTCATGGTCATCTGAAGAAGAGGAAGCTCTTAAGGGAGATATAAACCCAAATGCCCTTTTTGTTCTAGGAAAATCCCAACCATTTAGTGTGTGTGCCCAAGGCAGAAATGCTTCCTAGAGCTCCCGTGGGGACAGCACAGCTTTGCATTTGTCTCAGTGGGGGCCCATGCTCATAAAGCATAACACAGCCCCTGCACAATCCCACTGGAGCACTGGCACTCACTGTCCTAAACTACAAATGTAAACATGAATGAAAAAAAAAGTAGAACTCGGTCATATGCCAGAGCTCTAGAGTTTGGGATTAAAGTTTCAGGGCTTTACCATGTTGGGGTTTTTTTTTTGGGGGGGGGGGGGAGTGGGTGTCAGCCTTTATCGAGGCTCAGCAGGGGATCATTTTCTGTCTCTGAAACATCTGTTGGCCACTAAAATCCCAATTACACTCAGCTTTTTTCTTGCAGCAGGCAAGGAATTATGCACAAGAAGGCAATTGCAGTTTGAGTGAGCAACAGAGCAGTGAATGTAAGGGTAGCTGGAGTCACCTCCCAGTGCTTTTATACTTCAAATGTAAACTCTCCTGAACTAGGGCAGAAGCTACAGCACCTTGCTTACCTTAACTCTGTTGCTGTCTTCTAGACTTCTAAGCAGGCATGAAATATTATTAAAAACATGTATACATAAAATATATGAATATATAAAATATATTTGTACATTTCCTTGTTCTCTTGAACCTCGCATAGACACTAAACATAAGAGAAATCAACTGAAATCCAACTGACCTGACATGACTTGCAAGGAATTATCCTGCTGTAAAGCAGCTGATTGATTTCTTGATTTCAAAATGGTAGTGTGAGCTCCTGTAACATGCAATGAATGCCAGGAAGCTGCTCTGCACAAAAATGACTCTCCATCCATGAAAAATAGCTGAACTTAGACAGGAAATTCTACTCCTGTAAACTACAGGATAGTTTTCACACTTTATGCTACATAAATCTCTTGCAATGATGTGCATAGTAAAAGTATTTCCAAGGTATTTCAAGGACTGATTACTACAAACCTGGTGATAAAACCACATTTTAGACCTCTCCCCTCTCCAAGTACAGTGCACGCCATGCCAAAGTAGGATCCAGATGTTCTACAAAAATAGGTTCCTTTGTAAAGACCTCAAGATTTCATCCACACACATTTGACAGATAATAAAATAAAGGCACTAGAAAATAAATTATATGTTCACTCAGTCAGGAATAATGGCTTGGATGCCTGGCCTTAATCCACCTACTGAAAATTAATATAAACAAGAACGGTCAAATTCCTAAACAAAACAAAAGTCAAGGAAGACTTAAGAGAAACCCATCCTTGTTTCCCAGAAACAAAGGAAAAAAATCCAATTTTGCTTGCATAGCCAAGTGCTTTCTTTTTTTTTTGCATTTCCATTTTGAATCCAAACATATTGAAGCAGAAATGAGCAGCTGAATAAACTGATATATTTCTCTGTGAAATCTTTTATTTTTATAATCTTTCTTTCCTTAACTTTTTATTTTTTTTCCTACAGCAAGTTTCTGGGTTTTGGCGTGAAATCAAACAGATACATGAAGAATAACAGATTTCATGTTCTTTTGAATGACAGGGAGTTTTAACTTAGGCTGGGCAGAAATTTGTGGATGATGATGGGATATGCAAAAAGGAACATGACATTTCTGAAGCAGAATGAGACTTTAAAGCCCTTGTAAGTGTGGCTATAAAAGTAAACATGCTCCTACCTCTCTTCATGAGTACTAAGACTCTCTATCAGTCATTCTGTGTTCTCCCCGATACTCTTTGTCCTCAATACTCTGTTCTTTAGGGCAGGACCAAGAGGAAGGCTTAGGTTTTGTGTAATTTAAGTACCTACAATGACCAATACCCAAGATGGAGCCTTAAAAAAAAAAAAAAAAAAAAAGATAAAATCTTACGCCAGATTTGGATCTCCCAAGAAGGTGTTTTACAATACTTGGGGTTTTTTTTACATTTTATTTTTTAATCTCAATAGCCCCTCAGCTTGAATAACAATCTTGCAAAACACATTGTTTATCAAAGCAGATGCTACTTTCACAATATATTTTGTTTGTATATCTTTCTTTTGGTTTTTGTTTGAGGTCTGAGGGTTTTGTTTAGGTTTTGGTTTTGGATAACACTAAAAGGGTCTTTGGGCTTTTTTTGGCCCCAGCTGACCACCATGAATAAATCTGAATAAAAATAGAGTTCTAAATGTATGCCACAGCTTTATACAGCAGTAATGCATTCACTGAAGAAATATTAAACTTTTATTAGGCCTGTTTGCACTATGAAAAGATCTTTAATATAATAAGATCTTGAACAACACTTTGGGTTACTTACAACAATTAATAAGAACTGGCCAGACTGGTCACCATAAGATGCTTGAAATCTGGTTAACTATCACTGCTATTTTCTTGTTCCAAACTTTATATTGGGCTGCCATTTGTTACCTAACAAACCCTTCTGTGAGTCATACCAGGGCAGTCTCAGCCCTCCTGCCTTACAACAGAGCACATCTGAAAGGTGCCACATCGAACCACTGCAGCTCCAGTGAAGGGGACCTGTAGGTGACTGTCAGTGCACTGTGAACTGGACAGCCTGAGACAGCTCCTGTCCTGCAGCATCTCAGGGGAAACTCTGCCCTTTTTGCAGAAATTGCTAAGCAGGATGAAAGGTTTTGGTGGTTTTTTTGTGTTTTGGGGGGTTTTTTGTGGTTTTTTTTTTTGTTTGTTTGTTGTTTTGTTTGGTTGGTTTTTTGTTTGTTTGTTTTTTTGGTTTTTTTCCTTCCCTTATTTTCTTTATATTATTTACTTTATTCCCCTGGAATAAAGCTTGTCTTTTCGTCCTTCAACATGGAATCAGTTTTGGAAGTGTAATTAATCAGGAGCAAGAAACACGGAGAAAATCAGGTTTTAGTAGTTTAAGTGTTCATGAATTCATTTGAGTGAATTTATGGGCGTCTTCTCCTCTGTGATATTTAATGAGTCCAACAAATTCACTGAAGTAGAGGTCTGGTGAGACACAGTGTTATAAAAACATTTCATCCCTGATTTACACAAAAGGGGTGAAAACTAAAGGCAGACATTTTATACCATTATTGATTTTCCACAAATATACATAGATATGTGCACTAAACACAAAACTGTTCAGACACCTCCCAAAACTGAAATTCAATCAGCAGAAATGCCACTTATTGACCTCAACAGAGCAGCAGGGAAAATGCTGCCCTGTTCTCCTTCTCATGACTGTGGCCTGTTTCTCTAAATTACAGGGCCAAACCTCTGCAATAAAGAAGCATCACTATTAATCCCTTGTGCCAGCTGTCTTCACTTTGCTCACACAGGGGCTCAGTGCCCCATGCTATGTAATTTAAATGAAACACATTATCTGAAAGAACAAGAGGGAATCATTTCAGCAGATTACTCTGAATTGCAACTGATCCTTCCTCAGTCCTGCTCACAAACTGTGTTTGATTTCAGTTTCCTGTCACAATCTCTCAGGCTCTCTGATTAACAGCAACATTTTATCTGCAGGTAGCATGCCATCAAAATTTACAGCTGAAGAAACTAACTTTGAAAAAAAGAAGATTCAAGAATATTTTTATATTCTGACCGATATAAATTTGTGCCTCAAGAAACACCAAAAAACTCTAAGCTGAACGGAACAGGTTTTGCAGATTAGATATATATGTTAAATAGATACATTTTGTGAACGACAGGATTTCAGTATCCAGAACAGAATATTGAAAATCTTCCTGTGCTGAAGTGTGCTGCTTATCCTCAGTTCTAAGACATAAAGAATTTGCACTGCTTCTGCACACTTTAAAATATTCTGAATCATGAATGGTAAGAACTTCAATGTCTTATTTACACCTAAGCTATGTAAATACTTACCTCCTTGGAAATGTAAGCCCTGTACATCTAGCCAATAGAGACTATGGTCTCAGAGAAGAGGACTCATTTTGTTTTCTATTAAGCACATAGAAACTACCAAAGATGTACAAGAAATGACTTCTGGGGTGGCATGGAGCCTGCATGCTTCAGCCTTAATCCTCCTGTCTTTAGCCGTAAACTGCCAGCTCCACCGTTTCAGTGACTTCTTGCTGTTGGTTTGTTGCTGGGAATGTTAGAGAACACTGGTACTGAGCAAGATTTAACTAGACACAGAGTGAAAAGGGAACAAAGGTTTCTTCTTGTACTATTCTAGTCAGAACATGGAAGTCTTAATAAGCTCAGCTTGGGTCTGCCTTGCATTTTGAGTTGCCATCAACTCTTCCACAACAGATTCATGAGTAGTTCTGTCTCTTCTCTAACCTCTCATAGACAGGTATAAACAGACCTCAATATTATCATGATAATGCTATTCTTATCAAAATTAATCCTAGTACAGGCTCTGGACCAGTGTTCCCAAGCTGACTTGAGGGGATTGCAGGTAGAATAGCTGGAGCAGCATCAACACCACCTCTCCAGCAACAGCAAAGCATTGTCTGATGGCAGGTCATCTTAATATGACATGCTGGGGACCCAGAAATGGAAATAGAGTCATAGAGTCATTAAGGTTGGAAAAGAGCTTTAAATCCAAACACTAAAATCTTCATTTATTCCAATTTCCCATGCATTCATTTAACATGCAGCCAACAGTTGTACCTCCAGTAGGATCAGCTCCTAGGAAACTGAGTTTACCCAGTCACATCATATCATGAATTTAATTGACTATGTCTATCAAACTAAAAGGACCACAAAGAAAAAAAACAAGTTAAACTAAGTAAACCGGTCACCAAGGAGGAAAAGATAAAAAAGCAGGCTACATGAGCTACAAGAATGCTTTGTGATTTTCTGCAGCTGTTCTCAGCTGTTCTCAGCATTGCTTAGCAAATTAATTTAACAGAGAATGTCATTCAGAATTATCTTTAGTCCTTCTTGGTGTTTTAGCACATTATAACAATTAATCATCTTTTATTAGTTCATGGGCACTCAGAGATGACCTAAGAACAGTCACATTGTACTGGGTACTGCTAACTCTTCTTTTATATTAACATTTACATAATTATTCTAAATACTACACATCCATACTACACAGAGAATTTTACAAGTATACTGAGACCTTGATTTTGGAAAAAAAAAAATTAAATACAGGCCTAAAGGGAATATGTGCATATGCAATATTCTCTAGACCACAGAGGTAAATATGTGCATAAGGCTTTGCATAGGATCCACAGCTGCACAGTCATTCTTACAGAAGAGAAATAATATAAGAATTAGATTAGTGGTGAAACTTCACTGTAAGATATGCAGCTGAATAGGTGAGGTCTACCTCCCTCATGCTGTCCAGGCTTAGAGCTGTCATCTCTCCCTCATTTTCATTCAGTATTTTTTCCAGGATTCATTGACTGGGCAAATCAAAACCTGCTTTGTCATAACACATTGCAGGCGTTTTTCATAAATGAATCTACAGTCACAACTAGTTCTCCCTCAGAGAGGCAGACTAAAAACAATGTCTAAAACCAACAAACAGAACACCTTTAGAAAGCATTTCTTTTCCTGCACTAGCTTTCTTCCTATCACTTTGCATGCAATTTTTACAGCAATGCTCATCACAGCCTAATGCAAACATTTCACAAGCACGTAACATCTCTTAGTAGTCTCCTTATTTTACAGTTAATTTTCCTTTTTATTAAGCTTGTTTTCAGCAGTAATTAGGTGGCCTTAGGTGGCTTACCAGGGATAGGACAGTCTGACAGCGAAGTTTTACATTTTGTCCAGGTGACACACTTGTAATTGTTCTGAGGTCTTCCTGGGGAGAGCTGCAAATCTGGGGACCACTGCTCAACAAATGCGGTCTGTCGAAGTTTCACCTCTGTCCCAGTGGAAGACAGCTGTCAAAGGAGTTAAAAGACAGGCAGGGTTAAGGAAGCCTCAGCTGGTCTGATTTGGGACAGTTAGCTCATTTTGGGACTCTTTGCTCCATTTTACCACGCTCCAAGTCAAAACAGCCCAGATACCAAGTGCTCCGTTTTCTCTCATTAGAGTAGTTGGGTTTTTAAAACCCTCTGCAGCTTCTCTAAGGTCAGTCCTTTCATGTCTGTTGGATTAAAAAAGCCTGGAGGTCACTCTGATGCCTTGTGATAGCCAGATACTGTGATACCTGTCAGTGGCTGAGAACATTTCTGTTGCTATGGACCTTTAGGTATAGGGAACTCTTCAAAAGGCAAACAAACAAGACACACATTATTCCTTAAATGTGCCATTAGACAAGTGTAAGGAGTTCACATCCTGCATCTTCTTTCTGCATGGACTTGAAGGCTTATGTGAAAAGGACAACTGATCTGGAGAAATAAAGAAACTTTCTGGGGAGAGGTATATTAAAACAGCCAAAACATCACTGTTGAAGTAATCATGAGTAGAAATTTAAGGGAGGAAATCAATAAAATCTTATCAGCTGCAGATATCCATGAGGAGAGGGTACATTAGAAAGATGTATTGCTGTCCACTCCTTAAGAATAATACTGACACTTCAATTTCTACCAAACTCATGAAATTACACGAGCCTGTTTACCAACCTACCTGCCAACTATACATTTCCATCTTTCTCCTTTGCCTTGCTGTCCTGAGCAATTGTAGCAGGTCTCATAATCTATAGAAGGGGGAAGGGAGGACAAGGGCAATCAATAGCCTTGCAGCTTCTCCCATCTACCCATTCTACAGGATGCTTAAATGTCACTTTCATGGACGACTTGGCAAAACACACACTTCAGACCATCACAGGGCACATTTACCTCCAGGTGTCCTTAGGTTCCTACAAAGGCTTGTACTATGTGCCACATCTGATTTAGGATACAAACTTCAAAAGGAGCAAACAGCTGCTTGAGGCCTTTAAGACACCCTTAAATGATGGTGAAAAACAGGATTTGTACATTCAAGAGCCTTTGCATCTTCAAAAAACAGTATCCATGATCATACTCTGCTTTCTACACAGTCATGCACGAGTAAGCCCATGCTACAAACCATTGTGCAAAGTCAAGATTAGAAGATCAATAACCTTTCTTTTCCTTTTTTTCGCCCCTTACAAGTGATTTTATCACTATTTTGAGTCAGGTTCTGATATTCCTGATAGCAGCGCTATAAAAAACACTGCTGAGGAAAACACCAGTAAATTATCCAATCTATATTCCTGCCCGACAGCAGGATCAACTGTAATTATTTCTGACAGATATTTTCATAACTCGTTCTTCACAATGAAACATGCCCTTGCAATTTACATTACAGTCAGTGGAGAATTCCTGTTTACAAGGAATAAAATCCATAGCGCCAGAAGAACAGTGCTCAACGCTATGCAAGGCTCACAAAGATGTGCAAGAACTCACAGCAAATTTATATACCAATTTAATTGCTGGTAGAAAGGTTAATCAGGGTTATGACCACTCCCCTGACGTTTTCCCCCAGAAAGTTTGAGAGTTTTATCTGTTAATGAAGAGCCTGTGTGTTTAGTATCCTCTCGTGTCAGTTGCTTCACACATGCCAAATATCATCTTAAACAGCCACTGCATTTGAATTACCATAATCTGATGAAACAGGTCTAATCAACCTGACCAGAAGAGCTCAATGAAGTTTTATCATTTCCTTCTGTTTCTTTTACAGTGTGTATTATTATAGTTGTAGCTCCCTTTTCTCTGTATAATCCAAACAATGCCCGAAAGCTGCTCAATTAAAATGGCGGTGGTTGACTTGAAACAGAAGTTCCTACCTCAGAGATACATCAAAAATACAAATAAATTCATATTTGTGGGTTACTATTGCCACATTACTGCAGAACAGCCTAGCCTGTAAAATGGCCCACTCTTCTATGAGACATACATCCATCTGTTGTATAGTAGAACACATTTTCCCCCCAATTAACAGCCATATACTACCAATCAAACAATCTTCCTGGGTGGGGGCATAAGCTCTGGGCTAATCTTAACATTTCAGTGAAGTTTAGAAATTAAGTCTATCTCATTTAGTAGAACTGTGTTCAGACATAAGGAACCAGGCAGCATCTGCTGTCAAACTGACATCTGAAGGTGAAACTGAGCACATAGAGCAATGTTTGGCATTTTGAGGGTTGGGGTTTTTTGGTACACAGAGCTTACCTGCAGTCCTTGAATGGTTAAAGAAGATCATCAGATCTTTTACTAGTCTAGCCAGCATGTGCTGTTCAATAGCTAATCACTTCTGAACAACACTCAACCATGATGTAAAAAACAAATCTCTATCCTACTGTTAAGCAGGATGCAGCTTATCAGTCCATATGTTGAAAGAGATGTACAAATGAAATTCACAGCAGCAGCAATAATGAATTGGATGTTTAAAAAGCAAGATGGATGCCTCCAATTCTCAATCAGAAAGGCACATTATACCAGTCACAGAAAGATGTTTCCATTTCCAAGACCTTTTAGTGCATTCATGCCTAGTCCCAGCTGCATTTCAATGAAGATAAAAATAAAATGACTTCTGCACTACACCAGCTCCACAGTAGAAGCACTTCCATGCCTGGGAATGGAAGAGACAATTCCTGAAGCAGAACTTCTCAAAGACATACAGAGTCAGCAGGGCACAAAGCAGCTGTCGCTGCTGACAGGATGGAAACTGGGTGTGCAGGAATTCTGCTTTGAGTTGGAAGAGGAGAAGGGGGAAAGGAGAAAAGGTATGTGGCCTGTGCAAGTCCACAAAATTTATCCCAAGTCTTCCTTAGATAAATTTCAAGGCTCTAATGGGAAGGCCAACACTACCAGCAAAGAAAAATAGTTTTGTTGCAATTATAAATCCTCCTCAGCAAAATAAATGTTTCAATTATTTGCTTAAATCCATAGCACAGTGTAGGCCTTCCAATTTCAGATCCTCCAAAGGACATGATCCACTGCCCAGCATGACCAGCCTTTGCTCACTTCTCCTATGTCTACTACAGCTATTGCTGACAAGTCTCACCATGGTATCACAAAGTCCAGTGTTGTTTGTTGCTTTCCTCAAAGCTTCAGATTTTATCTTTCATTTAAAAGATGTTTCTTTCCCTCACAGTCGTAGAAAGGCAACAAAGAACACATTCAATAGCCCCAGAAGGTCAAAAAAAGAAAGATCATACAAAGATTTTTCTTTTAAAAACAAATGATCCAGTAATTTCTTGCGACTTCAACTCATGATTTCTGAGTACATGGAGACAAAATCCCACTTTGCAAATGAAAGGCAGACCTAGGCATGAGCTACCAGCATGTAACCATAAATTCAAATAGCTTCTTGTCTTGAAAAGATGCCTCCCTCTAACACCAGTCTTTAAAGGAAACTCCAGCTGTTCCTGCAGTGGGAGGAAAAGCAGGTTCATTGGTGATTGGTGTCAGCCACTGCTAATGAGGGCTGAATCACCATACAAGAGTAGAGTCCAAGCAAAGGCATGCCAGCCAGCAGGATGGACAATTAATCTGCTGAGAGAAATTACCACTGACATAAAATTCTGCAGCATTAACTAAGGGCCAGCTTGGTGTAATGCAGAGCCAAAACACAGACAGTATCTCATCTACACTGTGACCATGAGCACTGCACAGCAAACATTTTTTAAAATCTTGTCAGTGTATAAATTTACTGCAACCCTTATGAATACATACAAGACAAGTGCACGTGTTGGGGGTTGTGTGCTACTGAAATCTTCTTGAGAAATTTGAGAGAAAAATGCACGTGTGAAGGAGCAACTGCAGGGTACTGGCTTACAGGAGAGGATTTTATTTACCAGAAATTTCCCCAGTCTAACAAGAGATTTCAACATACTTGTTTTTATGCAAATGTGACCGAATGACACAGAACACCAAAAAAGTGCAAAGAAAACACCTGCATGAAAAGTGTAAACCTTTTCAATAGTAAGAATTGACATGCAGTTTCTCTAGGCAACTTTTCAGTTGATGCTGCAACTGACTAGAGCACAACTTGTTCACTGTCCATCTAATTGTCTTCCCAAATGTTGGCCCAAGTCAAATATCCAAGCAGCTACTGATGTGAAACTTGATGATCAGAACGACTGCTAAACATTTAAGCATGAACCATAGAATTCTTAAATGTTTAGGGTTGGAGAGAATCTCTAAAAATCATCTGTCCATTCCCCCTGCTGTGGGCCAGGCATCTTTCATTAGGTCAGGTTGCTCAAATTCCCATCCAAGAGCAGCCTATGTACACTTAATTAGAGCCATAGTCCAACATGAACACAGGCTGCCTTTCACTAAGATGGTTTCCATGACATGTTAAGTTTGTCTTTACGCTGTTCTTTTCTACTGAGATGACACGGGAGCTTTCTCTGTACAGTGGGTATTATCCAACCCCACTGAGTGCAAAATCCCAGTGCCTAAAGGAGCAGAAGTTACGTTTTGAATCCGAGTAGCAAGACTGAAAAAAGAATCCCTCACTAGTCAACATATTTCTCATCAGCCAAGGCACGTGGGTGGAAAACAAACCAGTGGGTCCAACCACACAGACTGAACTACGAATATATGCAAAAACTTGACACCACTGAGGGAAATAAGCTCATTATTATCTCACTGTTTAATTATGATTTATTTTCCTCATCACACTACAGGTATGAATCCAGGCTGCCACACCTGCACCTATTATCTCTCATGTGTACTGTAATGTAAACCCTCTGCATGAATTTGCTTCTATTGAATCCAAATCAATCACTGCTCACTGAGGAAACACTGAATGGCACTCACTTAGATGAACACTGGAACAGTTTTAACAGCTTATAGCTGGGGCAGAAGGGCAAAAAAGAGAGAGACAAAAATAGAGAGATGGACTCTTTTTGCTCTCTTTCTATGGCATTGGCTAAACCAGCACATTTTGAAACACACTGCTGTGAAGCAGTTGGGTACTTCTATCACTATGCAGAGTTTCACAGTAGAATTCTTTTTGTCACAACCATTACATCTGGTAAAATTACTGCAAAGTGGGTGTCAGATATAATGCTGAATTGTTCTGACCTAGAGAAACTGCGAAGCACCTGGTAGTGAAGGTTACACAAGAGCTATTAAGAATAAAAATTGGGCAAAATGTTTGGAAGATATTCTTGACAACATCAATAGGTCATGTTTATAAACCAGTACAACATTTGAATGCAGTAAAAACAGAGCTGTAAAAGCTCATTAAAGATTGTATTTGGTTTGATTTTCAAGAGGCAATCAGATACCTTAGTTTTGGGCTGAGAATATGTAGTCTGTTTTTTTGACAGATAAATCTTTCTTTTAAAAATAATTAGATCACTTTTCAGCAAGGAGAAAAAAAAATAAGCAAAACTGGGGTGGAGAGGTGAATTTCTGAAAAAAGTGTCTTTTATTACATTTTTTCTTTGGTTGGTTTGTTTGAGGTTTTTAAATAAACTTAAAACAAACAGCATAAACTTTGGATTCCTACATGTGCTTTTGAAAAGAATGGCCTGACAGACTGAAGGACCTCACCAGAAGTGAGGGCAGAAAAAAAGAATTATTTTTGGTACTGCCTGTCAGCTTCAGAGGGAAGGAAGGAAACCAAGGTCTAAGTACAGAGGACTTTAGTATTTGAAAAAATATACATAATCCAAAAATTTGAAATAGCTTCAGTGTTCAAACTGCCTGAAGTCCTATAGGTCAGGACATGTCATTGTCATAGCATAGGATAAGTCGTGAGGGTGACAAAACCTTCCAAGCTTTCCTATACTCCCACACCTGCAAGGTATGCAATTATCTGCTGAGGAAGGGAAGTGTTCCCTTTCTGAGTACCAAAATTCCCTCTGTTCCACTAATGAGGCCCTCCCTGTAGGCTTGCAGCTGTATTCACAGTCCCAATGATACACCACATTGAGCACAGACCACTGCAGCCTTGCACTCCAGGAACATCCCCCCTTATATTTATATAGATCCTGTAAGTGCCAGAAGTCACAAGTATCCAACCTTGGGATAAGCTACAATTCTCTCCAGTTCCTTCAGGTTTTTTTTTTTTTTTCCTCCTACAACACTCACAGCCCAATCAGTGATGGTCTTATCTTGGAGGAAAACATTCTGTTTAAATGTCTTGACTGTACTGAGATTCCTTCATTTCTCTTTATGCTAAATGAGTTATGACCAGGCAAACTGTTCCTCTACAGTCAGCTTCATGTGGGAAAACGCTGTGAAAACACCTTTCTTTTCAAGAAAGATGATGCCTTAAGGAGAGAGAGCCACCTGATGTATTTAATAACAAATGTGAAATGTGGCTTCAGATCATGAAAACACCATGCTAATACCCTATGTTTCTCATTTCATGCCAACTCTAGGCTCAGTGTCTACCACTTCAGAAACACCTTCCCACAGGCCATTAGGTTTTACTGCCAAACAGACAGATGTTGTCTCTACTTACAGCACCCAGATTTCTCTTACATCCTTCATCTGAAAAGATTTCAGCTCACATGTGCCCACGTGTTGGATTTCTTGTCCCTCCTGAAACCCATACTGGCAGAAAGCAGCAGCACTACTTGCCAGCAATGCAACATCTGGGATTCCCTAGGCTGGCAAAATGCACCACAAATTCTCTGCATAATTCACGTAAAGAAAAGCTCAGATTAGTAGGTGTGTGTAGATTCATTAACATGCAGCACTCCTTGCAAGCCCGTGTCTTTGTACAGTTTCAGACAAGGGATATTCAGGCAGCTCACAGAATGAACAGCCAGGAGATCCTGATGTCTTTGCCAGAACCTCCAACACCCAGTAATCACCAGCTGCAGACAGGGAAGGCTAAAGATGACGGCATTCAGAGACTGGACTCATATGCAACTGTTTCCTGAAGTAAAGTTCAGAGGCACCACCAGCTCTGGAGTACCATCAGTCCTGGCAACGCGGAGATGGTGAGTTGAAAAACTCATCCCTGAAATTCTCATTTCATTACCTACTGTGCAAAATCAAGTATAAGGCGGTCTATAGGCAGGCTGGAATAACTACTGTAATTGGCCTAATGGTGTTTCCATAAACAAACATATTAGAAAGGCACTCTGAAAATTTATTGAGGTACACAGGAAGAATTCAGTTAGCATTTTTTCTCACATTTGAAGGGATAGCTATTTTAATACCTTTCCTGGATTTACAGCTACTTCTCTCTAGATACTGCTAGATCACTCATGCTGAGTGAATAGAATCTACAGCTTTCCTACATCCTCTACAGTGCAATTACCACATCAAATGGCAAGATATTCAAAACCTCCCTGACAGAGAGCAAGCATGGGTCTGTGTCCTGTGTCACTTAGTACTGTCAGATACGCACATTCTTGATGCATTTGTGCTCATCCAAAAGTTCAAAACAAAACAACCCTCTTCATTAAAACTCCTGCTGAAAACTGCCAGTGCTACAATTGTATATGTCACACTGTGAAGTTTAGGGACAGATTAATCTGTCCCTAAGGGCATGAGAGCAAACACCCTTTGAAAAGGAAAGTGTTTGATGGCTTGACCCTTTTCTTTGTTTTGTACTGGACCTGGACACGAAATCCAAATGCCTTCAGGTCTCAGAGGACAGCAAATTTTTGTTATGAATCCCATGTATAAAGTCAGGTCTCACACTCTCTCTTGCAATATTGAAAGCAAGCTTAACTCTCACAATAGGTTTAGCATTCCCACATTAAATTACGAGTAATTTCAGAGTGCTGCAGGTTCAGCTTTGAAAAAGCCATCCTGAGCACTGCTAATAAATCATGGAATCACAGAATACCCTGATGTGGAAGCGACCTACAAGGATCATCACAAGTTCAACTCCTAAAATAGCCATGGGAGCATGCAGTGGGAGCAGCACCAGCTGGGCATCAGCCCATTTTTAGTGCAGTTCACAGTGAGTTCCACACTTCTGGGACTCTACTCTTCCCAGCACCCAAATTAGCTGATTTAAGACCAGTTGCACATGCACTACAAGCCTGCACTGACTACAGTGTAAACATACAATTAACAAATACTGAATTAGGGAAATAGCCAGTTCAGTACATCACACAGCCTACCTAAAGTATGCAGATACTTCACAATAATTTGGTTTTCCCTGCACTTCACATACGGATAAATAATTTACATAACTGGCAGTTGTGAAAAAAAGGACAAATATTGAGAATATTAAATATTAAAAATAGTAAAAGAAAAAATAAATTAAAATAGGCAAAGTAAAATCAACAAAATCAATGTACCTATAAATTTTGAAAATGAAATAGTATCTGCAATGACTAGGTATAGAAGAAAATGGGGAAAAAGACAGATCATTGTTTTAATATTTTACTCTTATCAACACCAAACAAGCTTGTCTAGTCAACAGAAAGGGGCAGTAATGCTGCAACATTAAAACAATAGTTATCTAATTAGATAAAATATTTGCACAATCAACATACTGGATAGAATCTGTATGGATACAAATGTATCTGTAAGGCGACATTTATTTTCCATCAAAAAAACCCCCCAACCCTATAAGCAAGACCAGCACAAGAACTGAGTGTATAAGAATGAAAAGAATGCAACTAAATACAGATAAAGGGAATCAGTAGAAGCACGAGGCTGCTCCCAACTCCAAAAGGAAAAGGCTCTACAATTACTTCAGGTTTTCATAGAGGCTACGGTTCAGCATGTTTAGTAAAGAAAGTACAAAATGCGTCACCATGAAAGTAGGTTTCCAAACAAAGAAGAGCCAAAGAGTACTAAATAAAAGGCAAGAAATTAATATCCTCAGTCTCAGCCTGGAGAAGACACAGAGGATCTCCCAAAGGGCATTCACACTCAGAAAAAAATTAGCTAGCAGTGTCTCAAAATAAGATAAATCTTTGTGGATAGATACTGACAGCATTTCTTGACCCCCATTTCCTGAATATCAGTGGCATCTTGCCTTTGGATTACATTGTTTATAAAACCACAAGATTTCTTATTCTCATAACAGAGAAACTTTCTATGATTGATACAGATGTTTCAATCCTATGAGTAATTTTTTTTGTACCAGTTCAGTAACTTCATTTCTGGTTATACAACACACCTGCAATCTCAAAAAAAATTACTGCAGCTGACATTTTGTCTGATAGTGAGTTATTGTAGTCAATAGATACCTTTCCACTGATTTCACTGGGCTTTGGATTATTTCATTAGAAGGTGTTCTACTTTGTAATAAAAGTCTCATATTTATGGCGCCAACCTAATAGATTTTGGTTATGTTTTACAGTCCAGATTCAGCAAAGTAATTAGTCTGGACCATTCTACTTCCCTGATGGATATGCTTAAGGACTTTGTGCAACAAATCCAAGATATCAAACTGAAAATTTCTTAACCAATAAACTGAAATTTAAGCTAAAGCATCCTTATTTCACCACCTCAAAAACGTTGTCATTTTAAGAGGAACTTACCACCACTTAAATATTACCTAACATCCAAGACCAACAACATATTTTAGTCAAAGCTGTGTAAGATGAAGCAAAAGTAAAATAAATCAGAGACTTCTGGTTATTAACATGTTTACATACATCAGTGTGGCATTACTGAGCGAGCTGCAGCACTAAGTCATTGTTCCAGTTAATCAGCAGAGGAAAGAAGGAATGCCATACAGGAATGGAAAATGTTTTTCAACCCTGGCACTCCCCATTGCTCTTGTGATACTGTGACTAGATGGAGACTGAGTCCCGCTGCTGTGGGAGCAGCCAGAACACTTCTCTAGGCAGCAAGAGCAATGGCAAAGCCACTTGGTGAGCCTCTGTCCTCCTGCACTGATTGTAAGCTGCTGCTGAAAACAGGTAGCTAGTGGTCGTATTTTTATGGTGAACTATTTGTTATTTCCTTATTTATTTCTTCTAGGCCCTTAACTGTGATGTCAGGATCACAATCTCATCTTTCATTAACTATATATACTCACAATAAAATCATATAAAGAAATATGTAACATATCCTTACTAAGTATATATACACCTTTATTTCTATTTATATAAACCTTTGATGATATCACAGATTTAGATTATTATGCTTTATTTAATTTTTCTATCACCGGGGTTCTAGAGTTTAAAATATGAAATAAAACGGTTTAAAACAATTACTGAAAGAAGATGCTGCACAGCAGCCACAAGATTATAAGAAACAGCAGTATATCCAGTTGCCTTGGATGTCCCCAAACCAAGACACTAAGTTAGGTTCACCAAGCAGGTTTTTACTGCTGTACATGTGAGGCAAACCCAATTCCACATCACTGACCTAGCATCCCCAAAAAAGCCCTAAACCACCACAAACAAATCCCATACAAGTTAGATAAAAATGTCTGCTACTGATGATTTTCAAAGTTGCATTTCTAAGCCACTTTTGCAGTCTCAAAGGAATATATCTTAAGTTTTTTTGTTTGTTTTTTTTTTTTTTAATGATTTGAGAGTCTAATAATGTAACTAGACACAGTTAAATACTAGGTCAGCCTCTTGCTGCCAGTGTCTGCATGAAGCAAAGATGGAGAAATGTGAATGAATTCTAGTGCCTCCTGAAGATCTGTCTCCTCTTCCACCCTTTGAAAAGTTAATTTGCATAAGAAAAGCAGCAGGATATCCAAAAGCTGAACTATCAAAGTGAATTTACTGGCTCACATTTAATTTAGCTTTGGTCATAATTCTGGTCTCTTCTCAATTCATTTCACTGACTCTCATCTCTCCTTGATGTATTTTCCTTTACCAGTTTGTGATCTGTGGTTACAGTGAAGACTGACACAGAAGCTGCTCTTGTAGATGTGCTGCGACCTTGTACAAAAAGATTGAATTCTCATATTCTTACTCCTTAGAACAATGAGTGAGTTTGGGGCATAATTAAAAGGAAAGCACTACAGAGCAAGGTGGTATTTCTTTGTTTGAGGGCCTCTCTAAGTCAGTACATGAACTGCCTTAGAATTCACAAGTCACAATCGTAGAATGGTTTGGGTTGGCACGGACCTGAAGGATTATCTTGTTCCAACCCCTTGTGATGGGCAGGGACACCTTTCACCAGACCAAACTGCTCGGAGTCCCATCCATCCTGGCCTTGAACACTTCTAGGGATAGGGCAGCCACAGCTTCTCTGAGCAGCCTCTTCTGGTGTCTCTCCAACATCACAGTGAAGGACCCATCGTGTACCTGATCCCGTTTCCCCATGCAATTCTCATCCACACATGCACTGCAGGCAGGCAAGACACCAGGAAATCAGTGTTGGTTACCTACCTACCCCATTACCTGCCAAACATTTCCAAAGGCCATCCCACCACATTCAACTCTGCCGCTTGGATAGGACCTCTCCATGTGTACGAATGTAACCAAGATCAGAAGAAATGAAGGCCTGAAGGACAAGACTGCCAACTGTAAGCCTATAATCAGATTGTTTTCTTCAGCCAAGAATTTTATTTTAGATTGCATTCAGTAAAAAAAAAGGCAGGTCAGTCAAAAATATAACTGGTTGACCCAGAAACCATGCACCATAGTCAGTTATTTTTACATCTCCTTCCATGGGTTTATGTTCCTGGACAAAACTTAACTCCTAAGTGTTCTTACAGTTGACATATTTAGACAAAAATCCCTATGTATGAAACATTCAATGAGCAGCATCTATAGTATTTGCAGCACCTTTTGCCTCAAAGTACCTAAAGATGCATTTTCACTAGCTTTAAAAAAAATAAAAGAAAGCTTTTCATTTTCAGTTCAGAAATCACAGGTTACAATGATTGAAGAGAGTTCTGTCTCAGTAATTCCAGTTGGCTCCTTCATCAGCACAACACAACATGACAGCTTTCACAATGCATCACCTTCCTTAAATATAAATGCTATCTTTCTGAAGTACTGCCAAGAAGTTTGGCACAGTTGCCAGCCTGGATTACAAGGAGAAGACCACTACAGCACTGACTTGCTCAGAACAGAACTTTTTGGGGAAATACATCAATTCTTTTGCAAAAATCAAAGACAACAGGTAAAGTAACAGTCACAGCCATGGGAGTCACCCAATTACAATACATACAGCAGATAACCTTAGGTGGAAAAACTGTGAGCATCAGCAGCTGATGCTCCAACCTCACTGCCACCAGTGGCAAATGCTACGCCAGCAGTTCTTTCTAGAGCCACCAAAAAATCTGTGCCTCAAAGGCTGTTACCCAAAATGCAATTAAGTTGTTCAACAGTAAAGAAGAAACATGAAACAAACAATGACAATAGCAAAAACCTGAACTATAACTCAGTTGAATCAACAATAGATAAGTTTGCTTTGCTTTTAATGCTTAATTATTGCACAGGTGTTATTGTTATTAATAATACCAATTCCTACTTTTGCCATGATGATCAAGAAGACAGGTCAGTGCTTTCCTGTGAAAACACGGGATCTTTCAGATGTTTGGAGCTGCAAAGCTCACACCCACTTCTCCTCACCCCACAAGCCTGTACAAATTCACTGTAAGAATTCCCAGCTTAGTAAGCCAACTGGTTTAACAAGCTGAAGGTCACTGGAAGCATGATCTCCCCAGCTGCTGCCTTCATATCAGACACTTTGGTAGATACGAGCTGCC
Organism: Phylloscopus whistleri; assembly: GCA_017589585.1. Classification (NCBI taxonomy): domain Eukaryota; kingdom Metazoa; phylum Chordata; class Aves; order Passeriformes; family Phylloscopidae; genus Phylloscopus; species Phylloscopus whistleri. Next base: position 796,751 of record JADMLD010000108.1, on the reverse strand, counting down.
CGTCAGCCAGAGCTATCGCCTGTAATGCCAAAACACAGCCATAAACCACAAATACAGTGAAATATAAGGTGATTTAAGAGTGTTCCCATGCTGAGTAGTGTTAAGCTCTCAGTGAACTGGCAGACAAGAAAAAAAGTAGTTTGTTTTTGGTTTTTTTTTAAGAACCCTTTCTTCCAGAAAACAAGAGAAAAGGTAAATAATTTTGTGTTTGGTTGGTTTTTTCCCCAAGAGCAAGTCTCTTCAATGAAGAAACATCAATCTTCTAAAATTAAAGAAAGGAAGCAGAAGAATTATTTAGAGCTCCCTGTATCCCCCTCCTCACCTCTCAAACCGACATCCCCAATTCCCAAATTCTGCATTTCTTTTCTTGCAATGTTTCTTACTGTGCTTCTTTTAACATACTTTTGTGTGTGTGTGTGTGTTTCTATTAAAGCAAATGATACAGCAACTTTTATTTTAAGCAGTTTTCCACCCTCTTGCGTGTTTCTATGAACTATAAAGGAACTTTTGGAGCCACACAGTGTGAAACTGTTAAAATTTCCTATTTTGGGCAGGCTGATGTGTCAACAAATTTATGTAAAACTTCCTGGAAAATAATCTTTGGGAGAAAAAATACTATCCTTTCATCTAATTACTGTATGCTTTGGTGTTCTAGGTGTATGTACATGACTATAACCCTCTTTCTGAAAAAAAAAGCTTTTCGTAATTCTGCTTAAAGGTCACTTTCTGTCTCCTTGTTGGCTGCAGCTTTTTCTAGCCTGTTAGCTCTTTTCAGGGCACCTGATTTCTGGTAATTTCAGTTTGCTGCAGCACAGGAGACTGCGGGAATATTCATTCAAACTACAAGTAAACCCTTACTGTTCCCACGTGGGCTTTCTTTTTAGATCCTATCTCTGCTCCTCTATGATTAGAAACTTCCAGCAACAGTCACTTTCAACAAGCACCAGTGTGCTCACTGAGTTTCACCAGTTTTCTGCCCATCCATGAGCCCCATTAAGATCCCAAGTCCTTCATCAGTGAAACATAAAACAATCAAGGTTTTATTCAATGACTTGCTTCGATAACGTCAGCTGCGAAATGTAGATTCTAACTTAGGAAATCTGTTTTAAGAATTCTGTGCACAATAAAAACCTCAGAGAAAAAAGTGGTTCATCCAGACCCTCCCTATCCATCCCCCTCCAGAGAAACTTGGTACACCCATATCACAGGCTTCTTTTTCCTAGAGCTTGTTTTTATGCATTATATTTTACCAGCAATCTAGACATAACCAATGTCCATTTCATGCTGGGTGTTGCAGGTCTTTGTCCTTCAAGCTTATATTTATCTCCCATTGTTCCCACCACAAACCCTGGAGCAAACAGTAGTCACAAGCCCGCAGTTGTCACAATCCTGTAATTTGTCAAAAGCAGTGAAAGCACAATTCTGTACAAGTGGAAAAAAATGAACCGGACTCCTTGCAGTGAACTGTTTGTCCTTCAACTTTTCAACAATCTGGGCACTGAATTGAAAGATAACTTCAACAGCTTGAAGAACTGACACTAGAGTAAAAAAATCTGAGTCACCAGGCAAGGAAAGCCAGACTTTAACGTGACTATTTGATGTAAGAAACGATCAAAATTAAGAAGCTATAAACTTGTTCCAAAAAAAGGGAATTCTCTTCTGCTCCCAGCCATAGGTTATCAAAATCACTTTGAAAAGCTCCTAGATGTTGCCAAGTAAATCTGTAAATTTCAGCTGCCAACCCAAATCACTAAAAAGTAGTAAGGGAAGCCTTGCAGAAATTATTTAATGACATGGAATTATATCTACAATCACCTCCTTTCTCTGGGATGCACAGCAAGTTGAACCCTCCTTTGTGTCTGCTTTCTGGAACAGGAGTTCACTGGAGCAGAAATTCCCTTTATATTTGTTTCTTGTGCAGCACAGATAATTTCACCAGTACTCTGCAAATACAGCACTGCAGCAGAACCTCAGCACTCAGCAGCTGATTGTCAAAGTGACTTAAAAACTTTGTTTCTTGAACATGGGACTTTTTTTTGGTGCCCTAAACTGATAAAAACTTTAAACAGCACTTCTCTACCTCTTCTTGTTCAGGGAAATAATACATCTGATATAAACAAGCTTCTTTTTTTGGCCCTCTCCCCAGTGTTCAGGAATTTTAGGACAGTTCAAGACTGGCTGATTTGTTCTTCCACTCTTTTACAATATTACATACAGCTATTCAACAGCAATCTAATTAGGAGAAAAATAAAAGGAGAACTCAATGCCCTTCTCTACACCTCATACCTCCCAGAAAACCAAGTGGCATACCAAAACAATGTATGAGCCCCGACTGCATTGATAAGATCAATCTTTTAGGTTCCCTAAGGAGAAAAAAGATCACTTGGTATGAAAAAACATCAGGAAGGAAGAAGTTTTAATATTTATGTCTATAATATCCCTTATCCCATGTTAGTAATTTAATGGCAGTGAAGACAGTAAAGGGGGAAAACTCCTTTGCTAAACAAAATGCCAAAGACCTTACGTAAAGTACAAATTCACCAGTTTCATAAGAGGTCTGGACAACTTTTTGCATGCTACATTGTTTTAAATGAAATGAACTCTCCTGGGTGTCATAATCTGTTAGTTAATTCTGGAAGTGGCCTGAAGGCCCCGTAACAAATGCGACCTTCAAAAATGGCAGCTCAGATAGTCTAAATGCACATCAAACCAACCAAAGTGGTCAGAATTACAGTAATCCCTTAAAGATGAGCTTTGACACAGAACAAATTACCACTATGAGCCTTGGGACAGAAACATATTCTTAAACTTGGACTTTTCCAGCTCTGTCCTTCTTTGAGATGGTTGTTACCCATCAGTTAAAGCATTTTAAAAGCCACGGTTTAGGGAAGTGACTGTGAACTTGTCTTGGACTGCAGATCATCTTGTACCAGAAACAGACCAGAGATGCAACACAAAAATATATTTTTCTATTTTTGCACATTACTCTGGTCTACAAGTTCCCAGAGTGAGCTTATCAGTGTTCCATACCAAGGAGTCAGAGATATAACTATAGCACACTTACTGGACAGAAAACAGCAAACTGTAAAAAGTTTTAGGAATACAACAGAAAGAGTTTTCCGTTGTAGTAAAGCAGTCTGATCCTCTGGGAAAAAAATATATCTGCAAAAAGCCATAACAAGAAGGGAATAGTAACAGAAGGAGAAGGGTATTATTTGCAGCATATTACAGCTGAAACAGTTTCTCATCACCCCAATAAGTGCATTCATCAAAAAACACATCAAATGTCTAAAATGCAGAATGAATGAGCAAATGCATACATAGGGTCTTCCTTCAAATATGTTATTTTGGGTTTTTCTTTTCTCCTTGTTATTCAAGAGTTGATATATATTTTCATTTTAAAGTATTAAAAATTAGGTGGCAATGTATTTTCCATTTCTTAGACTATTGCCCAAATGGTAACCTTTGATGTGTCTTGGTGGATGTTCTAAAAAATGAATTGGTCTGACTTTACTACAGAGCTATATTCCTGTAGCTGAGCCTGTTTGTGCAACAGTTCCTCCTCCCTGGCATTCTTCCTAGATTCTCTTAAGTCCATTACAAAAGTAGGCAGATGTCCTTTCTTAATGACATTTTTACTTGCTTAGAAATATTGAAAGCTTGTCAACCTTTCTCCTAGTCCCAAAGATATCCTATCATGTCCTTAATGATTCCATCTTTGTTGTAATGGATTTACAGGAGTTGCTTGTTCTTTCTCTTCAACTGAATTTCAAAAACAAGCCTTCATAATCAAATGACAGGGAGTCACAATACTGCTATGGAAATGGTTTTCACTATTATTAAAATGCAAGGATGTTTTCAATGTATCAAAAAGTAAATTCTTCTTTGTTAACAGGAATAGAAACAGAAATTGTCTGCTTTTCATGTTATTAAAGGATTTGAAGCAAAGGATACTAATTATTTTCAGAACATCCTTTCAAAATGGTCCTTTCACTATTTCAGCGGTTATCCTAAGATGATAAATTCCAGCCTGAAAAAAATGAAATTCTTCATCCAAGGACGTTTTATTCACCATCCTAAACAAAAGTAGAACTCTGTTTCTATTCCTCTGCCACCTTACCACTGTTCTTCCCTTCCTATTGCCCAGAGGTTTTTTCACCATTTTTGTCCAAAGTAACCTCCGCTGTCCCAAAATGTGGAATCTTACTAAATGGTAATCATCATTTTAAGGACTGGCTGAAGCTCACAGAATATAAGTTTCTATATCTCACATTTGAGCAAAAGGAAATGTGGGGTGTTAAGTTCAGTCATGAGCTTTGGCAAAGGCAGAATAAGCAACTACTTACATTAGCATGGCTCTGGGCACCGTGCATTCCCATTGACTCCTCTGCCTAATATGTTTGTGCCCAAGTGCTAAAGAGATTTGTTGTTCCAAACTCCAAAGTTTAACTTAACAAAGTTAAACTTCACAGAGTTTAACAAACTCCCAAAGCTGTAACTCCCAAGTTAGCGTATTTGGAGTGAGGGCTACAATGGAAGTGATTTCTACAGTGCCTGCTCTCTTTGCTCCCCTTCCTCAGCCTGACTCCATCAGCTGCAAGAACAGCAATCCTGGCTTTCCAGAAACCTTGTCCCATCAGTCAGGTCCCATCCCACATAATTCTGCTGACAAAACTTATGTTGTTAACAAACCTATGGCTACCTTTGACTAAACATTTCAAGTGCTTGAACTTTGAGACATTCTTTGGATCTCCTTCCAAACACATCAACCACAGTAACACCAGCCTTACACCCTCTCCATCAGGTCCTGTGGAGGCAAACCAGACTGTTTCAGGATGAAGTGGCCCCTCACTGAAGTCAGTACCTGCAGCTTTCTAATGACATTTGAATGTTGTTTTGGTGGTAGCTTTACTGAAGCTCAGATCCTGGACTCACTAAAATAAAACGTTAACAGTTTAAGGCCACTACCTCGCCTTATATACAAGGAAATGTTTGGAATAAAATGGTTTCAAACCTCTGATCTTATACTGCAAAATTTTCTGTTCTTCAAAAAGAATACTTAGGACACATTAACAGAGCATTTCAAGTATTATAAACAATAGGACCATGAGATATATTTCATAAGCTTTCTAGAAGACTGCAATACTTAAGGAGCAACTTGGTGATTGTGGTGCAAGTTACACTTACCCTCTTACGAAAAAGATCAATTCCAATAATTTCTGTTTCTATAGTTAAAATTCATGCTGCCACTATTATTATCCCCCTTTCTTGTTTCCTAATAAGAAACTATCAAAGCCACCTGTTGTATGCTACTAAAGCTGATAGTGTAATACCCATCATGGAAAACATATCCCCTATTCCAAAGATGCTTTTCTTTGTCTGCATTGTCTTGATCCAGAAAATGAATATATGCCTAACTTCAGAGACAACAGCCATCACAACTGTTTCCATGGCATTCCTCAGGTGCTTAGGATCTTGTTAGTGCGCACTGATCAAGGAGAGCAGCACGCTAAAAACAGAGCAACGGTGCATACCTGACCTGGAATTACTCACTTTGTATGGAGATTTGAATTTGTAATTAGTTAGTTAAAATGTCATGGCAAAAAGCACATTGGAGGAGAGGAGATTCAGTGAAGTATCACCTGGATGTGACAGACTGCAGTGTGACTTCAGAATGAGCTCCTGCTGTTTTGCAGCTGTCATGTGTGGTAGAATTACAGGCACAGCACACCCTAGCCAGGAGAGTCCAGCCTCTGGTCTTTGTGTGGCACCTTGCCAATCATTATTTGCAAAGCTATGGTTTACTTGCAGTACTGCGGCCTCCATGATCCCTTTGTTTATTTTACTAACTGCTTTCCCTATTGGGAGTGATGTCTTAACATCCAGTGAAAAGTTTCTTCCTCTTTTAGCTTCAGGCCATACATCTTGCCCAAGAATCAACACAAGCATTTGCAAAAGCAAACAGGGAACAAAAATCCCAGGCTGGTCTTGTTTCATTATTTTTCAGTTGTTTTCTGTACAATAGATAGCAGTACTTTGTTAGTGCAACACAGAAAGCCTCATTTGGAAGGGCCGTAGGCAACCACAGTTCTGACTGTCTTCAAAATATCATCAGCTGTTCCAAGGGAGGGGGGAAAGCAGCATATGAATAATATTCAAACCCAACAGCATGCTGAACATCTGACTGTTATCCAGGATAAAACTGACCTGGCTATATGAAAACATTTAACCAGCCAGCTGCCAAGAAGATTTTATGACAATACCTGTAAGTCTTCCTCCTTGCTGCTGTTGACAACAGCAAAATGCCTTTTCTCAGGTTTTAATATAAAGCCAATTTTGGAATTCTAAACAAGTCACTTTTATTTTGGAATTCTAAACAATTCACTTTTACGGTTTTCCAGACTAGATACAACCAATTTTTGAATCAAAGCCATTGATGATAAAAGTAGATGCAAATTTGTTTATCTGGGTAGTCTATGATACCTTTGTATTGCCAGGATGGAATAATGTGAGCAGAGTATAGCCTTAATCTGGATAAAGAAATATGAAACCATTGCAAATACAGGAAAATCTCTAAATAAAAGCACAGCTTACAGATGAACGAGTATATTAAAATCTACAGTAAATTTATCCAAATTTATCTTAGTAAGCTTTGCCACAAATTCCACTGTATTAAAAAAAACCCAAAAAGCACTGATAGTGAAATAAATCAAAATTATTTAAATTAATACAGACTCTATGACATTTTCCATTCCATCCTCCTGTGGGCATTATCCTGCAAAATATTATTTCCAAAACATTAGCTAACATCTGCATCTAGTACTGAGAGTTAGAAACTGGAAGAATTAGGAGAGTTAGGAATTATTTCTCACAATAGGAATATATTAAAATGCAGATGTCAGATAAGGTAGATCTAGCATGTACAATGTGAGTGATTTAACCTGTTAAGGAAAATGCAAATGGAGCTTCAAAAAGCAATTACATCTTCAATCACTTCTTATGTGTGAAACACAGTCTATGACAAAGACCTTCTACAAACAGATGCATTTTGAAAAGATGACATACTGGAGGAAATAAAGTACAGTAGGATAAACAGCTTGAAATATAATTGACCCAGCCTTGCTACCTTTCTTAACAGAACTCAATATGTTCAGAGATTAAATGATCCAACAATCCAGGTGAGGCTGCTTTTACCTGCACCTGCAGTGTAAAAATTCAAAATAACCTCTAATAATACTCAGATCATTGGTTTAAGTTATTGTTCTACATGCATTTCTCAAAAAGGCTATTGTATCCACAGTAAATGAGGCTGGAAATACCAAACATAAATCACAACATCCACATGGATATTGAGAACAGTCAGATAAAAGAGTCATGATGAAATCCAATAAGCCATACCCTACTGCAGAAAACACACAGAGGAAATGGCACAGGAGAGCTCTCTGCTCACTGAGTGGGCTGACACTGCTCCCACCCTCTGCCTACCCTGCTCAACTCTTCCAGGGCTGAGAGGTTTCACAACACCTCAAATTCCAGGCAGCAAAACCATTTGTGTTGCTATCAAGGCAATTCTGGTGGTATAAAAATGGATAGGCACTTACAATTCACAGGGGGCAGTTAATTTCAGTAATTCTCTTCATTCTGTGTCAAGCTCTGACTATGTGAACTGTTTGCAAGAGCAGAAATCTAGAACTAGTAAAAGACTCACAAATCCAGTGATTTTCCATAGGTGTCTGAGTACATTCAGCTCCAAAGTATTCTTTCTTTGGGAACTCAAAAGTGAGAAACATTCCAAGTCAGTGGAAGCCTTCAGAATCTTGCTTTAATTTCTGCATCTGTTTCAAAAATGAAGGTAGCTTTATACATTTGTCATTAAGTTGCTGTGAGGCTTCCTGAATGCCTGCATGCAAACAGTGTTTTTTTAAGAAGATAGGAAAAAGAAATATTATTTGATTAAAACAAAAGTGCTTTAACTGTTGTGCATTAAAGTAGAAAATAAAGATACTCTTTCTTCTTCTTTTTTCCCTTTTTTTCCTCATCCAAAACACAAACAAACTCCCCAGTGAGCTGAAGCTGATGAAAAACAAAATTGGACTATAAAAACCCCAGAAAGATTGAGAGCTAATTCTCATTTCTTTTCCTCCAAGAACAACTCCATAAACTCTTAGCTTTTATCACACTAAATAAGACCGGATATACAACGGTGTAAAAGAAACCACAACATGGACCATATGTCCTGCTCACATTACTGTTATTTACATTTCCTAAATCAAAAGCACTTCTAAAGCCCACATTTTACTGCACATCTAGCACATACACCAGCTATCTGTATACCTCGTACATTCATCAGAGGTATGAGTCAGACTCACTGAACATATGTGGTTCTTTGAACATGGAAGCCTTTTAACTTGGCAGCCAAAGCAATATATTTCTTGTCTCTTCTCCTGTCCCTCCCAGCAAAGAGCAACACTGCTCATCCTTAGCCAAAAATGGCCAGCACTCTCATTTCTCACAGGCTGTGTTCCACAAGAAATTTACTCACTGATCCCTCAGCAGGATATAGTTTTGCTTTGGTACAAAGAGTGAACCCTAGGAAGTCTCTATATAATCTAGTCGTGTCCCTGCTATTACAGCTTTTAAACTGATGTTAGACATAATTTTAATTTAAGGTGTAACACCTGCTTGGTTTTGGGTGCCTTTTGGAATGGGGGTTGGAAGGGGGAATAATCACAGTTAATGTTTCATATTCCAATCCTGAACAGCAGGTGTTCAGATGAAAGCTCCAAGATATCAATTTGAAATTAACTCCAAACATTTCCCACTGCTGACAGTGCAACAGTTGCTGATCATTTTAATAGTATTGGCAAATCTTCCCACGTCAATAACCACTTATCTTCAACATAAGTGGGGTTATTGGTTCAGCTCAGATCCTGAACTCTCTGAATTGCTGATTAATGATGGTTCTCATCTGTGACAAGGGACTGAGCAGTCTGTGATTCAGTTGCAGTTCAGCAGGCCATTTGACATGACAAAATTATTTCAAGCAGAGGTGGAAGATCAGCTCTGCTTCACATCCCAGTTGTTTTCCATACACAAAGACATCACATGTTGAAACACCACCAAAGTCGCTTCCACCCAGAAAACAGAAGTATTCCTTCAGGACATGTGGAGAGCCTCAGGACCTTCCGCTGCGTCAAGGTTGTACTGCTCAGCAAATAAACAAAAAGTTCCTTTGGCTGAGTTAAATGTTAAGTTCCTATGCTTGCTAATATGGGTCTCTGAGATGCAAATTTATCATCAAACCACAACAGAACACAAAGCCCAGCGTACTCTGAACTCCAGCTCTGACTTCCAATCCCTTCACGCATTACCCTTTGCAAAACGTTATTAGTATGAGCTGTGTCTATTTTGTTCTCAGAACACTGCAGTGAAGCCCAAAGCAGGTATGCATGCTGCTGAAATGCAGAAATGTTGCTGATGAGTGAAACGATCAGTAGAGTGGTCAAGTACCCAACTTGCAACTCTGTTACTGTCACCTGGTCCAGCTCCATTCACAGACTCAAAAGAATTAGTCTTTAACAGAGCAGTTACATTTTCACCCTTCCTATACCTACTAGGAATATTAGAATTCATTGATCAAACTATTAATACATGGCTGAAGACCCAACACAAGCGTAACAGTCTGAATTGCTTGCAAGTTGTATGTTGTACATCCAAGTACTGGTCATGCTTGGGAAGTTACGGAAGGCCTCCATCCCTTGGCAGAGATGTACAAGAAGAGGTGTAAGCTGCTGGTTCCTCTCTTTAATGACCCAAACCAGCAGCTCCCTGCAGGCTTTATAAGGGGACAGTCTTCAAGTAACCATCTTAGCAATGCCATTAGCAAGAGCAGTAATACAGGCAGTGAACAGCTAAAAAACCAACAGAGCTTGCATTATTTATCACCCTAGCACTCCATCTATCAACTGCCTTTACTGAGAGTCACCACCAGCCATGTCACAAAAAAGGGCACAAAGTCCTGCAAAAATTTTACAGAAGACCCTGGAATGAAGGTCTAATTTTCTCATGGCAAAAAAAAAGACCAAATTTAATGTCCAGAAGCTAAATTAAAAATTCTTCAGCTCTTTTGGTCTTATCTTTTATATTAAGGCTATTCTTATTTCATTTTTATTTGATCTCAAGACACTAAATTCAGGAACAAACACACCTCACACACAATAACATTTTTCCCCCATTACTTCCTCATTTGGTTTCATTGACTTCTGTCCCTGGAGCCAAGAAGCAAACAAACACACATGACAGCAGGTGTAAATACATAAAACCCGGGTGCATGCCTAACTACTTCATCATGTGCTCATTATTAAACCTCGCAGAGGCAAACAGCGCTGGGATGCACTGTACTGAGCATAACAATCAGCATCAGGCCAAGAGGTCAGGCCTCACTCAGTGGCACTTCACCACATTTGAACGTTGCACCCATGACCAGAATGTGAATGAGTTCTGTGCAACAAACACACGCTTTCAGAGGGACAGGCAAAGCACATTTCTGTCACCTGTGCTGTCAGTCACTGCCTCAAAGCAGCGTGTCTCTTGACAGATGCCAAAAAGGGGGTGAAGAAGTGCAAAGGAAAAAAAGGAGACAAAGCAGGAGTTTCGGGCTGTCCAGTTTTTACATGTTTTTTTTTCCCTTTACAAAAGCCAAAGATAAAATCACTGCTGTGGTCTGATCTCATAAAGAGATGTTTCTCCAACAGCAAGTGGTGACTGCCTTGGGAGTTACAGCAGTAGCCAGTGGAGCTCACTTCTACCCTCATCAACAGGGGTTTAATTCTTGTGAGGTACAAGGAGAAAACCCTTAAAATTACCAGCCCTGTTGCTCACACAAAACAACCACAGAGCCACTTCAATTGCTGGCCATTCCTCTGGAGGGACTGTAAACCATCAGAGTGAGGGATTAGTGCATGGAACACAAACAGAGGCTGACTGAAGATGCCACAGGAAGACAGAGGAGACAAAAGGATTGTCCATCTGAAATGCTTGCAGAAAAAGGCTTTGTGGGGAAGCACAGAATTCAGATAGGAGATGATATCTTTCTTCACCAGTTTCAGTCCTTCTTAATTCTACTCCTGAACTTGCTTATTGCCTCACAATTCAATGCATTCCTTCTTTTTCCTCTGCACCTCATTTTTTTTTCTTTTTCTTGGTTTTCTTTTTTTACTACACTTTTTACAATTTCTCTTTTGTTGTTTTTTCTACCCATACTGCCTACCCCTTTTTCTAGTCTGTCTGATTTCCTGGTGATGTGTCCCATACTAAGTTACCCTGGAAACAGGGATTTAGATACTTAAATTACAGATAACTCTACCTAAAAATTCCTAATATTGCTGAGCACGTCTGTGAACTCCACGCACAATTTGAGGCACAACCTCAGCAGGTAAATAAAACCAAAGGAACACAAAAAAGGTAAGTTTTCATACATTGGTAAAACCAAAAAATGGTCAAGTCATCCCAAAATCAATTGGTGATTTGAAATAGCTTCACACAACTATTTCCAGAAACCCTAAGACCAGGCTTTTTGTGTTTAATTATGAAACTGATTAAGGGGTCATTAGTGTCCCTGATCCTCCAAGTTTAATAATGAAAAACAGCCTCTTAAAATTTACTCCAGTGGAACAGCCAGCTGCCAGAAAACATGGACAAGCTCTCTCAGTGTAGAAATAAATCGTAGTCCTCTGACTTCACACAGCTGTTCTTTCTCAGACTTGTGAGGAAATTCATAAGGGTACAATCCCACAACCCCCTGAACTCAGAATGGCCATATTAACAGCTTTTCATCCTGCCAGGGTAAATTTCATTAAACTCTCTTCATACACCAGCAGATGAAGCACAACTGATCACATACAGTGTCAGATGAAAATTCAAAATTAGCTGGTTTGGAGATGCAGGGACAGTTAAAGGCAGCTGAGATTTTTCATTCTGTTTTCTTAATAAAGAGCAACAATGACTAAATTTAGTTTTATTTTTCAGACAAAAGAAAAAAGACGCAGGTGCAAAATCAATTAAGACCTGCTAACATTCTACATGCACTTCAGAAATTACCATACACCAAACAACCTGGTAACAGTCCCATTTTGGTCAGGGACACGCTGGATTTTAAAACCCTTGACACATGACAGCTGTCATCCTTCCAAGTCCTTTAGCAACTCACCTACTCCTCAGCTGCCTCCCATTAGAGAGTCCATTTCTACATCTCCATCTGCCTCAAAGGAAAGAAAAATGTTTCTGAATGCCTTAGCATCTATATTCTCCACCTTTGCCTAAGATAAATCTAAGAGACAGGGAACAGAACAGAGCAGATTTCAGCTTCCCACCAGATTCCTAAGGCTGCAGGAATAAGCATGGTCTGCCTCTGCCATTCTCTCTTCGGTCCTCAGGCTTCCAGTGTAGGATGAAGGAAGAACAGGCCAAGATAAAGACAAGGCACAAGATAATCCAGGTCACATAGAGGAGGTGAAACAGAACACAGTGCTGATGGAACAAGGCCACGTGAATTTATGCCTTACAGAACAAAACAAAAAAAAAAGGATACTGAGAGGGTTGAGACTCAGGAAAAGCATTGTAAATAGGAAACAGTTTAGATACTCGCAAAGAGATTTTCCTCTTTCAATACAGACACAGTCAAAATAGGTCCCTGCAGCTTATATCTGAATAAAAAAATGGAAATAAAAGGTATCAGTAAATTCTCTGCCTGTCTGAGCTCTTCTTTAGAAAACTTTGATTTGAAATTTAAAGCAGTTCACGCTAGTGATAAGGTAGATTAAAAGCAAAATATTTCCTATGGTTAGGAACTGCCTGACAGTAATTAACCCCGGAGAAGTACAGCAGGAAGATGCTGTTGACTGTACACAGAAACAAACCCCAATTTTCTCTTCTAACATTCCATCACAGCTGAGTTCCTATAAAGGTCCCTCTTGACCTGCCTCAGTTCCTCTGAAAATTTCCCATCAAGTATGGTATCAAAGGAGCAGCCCTTACATCAGCCCAGTGCCTATCATCCTGTAATCCTCATGCTCACTCTGATGTTAGCTGCACATGTAGGAGCAATAACCTCCAAATGTCTGCTGAACAACTTCAGCTCGTTCCTTAAAACAGCAATTTTCCTGGACATATATAAAGAAAAGCAAGGAAGACCATAAAAGCATGGGGGAAGTGCCATCACTTCCACATTTTCTTCTTTTCTTTCAAGAAGAAACCAGGAAGACTGGTCAGATTTTAATCTAGGCCAGATGATTTTTCCAGAGCTCTCAAAATACGATTACAGCAACTCCACCAGACGTGGGGAGAGGCCATAATAAGTTGACACGGAGACATGGAGAGTTACAGCAGTGCAGATGTAAAAGGCTGATGCCCAGTGCTGTCAGCAGTAACACTGCTGATTTGTGCTCTAGTAATTCTGTCCACAGGCAATGGTGAGATGATTATTTTTAACAGGTGTGATTATTTGGTTACTCATGGGTAAGGTAGATGCTGTCTGAGCTCAGTCAGGGAGGCTTCCGGACAAAAAACCAGGGAGGAGGTACCGATGCACTGTTCAATTTAGCAACTGTTGCCATGGAAATCTCTCTTTTACTGACTGCTGATGATTATCTCATGTTTGAAATGGGATTTATGCACATTCTATGCAAGAGCAGAGAAGCATATTTATAAATGAGCAAACCATGGTTATTCCAAGATTAAAATGCAGTGGCCTCCATGTACTTTTCAGAAATACATAATTTGCCAAGACAGATTATTAATCATGAAAATATATTGGTCTTCTGCAGTATATAACCCAATTACCAGAGTAAAGCAGAAGCCCTTTCCAGATCCAAAATTAACAGGAACAGGAAACATAATGCAATTCCCATTTTCTTCCTCTTATCTTCCCACAGGAAAGGACAGGGAGTGAGCCAGAGAGACTATCTGGTGCAGCAGCTGCTATTGTTACAAATTTACAAATGCACAGGCTGCATGAAGACATATTCAGCTTCCTGCTGTAGGATTTTTGTCAGTCAGTTTTCTTCATATTGGCCTTTGTGTCCAAAATTAGTTTTTAGAATCAACGTTTCTCTGCAAGTTTAAACACATTTATCTGCTTTGTACTGATATTTGGCTGCCAATCATCTCTCATTCCACACACTTTTTTCTATTTCAGCTACATTATGCAGAGACTCCATGGGGATGATTCACTTATTTTTGTGTGTGTGTGTAAAGCAAGCTGAGCGATTCCAAAAAATACCTCCGTTTCTTCTGACAACCTCTTGAACTGGCCAGAAGTAAGGGCTTCTTTACCACTTGCAAAAAAGACAGTGAATGAAACTAGCAAGGAGGATCAAAATGGATGGTGGTGACCAAAATAGCTTCAAATGTAGGAAAAATGTTTCTAGCTGCAGACTGACAGAACAAAACACCAGGCCCTGTAAGGAGTCTAGTTGCAGTCCCAGCAATTCTAACCAGACAAAAATTAGAGTGGTTGAAAGTCCCTGCTTTAAGAGGCAAAAAGCAACATATAACTGCAGAGCCTCAGAGAACTGAGACTTCTTGTATTAACCAGCCTGCACAGAAGTATTTTCAAGGTAAGGAAAGCAAGAACTGAACCAGTCAAATAAACACAGAATAACAGGTCACATAAATTGAAAAGACTCTGCAATTGCACAAAGCCACACAAAATATGATTTTGCTTGAAGTACCAGCAAAAATGCAGAAAATTAAATGCCTCTTCTCCCATGCAAATAGACAAAAAAATTAGACATTCAAGATCTGCAAATGGTTTGCTGAAGCCAGATGTGATCAAGACCTCACAGATAAAGAGTGAAAAATCTTTAAATGAAAATGCCCAAACTGCAGACGTGTTGCATCAAGGCAATGCAAGTTACCAGTCAGGCTCCTTGTGTCTATTAGGTCTCATTTCTGAGCCATACTGGGAAAGGAACTTCCTGCTAGTTCAGTGGGAGACTGGAGTTCAACTGTACTTTGTTCAGTGTGACAGCAACATACCCACACATTTCAACTTTAGTACTGAAAGTTCTAACATCTACTACCCTGCATTTGAAAAAGGTACTTAAAAAACCACCTGAATTTTAGTTTTGTAACATATGGAGATCAGAGAATAGTTGGTAGTGAAATCCTCCATTTCAAGATTAAGGCCACTCTTCAATTCTCCCCTTCTATTTTAGTGTCAAGTGGATAACTACATAAAGTTACAGCTAGCATGCATTATAGTCTTGTTATAAACAGAGGCACACCACCAAAAAAAGAGCTGATTACACAATACCCAGAAATTTGATTAAGTACAGGAGTTTTGAATAAGCCCAATTAATACATCAATTGTTGAGTGACAACCATCATACGTGGGTGCAGAAATAGGTTCTTTGCAAGGACAGAGCTGGTAAATGGAGGGACTCACAGCTGAAACCCACTCTGCATGAGCCCAGCCAAATTTAAGAGATACATAGCAAGAATAGAATCCACCTCTACTTCAGTTATCTTAGCAAGGCTACAGAGAGACAGCATTCCTCAGTTCCCACAGCAGACATTCAGTACAGCCACACTGCTAAAAACAGTCATCCATACAGATTACTGGCAAATTAGATCAGAAAATCAACTATCTGAAGCACAAACTTTGAAGGAGCGGGGGAGAAGAAGGGAAAAGAAAAATGCGTTTGCATTCTTCTTATTTCTGGGAATTAAATGAAATAAGCTGACAAAGTATTTTTGCTAATGAGCACAAAAACCACTGAAGGTGTTGCCAGCACATAATAGCTAATGACAGCATCAGAGCATCAGTTCAGGCAGAGACTGAAGCCAGACACAGCAAAGGCCCAAGCAGAAAATTTTAAGGTCAGTCCAGGTAAAATTCAGTTTGTAATGAAAGAAGACAAATGCATGAGACACCCACTCTTAACTGACAGAATCCAGCCAGGGAATTCAGGTCACTTCCAAACCCAAAACTGCCAAGATTGTTTCAAGAAGATCCAGTTGCAGAACGTGCCAGATGAAACCTATCTTGCCCACTGCAGCAACAGCTACACGACAGCAGATCAGACCACAGGAACAGCAGGACAAACACCCCTGGGAGCATTTGAGCCAAGTCACCTGCTCTGGTCAAGACTGTGCCCACAGCCACAGCAGACTGAGCCATCAGCAGAGCATCAGGGCAGTGTGAATGGGAAGCACCTCACACTGCCCTGTGTGCCACATGCACAGCACACTTATTTATCTTAAGGAACAGCAGCCAGCACCAGTGACATTTGCACCAGCGATGAGAACTGCCACCACCATCTTTAGAGAGGCACTTTGTACAAGATGTGTCAGTAAACAAATTAACAAGTGGGAATGGGTTATGCTTGACAGAGTGACACGTGTGACAGCTCCACTCAGGCTCTGCATGAAGAAACAGGCTCAGAGAGTAATAAAGATTGAGCTTTGACCAGTTAAGTGTTAATAATATCTGACACACATGGATGAGGATTAATCAGGGAGTTGTCAGGACTGTTACAATAATAGCTGCTTGAAATGCGGTTCAGTGGGAGGGATTCTAAAAATGAGAATACATTCACTTAATATATTGCAGTGCTTGCTTTAAAATTAATCATGAATAATCATTAGAAGGCTTCTGGTTGGAGGGAGGGAGTGTTTCACATGACCCAGATGCTGGCTGTACATCTCCACAGATGGGATTATAGCTGTCTGGGACGTAAAAAGGAGAGCTCTGTTTCAGCCTGGTGCCTTTTATTTCACTCTTGGTCTAACTGCAGTGGCAGTGAGAAAGTTCATCAGTTTTAGCCAACAAACATGCTGATATGGCTGGGGTTGAATAAAACTACGATGTACATGCAACTGTGCATGTGGGAGGTTGTCAAGGACATGCACTGGATTGAAGACTAAATTCTGCTTGTGGAAACTTTTTGTGCTGTACTGCAGTTCTGTTCTCTGCATTCAAACATAATGCAGAAGTGTTCTTAGTGCTGTGGTTAATTTTAAGTACCTGGATAGTCTGATAAAGGCACTGTTCAACTGCTTGAAGTTGGATTTGTTAGGATGATTCAGTTGCTTAAAATTGAGTTACGCATACATTTCCTGGTAAAGAGCTCTCTCTTTTTCAGTCCTGTGGATTTCAGTAATACTGCATCCACAAATGCTGTTGATAGTAACAATAAAGCATCCAGAAATGACAGAATGCAGCTGAATACTTTTTTCCATAATAAAAACTCAGTAGTCAATGAAGCTGTTACGTCTCAAATCAAGGTTAAACAAAACTAGCTACAGGCCAATAATGCAGAAGAATATCCCAGATTTTTATTTTCTTTCATTTTGAATCTGGTACCTTGATTACTTTGGTAATTACTTGATTCCTTATATTTGATTTACTTCTAGTCTACTGCTAACACCAACAATGCAGAAAAAGGATTATGTTATTTCTATTAGAAAAACATCTTCCTTATCATAGTTGTTCACTCCTAAAAATGAACCAAGAGACAGCACTATTTCAGTTTTTTCCTCCCTCTGTTCTAGTCAGGCACCAACTGACTCATTGCCCCTTTACTCTGTGGGTAAGTATCAATATTCATGAATGTAACTTCTATTTAATAATTAATTTAAGGACAAATACTGCTTAGATATGGTAAGTACTTCAACTTCTAATATGCACCAAGATTAAATACTTGTTAGAAATACTTCATGTTCTCACATCTCAATTACCTCCCAGGAAACAGAAAGGAAAAGATTTTTCAGCCACATCAGAATGTTCTGCCTGTAAATTTGTAACACTGAATTTACAACAGACAGATTTCTACATGCTATACAACAATGCACATCCATTGTTACATACAACATATGTTATATGGCCTTTTCAACCATAGGGATGTAAGCTGCTGATCAATGTAAAGGGTATTAACTTCTGTATTTGTCAACTTTACACATGCTACATAGGTACAGTGATGATATCTCTGAAAAAGATCAGTAAGCAACACCAGAGTGTAATTCAAGTTAGAAGCCCACAGCAGTCTTTGGCCACACTGAAATTCTCCATCTCCCCAAAAGGTGGGCTTTTAATTTCCAGGTGGTTTCATCACTATTTATGATGCTTTTCTTTTTTTTTTTTTTTTTTCCCTTCTGAAGTAAGGAAGGTTTTCTATTTCTAGCCTGCTGTGGTATGCCTTCCATTGAGGGATCTGTAATTATTTAGTCTGCATTTCCTGCTGTGGTGCAGGTGAGGATATATTTCTGGAAGTGGCAGCAAAGTCAGCTTTAATTCAGTCTAATTTTACTCTACTATTTTTTTTATTCCTTAAATGCATCTTGATGATCTCCCACCAATCAATTTCCCAAAAGAAAGGAAAGTTTTCCCTGTGTGAACGTGCGACTGACCTTAGACTGCCTTTTTTTTTTTTTTTTTTCTGTTTGCACACATTATTGAGAGGTTACATACAAAGTCTTTGCTTGGAAGACACCGAACAAACTTCAAAGAACTGAGGCAACACTCGCATTTTGTCAAGGGATGCATCAAAGTCCTATAACCCAGCCAAGGTTCAGGATCCTCATGCTGGAACAAGTGAGCTGTGAAATAACAGATTGACCACCATGCTTTGCTCAGAAGATGTTCATGGATTGCTTTTGTGGTCACCCACCCCAGCACGTGTTCCTTGGCTCCTCATCTCCAGGGCAGCAGAGAGCAGAGAGAGCTCTCCCCTTGCCCAGGGTGATGCATCACAGACCTGTCTTTTCCACCAGAATCTCAGACCCACGTTTTCTGCCACAATGCATGTTATTTAGAGCTTTTCATCTACATTAAGCATTGCTGAGGTAGGTTTTTTGTTACTAAGCCTCAATATTCAAGAATCTACCCAGATATCTGCACTTTAACACCGAGGTTCACAGAGCTGTAAGAGTATCCAGGAGGTGCCCTTTGCAGTATTTGTCACTTCAGACTAAATCACTTTTACCCTCAGTTTTGTTTACCCAGCTATAAAAAAGGGGTAATAATACTTATTTTTCAAGGATGATATGAGGCTTATTAATGCTTGTTTAAGTGCTTTGTTATGCTTGAATGGAAAAGGAAATTATTATTATAATTTTAAGTGAAGCTTAATTATAAAACTGTTAACATAAGCGCATTAGAAAAATGAATTCTGAATCGTAAGCCAGCAATTGCTCACTCTTATAACAGTGTGAGATGATTTTATATGCATCTTGCTATCACTAATCCCCTCTTGTCTAAATCCTGCATTTGTTCTCCATACTGCAGCTAAGAAGAGGCAACATGCAAATTAAATTTAGTGTCAAATCAATCAAGAAACAATACCTAGTAACATATTTGGTGATCTGTCATCACTAGAAACCCAATTTAAAAAAAATAAAAATAGCCTCCCTACAAACCCATTCTGTTTGCTACATACTAAAATAAGCTACACATATGATTGTTGCTGGTATAATCTCTAACCTGGAAAACAGGCTAAATCACCTCTCCTTTGAAGGCAGGCTGAGAGCTGGGTGTTTTCAGCCAGGAGAAGGGAAGGCTCCCTGGAGCATTCTGTACCTAAAGGGGCTACAAGAAAGTTGGAGCCTTTTGGAGCTGTAGTATACAACCTTTTTACATGGGTGTACAGTGATAGAACAAAGGGGAATTGCCTTAACCTGAAGAAGGTAGGTTTAGATCAGATATCAGTAAGAAATTCTTTATTATGAGGCTGAGGCACTGGCACAGGCTGCCCCCAGAATTTGTGGATGCCCCATCCCTGGAAGTCCCAGACTGAATGGGGCCCCTGAACAACCTGGTCTATTGGAAGGTGTCCTGCCCTTGGCAGGGGGTTGGAACTGGATCATCTTTAAGGCCCTTCCAACCCAACCCATTCTGTAATTTTATGAAGATCAAGTCGCCAAGTTACCAAGATAATGTAAAATTTGCAATAATATTCTCTCACAAATTTGCAAATCCTAGACAGCATAGTTCTACCTTTAATCAAAAAACAGTATGAAATCCTTTAAGTGGCTTGCTTAGAAGACAACTCAGGACTTAAAAAAGAACATAACACTGAAGATTATACAGTTATTGTACAGAAAGAATTGAGCAAAATAATTTGCTTTTACCTGCCATAATGTATTTGTCAAAACAAATATCACTTCAAATCATCACTCCCAAATCTTCTGCAAATGTGTTCTATGAGTTTAAGCTCCGACACTTACACAATGTATACAAATAAAGGCAGAAATCCAGGATCATTTCCAAACAATAAACAGAAAGAAAATAATCTCACTCCATTTCCTCCAACCCTGTCACCAATTTGTACTTCAGAGGCACACCAGAAGAGGTAAATAAACATAAAATCTGTTTAGATAAGGCACTGCTCATGAAGTTTTCAGAAAGAGGATAAGTATTTGATGCTAAAATGAAGTGCCTTTGAAAAAGCTCCTCTAGAGATGGGGGCTTGTGCTGTTCCCTGCCCAGAACTCTTGTGTCTGGGAATGCAATGGCAGTTATCTGTGGTCACAAAAAAAAAAAAAAAAAAGACGCTTCATGCAGGGGATGGGTGTATGGGTCAGTGCTGCGTGAAGCCACAACAAAAAATCAGACAACAAAAAGTCCCTAACAAAACCAAAACAACCCCAAAATGAATATCCAGCAAAAGCCAAGACTTGAGATGAAGAGAGGCATAAAATATTGTCCAATATTGACTAATATTGACCCAAACCAAATGTGTGTATCAACAAACAGGATTTGAGTAGAACTGAAGGAGATACTAACTCTTCATTGATCACCAACAGGGCTATTTAATTTAAATTAAATTCTGTAGGGTTAAAAAACCAATTCTTAAAGGAAACAGCTCTCCAGATTTTCAACAGCAGTTGAAAACTGTCAATAAGAAAACTGTCAGTATAATCAAGAGATTTCAGCCAGCTGTGGCCATCACATGTGGCAGGACCTTGCCTGGAAGGAGTGCCACCACTATTCCCTCCCCACTGCAGCACTCTCTGGAGCATCACCTCACGTGCCACTTCCAACAGCCCTCCCCAAGCACAAGATGAGAGAGGGAAAATGGAGAACTGGGAGAGTAAATACACCAGAATTATTTGCTAGAACAGCCTATTTAATGCCTTCTAGAGAAAGGGAAAATAAGAACTGGTGCAACAGTAAAGTACTGACAGGCCTCTGATGGACCAGCAAACACCAAAAATGTCACAGCAGACTGCTGCTACTAAAGTGACCAGGAAATCTCACAGCTAAGCACCAGCATGTGCCTCATTCTCTCTGTGCCTGTGGCTTGTCTCCTCCCCTTGATGATATTTCAGCCACAATCAATTCAGAAAGCCACAAGGTTTTCCACTGGGTTGCTGGGTCCTCCCTCCTGCATGCAGCCAGGGTGTCCTTAGAACCACTTCCCATCTTGGAGACAACTTAGCTGAATGCAAAAGTTTTGCCAGTTCAGAACTACCACCAGAGTCAGACGCTTACTTATATTTTCCTACTCCCAACTTCATTAACAGATTGAAGTCCCAATTTGGATGAACAATTCAAATGCTGGTAACTAATTGCACTTGCTCCCTCAGCAGATTTTTCCCATGGCACTTGCTTGTCCTACCAACCAACTTCAATGACAAAGGCTTGATGTCACATTAGCAGCAGGCTTTTTCTGCCCTCTTATGCAAACACCCTCTGCATTGCCCTGCATGTTTCTAGGCTGCAGGTTCTGCAAGCGTAGCACACTTGTCAGCTGGACTTATCGGGTGTTTAACAAACCCGCACTGACTGCGTGAAAGCCTCCTGCAAAAAAACTGCAGGATGTCACGTACGGCATCCAAACCTGGGCTCCACGAACAACTGTGTCAAAGTTGCTGTCCTGTGTCTCTGTCCCACACCATCTTCACTTTTTCTTCTCCTTGTTTTTTAATCCTTCAGTTACAATGCATCTCAACAGCAACATGGAACCCTGCAAACAAATGCACTTGCCATATGCAAGGACAAATCAATTCATTCGCTGACTTAATTTTAATTCTGAAAAGCCAGTTATTATTTACTACATATTCTGTTTGTTTAAAAAAAACAAGCCAATGCAAATGTGCAATGCTGATGATGCACTTTGCTAGACAATTAAGCCATAAAATTCTATAGCGCTGAAAATAGCACAAAATACCACATGCACAAAGGGGCCAAGTTCTGTATCCTGAGGAAATTGCTTTGTATTCCATAAATTTACAGCATTTTATATCTTATAAAAAATTTGCAGTAAACCCCAGCATTGAAGGTTTCTGCCCCCAATCACCATTATGTGTTATACAGAAGCCATCACTAAAAGGCTGATATTTAGCATGAAAAAAATAACTGAGTATAAAGACTAAGTGCAAAACAGAAGTGCAATACCATTTTCTGATGGTAAATTTGAGCAATTTAATGGCAGCATCTGCTCTTTTTGATAAAGAGGCAGATGTATTTTGGGCCTCACCCTAAGTGAATGAAAATGAATACATCACTTACTAAAAAGCAATATTTTACATAAACTCATAATATCCAACCTACAATGAAAATCTTATTCATTCTGATGACTTACTAGCCTAGCAGAAGCTTTGAGCCCAAATATTTCTTTTTACTATAGGAACAAAGTGATTCTCTACATGAATTTCACGTTATCCATCTGCAGAATAACACAGTGTTGGAGATGGAATACTGGCTTAAATCTCTCTTGACACCATGTTTTATTTTCCTGCATGGTAATAAAAAGCAGAAAGTTTTATTAATGTAGAACCATGAAACGTACCAAGAGATACTCTAATACTATTCACCATGAATATAGATTAACATTCTAGGGTTTATGGCTAGTTATATATTCATTAAAGTTACTGTAAACAATATCAGATGGAGGTGAAATAAACGTGAAAAAGCTCTCCATGGGTTTAGGTATATTCAACATCACAAAGCTCCTCACATGCTCATTAAGTGCAATGATGTAACAGAGATAAATCCAACACAATGATACAGTTAAACATTAAGTCTTCCTTTGTTTAAAACTCATCCTGCCTCTATCTGGCTGCTGAGCCAGTTATCTTTACATATGCTTGTCCTTCAGAGCAGTGATACACAGTCCTTCCAAACTGCAGCTCATTGCTCCAACACAGAATTCCTGGAGGACAGAAACATTCTTCTCACAGACAAACAGAAGGCATTCATAGCACTCTCTCCCTCAGATAACTCTCAGCTCCAAGTGGAAGCTCTGCACTACAACAGAAGGATGGAAAATAAATAACATAAATTTGGAGTGTCAAAAGCAAGTGCCTCACACGGGAAAAGAAATCAGCAAGATAAATCCTGCAGAACAAAGGTACACTGCTTTTTTTGCTGTCTGTTCTCCCTCTTTCCCATCCAGAGACAAGGTGCCCAGTGAAATAACTCAAACAGCCACTGATTTCTGGTCTGGATTTACTGATTGAATAAAGCAGCATCCCAGGCAAGGAAATCTATTTCTTTCCCAGCATGGTTATTAAAGTCTCATCACAACCAAGCTTTTCCAGGTACAGGCTTGCTTGTCTGAACTTGCCCCATACGTTTAGGCTGACTTTTCTTTCGAAG
Organism: Phylloscopus whistleri; assembly: GCA_017589585.1. NCBI lineage: Eukaryota > Metazoa > Chordata > Aves > Passeriformes > Phylloscopidae > Phylloscopus > Phylloscopus whistleri. The sequence goes on along the minus strand of JADMLD010000108.1, from coordinate 773,152 downwards.
TAGAATTTTTATGGCATTGTCTTGAAAACATCATTTAACCTTCCTTCAGATTTTTAACATCACATTTACTTATCACCTTGAGCTGTAATAGACACAAAACAAGCCTGCAGATCTAACCCAAGATCATGCAGTTGCTCTTCTGGGCATTCCATACAGTCTTACTTGCAACATCTGTTTTGGGAAACATCCACCAAACCTTTTCAAGGACAGTTTCTAGCACAGAGATTGCAAAAGATGAAACTACGAACCAACACATCTGAAGAAGACTGGACATTGAAAAGAAACAGGTGGTGGATGCAGAGGAGGAACAGTGGTTTTGTCAGTAAGGCACAGAAATAAGAATAACTTTATTCTGCAATCTCTTTTTATTACAAGCAGGTTCTAAAGCAAAATTCTGATGACTGAAATAAAAAAAGAACAAGTTTCCTTCTCTACATCCCTCCAAAAGTTCTGAATGGAATCCAAACCAGAGTTCTGCTGACCTCTGCAGAAAGATCCAGCATGCCAAAAACCATGTTAGTTGTGAAAATGACATGCATTTTAACACAGTGCTTAAATTGCAAAGTTAAAAAAGCAGCAGTGTTTATCTAGAGCAGTAAGAAATGGAGTAGGTGTTGGAACAGAAGTAGCTCACATAACAAGATCAAAGCAACTGGGCTTTGCAACCCAGCAGGATGGGTAGGAAAAACCTGAGGCTTGATGATCCCAAAGTCTGTGTGAGGCATCACTGGGGAAGGGAGGAAGTGTGCAGGGCTAGGTCAGGCTGCTCAATGAACACAGCCACTGGGAAATAGCATTAGGCCACTGCAGGGCTTTGGGTTTATCCACTGAGCCAAGCTTTTATTTTCTTTCTTTCTGATTGCAAGTGACCTTTTAAAGGTCATCTAGTCCAATACCCTGCAATAAGCAAGAACATCTTCAACCAGATCAGGTTGCTCAAACCCCCATCCAGACTGAGCCTGAATGCTTCCAGAGATAGGGCAACTATCACCTTCTAGGCAATCTGTTTCAGTATCTCAACACCCTCATTATAAAAAAAAGCCCCAAAATTTCTTCCTTATATCTGCTCTAAATTGACCCTCCCTCAGCTGAAAACCCTTACCCCTTTTCCCATTGCCACAGCCCCTACTATAAAACATGCTCATCTTTCTTAGGAGCTCCTCTTCAGTACTGGAAGGCTCTTCCCTTGGAGCCTTCTTTCCTCAGGCTGAAGCAGCACTATCTCAGCCTTTCCTCACAGGGGAAGTGCTCCAGCCTTCAGATCATCTTTGTGGCCCTTCTCTGGGCCTACCCTGACAGGTCCATGTCTATCATGTACTGAGCACTCCAGAGCTGGATGCAGTACTCCAGGTGAAGTCTCATCAGAGAGGAGTAGGCTTGCTAATTAAACTGATGTGTGCTTGCAGATGATTAAAATTAGATCACTGAGCTTAAAAGTTTATTTGCAATATTTCCAAGTGTGAAGTCAGAGGTCAAATTCATTTTAGTAATCACCATGACATTGGATTTTGTTGCTGGCAGTCAAATCCTGACAGAAGCAGCAGAAGATATTAAATGTTGTCATGTCTTTTTTATACTTAGAACCCAATAAAAATCAGAGTAACGTTCCAGGGGCTACTGTTTGATTTGTGTGCTCTAGGGTCTCTAGAGAGTAATTTTATGCCTAATAGTTCTTGTTGTTTTAAAAACTGCCCATGTTGCCTTTGGCCTGTTAAAAAAGCATCTACCTCCACCAGAATCTACCTCCATACGGTTTCCATGACCCCACCAAGTTCTGCTTGGTTTTACATCTTCTTGATTTTCAGAGTAAACCTTAACAGTGAGTCGCAAAGGTGGCCCACAAGCCCACAAAATCAAAATAAACCAGTTCAAAGCCTGAAGGCTTCACTGCAGGCTTTTGAATACTTCAGTTCTGACAACACTGCTTCCCATGTGACAGTTTGAGCTTCGTGCTTCGTTGACAGCCACACGTGTAACCTCAATTAACAACTGCCACATCTGCCGAAAGAAGCCAAAACCAAGCAGATATCCTTGTCTTTATTTTTTCTGGATTCTCAAAAGAAAAGCAGAGAGCTGCACAACTGGTTTGTTACATTGAGGACTCTATAATATCACCTTCAAAACACTTTATGGAAGGGTTTATAGGTCATTGCTGTTTGTACAACCATGTGGGTATTTTTTGACAGTGTTGTGTCATGGAAGACATCCGTGAGATTCTCTTCGCGCAGCTTGGCAGATAAAAATTAATTTTAGGTACAACAGCAAATCAAGCATTCATAATGCCACAAAACCATTTATTTACATACTGATGACTGAAATCTAACATAAAATTAATGCAGGCATTAAGATTCACAATTAAGCTATGCAGATCTTTTTCAGGACCAATTCAGAATTTTTTGTTTCAAGAAAATCAGCATCAAAATGCAATTTCCTTTTTGACTTGCCTTTTAAGTTCCTGTTTTAAGAGTTGGAGTCGATTTTTAAACACTACCTCTGAATGAAAATGAATCACGTATACAGTGTTCATACTGATTTGAACTAGGTATGAAGTAGTGGAGTTAAAAATTATGATACACACACATAACAGTAACCACTTATCTTCAGAGAAACAACTGGTTTGAGAATACAGGGACAGGAACATTTGGATACCATTTCAGGCCTTTACTGCACCTGGTTCTGGTGTGCCACCAAGAAAAAACATCATATCCACTCTATGAAGCACAGGGTAATTAATTCTACCCTGCCTTCTCTTGTGTGCTCTGTTTCAATCCTAACAGGCTATAAATCAAGAAAATCCTCCCACTCATGGCTCCCTTCATGCCGTGTTGGCAGGCCAGAATGGAGAGCACTGAAACCTGCTCCAAGGAAAGAAGCCTCACCAGCTGGATACCTAACTGGAGTTAGATTTTGAAACAAAGGCAGTAAGGAAGCAAATCAAAAAGTCCCTGTAACCCCAGTGAAAGAAGGCCCTGCCTTCCCTTCAACCCAGGTATTACTCTACCTGCTGCACTGGTCTAGATAAACCAGCTTGGGATAGTAATCATGCTAACACAAAACACATTACTCCAGAGCCTGCTGTATAAATATTACCTTTACCCATTAATTCATATCTGCTAGGAACAGAACATCTTATCAGGGTGCTATTACACTTTTTTAGTGTTTTTAAAGCCCCTGCATTTTTACAGTGGGTTCACACAAGAAATATTGTTTTGTTGTTTGTTTTTTTCCCCCCCAAAGAGGGGTAATATGTACACTCAACATCACTTTTTAAAACAAATAAAATCCCAGCATTTTCAATGCAACCAAACTTCATCATTATACTGAATATCTAGAAAAGATCTCATAAAATCTATACTGGGCAGAAAATGGTGAATTAGGAAAGAGAATTTTTAAGACAAACAAATAATTTCTATCCCTAAAATAAAGTCAGGCTGCCAGAATACAGGCGGACACAACAAGAGAACCATTGGTGATTGCTTATGTTGTTCTTAATTTTCTTCTCCAAATATTTAGCTAATGCCCACTGAGGACAGAAGCCTTTTCTATATCACTTTTTTCCTGTGAGACTACTGGCTGTTCTTATATTCTTACTCCTTTAAGTGATTAAAAACTGTAAGCCTCAGCAACTCTGATTTTTAAAAAAACTAATCCAGAGCTATTCAACACCCAACAGCTCAGGAATGCCTATTTAATAATTACATCTCCTCAAACTCCTCACTGGTGAATTGCTCCTATTAATTCTACCAGGAATTTGAGCATATTAAGAATGCACAAGTACTGCACTGGGCCTGCAGTGTTCCCTCTCCTCTTGCCAACCTTCAGTCTGCACCCAATGCAGGAAGGATACCAAGTTCTGTACATGAGGCTGTGGATGTACAATGAGTTGGAATGACCTCTGGATAACCTCACTCTTCTGGGCAATCTTCCACTGTGCGTTTTTGCCTTTGTGCTTTCACTTGTCTGCCACTCTCCATCCCCACAGTGATGGTTAAGGGAGAAGGAACACGACACGAATGTCACACTTGCTGCATTGCACTGATAACCCTGTACACACCTTTGGCTTCTTTCACTCCCTTTTATAGTTGGGAAACGACTGCCCAAGAGCTTAGAGCTGCTCACCCAATGCCTGTGCAGCAGTTGGCACACTGCAGCCTTGAGCCAACCCCACCTAAATCCCCATGCAGGGAGCAGGGATGCAGCAGCTGATGCTGCCAGCACCGTGGGTGCTCCTCTCTACAAGAGCAACGCCCTTCACCCACAGTCAGAGCTCCCCAATCTTTCCAACACTCACAACAGCAGAGGAAAAGCTGGCAGTACTACATGGTGTGTTCAGTTTCCTGCTCCTGTTGACCAACTGTGAGAAGGAAAGGCACTTTTGATAAGGACAGGCCACAAAGAAATAGGCACAGAGACACGCCACACTGACAAGCCTTGAAGAGGAAGCAGGCAAAACCTTTCGCCCTGTGGTCACAAAATACTTCCCACCACTTTATATAATATGGGTTTGTATGCCACGGCCATTAGCAGAGCTGAATTTACTGCTGTTCTGCTCTCTTTTCCACCTTTCCGCTGGCACCATTCTGGGTGTTTTTTGTTATTGATTTGGCATTTCCATTTATTCTTCTGCAGGCTATTAAAATTATTTTAATACAGCTCATAGGAATCACGCTGGAAAACCACTCAAAGGTTCAGAAGATATTTGTCTGACATTCTACTCCCACATTCCACAGCAATAGTCCTGGATAGTCTCCATAAGGTTGGAAGAGGAGCCTGCCAAATACTGAACTAGCCTGGCAGGTGGTTCAGAGCTATTTTTTCCACCAGGAACTCAAAAAATACAGCAGACACAAATATTTCATGGGATATATTCACAGGTCACGCTTGACACAGGAAAGCATTAAGCTCATAAATTAAGCTCACTCCTCTTCAGTAAGCTCAGACTGACATGTGGCAGGATAAAAGCATTTGGTCCAGCAGTATTCCAGAGCAAAACTTAACAACTGAAGATCCCTCAAAGACAGACACCAGGCACGTGAATTTTTTAGATAAATTTCATTTTCACTTTTTAAATATGCAAATAGCTTGACCTTTGCTGGGCCAGTTCAACTACTGGGGGAATACAGACATGGATACAAAACAAGCTATGTCTGTGTCTTTACAAGCATTAGAAAAACAGGAAATATTCACTTTCCAAATAAATAATTTTAAGACTACCTGTCCCAAACATCTAGGGGTCCCAAAGACCCATGTTATATGATCTCAAATTCCAATATACCACTAGGGAAAAATCATGGTGGGAGAGCTGTGCATTTTTGAAGCCTTGCTCTTTCACATACTCAAGGCTTCATTTTTTTTTTCAGTAATACAAACAAAAAGTCTACATTTTTTTAAAGGAAAGCTCGTAGTTTCTCACATGTACGTGATACTTAGCCCAGGGCATTAAAAAAAAATCCAAATACTGTATGAGCTAACAATGTCATATTGCAATATAATTTAATTAAAATACTAATCTGTGGGACTGTAGGAATAACTGAAGACAAACCAAGGATGGAGGGAGAAGGGATATGAATCAGAATAAGAACTAATAGCATAAACCTACATAACATTATCTGAGTTTAAAGGGCAGTGAAAACGCTCTGCAAAACAATACACTGGGGACACAAAGAAGAAAATCCATATAAAGGAAAAAAAAGATAATCAACAAAAACAACAAAAAAAGCCAAGGCAGGAAAATTCCCTTTATGGGCATTTCCAGCGAGATTTATTAAAATAAAAGGTGACCAAGTGGTTCCATTGCAAACTCTACAATCCAAAGTGAAGATCCCAGCACTTTCTCAAAAAAAACCAGTCCCCCTGAAAAGCAGAGAAGGTGAGCAGCTGAAGTGTTGAGTATTAGAGGTCACTTCTGGAAAACCTTTGTTTGCATGTAGCTGATCACATGACAAATAGCTTTTGGAAATAGGCTCAGGCAACAGTCCTCCAAGGGGAAATGTGTTGCACATTACATCACCATCATCAGTAACAGGTAATAAGTTTTTACATTTGTCAGATGCAGCAAATTTAATATAAACATGGTTTTTCTATTAGGCAGAGGAGCAGAACATGAGTTTCTCAGAGAAAACTGTGCTCTGAGTTCCTCTGATTTTTCCTCATGCACTTAACACCTGGGATGAACATAAAGAGGAACCAACATAATGTTCCAAAAAACCATGTGACTGTAGTAGCAAGATACCAAGCCAAGACACTACAAAATAGATCCTCAAATGGTTTTTTTCAAGCCCCCCCAAAATTCCTTTATCCCAGGTACTTTGCTTCTCTGCGTAGAAGTATCAAAGCCTTTCTCTCACGTGATTTCTAAAAAAATTACTAACTCAGCTTTAAAAAATGCCCATTGCCCACGGCACTAACATTAGTTTTTTGCTAAACAGAACATGCCAAGCTTTTTCCTTGCTTGCTCTTTTCTGTGATGAACACTGATAGGTACTTTTGTTCTCCAAATGCTACTTTCCCTGACCATTTTTAAAAGATTTTGACAGTTAATTCAACGTCACTAATTATACGCTAATTTTTGGATGTGATTTCTGATTTCCATACAATTTCCACAGTTGCAAAGCTTGAGTTTTCACCAACAGAAATTGCTGAATGCAAAATAAATATGATCAAACTGTCTGCCTTAATGAGCAATATTAACTGGAGAGAGCCCACACAGAGAGCATAAGCAAACTGTATTTGCTACACACACGTTTACAGAAGTGCATGTCTAATTCCTATAGGGACAAAGCTCTAAATCCATGCTAAAGGGTTGCATTCAATGCCTGAAGACACCTACAGATGTTTTTCGTGGAGCTGGAGCCTCACAGCAGGACCTTACAGTCCTTAATTTCTGTTAAGCATATTTAACTGATTTTGCCTATTAATGCTGTGTCATCTGGGAGGAAACTTCTCAAGCAACTCTCTTCCCTATGACATCTCTGAGTTCTTTTGACACGTTTCATGTGCTGTTTCTGAAAATCTGGTATTTGCACTGATTACCCACCCTAAAATCTGAATTGGGAAGAACAGAGCTGAAGGAGGTGACTTAGATGTGCACTGAACTCGGAAAGTAACCTGAAATACCACAGAGCAAATATCAGTAGCTGCAACATTAGGATAAAGACATCTTGGTGACCTGGGGGACAAATGATCAAGTCACACTGCCTGTAGACAACAGTACCACTGTGTTCCAAAATTAGCACTACATATACTAATAAATGCAAAATCACCAGCAGTGGGGATTATCATCAGCCAGCTTCTTAACTACAATTTTTCTACTTACACAGCAATTTTAATCATGTTAATGGTGAGAGGAACTGAGCTGCCATGACTATCAGCTAATTGCATTAATGTGTACAAAAATACCATAAAAATTTCATGCAATATCTGTTCAGCAACCATTTATCATAGACATGTTAACAAAATCCTTTATTTGCACCACTCCACCAACTACCATAAATCATACATACTTTGCTATTGCCAGCTTATTTAAAATTCTCATTATCTACAACTAGCAGGTTATCTGTATGCTCCTAAACACAGAACTAAAGCAAAATAATACTAATTAAAAAAAAAAAAAAAAAAGGTTTCAGGCTTCATTGTAAATTCAAAAGTCACCCAGACCCATTCATATGCAAAAGGCTCAGTGCCACAGTTTCTAAAGCCCAGACATTAAGCCAAGATGAAGGCTGTCTTGTCAGCCAGAATTACTTTAGGACAATAGGGCCTAAGAGCCATAAGAAGTTAAAAATATCATAGTAGTAAAAAAGAGAAGTTATTAAGTTCTACATAAATGTGCTGCCTCCACTGGATGTCCACAAGTCAAGGATGTGAGCATCCAGACTGTGACCCCTCCTGCCACAAATCACTGTCCATGTCCAGTGTATGCCTTCTCCCCTTAGGAACCCCTCTAGATTCCAACAGAACACAAATTCTCTCAGTGGCACTCCAGCAGGCACTGCTTTCTGCTACTCATCTCACTTCAAAGCAGTCAAATAGATTTAACTGACACCTGTTCAATTGTTTTTCATCAGCTTCATCAAGGATGAAAGTGTCACCAGAGGGTTCATTTCATCACCCTTAATGTCACCCACGTGCCACATCTACAAGTACGGTTCTATCTCCCTACAGAAACACTTCAGTGACTTGGAGCTACACCTTACTGGAGTAACAGTTGCAATTTTTGACAACAATTCTATTGAGATTACATGAGAAATCTGAAAACAATTCCTCATCTCCCAAAGGTACACCAAAAGCATCCTAAAGAAATTATCAGAACCAAAGTGACTTATTATGTACGAAATAGAAATTGCAATTATCTGCAGACTTAAGACAGTTAAAGCTACTAAGTATTTTTAAAAAGACTATTTGATTTGCATCACTGTTCTCACTATTTTCCTGACCAAGGATAAAGAGATATATGTCAAAAAGATCTGTGACAACTCCCCACAATCTTCTTCAGCCATCTCAAAGAGAAACAAAACAACCTTTCCTCTCCCCCCTCCACCAAATCAGGGACGGAAAACATTACAAAAATTGCTCCAAATCTGTGGATTTTGCAGTAGTGAAACATATTTTGCCATTTTAAACAGTGCATGAACACTGCATGTGTAGGGTCTTTTTTTAAAATTATTTTGCCATATTAACACTTCCTCTGAAACCACATCCTGAATGTGCTCCATCTGATAACTGTGCAATGCAGAAATTATATACTTGGAAAACTCATTATAATAAGATGACAGCATTATGTTAATGTGTACTAAAAATGACTACAAGTTGTAACTTTAATTTTCCCTGATTCCCCCCTCAAAAAAAAAAAAAAAAGAAAAAAAAAGAAAAAAGGAAAAGAAAAAATCAGCATGCACTTAGGCATTAAGCATCTTTTGGCATTTGGCTTTTTTTTTTTTTGCCAAGAAGTATGATTTAATAAGATAATGCATTGTTGACTCACCACAGCATGTGCTATGTCTCATCTATAGGAAATAGTTCAAAGGCATCAACTTCATGCATGGGTTGCCATAGCTGATATTTGAGTCTGGCCTGCTGTTGGTACAGGCTTCTAATACTAGCCCTAAGCACAAAAAAAGAGAAAGAAATATTTGGGGTTTATTTTTCAAGTCTGATTGACACAGAAATTTTCAGAAAAACTAAACTAACTTGGAATATCAATATCTGCACATCATATAACAAAGACTTTAGATTCTCCTCTGATAATACCATAATGCATCCCATTCAGGCAGTATCTGTATCATAAATTTCCTTTCTTCCACACAAAGAAGAAAGGCAGGAGACAGAAAATAATGCAGAATGAAGTGCTGTTTAAATGGGAGAAGTGTGTCACAGTTATTCCCCCATCAGCAAAAAAAAAGGAAAAAAAAATCAAGGCCTTAGTGCTCAAGAGCACATGTTCAAGACTGTTCAAATTGAAACAGATGGCATTTTAAAAATCATAAAACTGATCCAAAATAATTATTTTTGTTTTGATACTATCCACCTTTCTCAGGCCAGATCTTCAAAATTTTCTTTGGAATAAGGAAGAGCAGAAACTTTACCTATAACAAGCTGAGATATGGACACAGTCACCTGCCACTGATACCTGGGGATGGAAATTAATTTGACTTGTGACATTTAACAGTTTTTAAAACTGTGTGATATGGATACATATAGGCATCAGGAAAGGCCTGTGAATTACTGCTGTTTACCAAATTAGCACTCTCTTAAAAACAAATGATAAAGCATGTGACAAAAAAGCTCAACTGACAAAGCACATGCAGCCAAGAAACTTACAGAAAACCTCAAGAACTGCAGGAAAAAGCAAATGCTGTGGTATTAAGGTAGTGAATAAGAGAAGGAGCAATCAAACGTTGTGTTCTGGTGCCTAACCACTGAACAAAACTAAGTGATTATTATTAAGTATAGGATTTGAGCAACATTGTCTTACCCCTGTGTCCTAACATGCTTCAAGTATCTCAGATGAGAACTAAAAATTTGTACTAAGAAGAGAAAATGAAAAATATTCATGAGGAAACAAGTACTTAACAAAAAAGGGCCCAGCTCAGGCTCCTGAAACCCCACCCCCAAATTACAGCTCCTAATTTGCTGGAGTTTTGACCTCTTAGTGTAGACTCCTGGTGAAGCAGCTACTGACTTGACTGGAAAGCTCTTCTGGACCTCCAACTTTTACTGATTATTACCTCGTAAAACTCCTGAGAGAATCCAACATATCCAAAGATTTGTGTTAGATCAGGTCTAACACACCCCAAACTTCCCATGTCACTGCTGTGATGTGAGCAAGGGGCTGCACTCACTGGGACATCATCTTGTTTTTAGACTGGGAGAAAAGCCCAGAACCCACCTAAAAACACAACAATTGCTTTTCCTTTTTCTTGCCATAAAAAGACACTGCCCTGTGCTCCAGGCATAGTCAGGAAGATCCTAGGGTACACCAAAGCTCAGGAATTCACATCCTTGATGTAGAAATGAAACTGAGACTATACCACCACCACTAGTGAGTTCATACACCAAAACTTCTACCAAAAATCTCACCGTATTAAAAAAAATAGAATAAGACTGGAAAGTTTTGAGACTTGAATTTCCTGCCCTTCTCTTCTAACAACTAGCCAAGACTGATTCTAAAGCTAACAAAGCTACAGCTACCAGGCTAAAACACAGTAGAGCAGCTCAAGGACAGCTGTGTAACTTGCATAAACAGTGGACAGGGGACCAGGAAATTCCATCCCATCCCCTGTACTGCTTTTGATTTCTGCTTTAATCACTGGTGGTCCTTTTATGAGGGTTCATTTTCCTTGCAGGTAACCCTCAAAACAGTAAGTGTGCAAGAATCAAGAGCATATGAATAAGAAGATGAAGGTTGAAAGCCAGAATTTACATATATATGTGTATATATATACACACACAGAGTATTGTAGTCCAATGAAGCCTCTCTCCTTTACTCCTGATGACAGAGTGGCAACTGTAGTGATTCTGCAATCACTAGGCTTTCAGGACATAATTTCTAGTAGTGCTATTATTACAAGCTCAAATGTAATCAGTGGAATGGGAGGGGCTATGGGTATAGAATGCTTGTAATGAAAAAAATTTGAAAATTTATCAACAAGCCGGTGATATTTTCTGTAATTTGGAATTCTCCAAGGAACTGGGTAGTATCTACTGAACAACAGTTTAAGAGATTGCCAATTTCAAAGCTGGAGGCCTTTCCCTAAATGCAGCTTTTCTCTCCTCCAAGTCTTAAGAAAATTATGATGTCGTCTGCAAAAGCAATGCTAAAACCATCCTCCTCTGGGCCTGCTTTAGCCCTCCCTTAAATTGGATGCATTTTGCAATGAACTGTAAACTACAAGTGAACTTTATGACCTTCTCCAATACCATGGCAGTGAAATTTTGATAACTCTCTCTTTGCTTTCCCAAGCGAGATTTAGTACTGTAACACTGTTTGAAGATATATTGATCCAGTACTGTTAAACTGCTAAAAAACAGCTGCAGACATGCCAGCCACTGACAGCAGAGAAAAAAAAAAAAACCCCAAACCTACAAGAAAACACTCATCTCTGTAGTCTGCTCATAGAAATGTGTGTGTGCACTGAAGGGGCTTTTTAACAGTGAGAAAGATATTCCCCAAGCAGGCAGACATGCAGCTGAGGTTAACTTATTTTTCATGGTAAGTGATTTCTGTCCTTATCCTATTTAGGAACATCCTTGTAATCCTAATACTCCTCAACAAAACCGTAGTTACAACAGGACCCTGAAAAAATTATGCATACTCTGAAACAGCAGGAGAGAGCTATGAGCAAGAGTGCAGTTTATTGAGAGTCAGGGAAAAAGAATATTGTTTAATGGTTGAGGTCAAATCACCTTTGTCATTCACATCTGCATCCCTGTAAGACAAAGTCATTAGCTGAGCCAACTGAAAAGGTATTCCTATGCCACCGTTCCTAAGAGGAATGGTGAGCAGCCAGCCAGAGGACCACAGAAGAAAATACTGCTCCAGTGCTCCTGCCTAGTGATTACACAGCAATGTACTGAAAGGAGGTTAAAATAGCAGAGGTTTGGTGCACCCCGCTTTCCCCCAGGCCTGGGGACCGAAGATATGTTACACGTGAGCAAAGACAAACAGCCCCGTGCTGTGCCAAACCAGCCTGTTCTGTCTTAACCCTTCTCTTCTGCCGAAGCTGGGCTTGCAGGACAACCTCTGTGTCCTCCACCGAGCTGATTTCAGACTCCTCTGGTCACAACAATACACTCATTTGCGTTTTCCTCCTGCTCTGGGCCATCATTTCCCTCGAAATTTGTATTTTCACACAGCGTCAGTTTGCCCCTGTGGAAGCCTCTGGCAAAACTTACAGTGAACATATCAGAGGAGGGGAAAGTTGCACTGAGGATGTCAGGAAGCTATGCAGCAAAAGGAACCCACGTAAACAAGCCTACAATGCCCCAGCACACGAATGGTGTGAAACATGCCCATCATGGTTCACTGGGAGCACCGCCTGCTTATTAAACAATGCTCCAACACTTAACTATCTAAGGCAAATTTCTGTTATTTCTAATAATGTCACTCGGCTGTAAAAAAACAAAACCCACATTTCTTCCCTGTAGCAGTAGCTTTTTTCTGCCAGAGGATTTCCCTGCAAAGCAACATTGATTTCACTGCAGCATCTACAGACTGTTAATTCTCTTTTGCAAAATAACTGGCCCGTAGCTTGCTGTAAACATTTCTCCCGAAAGCTCTCGTGGTTCTGTAAAACCCAGTGGGCTGAGTTGTTCACTTGAATTCAAGTAATGTGGAAGAGTGATGATTAAAGGCTACTTTCTTAAAAACAACCCCCACCCCCACATCCAACAAGGTCTGTCAAACACTTCCAAACACACACTGTTTTTTGGGTTTTTTTGGCATTCAGTCACTCTGCAAAAAGCCAAGACTTCTGTCCTCTGAATCTTCCAGCTCCTTGTCCTCTCTTTATTTTTCCACATCCAAATATTACACGGCTGTGTACGGACCATACAACCCCCACAACACCCTCATCTTTCTACTGCACTGCAAGCCAAGACACCTCCTTGCCCCCAAAGCCCCCAGGCAGCGTTAGAGGTGATGAGGCTGAGTCAAAACCCCAGTGTTTACAGGAGCCAGCTGGTAAAGCACCACCACACTCCCGTCCACGGTGCGCCCCTGCCCTGCTCTCACGGCCGCCGGTCACCTGCAGCGCCCAAACATGAAAGCTCATACACACCCGAGCCCAGGAAAATGATGCTTCTCTGGCCACAAAATGGACAGGTGCAGCCTTCTTGCTTCGCTTAGCAGTTTACTTCATTAACCTCTCTCTCTCCCCCTGTCCCCTGCTTTAATAATTTTTTTTTTTTCCTCAAGCAGCAATCAATATTCATCACCCCACCCTGCGAAAGCAGTTAGTCAAAGAATATTAGCATCAACCACCTACCATTCCTTGCTTGCGAGCTATTCTCCTCGTCCAGAAACCTTTCTCCCCAAACTGCGACTTTAGGTGGTGTTTTTAAATCACATTCCAAACAGTGCCGAGGAAAAAAAAAAATTAAAAAAAAAAAATGAAATGGGCTATTTATAATAACGGGGGGAGGGGGGGAAGAAAAATGGAAAAACAAAAAGAAAAAAAGATGGGCAGTTGGTTTCGAGGTAAATCACCGTTTTCCTTTAAAGAAATGAATAAAAGCCTGGGGGAGAGGGTAGAAGGGAACAGAAAAAGGGGAGGCAAAATGTCTGATAATAATGAAATAAAAGGGGAGGGGGGGGGAAGTGTGGCTTGCTGAATCACGCTCTTTCACTGCCTGGAAACCATTGTGCAGCGTGATGCTGGCTGTACCATTGTGGAACCTACCAGAGGAGACAGGCAGAGAGCTTGGGGAATGGGGCTGCTATGGCAACTGAAAGGAGCACACATGACGTCAAAGCACACAGAGGTCTCGCAGGGGGAGGGAGAGAAAAATCTAATCTGCAGCCACAGCCACGGTATCTCCTGGAGAATCAGGGGATAGAGCAGCCTGCAAAGGGAAGCTGAGCAGCCTCCTGTAGCACTTACCAGCAGCAGCAGCAGCAGCTCAGACATCTGCAGTACAGAGGGAAGGTGGTAACAGCAGTGTGGATCTGCTCTTTTGTTTACATTAGCTGGTAAACAAAAGCATAAATGCCCATCACGCTAAAAAAAATGTACACATCTTTAAAATTCAATCAGGTTTCATGCTCGGGAGAGGGATTTAAAAAAATAACAAAATTACAACACATCTCCTGCACAGCTACTGAACACAGCTACTGCTCAAATGAATAAGCAGTGCAACTCCTGGAGTCCCACAGAAGCCCAAGGACCTGCTAAAGATCTCCCCACCAGCAGTATGTTGTGCCCACTGCTAGACTGCCCCAAATCCCACTTCTAAAAGCTACCACTGCACAGAGGAACTATTGCATTTTTTGCTCACAGAACTAAGCAGAGTTGGTGATGATTTCTGATGCCTTCAAGTTTAAAAATTGAGCAGATAACATTTCTCCTGCACATATCAAACTGCAGGATGTCTCTTCTCTTCTGACATTAAACAGCAAAGGAAGTGCACTGGGAGGCTACTACACTTCTATGAGATTTAGGCTGGGATAAGAGCTAGTCAGAAACATTATCACAGAATCATAGGATGGTTTGGGAGTTCCAATATCCCTGGGCAGGGGATGTCATTCATCAGACCAGGTTGCTCAGAGTCCCACCCAACCTGGCCTTGCACATTGCCAGGGATAGGGCAGCCACAGCTTCTCTGGGCAACCTGTGCCTCAGCACCCTCACAGTGAAGAATTTCTTAGAATCTATTCTAAACTTGCTCTCTTTCAGCTTGAAGCCATTCCCTGCTGCCCTTTCCCTCCAGGCCCTTGTAAACTGTCTCACTCCATCTTTCCTGTAGGCTCCCTTCAGATTACAGAAGGCCACAGTTAGGTCACCCCAAAGACTTCTCCAGGCTGAATAATCCCAATCCTTTTTGCCTTTCCTCCTGTTATGGTGACATTCTATATTAATAAATACCTTTTCAAGAAAACCGAAGCATTTTCTTCAGTATATCATTTTCATTGGTCAAAAAGAACACCAAGGGTCTCATTGCAGCTTTCCTGCCACTGGTCTGGATATTCCACAGGTTTTACCACACCCAGAGCCAAACACAGTCCTGTGCTACCAAGAACTGGAACACAGAGGTTATCTAACCCACGCTGGGTAACTCTTGCTGTTCTGAGGGCCACCCAAGTGCCTCTGGCAGCCCTTGACATATGGCATGACTCATAAACATTTAAATCGTTTAACCTAACTACAGACAAAGTGAAGTCAATGGCTCTGATGGGCCCCTGAGCTATTTGGTTGCCCATTCTTGTCTACATATACCACTCCCCCTCCTCCTCCATTAGCCTGTTTCTCCTCCATGTTCTTATTTTTTGGACATAAAGGATTTTGTTTTGATTCATGTACTGTTCCTGCATACATAAATACACGCACAAAGGTCTGAACAAATTTAGCTGCAGAGAGAAAAAATTCTATAGTTCCAACTTTCACACAGTTGTCTTTTTTTTTTTTTTCCCATTTACTTATCAGCTGTACCACAAGCCAACAATCACCACACAAAGTCCTCTCCACGCTCTACATATTACTAAGAGAAGATGTGAAGATGTCCTGCCGTTGCCACCAGTGCCCTGTGGAGGCACAAAGAGCAGCAGGGCACAACTTCCACTGCAGTTTGCCAACACCTGCACAGCAGAAATCAGCAATAAGCCAGATGCTTTTAATGTGTCAAGCTACTGGTCTCAATACTGGTCTTCAACAATTCACTATTGCTAGGCAAAATACCAGAATGAAATTAGCTCTCTGAAGGTCTTTTTCCTTAAAAATATATCCATGCACATATTTTCCTGTATTACAAAAAACATTCAGGATACACTAAATTTAAGTTTTCTAGAAAAAAGAACCAGAACAACCCCACACTACTGTGTGAGTCAGGAAAATACCATTAACTGACCACTCACTGGAGCAGAAGGGATTAAGGGTGGCTGCTTCTGACATAATTACCAGAGTGGGGTTGGAGAAACAGAGAGGAAACAAAGAGCCTAAGCTTCTGCAGAAATGACAGAAGCTATGGAGCATAATTAGGATACTTGCCCTTGAAACAATGTATCTAATGGAAAATAGTGGCTTTTCAAATGCTTCTTTTCCCAATCAAGGGATGCTGCTTCCTCGAGCTCAACACCAATTCTCTCCACATTAATCCTGGGTGATTACAGCCTCCTCCCAAGACGCTTTACTGGCTGGGCCAAGATACACCAAGGTGCCACAAAATGCATTCCACACTGGAATAAAGCCTCAGCTAAACGCTGTAATGGCCTGACACAGTGCATCAGATTGGCACCAGACAATTTAAACAAATCATTTTTGGCACCAGCTTCCCAGAATAGCTGCCCCAGTCTTAACTGGTGGATATGCTTCTCCGCAGCAGGTCAGGCCAGAAGTGGGGAAGGCCTAAATTTAAGGTTGACTGGATGGGAGCAGATGTTTACAGCACAAAATTAGCTAAAGGTCACAATGAGCCAACTAAATTAATTTCAGATAAGCTCTTCTTATCTCCTCTTTGTGTCTCTAAAGCATTCGGTGTTGGTCCTCCTCAGCACAAAAATCATTTCATTTCAAATGCAAGTTCAGCATGCAATTTGTAGCCCAGGAGATGAAAGCCAGACTGTACCTTTGTCACTGATTTTCATGGGAGCACATTTCTCCCAGAGCCTGCTGCATGGATGGCTGAATGAGGCAACTCCTGAATTGCCACAGTTTGCAATCCAGCACATGAAAGCAATCTGAAATTGGTGACGGCTTAATGCACTGGGTTGCAAACTGTGATGGTTTAAGAGCTGCTACACGCCCCCTTCAGCTCTGCCTGCCTTACAGGGGTCATATTGCTCTGAATCACATTAAATTAAGGCAACTAAAATAAAATCCTAGTGAGCAAGCATCTTCGTGTTTTAAGGCAGAAAGCAACAAACCAATCTCTGAACAAATTCTTCCACCCAAGTCAGTGCTAAAGCCAGAACTAAAGGATTTCTCAACATCACTTTCAGCCACAGTTTTGTATGGTTCCAGTTTGATGCAATGTTGCACTCTCCAGTGGAACAGTAAAGGTGTGTGTCAGGCCCTCCATGGAACCAGCCACTGCTGTTCTCTCCAGGTATGTACCCACTGTACACAAAATCCAAGAGTGTCTTGGTTCCAAAGTCATTTTTCAAGCTCGAGGGTGCAATATAACAAACTCTTTTCTTGCAGCTCTCACTTGTCTGCCATGCAACCCTCCACTGTACTGAACTTCTCAGCTAGTTTTTAACAAAATCCAAAAATTTGCAATGCCTTCATTGCTCTGATTCAGTCTCATTCTCAAGGAAAAACTACTGATGAAGGACCTGGACTTTATCCCAGACAAAAGAAATAATAATCTTAGATTTTGTGTTCATCTCCATCAAGAGGCCTTTAAAGCCATTACATTTTCCACATTGTTATTATGCCAATGGTTGAGAAAGGCTTTAAAAAAAATTTTAAAAGCTACACATACTCCTACAACCCTTCTTTCACCCCCTTTCTTCCCACTACCTCTTCACTGCCATACCATGAAGAGATGTACATTTTAACCTCAGGGTTTCTTCAACTTTGTTATACAGGTGAACAAATGTACCAGAACTAAAAGGAGCTGGAGAATTAACTATGACCAGCATCGTGTCAGCTTTCTATATAACTCTGGGGTGGAAAAGCACAATCTAAACCTTCCTTTTTTACCTTCATGAGGCCTGACCAATATAGAGATGATGCAAACACAAAATGTAATTGGAGACAAAATCTGGTAATTGAGAACAGGCAGTGATAGCACAGGGCAGGGCACAGCTGTTGGACAAGTCCACTTGATTCATTTCTTCACAAGGGGGGTTTTAAGTGAAAGAAACAGTGAATCAGCACAACAGATGCACCAGAAGAACACTTAAAAGATAGACTGATTAACAGCAAGTGACCTAAGGAGTTGTACTGATCGCTTGCTTGTACATTGTACAAACAAGAACAAAATCCAACAGCGATCTGACCAAAATGTATCATTTTAGATTTTGAAATCCTGGTTTATATGGAGTAGAGGACAAGAGCAAATTCAGAAAAAAAAAATGGCTCCTCAAGTCAAGAGTGCTTTCCATTACCCATACATTTCTAAATCAAGGGTCTAAGATAGGATCAAACAAATCTTGGCAGATAGGCATTGAGCAGCAACAAGATGGGCACTAACACAGGAGAAATGGGCACACAAATGCACACGAATACACAAACTGGAAGGGTTCAAGCCTTTACACTCACCATCACTAGAAAAAGGATAGAAAGCCCACAAACATGAAACAGCAAGATGCACATATATCTCACTAGCAGTAAATGAGATGCATAAAACTGGAATGTTAAGTACTTAATTCAGTAAAAGGAATGAACTTAATTAATAACTTTAAGCATCCAAGTGTTAGAGAAACAGGACTGTCTCACTGCACATGAAAAGATTTTATCTGTACCTTCAATTACTGCACTGTTAGTGAAAAATATTTTATTACTTATTTGATGACACACATATCAAGAGAACAACCTCAGCACACAGTAATACTACTGCCATTTTTGAAACTGCTTTGTCTGCTGTCAAGGGCTGCATGTCCTGTAAAACTCTAGCAAATAAATATGCCCTAAAATGCACTAATATAATTCTGAATAAATTTATCACAATTTATTTTATTGTTCTAATAACATAAAACATTACATAAAATGCTAAAGGTGTCATAAACCAAATGCTTACTATGAAAAAGAAAACAACCTTAATTCTAAATTGCCATCTGAAGGTAATGCCATGAACTGCTCAAGTCTTATTTAATTTTAAAAATTGCCACTTCCTGTATTCAGTAATTCTTCCAGAGCAAATGATTTCATGCTCAATTTTCCCTGCAGAGATACATAAGGCATGTATGAAGGATTCAATTATAAATGATTCCAGTACAACAGAGCACTAAACAGAATTTAAACTTGTTTCAGGATGCAAACAGACAGAAACCAATCCCTCCCCCAAATGAGTGCTTTCCCCATTTACATAACATGAATGCACAGCCATCATTTATAACATTTCATAGGTTTACCTGAAAACCATGACACACTTCCAGCTGACTTCTGTGAAACATTCCACACTGTCAGTTCACTTTGCTATGACCATAAAATTAAATCAGACTGTGACAGATGGTGTCCAGCCTGTCTGAAGATATTATCTGCTGTATAAATATTGATGATTGCAGTAAGTTGTGCTCCAAATATACATTTTGAAACAATACAGATTCCTATCTTGAGCTAACAGTAAAAGCTTTGGCTATGTTACCATGACAATAATATGTTCCCCAAGGTAGGATTTGGAAGATATGGGCCAAATAATTCTCCTGGCTAAAAAAATCTTGTACTCAAAGTTGCACAGATTTACTGAAATGGGAAAAGAATGCATTAGTAGATTTAGTGAACTACATGGATTACAGCACCCTGCTGAGAGATGGCTCAACCTCCTCTGCTACTGAAAACTCTGGTTCCTGGGTTGCTTCAAAAGCTTTTAATAGACTGCCTTTTCTTATAAAACCTTTCTTGGTACATTACTTGCTTGGGAATTGTTTCTCAATTTTTTTTTTTTTCCTCAAATTTAATTCTCACGTAAGAGCTTGGACAACTCATTGATTTTTTTTCCCTCAAGCTCAACAGGTGATGCTTTCACTTCCCAAGTCCTGATGACACATTTCTTGCACATAAGCAAGTCTCTGCTCCCACAAGGAAACCAAACAGTTCCAACTAAAGCTATACACTAAGATTATAGAACATCAGAATTAGCAGCACACAATCATTTTTTTAGAGCAATTGGGCTGACTGCCTCTGTGCATTTGGTTCCCCCAAGAAATAGGTCAAAAAGGTTTCACTAAACTAGGGAGTTGCAAAGGCTGCAGCTCATAGAGAGAGAAACTGGCCCTGGCAACTCCAGCATTGCCTGTGAGTTAAAAAGAAGTAGAACAGCTAAACTTTAATTTGATTTGTAGAAATCACAGCAAAACACAGCAAGATAAGGTAGGGCAACTACCCAGTGCAACATACATCAGATGCACGTTCTCAAAGCATGTAAAAATTCCCTCCACCACACCTGCTTTCTGCACTTGATGCCTCAGGAATGCTGGTGATGCTCTCAAACACTGGATAAAGGCAGGGGAGTGTCTGAGGCAACACTGCCCAAGGGAGCCCTGGCTGCTTCACCTCAGCAGGAGCAGCTCACCCTGCATCTCTCTGTGTCACACAGGTTGGCATGGGGCCTGAGAAACCACATGAAAAACCACATTTCTTCCCACAACTCCTCATGTAGTCAAGGTCCCTATTAGAATGGGCACAAACACAATTTAATACCACACTCAGACATTGTTTGCCAAGACAAAGCAGCAGTCATTTCTGAAGATAAAGAAAATGAGACCCCTGGGTGCTGCTTGCACGGCGTGCTATGCTCGGATGCTGCTGTCATACAGCATCATGCAGGTCTGGCAAAGCAACACCTTTAAACACCACATCTCAATACTGATCCTGGACAAAGCAGCAGCTAAGTGAGGACAATGCACACACTGGCTGTGCTCAACAGCTCCATAATTGCCCAAAGGCACGGGATAGAGATGTGAAAAGAGCCTAATTCCAAGGCAGCATATTTCAATTTCAGAACTGAAGTAATAGCTCAGATATAACAGAGCTATTCATGTTTTCCAGGCATTCTCATTCCACTTAGGCATCGTTTGTGCTTCTAGCCCTTGCCCTTCTTCACTGCCTCAGCATTCTTCATTTCGTCCTGCCATACTAAAAGAATATATAGAGAGATATATAAAGAATATCTCAGAAACAGAAAGAAGAAAAAACAAAAACAAAACCCCAAACATCCAAAAATTTATACACTCATGAATATCCTACCAAGGCCAGAGAAACATAAGGATCCTAATCTGTTACCTCAGTGGGAAAATAGAGATGGTTTGATCAATGTCTGTTTTCCTACACTGGAATAAATTATCTGATCTAGACAGCCATGTAATCTTGTAAATCAGGATAAATCTACAGCCAGCAATTGGAATATCAATCTAGGCAAAGCTGGAAATTTAAAAACAAAACAAAACAAAACCCTATACAACCATGTTCTGAAAGTTATGCCAAAAGCACCAGGCAGGTTTCAGTCTAATGCTGCATTATTTCTGCTGACAGGGAAGTCAAAATCATAGTCTGCCTCAAGGTTTAAAGGCTTAGAGAACCACTTCTGTTGACTGAGAATAGTTTGCAGAGGCCAGTTTTCAAGGATTATTCTTATAACTGATCTAATTACATCACTGAAGAGAGACTGCAACATTCTAGTATGCTTTCATGGCAGAGAAGATGTGAAATATTCCAGGAGAAAAAAATATTATTAAGTCAAAAGGAAAGTTTGGAAATTCAGGACTGATAACTACTGAAAAGGACCATTGACTGCTAGAAATAAAAAACATAACCAAAATCACCATCTGCAGAAAATTCTATGATCTGCCTTCGAGAGAAAAAGGGAGGCATCACAGATGAGCAAGTGGCCATTTTGGAGAAGGAAATAACACTGGGTCTCTGTATTTGAACCCAAAGAATAAACATACTGTGGGGATGGATTTATCTACAGAGATTTCTATTGAGGACCACTACAAACTCCTGAGATACCCTGTGTTTATTTTACTTGAGCTGAAATCCAGGACAAAACCCAGAGAACACTTCTGACTGACACCTACCTGGCAGGTCTCTCTCCTGTGTTTTCCCCTCAGCGATTTGTCTTATTTGCTCTGGACTCAAGCAAAACAAACACATTATGGAAATCATACACTTTGAATGCAAACAACCCTCTTGGGTGAGCTGGGCTTCTTGCATCTTATGGAGCACAACTCTGTCATCTCATCATGAGCACTTGATGATATTTGAGACATCATTTGGAGTCCAAGACAATCTACACAGGCTTGGACATCAAGGAGAACTACATCCCTCCTGAACTAGCACCCAGATAACAAACAAAATTCCCTGTGGCATTTCACATCCCACTGGTATTTGTGTTTACGTACCTGGTTTGGGCTCCTCATGTCCTTGGATATCAACTCCACACCAGCCAGCTGCCTGTTGTCAGCTCCAATTCAAGACATGCTCCAACCTACCTTCCACTGTTATCACAGAGAGATGAAGCAAGATAACAACCTGAAACTATGGCTTGGAAGACACCCATGAAACATCTTTTTTTCCCTCTTCTTTTGATCCCAGATTCTAGGTGTAATCTTGACATGGATTCCTTTCAAGCACAGCGCTTTTCCTGCCGAAACAAAGCGCCAGGTGCCCCAATGAATCCTTGTCAATCAGCAAAGCTCTTTCATCTGCATGCAGTGTCATTTAGAGTTATTACCAAGGCATTAAACCATCCAGTAGGTGACAGCTGACACACTTCCTGTAAATGGCTTTGGGATGAAAGACATTATAGGCATTAAAAAACATTAATTTTAATACTGTAATATAACAATTGTTAGTAACATCACTTCTGAACTGGTAGCACCTTCACATGAAGGATGTCACATTCACCTTTTCCTCAAATGGCAAGATTCACAGGAAAGGAATGTTCTATTTTTTTTAAATTAATTACTGAAATTAAGCAAAGTACTTGAAATTTCTATGAAGTAATAGAATTAATCAGAACTTAGTGAGAAAGACTCTTGAAGGAAACAAAAACAGATGACAGTAGCCAAAAGATATTTACCCTGGACATCCATGATCACTGCACAGACTCAATAAATTGATTTTGCACAAACAGAAATTATAAAGGGCTTGTGTATCTTTGTTTCAACTGACTTTTCTTAAATAAAGTTTTAATAATTTCATATTGCAAGCCTATTTATTAACCTCAGCATAGAAATAGTTGTGCTGTTTTTGAGTGCTTCTGTAGATATAATCTTAACATTTGTTATAAAAAGTTCAAAGCTGCTCCACTTCTGCATCTGGTCAGCCTTTTTTTTTTTGCCTTTAGGACAGAAATATATTTTGCCTATATCTTCAAACCAGCAGTTCTCAAAGAGCTGCATTGTTGCACTGCTTTCTGAAGAGGTGCTCTCATTAACACAGAAAATTCTTGGAAATGAGATGAGGAGTTCAAAAGCTTTTTGCTAAAAAAGTATGAAAAATAAAAGCAAGTTGCCATTACCAGGAGTTACCATTACTGCCAGCAGTAACGGTAACATGGAAATTGATGCCAAAAGTAAATCTTATTTTTTAGTGGTTACCCAGCAAAGGTTTATATGGTGGGTTGTTTTGTTTTTGTTTTCAATTGGCATTGAAATGATTGGGAAAGAAGACATGGGAAAAAAACCCCAAATTCTTCAAATGTTAACTGGAAAAGAAAGTGAAATTCCTATTAAAGTCATGACATTTCACTTCACTTTCCCCCTTAGACAAGCGACAAGGGAGAAGAACAAATTCCAAAGTAATTTTAGCTTTTTTTCCCATCACAGAAAAAAAAGGAAAAAAAAAGAATCACAGAACAGATGGACAAAATGCTATATAACGAAACCTTCACGCTGGGGACTGTACTCAACGTGTGCCATAAATAGCCACCTCCAAACTGCCCCAGATCACTTCACCAAAGCCAACACATACTCCAGAGCCTTGTTTAAAACCCCTGGGCTCAGTGAGAAGGAACCTGCACACTCAGGAGTGGCCCATTGACACATCTGTTGTTCAGGCCTCGCGTTCCCTTGGATGGAATCCAAATCTCAGCACCGCAATCCAACGCTTCCCCTACAATGTCTGGGGAGGAACGGGCACTCGAGCCAAGCTTAGCTAAAGCTGCAGGCGTGAAGGATGACAACCAGCTAGTTATCTGAGAGGAAACATTTTCTGCTGCACTTGATCCAAATCCCTTTCTCTGTCCAGAACATGGGCAGCCCAGGTCTCCTCTCACAATCCTGGGTGCCTGCAGCTGTTCTTTGAATGGCCAGAGAAGGATTCCTGTTTATTTCTGAAGCGTGGCTGGAAAAAGCTGCAGCACTTTTAGCTAAAGGCATAACCACTTTCCCAGGCAGTGACAGGCTTGGATTCACTGCACAAAAGTGAATGCAAAACCCCAAAGTCAGAAACAGAAAGCACGGGGAAAATAACTCACAGAACCACAAAGAATCACTAGGCTGGGAGAGAACTTCAAGACCGAGTCCAATCCATGCCCTAACACTTCACCTAAACCAAGTGCCACATCCAGTCTTTGTTTAAACACATGCAGGGATGGTGACTCCACCACCTCCCCAGGCAGGCCATTCCAGCACTTTATCACTCTTGCTGTAAAATCCTTTTCCTCATATCCAGCCTATATTCCCCTTGGTGCAGCTTAAGACTGTGTCCTCTCATTCTATCAGTTGCTGCCTGGAGAAAGAGACCAAACCCACCTGGCTACAGCCACCTTTCAGGGAGTTGTAGAGACTGACGAGGTCACCTCTGAGTCTCCTTTTCTCCAGGCTAAACAACCCCAGCTCCCTCAGTTGTTCCACACTTCCCTTGTGTTCCAAACTCACTCGTGCAGTTCTGCCAAAGGGGTAGAGGAGGATCCCTGGGTTTGTTCCCATGTCTGCTTAAAGCAGAGTGAAGCAGTTTTTGGAGCATCAAAAATAACTCAGACCTCAATCTGCAAAGCCACTAAGATGGCAGGCACAGCCTTTCACATCACCCTTTCTCTGGCTGCTTTTCCTAAATAAAGTATTCGCAGCTGCAACCACAAAGAGCCCAGTTTAACTGATATGAATGTTTTCAGCTCTATCCTATTTCTCAATCCCTGCATTTAGGAGAGATGTAGGTGATTATCTCATCAGATGCACAGAGAAGGGCACAGAATTGCAGGTGGCAGGATGAGGAAGTGATAAGACTTTATAGCTTTGTATATTTAAAAACCCATGGAATGTGAAGACTTACCCTCCTTGCCACTGCTCTGAACAGCAAAGTGGAGATGAGGGAGCAGCCACAGACCAGCCTCAAAATTTCAAACAAGCTATTTTTTTTTAAAGCTCAACTGCTAACAGCTAAAGATGAATCATTGATCAAAAATATTAGTCAAATATTACATAGATGATACTGTGGGTGGGGTCCAGATCATCAGATGGTTTCCAATTGCTGCAGACTGGACACCATTTTCCTAGTTTTATGATGTTTTCATGAATGACACCAGGTAACAGTTATTACCAAATATTTTACTTCCTGCCCTAGAAAACAGTTATGTGCTATGCCTGAGTGAAATAATAAAAACCAATTTTTAAAAAAATTATCCTTTTGTTCCCTTTCATAGTTTCTTTGCTTCATCCCTTCTGCTTTTTGCTTGCATCCTTCATTTAAAACTTCATTACTTCAGAAAGAAAACATTTTGAATTTAATTATTTATATTATTAAAGAAAGACCTTAAGTAAAATGCTTATTGTCAATACAGAATAAACCAACAACAGCTACAAGACTGCTTCCATCAGCCCAGCAATCCCAATATTGAAGCAGTTTGCTTTGGACAAGCTGAGAGGATGTTCCAGATCTTTGTGGATGTGAGAGAGTAAATCAGACTCTTGGATGAGAGAACCAACAAACAAAGACAAACTTTAACTCCCATGATTGGTTTGATTTAGTATTAATGAAATACTGTATTTGTTTGGGTATTTTTATATCTACCATAACACTTGTGAATCTGGATTATTTAAACTGTTAATATTCTGGGTTACACTCCTTGAAAGCAATTTGAAAGTCCATCAGAACAGACCTGCTCTGACATGATCAACTAAGTAGATGTCATTTTACAGCAGCTATCCTGGGCACCTGAGAGACTTCTTGTCAACACAATCCTGTATAACTCTCCCATCCTTTCCAGAGCACAGAAATGCAAAACCTCAGCAAGACTGGAACCTTGGGATCCAAAAGAAAATGCTGGAAATAGGGATTTCAGAAGTCACTTTCTGTGACACTTAACATTTCTCTAGACAGAGAGGCCATTTTTATTCAGCAGTGCTTATTGCTTGCTTTTTCCCCACATTGCTTTTTGCCATTAATAACTTACCACAGGAGCAGTTGGTCCATTTTTATGTTCACAGAAAAGAAAACACCACAGTGTTTATGTGCAGTCACCAAACCTTCTTTATGTAATTGCATCTCTTCTGGAAAAGTCAAATCTAAACAAAAAATAATGAATTACCTTTTTTTGATGGAAAAACATGGCTAATTTTTCCATTATAATCTATTTTTCATATATAGATCCATACCTAGCAGCCCTTTCTATGTAGACATTAATATCATACAAAAGCTAGCAAAAAACCCCCCACCTTACTTTTATTTGATCATGTCAGACAAGTTTTATGCTCAGTTGCCACAAAACTACAGAAAGCCATGTTCAGAATGTAATTTTTTTACTTTCAATTTCTTTGCAGGCATGCATTTTGCAGGCAGCTAAATAGAAAGAGAACTAGCCACTACAGAATCTGTTTTAGCCCATTATGAGCAAGACTTTTTCCCCCCACATTGCACAAGTCTCAACATGGGAAAGAAGTGCTCAAGTCAGTAAAGAGTGCAGTAAAGTAGATTGAAGATACAATATTTTCTGTTTCAGGTTCCACACTACTCATATCATACAATTTTAAAATGTTTTGGCTTGGAAGGGACCTTAAAAATCATCTAGTTCCAACCCCTCTGCCACGGGCAGGGGCATCAAGAAGGATTTCAAAGGATCAACCATCATTTTAAAGCCATATTTCTATTCCAATGGTTTTACTATATACATGTTATAGAGCTTTTCTGACTCCTACACAAACCAAAAGGTTTCTTTACAGCTGAGTTGGTATGATTTGACTTCCACTTGTGGGAAGAGAGGCCTCAGGTTTCTATTTTTCCCCAAGTATTCCAGAATGGCTGTGACTGCACACCAGCTTTGGGCTGGACGCCAGCGCCCACCTGGTAGCACTGAGAGAGCTCCAAGATATTCCCTGATGTTCCTGCACAGTACATTACACACACTGGTATTAAAAGGAGTTCTCCCTTGGGTCCAAGCTGGCCCACATCCCTGATCTTCTCCTTTTATCCCAGCACAGCATGGAATGCGGTGCAGTTTCACCACAAACTCTCCCACTTCTCTGCTGTCTTTCCATACACACACATAAAATACAAATAAGTGGCTTTGTAGATAAATTAGGTAACATTGAACCACTGCTGCCATCACCTTTGTATTCCCACCCACCTCTTATTTCTTGCTGTATGTGAGACCTCTGGGTCCTTGCACACCTTCACACCCCACTGCTCTGTACCAGGCACTGAGGGAGCACACAGGCTCTGGAACACACAAAGTAAGGAAAAGCCTCCCACTGAGTTCTCCAGTGACACCTGGGCCGGTCACAAGAGCTCCAGCTATTCCCCCCACCCAGGGCACAGCCTGCAGTTCCCACTGCAGCTGCTGACCAAGCTCCTGGGACTGTGGGTAGCCATCAATACAGGCAGTCCTTCAGCATGATGAAAACATGAAGGCCTCTGTTTTGAAGATTTCAGCTATTTAAGAAAGAAAAAATAAAATCCTCCCTTTGCATAGGCCGAGGACTGCACTTCTAGAGCACATGGGGCTTCATCTTTTCATTTAGTTTTGGTTATGATCAATGGAGCAGGTGCACACTGCAAGCAGCATTACACAGATTCACTGGCACCAGCACCTGTCCTGTAAAGAAACTGTATAATACAAGCCCACAAAACACAACACCTGCTAAGGGCCCATTTAATTAAACCTTCCCATCCACAGGCAGAGTTGAAACAGTTCAAGATCCCAGATAAAAGGTGTCAGGGAAGACAGACCTATTATTTATCACACAGCAAGCAAGACCAAGTATAAAAGACTAACCAATAGCCTTTCCAATCCCACACTGCCAGCTGGCACTAAATGATAAGTCAAAGTGCTGCAAAGTGCTTTTTTCCTTGCTTTTGTAACAGTGCAATTTTAATACGTGGTGTATGGCACATTGCCATTTCCATTTTTTTGAGTGCAAAAGCCTTGTGCAGGGAACAGGGAGTACAGCCAACAGAACCAGATCCACTTAGAACTTTGAACTAAAATGCATTGTTTCATGGGTGAACAGCAAATGTTTGGGGATTGGGGTTTTTTTTGTTTAAGTCTTCATGTTCAACACTAGGTATTTATTGGAGCAAACTGTTAAATGAGCTTTTAATAAATGCATTATCACCAAGAGGCTCTCATTTATCTTCAACTCTGCCCAAATCGATTTTGCCAGAGGGATTCACAGCCAGCTATGTGCAAATTCTCCCAGGAGCAGCAGAATCCCTC
Organism: Phylloscopus whistleri; assembly: GCA_017589585.1. NCBI lineage: Eukaryota > Metazoa > Chordata > Aves > Passeriformes > Phylloscopidae > Phylloscopus > Phylloscopus whistleri. The sequence continues at coordinate 744,682 of JADMLD010000108.1, read as the reverse complement.
ACACTGCAGTCTGTGGTGGGTGGAGGCACAGGACTCAGAAATCTCAACACACAGGGATGACATGGGAGTCGCTGCATTCAGCCCCACTCCCTCTCTGTAGGATTAGGCAGGGAAGCTCTGATGGATTTGCCCTTGCTGTATCCAACCCCACGTTCATAACCTCCCTCAAGGACAAAGTGTTTGGTGTTACACACACTGTAAAAGGCACTTTTGTCTGAGAAGGGTGCATACAAGTAACTACTGATAGCATGGTAAGCGTTCACACTTATTTGCTAATGCAGATACAAGGCAAGTGCACGTTGAAAGAAAAATCTCTTTGCTCCAACTTTATCGTGGGAATAATAATCAAAAAGAGAGCTGTAGTTACAAACCCACCCAAAGAGCAGGATGCAAGATTCTTGGTGAAATTTACCTGCACACGATTATCTGTGGGGGTTTTTTTATTTATTTATGGTATTTGTGGTGGCTCAGTGTAAGCAGTTCCTCTTTCTGCATTTAAAATGCTAACTGAGCAGGATAAAAAGGCAGATTATGTGACAGACTTCTTTCAAAACCTGGAGACTCCCAAGACCATTCCAAGAAAACTGATAAGCAGGCTGGAAACCTGACAATTCAGGGATAAGAAAAGGGATTAAAAATAAACACATCTCAAAGTAAGACTAATGCTCTTGCATGTCTACGTTGCAGAATTACGATGGTGTAACAAAACACTGCTTTAACTGCTGCACCGCCTCTAAAATAAACAATTAATTTAAAAACCACTGCAGACAGACAGAAAAATTTTAAAGAAAATACTGTTTTGAGAACATCTGCCTCTCAGTGAAATCAGGCAGTCCCTTAAAGGTTTGAACAGGAAATCCCATCCACCTCTGGCACCTGAATTCCCCCCCAGATGACACAGCTTAACTAAACCTCCTGAAAGAAGTATACTACAAATCATACCTCTGAGTCTGGGGGGTGTTTAGTTTGGTTTGCACTTAAACTATCATTTCTATTACCTTCAACAACTAAGAATAGAAATAATTATTTCTAAAATGACAGACACTACCATTAGAAATCCCTCTAATAGCTTTGAAATGTTTCAGGGAAAAGAATTTTCATACATATATATATATATATAGGGTGTGATTTAAAACAACTAAATGCTGTGTGCTATCAGATTCATGCTTTTAATGGGTTTTGGTGTCAAGTTCCTCAAAACACATTGGGTTATTTTAGTAAAACAAATTATTTTTAGGATCGTTTAGAATGAATATGCAAGATACAAGAAAACCTTTTTTGGTTTTTTTTTGAGGGAAGATTAAGCAACCGTAAGTCTTACTAATACAAAATAGAAATTTTTCACAAGGTAATCCTACAAAAGTCCAAGACTCATACAATTGAAATGGGACTCAAAAAAGTTTAAATTTCTTTCTCCATATGAAACAGACAGTAGTGGAATTGGAGTGCAACAGGACTATGGCAGCAATAAACAAAAAATTCCACAAATCAGAAAACACAACAGTTTTATAAAGGAAGATAGAATCGTGCCTTAAAAGCTTCAAAACCAATATATAAATAATTTATTTTTTATATAATCAGGAATGCAACTTGGTTGTGGAATACATATAGACCAAGAGTACAAAAACAAAGACTATCTCAGAGAATGCCACAAGATAAAATTGTTAACAAATCTAACAACTAATTCTGTTATAACACTTGGTAAAACCACAGTCGTTGTTCACCATGTGGTCAGCACCTTAAGAAAGTCAGGGTTTTATTTTGTTGAGGGCTTTTTTCCTAAAAAAAAGCCCTCAACAAAACCCTCTATGTCCAGGACTCGCTGAGAGTTTTTCCTGAATGCAAATATTTTGCCAAGCACAGCCTTTCTGAAGAAGGAAAATGGGAGAAAACTCTCAGGGGTATCTGACCTCACAGCAGGCAAGGGGGATAATGTTCTCCTCACATTCCCACCTAACTCACCTGTGTGTTGAGACACACGCACGTTTTTATAGCGTCACAAACTGCTTATTGTGGAGAACCTAAAGGTTTTAAAAAAAAAAATTAAAATGCGTATTAATTATAACTGAGGCAGCACCTGCGACTTGCTGAAAGCCCACACAGATAATATGAGCGCCTTCCCTACGGAGGGGGCCCTCTATGAAGGACGTTTATCAAGCACGGAAAAAAACCCCAAAAACCCCACCAAAACACCAAAAAACACAACACCGCAAAGCTTCCCCGCGACATTCCTCACACCAGTGCTCCCGGCGTTAAGAATAAGGCCATTTTCAGCCCTTTTTTCATCCTAAAATAGTGAGAGCCGGGCAGCGGCGGCGTGAGGGGAGGGTGGGAGCTGGAGCCCCCTAGCGGGACCGCATCCCTCCCTCCCTCAGGAAAAAAAGGCGGGAAAGGGCTGTGTTCGGCATTCCCACAGGAATTTCAGCCTGCAAATAATAAAGATGTAGCGCACGGCCGAGTACAAGGCACCTGGGAAGTTCACAATGTTTGCTCACCGTAGGGAGTAACGCAAGGGAAATACCTTTTCATCAAGGCAGCGCAGCTATGACAGCTTCAGTACCGTAGGTAATTTATTATTCTAAACTAGAGTATGTTGTGTCTGCGTTGTCTGTGCTTCGCCATGCTGTGCCTGCACAGGAACACTTGAGGTGGCAATTTCCAGCCTGCTTGGTGTTTTGGCTTTCACGTGGAACTGAAATCTAAAAAACCCCAATGGTACCAAACTAATTAAGTAACCTTAAAAATTCTGCTTTCTACTCACGGAGCATGAAGCCAGTGAGGCATTTTTTGACTCAAACACCAGCATAACTGGACAATACCTGATCGTACAGGATGTACAGAGAAGCTCTGGCCTGCTAGAGTGAGGTACTGGCAAAAAGCACCTACAAGAGCTGAAGAAAGTAAGGACTGAAAATGTACCTTGACTTGCTGCCTTCTTCAAGATGCAGAAATCATAATGCTGTCAAAGCTCTAGAAAGCATAGTGCACAATACAAAAACAAATGACTTTGAATATTTTTGGAGTATCACAAGCATTAGCTGGCTTTGTGCATTAGCCTGCAGAAGACAGCATTATTTATTTCCAGCACCGTGGCACTTCACGCTCTGTCAAAGAGGAGGACTACACTGAGCTATGGACAGACACACAGGTAATTAAGGTGCAAATTAAGCTCAGAGAGAATGATAGTCTATAGCAATTGTGTTTCTAGAATTGTTCTACAGTTGTATATTTGACGCTGGGAATACCTCAAGTGAAGCTAATGTTAAGAAAGAATTGGCAGTATATTAGTAGACAGTGGCAGATGTAGACAAATTCTCCACTGCAAAGGGAAGTGTGGAGGGTTTTTTTTTTCTTGATCTGAACAGGGAAAAAAGAAAAAAAAAAGAAATCCACACAGTCTCTGCTAGTTCCATTGCTTGAAATTGAATGGCAGTGCAGCTATTGACCATGCTCTGCCCAAGAACAGAGTTGGTACGTGTTTGTTTATGCTTCTGACTAAAACTCAACTCAGAAAAAGGCAAATATCTGCATGACTATTAAGAGTTTTTGAAGGTGATACTCTTGTACAGAGATTAATTTAAGCTTCACTTAAATGCATTGATCTCTATTTGTCCTTCAGAGTTATTTTAATAGGCTAATTATATTCCAGGCACGTTACACTTGTAATGATGTGGATAATATCTCCAGAGCTAAAAGGCTGCATTTGGGGTTCCTTTTTTTCTCCACACAGTGGCAAGAAATAAGTTAGGTTCTCCAGTTTCTGCCTAACAGGTATCATTATACTTACATATGCAGATTACTTACAAATTACAGCAGGCTAATACCTACAACTCAGTCCTAAATCAGACAGTGGCATCTCCTTGCAATTCCAAGCTCTCAAAAGGGAAACAGGGAGCTACTGCCTTGTGAGAAATTTGTCTAAGATTTGAAGAGAATGCTCCAAAAGCAAAAATTCCACTAATAAATAGAGAGCTATCTATCAATTTACTTATATAAGCTATTTCCTTGAAGTAAATGAGAAATATGCAATTACCTTTTTATTTAAACCTAAGTTAGGTGATCATCAATACTTGTTTTTCTGACCCCTTGGAGCACTCAATCTCTACTTTTTTCAGGTTTCCTCACAATACCCATACCAGGATATCCCTCAAAGTAATCAAATATCCACTTACTCTGCATTTCTTAGGAGTACTGTACTGAGGTATTATATAATCACTCAGTGGGGGGGTGGGGAAACCAACTTGATATTAACTCGTAGGATAGACTGTAACTTGGTGTTACATTATAGGCTAGGCTCTGTCTGTCATTACATGAAATTCTTTAGAAACAGGAGAAGAAAAACTGATTCTGACAGCACCTTTTTGGCTTCTCTCACATGCTCTCTTCAAGCTGCCTCACATTATGAAACAATCCCAGGCACTGAATCCTCCTATCACTCCTCTTTCTCTTTTACCTGTCCACAGAGGATAATATATACATCACCATTAGGACAGCAGAATTTTTCCTTCTGTGAAGAAGCTCTCAAAATGAGATGACTCATTTTTTCCTTCCCTTGATCATGTAAGCAAAGGGCTGAACTAGTCATTCAAAATGTGTCTGAGCTGCTTGGAACAAACCAATTCAGTTGTGTTGAAAATGATCCTATTCCTATCATATAATCAGTGCTTCTAGGGAATGCAGCACCTGGATTTAGGTGGCAGTAGCTGGGGGAAGTTTGGGCCAGAAATATCCACCCCTCAGAACAATCCTCATCTGAGAGAAGCCTTTTCTCTTAGGAAGGCAGGAAGTTAAAGGTAGAAGATCCTGCCTTTACAGTTACTCTCAGCTGACCCATGAGGGCATTCAGAAAGCCTTGGAAGCTGAGAAAGGCTTGTGGTTTGTTGGTAATTGAGGTGCAGCATAAATCATGAACCACCTTCCCACGTGGGTGGTAGGTGAGCTGGGGATCTGGAAAATCACCAGGATGGAGAAGGCAGAGCAGCTGCCTCACACTTTTTAAAGGTCCTGTCACAGAACTGTGCTGCAGCTCAAGCTTCACCCTATTTGGGTTAAATATTCAGATTTCTTAGTCTAGGAGCACCATCTGCCCAGCTTTGGTTACCATCTCTCCTCAAAACTGAAGCAAGAACTACAAAACAAAACCCAAATGCTGGTATAGCATGGCACTGTGTGCTGCCCCACTTCCAGCGCAGCCTATGAATGTTTCACAGCATTTTTCCCTTCAAACTGCAGACCTCTTGAAAACAAATCCCAAAGGAAAGTACAGAAAGAAATACACCCTAACACAGACAGCAGTCATAACAGTAAGAAATTACATCTGAAATTAGCATAACTGAGTTGGCAAAGAATAAAAGCAGTCATTTCTTTTTGAGAGAGTTTCTTCACAGAAAATGTTAATAATGGGGAAAATTCTGAGATTGTTTAATTTTTGATGTCCTTATTTTAATAAAGCATTGGTTGCTCTCTGTGAACCTAGACTCTGATTTTATGACTGCAAGTCTCTGCTTGCAGAGTGTGCTTGCTATAAGCATGATTGGCACCCTTTGGTTCAACAAAGCAAACTGAGACTTTGGCTCATAAATTGTGGTTAGAGTAGCTCAATCAAAATAATCCCATGAAGCCAAAGAAAACTTTATATATTACAGTTTGTGCACTTGGCCCCATTTCTCCTTTGATCCCCATTAGCATAAATAATTGCCTTATTTTAGAATCCATGGCAAGCAGGTTGCCACCACAGAGGGGTTGGCTGTGGGCAACAAGTTCCTGCTGAATACACAGGGATTCATTGCATTGTCCTGCACACTCATGTTGGGGTGCTCAAGGTGGGCCTCTGGAGGAAGCTTTACTCAACAGGATGATGCCCTGCTGGTACAAATGTAAGCAGCTGGCAATATTCTGTAACAGGGGAAAAAAAATCTGGGTTTGTTTTTGAGACTGCGATGTATTTAGCAGACAAAATATTGTCGCAGTCGGTATGTGGCAGTCGACACGGACACTGCACTTGAGGTGCTTCATTAGAATCGTCAGAAGGCTTCAAGTAATAGCACCTTGTTATTCAAAAAGTCTCCCATACCTTTTCTCTGTATGTCCCAAGAGCAGCTCCACACAGCCCTGGCTCTGTCTCTCTTCTCCAGTTCTGGCTCACTCCTTCCTGTCCCTGTCACGGCCGCCTACCCCTGTCTGTCCTACACACAGCACCTTACCTTTTCTCTCCCTGGCACAACCTCCTGTCCCTGGGTCTTCACAGCACAGCCAGCAGACTCCAACTGAACTCTTCCCAGCTCACTCACTCTTTATCATGCCCATGGCTGTGAGGGCAAGGTGTTTCTACTCTAGGATGATTAACACAGGTGTAGCATATCAGAGGGGAAACTGCCTTCAGCAGCATCTCCTTTTGTCTCCCCACAATTCCAGGCTGTTTCTACTCTAGGATAATTAACACAGGTGAAACATATCAGAGGGGAGACTGTCTTCAGCAGCATCTCCTTTTGTCTCCCCACACTTGCCCATTTCTTTTTTTAATTAAACATTTCTAGAAACACATGCTTAGATAAATTGACATTATAACATTCAAATACTACATACAAATACTGTCTCCAGTTTTTTATCTGTAAGTGGATGCATTAGGCACAGATAACACTGCTTGATAAATATCAATTTCATTTTCCCCCAGTGTATTTTTTCCCAATTGTATTTTTCCTATTTATTTCCAGTTTATTTTTGCAATTTTTTTTCCTATTTTCTTTTTTCCATTTCCATTCCAGCTGACTCCAACCAGCTCACTCACTCTTTATCATGCCCATGGCTGTGAGGGCAAGGCTGTTTCTACTCTAGGATGATTAACACAGGTGTAGCATATCAGAGGGGAGACTGCCTTCAGCAGCATCTCCTTTGTCTCCCCACAATTCCAGGCTGTTTCCACTCTAGGATAATTAACACAGGTGAAACATATCAGAGGGGAGACTGCCTTCAGCAGCATCTCCTTTTGTCTCCCCACAAAACATGTGTAAGATGACTTTGGACATGACAAGATCAATGTGCCTCGATGCCCTGAAATGAGGCTTGGGTCCAATATAAAATCACAAAATGGTTTGGGTTGGAAGGGAGCTTAAAGATCATCCAATTCCATGGGAAGGGACACCTTCCACTAGACCAGGTTGCTCAGAGCCCCATCCAACCTGTTCTTGAACATTTCCAAGGATGGGGAATGCATAGCTTCTCTGGGCAACCTGTACCAGTTCCTCACCACCCTCCCCTAACACATTTGTTCCCAGTATCTAATCTAGAGGTGCTGAATGCAGCACTCCAGGTGGGGTCTCACAAGAGTGGGGTAGAGAAGCAGAATTACTTCCCCCAATCTGCTGGTCACACATTTTTTGATATGACCCAGGCAGCTGCTTCAGAGGAGAATCCAATTCCTGGTACTTCTGTTGATTTCTGTGGATGTATCTATTGTTTTCATTTCATAAGGACTGAGTTTTCACAATTGATGCAATCATCAACTCCAGTGTAACCTCAAAGCTGTTGTCTGACACGCAATCATGCACTAAGGAATCTTAGATCAAGATTAAAAAAAAAATGTTTGCAATTTTTGTGCTGTGAACACAGTTGCAAATGTATGTGGAACTGATCAATTCTTTATATGGGTATTAAAGTTGTATAAATTTGGGGGTCACACAGTCCTGCAGAGTTTATGGAGAGAGTGAGCTCCATCTGAACACAATTCCTTCACTGTCTGGGGTAATCTTAGAGACCTGCACACGGGCAGGAATCTCTTTTGCCACAGCCAACAGTAATAATTGCTTTTCATATACCACCTACAATAATGGCTGTCCCCTTATTCAAAGTACTTTTTAAGGTTGCAATCTCCCCTTAAAAAAAAAAAAAACAAAACGTCATTGAAAGTACCTGAAGGATCTGAGCCAAAGCAACCCATCCCATGCAAAAGGAAAAAGAGATTAACCCTCCAGACTCTGTTAAGCACACTGTAGGTTAAGGAAGAAAACCCAGAACTAGAATTCCACACCAATATTTGATTGCCCTTGTTTTTTTTTAATCTCAGCTTCAGGCTTAAAATGCAGACTGCACCATAGAGAAAAACCTTTTAAGCTCTGTGACCCTCCAGACAAAACACAATATGATGTAGCTGGACAGTGGTTTCTGTAACAAAGAAGTACACCAGAACACTCATCTACTTTCAGGCAGAAAAAGAATTAGGGGATTTTCCACAGGATAACAATGCACTACTCTGAAAGGCTGCCATCCTGTGGCACTTCAGGGATGCTGTAGTAGCCCTGAGTTAATGGTTTCTACACTCTGGACTGGAAAACATGTCTCAGATAAACTAAATATTTCTCTTTTTTTCTTGTTTTTCTTTTTTTTAATTTTATTTTTTTATTATTATTATTTAGGTAGTTTCAAGAGAAAGCTCTGATCTCTTAGGAGTTAACTGTATCATAGCACAGCTTATAAGATGGGGCTTGCTTGAAGTTTTTTATTTTACTTCCATCAAAAGAGCCAATACACATAACTTTCTTAACCTGAAAATATCCTATGGTACTGCTGCCATATTCAGCCATAAATCCAGCTGCTGAGTGAACACACACTCTCAAAAATAGAATAGGTAGGGAAAATTAATTTGCTTGCAGAATCATTCGTATGTTGTCAGTAAGCAGCACATTATGAGTTAGAAACTAGTCCTTTGTATTTTTCCCCCTACAAATCCTAAATTGAGCTTGCAGCTACTGTAAAATAGAATTCCATAGCAAGTAATCAAAGGGAAAAAAAGCTACACTTCCACTCTTCAGAGAGCCTTTGTTAAAAAAAGCTAGGAAAAATGGGTAATTGAGAAATCTTTCCTCTGTTAGTATAAAAGTGATAAAGAAGTAACACACAGCTCTCAGACATACATGTAAAGTTTAAATCTTGGCTCCTTGAAATGCATCTCAGTTACTTGAGCAAGACCTATGTTTTTAGAAGTTATCCAAGCCATGTGTATATGTATGTATATATATAAAATACACTTTAAAGCTTTATTCAGATCCCAGGCAGCTGGTTCAGCTTTTTGACATCCACACTCCATTTTCTGCAAGGATAAACCAGCTCACCCGTGGCCCAGGCCTTCATTTCTTCTACCTGAGCTGTCTTTTCCATCTCCTCTCTGGTGGTATTACCTCACTAGAGATGTGTTCCTCTATCCTATTTCTCTACCCATATGTCCCACTCCCAGGCTAGTTTTCAAATGGTACTGTCAAAGCTTTTAAGAACGAACTATAATTCTCTCCTCCAGTGTCCCTTGAAGCACCAACCACCTTTCAAAGAGCACAGAGCAGGAGCCCTGCAGCAGCACCAACCTGCACCTGCCCTGTCTGTGCTGCTATTGGAACATTAACCTGCTCTTCCCCACCAAGACCCAGGGACATACTCCATCCCACACTTGCCTCCAGTCTATATTTACCTTTCCACAAGCAGGAGGGAGGGAGTTTCTGGTCAGACAACAGCATTTCCTCCCCTCAATCCTGGCTGACACAATCTTCCTTTGCCAGTGGTAGTGGTCTCAAACCATTAGTCTTTTCCAGCTGATACAGCCTTCACTAAGTGAGAAATTAGCTTTCCCTTAAAAAACCCCTAACACCTCAATTCTAATTCCAGTCTAAGAATCCGAGTATTTACTACAGTTTATCATTACAGCAGGGAACACACTAGAACATCTTCCTGTTTAACCCTACCTTATGGGATTCCTCTCTGGAAGCTTCATAAGCCACAGCATTTTTAATCTTGCAGGAAACACTCATAAGGAAGTAAGGTGCTCTTTTGCACTGGATTTCCAGACAACATACTCCTGCTTTCACTACTGAAGTAATTCTAGACCTTAGGGAAACAGGGTGTTATGGGAGAAAACGTCTGTATCAGAGAAATTACACTCACCTGTTGTACTACTTCTCCAACCCCTTCTTGACTTGGCGAAGAGGAGACTGGGAAATTCCACAGCTGAATTCAGTAAGTGCAAGCACAGGCCAACGCCCTTCATTTAGGAGAGAGGCAGAAGTATGTGGGATTTGTATCCTTTGCATTGTAAAACCGTCCTTAATGAATCACATACCTCAATGAACTCACTTCCCATCCCACAGTCAGGAAATCAGATTCTAAGTTTTCATTGTTTGGCTGGCTGATTTCAGCCCAGTGTTATGATTCAGTAAAACCATTACATACCTTTGCAAACAATTGTCTGCAGCTTCACCACTAGTTTCATTTGCCTCATCTTCTCTTGTTTAAGAAAAGGCTGAGTTGTGGGGTTTTATTGTAATCCATCTTTCCTTTGTATAGTTCTGCTTCACCTGTGGCTACCAGAGATTACAGATTAAAATACTAATATTTTAATTAATCTGTAAACTGATTTTAGAAGCTTGGGGGTCTCTGCCTGGTTTTATGGGTTACAGAAAATTAAATTTAAGTGATATTTTGTTATTATCTTCAGACTTAGGCTAGATGCACCACAACAGCTTTACATATCCATAAACTCCAGGAGGAATGATGAGCTCCAGGGCTTCTTCTGCCCCCTAAAGCCTCAGTCCACCCCAACCCTGCAAAAATATGATTGGCTATAAATAAATTCCAGAAGGCTGTACTAAATTAACTGTGGCAGCACATATTTTGAAAGGCACAATACACAAACATCTGAGACCTCAACACTTTCTAGAGCTGGAATTCTAGTGAAAGTAAATCTTCACTGGAATGGAACTTTCCTAAGAGCAAGGCTCTAATAAAATCAACTAGACTTTTTACAGTTAATTTTCTTGTCTAACACAGTATTTTCCTTTGCATATTTCTCAGCTTTGAACTCTGCTCTAATCTCCTTCAGCTATGGGTAATTAATTAATGAACACATCAAAAAGATTTAGCCGTGGGGGCTCAGTTTGGGATTGCAATTCTCATTTCCATTTGAGAAGCTTCAAATTTTAGTTCACATAGCAGCCAGTGCTAGATGTTGTAACAGCAAACACAATTTCCTTTCCTCTCAACAAACAAGCAAACAAAAAGCAGTATTTCCTCCTCACAGGTCCAGTGGGTGAATCTCTGAGGTGAGCAGTAAACACCTTTCCTAGAAAGGCTTTTGCAGCAAGTCAGGGATGCTGTTCTGCACGGCATTGTGCACTGAACTCTTCTTTCTGGTATTAACACCTCATGAAAACTGTTGGCACCAGTACAGAGCTCTCAACATGCTTTTGGTGATAGGAGCTGTAACATGATTTAATGGAAAACTTCCTGCAAAATGAAGTAGAACAACCTGCAAAGAGGGATGCCTTGTTACAATCCAGTAATTTTGCTGCATAGGAAAAGCAAATCAGATTGCCAAGTGTTGAAACAACAGGAAAGATATGAAGTTAACAGGGACATAAAAAGAGGTGGTCAATAAGGTCATAAGGTCAAAAAGAGGTGGTACTGTTGCCTCTAGTAATTCCAAACTTAACTCATGACTTGACTTTCCACAGATGGTGGAAACCTGGAATTTTGCCATGTGGAATGCTTTTTGAAAGGCTAAGAGGCACTTGATGATTTCCAATGAATTTGGTAAATGTGATGATTGCTGCCCACTACACTCTGATACAGGTCATGTGAATGAAACACTTTCTGGATTTGAGAATAATCAGTTCTCAAATTTGAGAAGTTATTGTTCACTTTTTTAATAACAAAGGGGTTACATGTATTCAAAACCCAGAATTTTCCCAGTTCCTGTCTCCCATGGAAAAAACCCCAACAGAATAAACTGGAGAATCTTCCAAAGATATAAAAGCAATAATCCTTCTCTGGGTGCCAAGCAGATCTCTAATGCTGCTCAGGATATACTGGAATTATTTCTGAACAGCAATGTGCTTCCTGAACTCCTGTGCCAGCATGGCAATCGTGAAATGTCTGTGATCAGCATCCATCAAGTCAGGATTAGATGTAGGCTTTATCAGATGTGCTCACATGCACTCATATAAACCTTCAGTAAATTTGTAATTAACAGCTCTGGACTTTATTGGCACGTGAGCTGTGCTGTGCTAAATGGAACCAGTGCTGCAGCCTCAGGAAGCTCCACAGTGTGGAAATTGTTGTTACCCTTCACTGATACTGGCACCCAGATTAAAAACCTGCATGGCAATCTGCTTTCTGAGCAAGTCATACTGCTATGCAACACTGCATTACAAGCACCTACTGCAACACCTGATAGCTGGCAGAATGAAATCCCTTTACAAAAGCATTTGCACTGATGCTGAAAACATCTTGGCACAGGTGATAAGGCAGGAACATGGCTGAATCCCATCTCTCCTAATCACTGGAAGGCACAAGGAGACATAAGAATGTTAAGAATAAAGTGGCCACACAATTAAGAACTGGGTAAGAGATTGAAAAGGTATTGGATTTCTCAGTAGAGAATGCTGAGGCATGGATCAGTCCTTACATGACAAACTGTTTTACACCAGACTCCACACCATTTTTCTTTTCCAGAAATTCTCCTCTCACAGAGGAGAACTACCTGGCTTTCCTGAGAGATTGAAGGAATCATGTAAGCAACATCACTTTCTCTGAACACACAGTGGCACCTACGTGGTGGCAGAACTAACTAATCACATTTCACAAAACATATAAAATGGAATATATATACACACATATATATGGTTTGGGGGTTTTTTTAGAACTTTCAGAGTTACTGAGATTCTGGTGCAGAGAAAGAATATTTGCAGAACTAGGTGTGAAGTTTAACTGAAAAACAACAGTTACTTTCCTTCTTACTGGGATTTTTTGCTTGTTAGGTATCTAATACTTCTGTGCACTTGAGTGCCTCTCGAAAGTCCTCCTCATTTGTGACTGAATTTATAATTTCCATCAGTGCAACCTGAGTCTTACATCCACACAACTGGCAGCAGACACTTGCATATTTATAGACTGCAGTAGCTCCAGATAAACTTAATATTCTATATTTGCACAGCACTGATCTAAAGGACCAACAAAACACTCCAAGAGCAGGTGTGTGAGCGCTGATTGAAGCCTGGGAGGGAGAGGCACAGAGCCCACAGTAAGGCCCTAGCTACCAAAAATGACTCCCTAATGTGCATTACAGGCTTTGAGGGCTTTCTTCTTTCTGCCAGCATTCAGAGGAATTGCCTCACTGGTAACATAATTTATGTTATTGTGGCTGCTACAGATAACCTTAGCTTCTGAGTAAGAACAGATGGTTGCAAGGAAGAAATGCTGTGGTTACTGGAGTCAAATAGGAAAAAATAAAATGCCTTGTTATACATGTCTCAGGAAATCTCACATATTTTCAAATGTAGATGGAGTACTATCTGTTTATGTATCACTGTATTTATCTACTCCTCCTCTAAAGAAGTCCTTAAAGCTTGAAACCATTGCCATCCTTCACAGTTATGCTGAAAGCACAATTCTCACTGAGATTGCAGAGGATGAGATCAGCCTTTCCTTCCACTACATCAGTTTAAAAAGCTAGTAATTCACACATTCAGCTAGTTTTACATACCAAGTAATGGCATTCAGTGTTAGGATCAAACACTTGATGTGAGAAAGCATTTAAAGATAGACGCAGGTTCTGGTGTTCTGATTTATTTGGTTTTGCTTCTCTTGTTAGGTTTTTTTAGGTGATTCTTGGCCTGATAAGCTCACATAATTTCAACAGAGTAGGTAAATCCTTCCTAAAATTTATATACATATGAAAAACTCAAGGCTTTAGGATTTATCCAAACACACATTTCCTGGATTGGGCTAGTAATTTTCCTGCTATGTGGTGCAGATACTTGGTCTGGGTTGTTAGCTGTCCACAGAAAACCTCAGAAATCAACTGAGTTAGCAGGTGAAAAGCAGACCAGGAAGACTTTAGCAAAGGCTATTAGGACCCTGTGGAAAAAGATATTAAAGATATTTACAATTGTCCAAGAGGAAATTTTATAAGGGTAGAAATGGTCACTGCCAAGAGTGCCATCAAGTTTCACAGAAGACTTTAAAGATGCCCTTCCATTTCTGGAGTCAAAACAATAAGCAGGAGGTCTGGGGTCTACCTTGAAATGGAACTTGTCCTATCATCTCAGACACTCCAGTCTTAACACAAATTTGTATTCTTCTTTCACCTCATTGCCATTCAATTGCCCCTCCATAGCCACAAGAAGAAAAAAAAGAAAGATGGGGTGGAGAGTTCTGCATTTATCTCTAAATTCCTGGGTAGTTGCCCTCTGAATTAGGGAGCTCTTGGTTTTATTACTTGATCTGCAGCCCTTGTGATGCACTGGCACCTCCTCCCTCAGCACATGAGCCAATTCAGCACTGAATAGTCTGCAAAAATGAAGACATTCTGTCTGCACAGCACTGTCAGCCTGTGTTGTGACAGGATAATCCACCTGAAAGCTTTTGCAGAGCTAACAGGGGGTTGTGGCTACAATGCTTCTAGCAGGGTGACATCTCTCTTGCCTTCTGTGTCCTCAGCTCACACATCCCGTGCATTAAACAGAACTTAGGGAATATTCATTGTTAAGTGGTGCTTCAGTGTTGAGAGTTCAGCAAAAGTGAATCAGAAAGAAGGGAATAAATCCAAGAGAGTAGATGCCCAGAGATTAACCACTGAACAACCAGTAAGTCAAGATTGTAGCCTGTTTTCTGGAACTTGCCCAAGAAGTTTCTGGTCACCATCGTCTGCTGATAAGTTGGCCACACTTGATCCCAAATTCAAGTCTTTAATAAGTCTCAATGGCCTTTGATTAGGCCCTGCATGATTCAGAGGTGACTCTCTAGAGGACAACAGCAGATTTGTGTTTCTGTACTATCACAGACCTTCAGTTAAACATCACCACCCTCAGTGTCAGCGATCACACGAAGGCAATGTGTTACTGCTGTCCTCAGGTGGGTCACTGATTCGACTCCAGCTTCTCAGGCCAAATCAGAGTCATCCTGCTGACCTGTTTTAATGTGTTCAGCACACATCTATTGACTATCTATCCCTCTTCTGTAGGTATTTCATACCAAAATCAATGCAAAACTTATACCTAATACTCACAACTGACTATTTTGTATTTTTTTTCTTAATTCCTAAGCAGGAAATCAAGTGTTTGCAACAGGCCTGTTGATTTGTGTTCATCAGTGTGGACATTAGACTCCTGCTAACCTGCATTTTTAATTGCCTTTGCTGAGTTGCAGTGGCTTTAGCTCCCCACAGTAAAAATGAGGTTGACTGTTAAGTACTGCAAAGCAAAACTAACGTAGCAGAGAGCAGGACCGGCCTGAGGCGTGCTCCAGTGCATTGGAATTACAAGTTTGCAAAGAATAGGGTTTATACAGGTCCACTGAGATTATAAGGTTTAAACAAAGAAACAGATACTTTAACTGCAGCTGGGTTGTTTTTGTTGGGTTTTTTTTCCTTCTTTCCTCCTGTTTGCCTTGACAGTAGAACTTAAATAGCAGAAAAGCAGAATACAAGTAATCTTTTTACATTTTCTTAAAAATTGGCCAGAAGCTGTCAAGGAACAAAAGCCTGTCACAGAATCCACACAGAAGAAAGTTCTTCTGAAGGACTACCCCTAAAATACATGCCACTTGGGCATATTGCCTGGACTGGGGACTGAGAACCTCAACTGGGATGTGTGCCTGCTCCTGCAAATTACTGCAGATCTACCCAGCCCCCACTGGCTGCAGTGCATCCAAAGCTGTCCATCTTTACTCAGCATACCCTGCTGAGTAGATACCAGCAGGCCTCCACCTCTTTCCTTGTTAGACAAGGTTTTTAATAGCTTAGTGTGCTTCTGGGCCTTGGGAAAAACAGGCCTAGCTGGCAGCACAGATATACATTAATAGTTCATGAACTGTTCTCTTAATGGCCTTTGGAATTGCCTCCAGAGATGCTTCATTTCTGCCACGGTTCATACCCTGCTTGCTTTCCATTTCAGCCTCCTTTGATGTAGGTCCCTCCAGTCAGACAGAAGAATATAAATTAAGTCAATTGTGATACACTGACTATTAATACCATTAAGCTATACAAACACATCCATTAGCCACATGCACTGTTAGTATTAAGGCATGTCTACTCATGGGAACTCCTGTGGAATGAGGGAGGTGTGAATTTTTAACTTTTTCCACACACAACTTTTTCCCTGAGTAAGGTTTGTTACACAAGGCACACGTCTGCAAGAGGAAATGAGGCAAAACCTCACCAGAGTGCTCGTTCTACGTTTGCCATCCTGCTCTGCCAAAATGCAGGTTCTGTCACTCATCCTGATACACAGAATGCACAATTAAAAATACCAATTACCTGCATAGCTCAGCAATGCTGAAGATTGGGAGAACATTTTTTGTTTAGGAAATTCATTTTGCAAGTAGTGCTACGTGCAACAATCCCTACTATTTTTACTGAACTGTAGACTACATTTCAGCAAATGTTAAGGTCAAAAAGAAAATCAAGATTGAACCTTTGTCACATGAACAACAGAGAAAATACTGCTGCTCAAAACTACCTATTTTGGTCCCAAGGCAAGTCACCTCCTAAATACCACACACTTAAAAAATTACAGCCATGCTCATGATAGTATTTTAAACACCAAGTCCTGCTGAACATTAATCACTTTAAACCTCTTTCACATGAAGAGAGTAATACACAGAGGTGGAAAGGGTTTTTCATTCCTGCATTTTAAAGATTCAGAAGCGGAATTGTCTTGCATATAAAGCTCATTAGCCTGGATCCCTCTGGGAAAAAAGCAAGGAATATATTTGCATCATGATCATGTTTCTGGCCTCAAAATTTTTTTTGCACTCTCCATTATTACTGGCATACTAAAGAAACCTGTTTTATTGCTGACAAGCCTTTTTCCAATAAAACTAGATCACCAATGCTAATTGTAATTACACACATTACGACAGCTTCTAAAAGCCTGGCAGGGAAAGCTCTCAGCGTCTCCCACCGCTTCCTAAGCCTCTGCAGAGCCACGGCAGTTTGCATCAGCAGGGCATCTGCCGCATGGAATCACATTTCCTGAGCAGCACTGCTCCAGAGATGCTGGATGACAGTCGAGGGCCACGAGCTGTTCCAGAGCGGGTGGAACTGGGCTCCCTCCTTCTCCTCACTCCCACAGCAAGGGCTTTGCTGGGTGTTTCCCCACAGGAACTCACGCTGCTGGCACTCAGGACTGACAAAAGCAAGGCGGGTAGTCGTCAAACAGCTGAGCCAGCTCCTGGTGTCAGC
This sequence comes from Phylloscopus whistleri, assembly GCA_017589585.1. NCBI lineage: Eukaryota > Metazoa > Chordata > Aves > Passeriformes > Phylloscopidae > Phylloscopus > Phylloscopus whistleri. The sequence goes on along the minus strand of JADMLD010000108.1, from coordinate 727,461 downwards.
CCACAAAGCAATTTAGAGCCAAAGAAAGCTCTGAAAGAATAAACGTTAACTACAGTAACCCATTTGTAGAGACAAGCTCTCAGAAAGAATGCTCTTAACTGAGGGCAAATTGCTACCACCTACACATGGCAATTTCAGGTGTATTAACTTCCTTGTTTTCCTCATCTCTCCCATCTGTTTCCTCTATTTTTGCATGCCCACATCACAAGTACGTGTTAATTTCTATTTGCCCATCTCCCCTTTCCATCTCCTCCACTTCCTTGCAAATTTGCCAGGGGCACAGAGTCTGCAGACACTCTCCAATGGACAGACTCCAGAGGGAGTTCAGAGTAAGAAAGGAAATTAATTAGGAGTTTCACTCATCCAGGAAGTGTTCAAATATAGAGCAGCTGGAGGCAACTCACTGTTTTGACTGGGCTGTCAAAATGTGTGAGTCACTGTACCTGCTTATTCATTCTCTCCTTACCCTGTCTCTGTTCCATCCCAGTAGGGATGCTACACAAGAAGTAGTTGTTAAATATTAATTTTTTTTTAGGAAATTGTATCTTTCTCAAAAATTTCTGGACCAGCACTTTAACTACTAGATCCAGTACTGCTTACAGATCTTAAGAGCAGTAATATCAGCAAGCTCCTTTCCTCTGTTCTTATGAAAACCTAACACACCAGTTTTGTGCATTTCTTAACATGGCATTTTATTTATTAATCTTTGTGTTTGGGAAATTGACGCCGAGTTGCTGAGACTGAGGTGCTAAAATAGCAACATGTGGCAAAATAAATAACTTTATTTATTCTCCTGCACCAGAGCATACTCCAAATGTGCAGCAGGGACTCACAGAGGGGGAGACAAAAGCTCCTCACAGCAGAACACCAGAATCAAATACTCAAGAGTTATGGAGTGTCTCTGCCACTTTTCCAGCCTGCTGTGCAAAGGCACATAAGGGTATGAGCACCCATCCCAGCGTTCCCAAGATGTGGTGGGAGATGAGATTAACAGTGGGAACTGTGCATCACTCTCTTACTCTCTGTCCCTCAACTCTAGCCTGCTTGTGTCTCCTGAAATCATGTTTTTGGATATCATGTGAACCTTGGGGTTGGAGCAGAAGGTCATCAGCTTGAGAGATCTTTTTCCCACCATCTGTGCTGATTAATTGTAAAAGCCTTGTCTCTTGTGAGCTGTGCATGAGGCAGAGGGACAATGTGCTACAAGAGCTGAGCTGTTCTGCTGTTTCTCAGCTTGGAGCTGGCTAGGGAACTCATACATCAGATTATTAAGTTGGGGAGTTCACAGACCTGTGAGAAAGAGCTGAAAGCAAATTTATTAACCTTATTTTAATTGATACTTGAAACTTAGTGCTCTCTTGCAGCAGGTAACACTGTTAGCTTGGCCTGTAATGAGTGGACTTGTTTCATTACACAAACTGGTGATCAAACCAGTTGTCTCAGTTATATTCAACACCTCAGCAGTTAAGAATCCCAAAACCTGCCTTTATGAGATACATTGCAAATGCACTGCATGAAATCCTTATAGTTTTTTTCCACAGCCTTCAGGCTCAGTCTGCATTAACCTTCATCTTGTGAATAAATCTTGCCCCCTTCCACTGCCCTGAATGAGAGGGAGCGTGATTTTATCCTCTGGCCCCTTGGCTGCATCGGCATTCACACACTGGGGATGTCAAAGCAGCACATGAGCTGTGAGCCACCTGGGAACGGTGCCACACAGCTGAGAAGTGACAACTGTTAGATTCGGAATGTAAGAAACACCGAGGACTTCGTGCTTTTGAAGAACTAGGACAATAACAATAAAAAGAGCGTGAAGATGACCATTTAAGGGACATAAATAAACTTTATCACCACAGCCTAAATGCTGCTGCAATCTCACAGGAGGATTGGGATACTTTAGATGGATCATGATGGGAATGGACATCTGTTATCAGTGGTATTTTCTAAGTTTGCTGTGCCTGCTCAAGTTCCCCCTCTGTTTAGATGATTTCTGCCAGACAGTGAGGTGAAGTCTTGTTCTGGACCACAAAGCAAGAAATTTGGGTGTCAGTGCTTAGCCATAAAACTGGAATTTGAACATTCTTTGAGGAACTGACTGAAATACCTTTTGAAAGATGAAGGTAAGCTTCAAATGCAGGCAAAGTCAAGCTTCAAACAAACAGACAAATCCTACCTAACACAAGGTTTGATAGAAGCATTCACTACTGTGTACATCAGTGTAAAAATAGGAATTCCAGTTAAGAAAATGCTCATCTCAGAGACTTTGACATCATGTCAACAGATGTCAGACACTGCTTAAATTGTGAAGCCCACTGCATCAATTATCAAGGTCTCTCTTTCAATTAAAAAAAACCAGAATTAACAGAGTAATCTGTTTCTTTCTCTCAGCATTGTGGGTACATGTGGTGTTTGCTGCACCTGATATAAAACATGCAACTCATACCTTGCTCTCTCTCTGAGAGATTCTGTCTTTTTTCTGATTTACACACAAATTGGAGGTGCACTGGACATGTTCACAGCAATCAACAGCTGCCCTGACTGAGGACTTTGAACCCCACCAAACACGAAGGATTCATCCACAAGCACCACATGTAATGCTCTGTATTTCTCTGAAATTTAAAACCTGATGTTTGCTTCCCAGTGTAATTCCCACACCCAATTAATACTTGTTTAGTATCCATACTATAACCAAGAAGGTTCTTTGAAGCCGCCTTCATCATTCTTTTTCAGCTGGAATTAAAAAATAATTGCAATATATTTAAGAGACACTAGAGGGAAGCCAAGATGTCTCAACAGCCCTTCCTAATAATACTGCTTGCAGTCCTAAACCCTAAGTTCAAACCAAACATGCTTAACATGGTGGAGAAAATACATGCTATACTCACTGTGTTTAAAGATGCCAAAGCAATTATTAATTTACCAGATGGCTCTGTAGTTTCTTTTCCACTGGCACTCTGCATGCTGAGACGCTCCAAGCTGTTCCCTCTAGGTGCTGCCTTGGTGATGCTGAGAGCCTGGAACTTTCACAGTTGTAACACTTGACAGTAATCTCTTGAAGCATTCAGACAGTGTGATAACTTGCTAATATACACTGTAAATACAAGCGGTGAATATGTTGGTGTGTTTCCTTCTTTATTTACTGTTTGGTGCCAGTTGCCCCAGTAACTTCTATCATGGACTTTTATTTTTTTTATGTCCATCACACCAGTAAGGGTATCCCCAGTTAAATCTCCCTGTGTATCCCTTCACCAGCACTACAAAAAGGACTTACCTTCACCGAGAGTGCAGACGGTCTGAACAACTGATTTATATCCCTGCTCTGAACTGCAGTGATCAGCCACAGGGCTTCTTCAGGGTACACCAAAAACTCTGGTCATGTGATCAGCTTCTCCTTACGTCCCCCTAAGAAGTCTCCCAACTTCTTAGGCGGCCACCAACATTTTTTCCCAAACAAGCAGCTGTTTATGCCTTTGTCACTGTCCCCAGTCTAGGCTGACTTCACATCCTCACTTGTTATTTTACAACAGGGGTGCCCTGGCACTTGATCCCCTGGCCATCAATTCTGTGAAGGCAGTATTGCTTTATTTTGCCCATGGCACACTTCATTTTCTCAACCCTGCTGTCTGTCTGGGAGCGACGCAAATCAGGGCTAACCATCCACACGTTTACCTTAACATATCTGTTTATCTTCACTCCCCAGCAAAAGGGGTAACAAAACAAAAACAAAAAACCATTTGATATACAAAATAAGCTGATGGTAACACAATGCCAAAAATAGCTTATTATGTTAAGTGCAAGGGAGAAAAGCCTTTATATAAAGCTTGATTGCAACAACATCTCAATTTACCAGTTTAAATACAAGACTTGCATTAAAATATTTCTTCAGATACATCTCTTGCTCTAAGGTGGTTTTTAAATTTATATACACATATCCAGTTGTAACACTTGACAGTAGTCTCATGAAGCATTCAAAGAGTATAACTTGGTAAGTACACACTGCAGATATGAGTGTTTAACGTATGTATGATTTCTCCTTCAAGGGTTTGTAACATTTTGTTGAGTGCTAGCCTCAGACAGGTGACCAGCCACCTGATACAGTATAATACCCCAAGCCCTTCCTCACGTCCCACAGTCCATGCTTCCACAGCTCACTGGATCCAGATGGTGTTGCCTCTTTCTGGTCTGCGAGACTCCACTGTCAATTCTCCAAAAGTAGAGAAAAACTGCTCCATTTCCTTCTGCAGCATATCATTCCTCTTCTCTGCATCCTCCTTCGCCCGCTCTGCGTTACGCATTTTGATTTCTACCATTGTGAACTTCTTCCGCTCTTGATCCAGCTCTTCGTGCAGGGCCATCATTTCAGTCTCCAGGGTGAGATTTCTCTGCTCCAGGCTGCATGAAGGAAATAAAACCAGACAGCTCCTGAGCAGCGCTCCTCACTCACTAAACGAATTCATACACGTCTTTTCATTTCCAAAGCTTGGACTTAATTTCTGATGGGCACATCTAGAAACCACGGCTTCATCCATGAACTGCTCTCACAGGGCAAACTCTCTGGCAGTTTGTTAAAAAAATACCTTTGTCTCTTTGACAGCTCATTTAGAAAAGGCCTTTGAAAGCAAAAGGCACAGAAGCAAACCGCTCCATCTAATTCTCCAGGAGTAGGCTAACTATTCCCTTTACTTCCCTAAGTGTTGACACCCAGCCTGCTGCTAGCTGCAGTAGTGTTACCTACAAGGTCAGGATAGTGCCCTGAATGCCTTTGTTTCACTGCTAATCTCCTTTCTTCAGCTGACCTGCCTGCTGTATCTATTTGCCAATATGGCGCCTGCGTGTATCTGTAAATATGGGTGTCATGAAGTTCAGTAAAGTGAGGTCCTACACCTGTGTCACTGCAACCTCAGGCACACCTACAGGTTGGGCAGAGAAGAGATTGAGAGCAGCCCTGCTGAGGAGGACTTGGGAGTGATGGCTGATGAAAAACTCAACATGAGCTGGCAATGTGTGCCCACAGCCCAGAAAGCCAATTGTATCCTGGGCTGCATCCAAAGCAGTGTGGCCAGCAGGGTGAGGAAGGGGATTCTGCCCCTCTGCTCTGCTCTAGCGAGACTCCACCTGGAATACTGTGTCCAGCTCTGGTGCCCCCAGCAGAAGAAGGACATGGCACAGTTGGAGCAAGTCCAGAGGAGGACCACGAAGTTGTCAGAGGACTGGAGCACCTCCCCTACAAAGATAGGCTGAGGAAGTTTGGGCTGTTCAGCCTGGTGAAGGGAAGGTTGTATGGAGACCTCATTGCAGCCTCCCATTATCTGAATGGGGTCTACAGGGAAGCCAGAGGGACACTTCATCAGGAACTGTAGTGATAGGACAATGGGGAATGGCTTCAGGCGGGAGAGAACAGGTTTAGATCAGATGTTTGGAAGAAATTCTTCACTGATGGTGTTGAGCCACTGGCACAGCCTGCCCAGAGAGGCTGTAGATGCCCCATCCCTGGCAGTGTTCAAAGGCAGGCTGGATGGGCCTCTGAGCAATTTGGTCTAGGGTGTGCCTGCCCTATGGCAGGGGGTTGGATCTGGATGATCTTTAAGGTCCATTCCAACCCAAACCATCCTAAGATGTTAGTAGTACTAAAGGCAGTCAGCACACACATTAAACTGTGCATGAAGTGCTCCACACTGCACACTTTGCTGGAAATAGTGATGCAGGTGAAAGGCTGCAACACTCTGTGTGCTGCACTCTGACTGGCAGCTGCTGCTGCCAGCAGCTCTCAGGTTGAGATCTATGACTTGCAGTGCCAGAGGTGCCAGTGCATAGAGCTGTGTAAGAGGTGAGAACAGAAGTCCCAAACCCAGACAGCTTGACTGAAGAACCTTTATAACAAAGGGAGCACATTCAACTCTGCACTGCTGAGGGCACTAATTAACGCTAAGCCCAGACTTCGATGTTATTCACTGATCATTACAACCACCCACCCCAGCAACCTTGCTCTGTATGAGCAGAGTCTCCACTGTCAGTAGACAAAGACACATCCCTCCCTTGCCCTCTTTTAACATGTCTGAGCTTTGAAGGAAAGGCTCAGCAGCAGAGCAAAGACAGGACAATGAGTAGAGGTAACTCCCAGATACTGCACTTTCTCAACAGGAATCAGGACTGCAAAGGAGTCCAGCAATCTCCTCAGTCCCAAAAACTACAAGTGGAATATGCCACAACATTGCTTTCACTGAAGGGTGACACTCAGTTGCCTTCCTCTCGACAATCGGCATGAACTAATGGAGACACTGTGAGAGCCTAATGATTTTGTTAATTAGATTTTATACAGACACTCACAAGGTTCTGGCTTTACTTTTGACACCAACGGGATAGCGTGTCACAACCATGGCAAACAACTGCTCTGAAAAAAACTCCTCTGGATCACAGTATCACTGAAGCAGTGTCAACACTGAAAGATGACAAACCCATTGGCCAGCACCTAGTGAGTGACACAGCGGTGACTGCAGCTAGTGCATGTCAGGAGAGTAAAAACTTGGATTTACTCTGCAAAAGGCAGTCAGATGGCAGAGCGCCGAACAATCTTACCTTTTTATCCTTGTCTCATATTCTAGTTTTTGCTTGGCCATTTCTTGCTTCAAGCTGGACACCAGGCTGTGCAAAGCACTGTGGTTGTTGGTACTGTTGGGCACAAATGTTTCACTGTTATCGCTGCTGCTGGTGGCTCGGCTGCTGTGGCCCCCCACACTCCTCCTGTCACTCTTGTTCTCATAGTCACCCGGGTTAGAGAGCTCTTCATGCGGTGGCCCATCCAGCACAGAGTCTTCAAAGTTACCTGCATAAAAGTCCTGCTCAGGGCAGGTGGTGGTGGATGAGCGACAGGAGTTGGAGTGCTCCGGGAGGGATATTTCACACGAGGACGTGGACCAGGTGGCACTGTCCACACTCTGCTTGTCATCAGAGTTCACCATAGAGAACTGCTGGTGGACGTTGTCGTAGGTGGAAAGCCTGTTGTGCTGGCCTGACTCACCCCCCGACGGCTCCCTCTGCTTGTTGTCCCTCAGAGTGACGTAGCCATTGGGCACCCAGGCCGGGCTCCGGCTGCCGAGGGCGTTGCCGTGCCCGTCCGTGCTGGAGACGCCCATGCGCACCGCTCCGTTCTGCACGCTCTGCGTCCCCATCTTGGTCACCGGCCCTTTCAGGGACGACGTTCTCCTGCTTTGCAGGGAGCAGCTGGGTAAGGTCTGGCTCTTCTCTGGGCCCTCCACAGAGCTGCTGAAGGACCCGTTGGTGACTATGCCGCTCCCTTTATTAAAAGCAGGATTTTTTTTCACCGTGAGTGGCGGGCTCCTGGTGACATCTGGTTTCTGGATGCTGTTCCTGGGGCTGTTTGTCTTGCTGCCTGGCAGAGCAGTTGGAGACTCACAGTCCATGTTTCCCCTTTGGGGAGACTCCGGTGTGTCCCAAGAGCAGCGCCTCACTGCCGTCTCCTTGGTATTGTTGTTCTCTTTGTTCTGTAGCTGCCCTGCAGGGGTTTTCTTTGGAATTTCGTTGTTGTTGTTGCACACCTCAGGTCCCATCTGAGGGTCTATATCCTTGGGAAACAGCTCTTCATGTTTGCTAATCATCACTGACATGAGCTGCTGGACTACTACTGTACCTGAAAGGGGACACCAAGCACGTGGTTGTGAATGGCCTGTTTTACTTAAGGCATAAATATATTTTATCTACCAGATTCCACAAATACTTAGCAAACATTCAGCTTATACAAACATTGACACAATGCATCCATCTGTGTAACGCCCTGAATGTTTAACAAGGCTGAAGTGCCTCTTAGCTACGGGGCCACATCAGCATTATCTCTTCCTTCCATCACACCAAGCCAGCAAAGCCTCACAGACCCCTAAAAACAACTGGGAACATTTGCAAAGAAGCTGTTACCGTGACAGTAACTGCACAGGAGGAGATAATGAGCAGAACATGGTAACATCATTCTAAATGACGGCTTCCCACTCAATGTGGCGAGCATTTTAAATCCAAAGTCTCATTCTGGCACAGCACGCGTGTTTGGTAGTTTACCAGCAAATGGGCAGGCAAGGGATTTGCACTGCTGGAACAGACATTTTCGTCCTCTGAAGCAGAACAGTGCAGTAATGAGACAGAATTAATTTAATGTGAATGCATTTAACCACTCCATGGTGAGACTATATGCAGCCAGAGAACTATGTGACACTGTGGCACACTATGGAAGTAATGCAGGACCACAGCTTGCTGCTTCCTGTAATAGATGGCCACCTTTCCTCTAAAAGAGCAGCCCCTTGGTGTGCACACCACTTGCCTGCGCTGTAATTTACACACTAGCATTTAGAAACTGCACTTGGCATGATAAAGATGTGCAACTCTATTTTGCTAAGCAGACCCTCATTAAGGTTTGTTAAGAATATTTCAGGAACAAGGTCAAGGTAGTTATAATAACCACCTCATTTTTAAACTGTTAAAAAGCTTTCAGAGGCATGCTGTGCTCTTCTAATCAATAAATTCCCACTGTGCAGAATCATTTCACACCAACTCCTTCATAGAACTCTGGATTTTATATCCCACCCTTTTAAAATACGAGTACCAAGAGTCAATTCAACGTGGGCACTCAACATCTTTTTCAGATGTTCTACTTGTTTGTTTGCTGAGGCAAAATGATACTTTAGAACTAGAGAGTAGGAAACTTCACTCAGCTAATCCCCTGGCACACTTAGCTGCATTCCTTCTGAGAATGTTACCTGTTGTGTGCAGAACTTTACTACAAACATTGCTTTGTCCTCAGGCAACTTTTATGACTGCATTTGACAGGAAAATATTTCCCCGTGGCTGGAATTCTGAAAGAAATCTCTACTGAATCAAACAAAACCAACTCCTCATTCCCATTATAAAGATATGGTTCCCCATGTTTTATTTTGAATGACTGTGCAAGAAAAGCACTCTGTATCTCCCAAAAGGCAAAGAGAAATGACAAAGGGTGGTCATGAGCACCAATCAATGTGTAGCCCAATTGCAAATCAGCACTGTCTTAGGGCAAATCTTATAGTTATGCTTGAAAGAGGTCATAAATCTATTTAATCAAACGTGTTCTCATTGGATAAAGAAGTGTATGTACTCTCCTACAGAGAATATAGTATCCATCCCGTTTCCTACAACAGGCACCATCATTTTAATTCTAGGGCTGTTGTAAGGAGGCTGCAGAGTTGCTCAGACAGTATTCACAGATTTCATACACGATTTGCAAATGCCATGTTTCTGTTCACAACAACAACCATTGTCATAAGAATTAAAAAGAAGGAGAAAAAGTAAGGCTTCAGAAAAACAAGTGAATGACCAAAGTGTAGAGGAAACTGTATCTGGAAGAGAAGAAGAATGCTCATACTCACAGGAAAAGAATAATTCCATACATTATCAAATAAACTATGACAACTGCATTTTTTGAATTTTCAGTGCAGTCTGTGTACAGTCCTAATTTTAAAGAAAGCTGACTAAATCCTACACATTAAACAAAACGTTTGCTGGCAGAAAAGGCATCGTGGACTTCATGCAGAGTTAAAATCACAAAGACTAAGACTAGCAGGAAGTCACAGGAGGACATTGTTATGTCCATGTTTTTGTCCTAACCACAGAAAAATGCTACAGGCTGAACATGGCTGTAAATGAGAGAATGCAGCTGGTAAATCGATTCCTGGTGTTCAGGAAGGCATGTAATATACAACTGCCTCGTGGGGGTCCTGCATGGGTCACTGCAGCATGAACTTGAGCTTTCCCTTGTCCTCAAGAACCACAGGTGAAATATTAACTGCACTCCAACTGCATGTGCTGAGTAAGAACATGCCATGCTTGCAGAAGTTTTGAGAGAGAAGGCTTAGGGAAGCTGCCAAGGCAGAACAATCTCCTGCAAAGTCTGTTTGCAATGCTGCACGTTTCAGTACCTTTCCTAATAACTTGCAAGATTTAACCCAGAATCTCATTCGGGTTGAAAATTTCTGTCTCTATAGAACGGATACAGGGAACTTACTGCACATACTGCATGGACTGGTATGTGCTGGTAATAAACCTGAAGACATTTCCTCTTTTCTCTACCAGGTTATGTACAGTAAGCTCACCCACCCTCCATGATAGTCAGAGGATCTTCCACTTTGGGGCGCAGGATGTTGGGGCCAAAAACTGTAGCCAGGTTTTGCACACTCATTTTGTTTACACCCTGAATACGACTGGACTTCGTCAAGGAACCTGTGGGGAAGAAAGAGGTCCTTAAGGAACATGTAAAGAGGAAAATAAGAAAAGGAAAGTCAAATCATGTGATTGTTTCTTAACACAGTTTAACTATTGCATTCCAAATGCTAACGAAGCAAATAACTGCAATTAAAATGGGAAAAACAAGGTCCTATCAAGAGGATAGAGGATAGAAATATATTCACTTCTACTTTCTTGCACTCCTTGCATGCTTATGAAAGAAAAGTCATAAATCTTCATAGAGCAAATTACTAATTAGTCATGCAGTAAACTTATTGTTTTAGTACCTTCACTTGAGTTCTCCAGTCCTCCAAGTGTGAGTAACGGTTTTCCTTCAGGGCACATAGACAGACTGTCAGCTCACACTTATAAATACCATTGTGATATTCTTGCAAGAGCACTTACCTACAGATGTATTTCAGCAGATTGTAATTGACAGCTGGCAGGCTCTTCACTTGCTTCACCAGTTCTTTCAGGCCCTTTCAGAGGTTTAAGGAAAAATAAAGAGTGAGTAGGCACAGTTTCTTAATTTTTTATCAGAGATTTAAAAAAAGAAGTCAGCAATTCCAATTACAAGACAACAGACACACCACTGAAACTGCAGCATTAAATACAGGTTCTGATCAGACAGCTTGTAGAACCCATTATGGATTAGGCTAACATGGATTAGCTCTGGAAAAAACCAAAAACAAAAACAAAAACCCAAGAAAATAAATATCTTGGTTTCATCATGTCTTTTCTTTTTCTTTCATTCTTTTTTTTTTTCTGACCAGCAGGTCCATTCCTCCTGCTGATAACAAAGCTAAGCCTTCCAGGAACAGTTCTGGTTTGAACTAGCTGGCATTTCCTACAAGAAACTACTTGGTTATTTCACCCAGTTCTGGTCCATACTAGGTTCTGACTGATAAATGACTCCTGATTTAACAGCAAGAGTTGAACAGCAACCATCAAGACCCTTCCTTTTATATTTCAGTCTAATCCATGAAAATACACATCTCTTCCATGCAAAATGGAAGCTGTTGACTACAATGATGTTGACTTGAACTGGATTCAGTGACATGCAATAAACACAGCTAAGGTTATGCCACACACCTCTATTTAGAATTCCCAAGGACCCAGGTGGCAACTCTTTTCCCACAAAACCTGCTTCAACTAATAGATGCTCATTTAAATCAGGACAACTGCCAGCCTCTCTCCTCCTGAAAACTGGAACAGCCTTTTATTTCATCTTACTCGAGTTACCAACTCACCGCTTCTTCCTCCTTGCTGAGCATTTTGGCACAGGAAAGGAAATCTTCGTATTTTGCATATGGTACAACGGGTTCTGGGAGCTCCCTTAGGTACAGCTTGAGCAGTGAAGCCACGGTGTGCACATCTGTGTTGCTGTTGGGGTGGAACACAAGAAGACATTAATATGAATCAGGATGAGACTGGGAGACTGACAAGCTAAAACCTGCCACTTTTCCACTGCCACCCCGCATTTTACTCATCAGCAATACATACATTTACAAACCCTACCTGTAATCTCTTTTTTTTGGGATTTTTTTTTTCCTATAAAGAGCTCAGGATACCCACAGGCAAACATCAGTCAACACTAGTGATTTATTACCATAAATAATTACACATGAGGCCCTCTTTGCAGAGACAGGTATGGAGGAGATAGATCCTGCCTCTTGTTCACAAGTATCTCCCTTCAAACATGCAAAATTCATCTGAAATGACACTTTTTGTTTTCACCTGAGCTAGAAACATGGCATTTACACACTGGGAATTTTTCTCCTACTAGAGATGGCCCCAGCTCCCAAATCATGCCCAGCGTGTCTCGATTCCATTTTATCACCACGTCCTCTGTTACCACTATTCAGGAAGCAGGTTTTAAAGGAAACCATGTATACCACAGGTATTTAGTTGAAGTCTACCTACTGGAATTACAGCTCTTTTCTGACATGCACCTTCTCCTATGGGCTCCCACTAAATGACTACTGTGCCTTTTAGCTGTACTCTTACACTGAAAACCTGGATATACTTTACACTCAGAACCACAAATCCCTGGGAAATGAGTTTTAGCTCTATCCTGTACCCAATAAGCTGAGGCACCAAACAGAAAATGTCTGAATGCTTGCAGAATAGGTAACATCACAGTCCAAGACCTGATATGACACGTGTGTCCCATCACTGCATCTGCAGAAATTTAAGGGCTTTTTGGATACAGCCAGTAGGAGCCTCAGCTGTTTATCAGGCACACTAAAAGTAACACAGGGAGAAGGATCCCAATCACAAGTTCAGACAATGCAATCACACTTCCTTTAATGTTTCTGTGGTGGTAAAGTTACACTCTGTTAACTTAGGAGTACTTATCTGAAAATAAGTAAGCAGAAATTAGATATAAGGCACAAGTTAGCATGAAGAAATCTCTCTTGCATTATGTCTGGCTCCATCCCTGGGTTTAGCTACTCAAGCATTTATTCAAATCCTTACTGGAATGTTCTACATGCTTTCCCTGGTTCAGATAAAGAACTGTACTGCAAGCTGCTATCTTTCCCTCTGATTTCTGAAAAATCACAGAAGGGGGCACTAAATTTTGCTCATTTCATTAATAAGAAACAGAAAACACGCACACATCCTACAATGTGCATTATTATGTATTTTCTTTTTCTTTGAAGACTTGACACATGGAGTATTTTTTTAAACTCACCATGTCTCAAAGGGAGCCATTGGTATTTGACACACTTAAGCTTTGCTAGAGGTATGTTAATCATTATTTTGGAATAATCTGTTAAAACAGTAATGGCTTTTACTAAGTTAAATCTTAACAGGAATGGTGGGAACAACCTTAGAGTAAAGTGGTATGGTATGTCAGAAGAAGAGAGATGATAAAGCACTGTCTATGTTTAAATGTTCACCCCCACCCAATTCCTCAAAATGAATGCACAGAAAACATTTCTAAGTCCAACTTGAATAATTCCCAGCCCAAACTCCAAAATGCATTTTCTAGAGAAACTCTATAAAAGCAAACCCACATTTTTAAAGAAAGTTCAAATTCTAATCTCTGATTGCAACCCTCTGTTGAAGAGTAGCTTGAATTCAAAACAGTGTTTACCTGCCCCGCTTTTGGAAACATATATAACCAATGTGGTGAACTACTAGCATGACACTAGGTATGATTGTACTCTTTTACGAGATTCCACATGCTAGCTCAGATTTGGCCTCTAACCCTTCTGTTCCACCTATTCTCAATTCAGCATTGATCATCTTCCTGAAAATTTTATTATTACTGCTTTTTTATTTAAACAAGGAAACCCCTTACACCTTGCCGAAGGACTTAACCACATCTTTACAGAGTCTACTTGCATAAAACTGCAGAGCTCTTCCCAAATACAAGAATCAAACAGGTTAAGTGAGGGAAATTAGTGAAGAAAAAACAGTAGTTGGCACACAGGTCTCTCAGTAAGGGGATAACACAGTAACATCTTCCCTTCTTTGTACTGCCAGGATCATGCTTTGTGTAGTATGTAAGAATAATTTTATTTGTGGAATACTTGTGCCTAGCGGGCACAGAGGCTGAAGGATACAAAGGCTGAAGAAGGGGACAGAAGCCTTGAAAATTAATGCACTTTAACAAACTTTCTTTTTTCAGTGTGGAGTACTGTTAGATTATCACTGTGAGAGGTAAGCTGAGTGCCAAAAATTGTGGGTCTACCATGGAAAAACTGAGAGAGAAACGGGAAGGCAGGATGCTGAGGAGGAAGGAAACCGGGAACTGTTGCTCTCAAATTCCTGAAGCACATGCTGTATTTACAAGTATACAGAAAGGTTTTTATAAGATGGGAATAGAAACCCAGGTCTCAATCAGCAGACAGAGGCACATACACAATATTTAAAACTAATTTTTCAATTATTATTTTCTAAGGCAATACCAGAGACTGCCACGAGATGGTGGGGTCACAAAGTGAGATTTTGGAACATTTGTTATTTTTTTCCTTTAACTGTACTGGACCACTTCTTAGGATTTAATCTATCTGTACAGAAATTATCATACAGATTTGGGCAGCACAAACAAAATAAACACAGTCTGTATACACAGACATACTGCTTGCCAAGCTCTTTAAGAACTGGATTTTAAATTCTTCTTTATCAGGGTTTAGACAAAAGCTAGTAACTTTCTTCTTTGAGTGCAAGTGTGGGTATAAAAATGTTGATATTTGTATAAATGTTACATTTGTACAATGTAACTGAAGGACTCTCTCAGAATCAGAGACTTGTTTAGACCTTGCAACTGGAGTATTATTTTTTTCACCTTTTGCTTTAAATTACAGGGGAAAAATTTAAAATGGCAGACTCCAGTCCTAATGCACCTGTACCTTGGGTGTTTTAGTCCACAAACCCCACTAAGCACTTTTCAGCCAGAGAGAACAGCTGTAGGTTTATTTGCCTTTTCACTCTACAGTGTTCCATCCACAGTCATAAGTCAAACAAGAGCACTTATATTTCTGCCTTGAGGATAATTGGTGTAGTTTTTAAAACATGGATCTTTGCAGGCCTGTGGAGGACTTTTTCCTCGTGGACTTTTTTTCAGTTACAACGGATCAGTTTAAGACAGGGCAGAATTCCCCCCTTGAGCACTGTCCTTGCCTACATTCCAGAATCATTACAGCTACAGAAATTTAATGATTATTCCTATCTTCATATTTCTTTTGCTATCTGACTGTGTAATATCAAAGTGTTTCATGATTACACATTCATAATTAACGTGATTAGAAGTATTCATTAATTTTTATTAAAATACAGTATGTCAATTCTGGCAGAAAATCCTCTGTTATCTAAATTAGAACAACTCTCATTAACCAAGGCAGACTTTCTCCAAGTGCACAATTACGAGCTTGAAATGGGAATGACAAAGCACAAAGTGGGGAATTGAATGTAACATAAAAAGCAGGCTGAGAAACAGCTATTTTAGCATGTTGGGGTGGGAGGTCTAAGATGACTTATCTCACCGAAATATTAATCCTGCATTCCTGGTGGCATTTCCAAGGGAGCACCCCCCCACTCCAGCACTGTACACGCACAGGCATGACAAATGCACATGTGTCCCAGCCTCTCCTGAGTCATCAGACTGCCCATATCCAAAGCCCCATTCATCTGAGCTTTGTCATTAATATCTCTCACGGCGTTGCTGTTTTGACAGCGCTTTCCTTTGCGATACCACAGACACCGTGCAAGTGGCTGTCAGAGCGATTACACTCCCCGGAGTTTTTCACTCTCTCTCCCATAAACAATATCCCTGAAGCCCAGCAGGTCACCAGAAATGCAGGCATAACCCTTGCACTCCGAGCAGCAGACAGCGTGCTCGGAGAGCCGCAGTCAGCGCTTCGGAGCACAAAGCCAACGAGCCCCTCGTAAACTCCCCGAGAGGAAGCATTAACAAGGCAAGGTCACGTTACAAAAAGATTAATGCCCTGCCAAAAATAGCTCTAGATCATGATGGCACATAAACAGTTTGCATGAAGAACAAACAGTAGGGAACAACAAGCTGCGAGGATATAATTCAATTTAGGAGTCCTGGTAATAAAACAAAAGAGAACATTATAGTTTGTGTGCCAGTTTGACTGATTTTGGGAGACAGGCTTTGGTCCAGAATTTTAAAGGTCAGGTTAACTTAACGTGCTATGTGATTTTTCTTCCCCTATGTGGGTATCTTCAAAGCATTACTCTATATAATTTTCCTACATAATGCAGAGATCTAGTACAAGCAGTCCTGTGCTTCATTTTGCCTACAACTCGTGAAGCATACATGAAAGCATTTACCAGTCTGGCTCCAGTATAAGTTAACCCTGGATCTCTATTCTTGTTTTTTTGGTTTAGACAGAGAAATAAACCAAACCTATCCTACTCCTTTGTCCTTGTGCTCACCATTTTACAAAGCATGCCACCTTCCACAGTCCACAAGGAATAGTGAAGACTGGCAGACTCTATTTCCAAGTTAGATACCAACTGCAGTAATTGTAGCAGCAGCCAATTTATGCAGGTTTATAAAGGCTTTAAAAACAGCAATGAAGACAGCAATTTAGGACAAAGAAAAAGGCAAACTCTATGGGGAAGGATGTTAAAAATTACTTCCAAAAATACGTATCCTTAAAGGAAGAGACACAAGTGCTTTCAGGTAAGGTGGGTAGAGGTCTAAGAAACAGACGGGTTCCTTCTAGGAAAAAGATCTACCAGCTCCACTGAATATACTGGTAATTATTTTCTCTTGATAAATTGCTCAGAAAAACTGTTAAGTTTCTCCAAGATTTTTCAAGGATTGCAAGCATATGTAAAAATATGGAAACACACAACAAATAAACTACCTGTTCTTGTTTACTGGAAGAGAAAGCCACAGATTTTGCAACCCAGATAAGAATGCTTGAAAAAAATCACTCTCTCATACCTTGCACATAGCAACAAAATGTCACCCTTTCTTAAAGGTGACCATGGCTGTCGAAGAAATCATCTGGCAAATGGAATATGTAGCTGCCTCTTCTTTTTTTTTTTTTTTTTTTTTTTAAATCAGAGCTGACCAACCAACCATTTCTGAAACTGAAATTCATGCTAAGTAACTACAAATGTTCATTCACTGCCAATGACTAAAAACACTCTGAGGACACCAAAACCCAACTAAAAACACAACAGGACACCAATTAAACTGATTTAATGACCCTTGCATCACACTAGGTATGTCTCCTAATGTGTATTTAATTGCTAGACTCGGTCTTTAAGTTGTGCCATATGCAGAGGTTATTTCTGTTAGCTGGTTAGATAAGGGCTGGAATTGAAAAGGACATTGAAGTGGGTCCAGAGGCATAGCTGATGAGAAGATTGAGAGGATCAGGGAAGAAAGTCTGGAACTGGCAGGAACAAACAGGAATTTTCACAGGCCTAAGGCCATTTGTGTTTGGCAGGAACAAGCTTTCGAGTGAAGACTTCATTTCACATAAAAATGTGGAGTTTTAGGGATTACTGCGCTTTGCCAGTAGGAAGGCATATATAGCCCCTTCTTTGTGGGAAACTATCTGCTTCTAAACAAACTCTTATGTACAGGAGTGGATCTGGAAAACAAAGAACAATTTTTACAACCAGTGTTCTCTAGTTGCCATCTGCACAGCACCAATGCAGACTGCAGCCCCACTGAGACATCTCCCCTCTCCTGCATTCACCAAAATTTTAAAACATTCTTTGCCTCTGGAGGAGAAAAAGCATTGTGCACGTGCTCCTTCTCACCTCAACCTCATCATTGTCTTATTTTGCTTCAACAATCCCAGGGATCAAATGCACAGGAACACAGCAGTTTTACATTCTGGATTATTTGGCTCCAGTGAATGAATAGCAGTTACCATTTGCCAGCTATCAGACACTGCCACTCAGGTATCTTTTCCTCAGCTGATTGCAAAGGTGACCAGAGCAGTAACACTTTGTCCAATTATACACTGTACTCTTCCTCAGAGGAATTCATACTCATAAGAAAATGTTTTGCTAAATATGTATTTATGTGAGAATATGCATATTCTCTCTTATGCATGCAGACAAATGCTGGCAGGTGAGCTATGTAACTTATAAACTCTCTGAACTACTGAACTACGTACGTAGTAACAGTTTGGAAAATCCAAGCCACACACATCAATCACATTAACTTTTTTATTAATATTTGTTTCAGTGGCATTTCAAATATTTTCTTCTCCCTGAGCAATCTTATCTCACGTGTCATCTGGTAGTAATTGTGACGAACAGCAGATGAAAAGAGGCAATATAAAAAGAGAAATCCAGTTTTGTACCCCTCCTAGGTAAAAACTGGAGAACAAATCCTTATGCAATTTTCCTTACACAGTGCCATATTCTCTGTGCTAATTTCACAGAACAAATGGTCATAATTCACTTTGTGTCATTACAAATGTATGATTTGTAAGGAGATGAGGGACTTTATAAATAAACATAAGCCACACAAGAAGAAAGAAGCAAATACCCCAAGGGCAAAGAAAATGGATTCCCTGGAGGGGGCAATTTTACACAGAGGTGGAGCTGTACTGGAAATACCAAGGATATTTCAAATAATAGCAAGCATGAGTGATTGCCTAATTGCACTGCGAGTTCCTTAAAGCCAATTTCACAATATGTGCAGATACATTTCGAGGGAGTGAGGTATTTATTGATTTTTGTTTCTAAACTGACACACAGTTTTGAAGCGCTGTGTTTTTCTTCACACGAAAGGCCTCAGCAGCTTTCAGCCGTAGCAGCTGCACCTCACCTTTCCAATACTGCAAGAAATGATGATATTCCAGTTTTAGTAAGAGGAGGCTTGGGGCCTTGGATGTTTCAGATCAGACACAGGGTTTTCTCATTCTGTGAGACTGAAAAAAATTAAATACTTGTTCCATTCTCATACATGACTTTCAGCAACATTTTATCCAACTGTAAGATCAAGACCAAAATTAGTATGTGAAGGTTTTTTCCTCTGTGTTTTCATAACTGACTTCAGTATTGGAACACCCAGCTGCTAGCTCAGGTGAGAGCAACCATTTCTCAGATATGTTTTATGTTTCAAAATATGGCTGCATTTTCTTTTGAGTGAAGCTATTCCTTCTCTTGTTTCTAATGTGCTTTATTTGCTCTGCTCGTGCTTGCTCTGTGGTTTTCTCTGCCAAAGGACTGCAGGCAGGAAGGCAAGAGGGTAGAAAGAAGGGCAGGGTCCCCACAGAACTGTGGATAGCAGCTGAACTCTGGGCAAAGAGCAGATCTGTGCCTCTGAACTCCATCTCCCAGCACCTGTATGGTGATGTAAGGTGTGCAACTATCTTAAAACAGAGATGACATTTTAAAGAAGTACTAACCATGGGTGTATAATCTTACCTTTGGCTTTCTTTTGAATTCTACCTTACATATTTTACTGATTCAGCTATGAAAGCACAAAAAGAATTATTTAACAGCAGTTTATCACTCAAAAATATACACTAGCCTACACATACTTCAAAGCATCTTTATGTGTTCTAAACTAAAGTCTTTGTCTGACTTATGTGCACTTGCACATGGAAAAAAATGTGAGTATGAAAAATGGCAAACTCCTCAAACATCAGCTCTTTGTGTTAGTTCCAGCACTGATGACAGCAGCCAGTCTCTCTCCCTGCCAGAGCCAGTGACCCAGCACTGCTACGGAAGTGTGACCTGTGTTCCATTGTGCTCCATGCCCCAGGAACAAAAATGCCAGCTCCGCTCTGACTGCAAAAATCTCTATTACTACTGATGTAAATTAATAGAGAGAACCTAGGTGGGTTCTGCATGATGTGGCTTTTGGCTAATAACATGTAATTACATATTAAAGACAGTGGATCTAGAGGTTCACAAGAAAAAGTAAGAACGAATGCCTAATGTATGTATTTTTTTTCTTTCTCTACAGCACTTTTCACACTGTGGCCACTTTCCAAGAGCCCAGCTTGCCAAACAGGCTGCATCAAACCCAGAGCCCATGCTGCTGTTCAGCACAGTGAAAAGTCACCTGAACCAAGGTCATCACACAGGTAACTCCATGAACACTGTGAAATGAACCTCACCTCAAGAGTTTACAAATGCAGAGATCAGTGCAGAGTTTGTGTCTGCTTGACTGCTGGACCACTGCTACACCTGAACCACACTTCTCCCAACTCAAATATGAAAAAGTAAACAGGAAAAGTACCCTGTGCAAGACACAGGGACATACAAGGTCAGTGCTGAGCTTCAGAAGCAGAACTGCAGGAGCAGTGATTTATAGGCAGCTCCTGCTGATGTTTCTAATTGCTGGAGTCGAAATTATGTGCATCCTTCACAGCAGTAGCTAGCATGTAAAATCTCTTCTCCTTTTCATCTGCTAAAGCTCAGCCAGCATACCTGTTCATGGGGCTCATTAGTCTGTGCTACAGATGTTGCCAGATAACCTTGAAAATAAAATTACTGTGGCTGAGCCCTGCTCTCATTTGTTTGGAGCAGTTAGAACTTGTGCACTTCCTTCAAGCTGTACCTCTCAGCAGGGTGTTCAGTACATCATCTTCCCACAGTTCAGGGTGGCTTGTTTTCTTCAGCATTTCCTCCACAATCATTTGGTTTACAGGCACAGAAAAAATAACCTTTTGTTTCTGCCATTTGCCTACTCTTTGGTAGAGACAGACATTATCAGTAATATCTATCATAATGTCCAAGTAAGGAAATGTACCCAGTAGATGCTTCTTTACCATTTTTAAATAAGCTACATGGTATCTGAACAGTGAGATAAATGCCATGCACATTTATCAGCTAACATAGTCACTTCCCATAGTCCTCTGGCTCCATAAAGCCATTTGCTCATCAATTATCCTAACTCACCTTCAAACGAGAAATTAATAAACCTCACAGGAAGACAAGTCACTTTTCCAGAGCATGATAAACTCTCAACTTTTCTTTTAAAGTGAGGGTCAGGACTGAGGAAACTGTTGGAGATGAAAGACCATTACAGGTGTCTGCCTTCTGTGCATCTGATGCACGAACCTTCAAGCTCAATGAATCTGCTCACTTGACAGGAACAGGGAATGGAGGCACCTAAATGATTTCCAGCAATCAGGTTTGAATTATGGCATGTTGTTGCACTCAAAGATCAAGCTACGCTTTCCTTCCTGTTACTTGGATTGCTACCAGACAAAGGTCTCACATGATAAATGCAATCTGCCTCTTCCTCCTAATTCCCACCGGGCCCACAGTTGCAGTGAAGCATCCCAATGCCACTGTGGGGGTGTGTTATGGATGTCACTTAGGGCACATGCTGAGGACAACCACTGTTTAACAGCCTCTTGAACTGGAATTCTGTGACCTTCATACTAATTCTGGTCAGAGTTAAGAAGTCTGTGTGGCACACTCACAATCCACCAGTTCTGTTTCTCTGACTGCACACTCTGGATGTGTGACTACTGCTGTCAATGCTGACAGGAAGACAGGACAGAAATCACAGGAGACATCAATTACTTACTGGAGAGTAAAGCCAAACCCAGCTGTGAGAACAGGACCAGGTTTTCCTTGGCCCACAAACTCTCATTAACTCTGTAAAACTGCATAAATATTGGAATACTAATCAGACCTGGACCCTTAAGACCACATAGGTTTGCTTTTATGGTCAGAGTGACTTTTATTATAAGACCAAAGGCCCAAAATTATAAAGAAATGCATGAAAGTATACTTCCCTTCAGTCAGTTTTATAGACAACAGAACACACTGAGATTGGTGATAACAGAAATTCTTCCTTTGTGGAACTGACTAAATGCCAGCATCACCACTGCATTTCAAATGATATTAAGATCAAGGCAATCCAGATATTTTTGATTAAGCCAAAACATTAGCGATACTTCTCCTAACCAACTTTTCACAAAAGGAAATTCTCCAGAAATGCTTTGAAATCAGACATCAAAGTCAGAACAAAAAAGAAGACATTTCAGAGCAGTAATAGGAAACACACAGAGAAACCTACAAAAACATGTCATTCTATCTGTTGCTGCCATGTGTTTTACAGCGCTGCGGGTCAGCCAGCCCAGCACACCGCGTCCCGCCTCGGCTGCAGGGAGGGGGGAACAGCTGGAGGGTTTTACCTGTCAAAGGAAGGCTTTTCTCCACAGTCAAAGGCATCCTGCAGCTCCTTGACGAGATTAGCCTGCCCAGGCAGTCGGAAGAGGCCTTCTCCTTCAGCCCCCGCTGTCGGATGAAGTCCACGCACTGCTCCACCAGCATGGGCGCCAGGCGGTTCCCATAGCGCTTCTCGTAGCGACAGTGTCTTCCAGCTTCTGCCCAAAGATACCTGCGCCCAAAAGAGAGAGAGCTTGGACTCAGCTGAGCACCATCAACACATCTGAGGAGCCCACAGCCTTCTCTTACCACCCACAAAATCTGCAGGTCATTTAAATGCCTGGACAATTAACTTACTACTTTCTTAAGAATAAAATGCTCGATTTCACCATTGACGCTCTTCTGGAAATACAGCGGTGACATATTTTCCAACAAGGCTCAAAAACATTATTTAAAATAAAACATTGTAAATTATCTGCAAGACCACAGGCACAGAAAACACAGAAACAACACATTTTCTGTCACAAACCTTCTGATTCAAAAGCAATGCATATCTCCATCTTTTTTGGTTAATGCCCCTGTTATTAAGTACCCCCTGTATCAGTTCCAAAGACATATAAACATTATCTGTACACATGGAGGGAGAAATATTTATAACGTAACTCAGCATTTTGTCGCTAATGGATGAAATTATTTTGCTCTCCAAATAGACAATGATAAATCCTTTATGTGTCACCAACTGCATTGTCTCCATCTGCTTTAGCAGTAATAAATTTTGTGTAGGAAAAGAACTTCCTGATATGAAAGGTGAAATATGTCAGATGAACTGCAGGAAACCTGAATTTGTCCTTAAGCTCAGAAGAAAATGGAGGGTTTTTTGACAGAACTAATTTCAACCCTGATCTGAGGGCAGCAGTGCTACCACTGGAACGACAGCTACTCTTTACAGCTTATTTTGCCTCTCCTTTCAAAGCCCAGAGCAGCACAATAATGTTCAGGCATGTCATCTGTGCTGGAAGCTCTCTCCTGAGACCCCCTCTTGCTGAACAGAGCTAGGGCTGAAGCAAGGCAATCCAATTTCTATATATAGCAAGACAATGAACAGTTCTAAGGCAGTCATGATCAGAAATTAAAGACCAAATGACTACTTCGCCTTTGCAATGACGTACACTGTAAAGTGTAAAAAAAAAAGAGGCAGCAAATTGTGCCCTTCACTGAGCACACTGTTCCTGCTGGCTTAAAAATATAAAATATTCAACAAGAAAAACAGAGTTGTTTTGGTTTGCTTTTTCTAAAAAAAGCCCAAAATTGGGCTAGACAGCTTTTAATTTTGACCTAAAAACTCAAGGCACCCATACATTACAATTCAGATTGAAGCATGCATCCAGATAACCTTTCATGTGTACATTTTTCCTGTAACAGAAAGGGAACTTACACCTCACTTGTTGGTAGGACAGCTGCCTTGCAAATGCTCAAGGATGTAGGGCGAGTCTCAAGTTAACCAGAAGGTCTGGGGTTTGCAGTTAAAGGCAATTATTTTTACTGTAGCAGAGGAAATAACTGGAGAGAGTAAATGATGGCCTGCTAAGACATCCAGAGAGTCTCTGAGATGCAGTGTATTCTGTGATTTCCATGGTACCCACACTTGGGGATGCCAAAACCAGCAGTAGGTAAGGTGAATGAACATCACACAGTCACTCCTTAATAGTTCTCTTTTCTTCATGCAGTACAAAACCCAAAGCCCAACAATTGGCAGTTAAAGAAGGAATTTTTATCATTTCAGAGTCAAGATTAGAAGAATGCTGACAGATGTAGCATCCACAAAGCTCAGGGCCTTGAGGCTGGCAGAGGAGCTAAGTATGCCAGGTATGTTTTTTTAATTCTTGCATACCTTCCTAACCTTCCAAAAAGTGATTATGGGGATGGGAGGAGTATTCATTGAACTTGTGTTGCCTGTATTTTTTCCAAGTTAAGAGTTGCAGCTGGTTGACACAAAGAAAATCCTCAAGTCCTTCCAGGTGCTACACTCTCCTTGTCAAAGGAGTGGAATTAAGGAGGAAGGTTCACTGAAAGTCAGTTAAGGAATCTGTGTGATTATGGGAGTCTGGGGATTTCAAAGCTGTTAATATACGAGAAGGCTGCACTTCAGTGCCCCCCAGTCTGCCCCTTCTCCCAGCTGAACAAGCCCCATTTTCTCTGCCTCTCCTCAAAGGGCAAGTGTTCTAGCTCCTCAACCCCTTAGTGATCCTTTGCTCAACACATGTTAGTATTATCTCCACCTCCTGGTTTTGGTAGGTTTTGGTTTGTTAAAGGACACAATGTTTAGAATATGACCCAAAAAACGTTAAGCAGAAGATACTTTCCTCCTTCTGCTAGCTCTGCTCCTGCTGATACTGCCCAGACCTCTGTCAAATCTCCCTTGCTGCCAGGTCCACTGCTGGCTCATGTCCAGCTCACTGTTCCCTGGGGCACCCAGGTCCCTTTCCCAGAGCTGCTTCCCTGGGGTTATTCTTCTTAGGTGCAGGACTGGGCCACCCTGCTCCAGTCTGCCCTGTGAACATGCAGCCTAAGCCTCCTTGCAAGAAGGCATGAGAAGCCCTGGTTTTAAACACAAGGCCTTTTGCCTCTTTTTAAACAAAATATGAGAGGATATTCCAATTATACCACTGGAATGTGCACATAAGTACAATTCATGCCCACTGACAGTACGATTAGCAGGAATAAGCTTTCTCCTACTGGCTATATCTTCTTCTCACCATGCTAATGTTCTTTAATCAGTAATGTGCATATTGCAGCTTCCAGTTGTAGGAGAAAGTTCTGAGACCTACCAGAGTGCTTTGGAACTCCTATTAGTAATCACACTACAGTCAAAATATATCACTTTCTATTAACACATTTTTTGGATGCTGCCTTTTTTTTTAATTCATTTTGAAATTGGTTTTCAAAGCACATCTAATAGATAATGAATAAAATCAGAATAAGGGCAGTATTTTGTGCAGTGGGAGCAAAACCCCTTAACATATTATATTAATTTCCTGATGCACCACAACACAGAATGTACTGAAAATAAGTGGAAACCAGAAAGCACTAAGATGTCTGTAACTGGAATTAAATGCTATTTTTCAATTTGTTTGGCATTGGAATTAATCTCAGGCAGGCTTGGGTTGGTGTCTAAGTGTAGGTTGAACAAGATTCTCCAAAGGAAGCATTTCCTCCACCTAACAAACATGGAACACTGCACCAGGCAGTGTTTGGCCATGAAATGAATCAGTCATGATAAGCCTGCACAAATACTGACCTGAAGTTGTAGACTTGCTGCTGCCTTATGGCAAAGGACACTCTGCTGCCAGGGGCAGAAGGGGCAGAAAGTGACAACTCTGCCTCCACATCATGTTGCCATAGCTTCTGCCTGGCTCATCCTCCTTCTGGTGTCTCCTGGGTAAGGTGTACTTTCCTCCACTGCCCCTCCCTAATGCTTTTATCCCCTCTCATGCCACAACTAACTGCTACAGAGATGCTGCAGATGAACACTCTACAAGCATTAAGAGGCTGACTCTTTGGAAGCAAAGGCATTCCTGTAAAAACTGCAGTACCATAATGTTTGGCAGAGAAAATGATGAACACTATCAGCTATAACTGGTAGCTACTTGCACCTCCTTCAAAAAGAAGAAAGGAAAAGACAGTCCAAGTTATGGAGATGAGATTATGACCAAAATCACGGAGATATTTTCAAATGCTGTTTCTTACGAATAAACTTCTACTGCTAAACAAGAATATCTCTGTTGGAGAAGAAAGTAAAAGACAGCCCTCATAACTCATGTTGTAAACCAAACTCAAGTGGCTCCTCCTAAATCTCAACGTCTCCAAAATCCAGAAATGCACAAGAGCTGACCTGTGGCTTGGTTTATCCTTGGGATAGAGTAGCAGAGGAGAAACAAATCAACAAGAAACCATGAGATTCAGAACAGCACAGGTTTGGATCCCCCACAGCTGGTGGAAGGCAGGGAAATGCACAGGATCCAGTTCTGACCAGTCATTAGATGTAATCAGCAAAACTGCTTTTTCAGAGAGCCCTTGCAGGTCTGTAAAGCTACATCCAATTAAGCCAAGATCACGCATAACATCAAAGAGGAAAATCACATGCTAGAAAAAGGCACGCTGAACAGTTATTCATTAACTAGAACATTCCCGTGGCAGAAGTTTTGTAAACACTTTGAGAAACTGAGTTTCCATGCTTAACAGATACCCAGAAACCTTATGAAAAGCAGCACAGTGCTATATACAAATTCTGCATATGTCTTCTCAAGAGCTGTGGAAGCACTGTGGTTATTTTTCATGGTACACAGTTACAGCTAGAGAATGGCTTTAAAATCTAAGAATACCATTTGTCAATGATTCCCTCAGCTAACTGAACACAAGCAGGTACCACATCTAAAGTCCATGGACTTCTGATTCAGGAGGAAAAAAGGGAGAAAAATCTAGGTGGCCATTCTGCCACTTTGCTCCATAAGGAATGGCTTGAAATAAGGAGTATCTCAAAAAGGCCCACCTGCCACTCTGGATCTACCACAGCACACACATGGAGTGAGTCAGAAGCTTCAGACAGCAAAGGGCACTGAGGGCTGATGTTTTCCTGGATGGGCCACACCTGTACATGGGCAGCAAAGGACCAAGGGATCCTGGTGCTTCCAAAACAAGTCTGGTTTCATGGGCTGCACTGATCAGAAAGGGTCAGTTAAGGTTAAAGAAACTAATCTCAGCTTAGAATCTGGATGCAAATTTTAAACAGCTCTTCATTCTTCATCAGTAATTCATTGACAGTAAATAACAGCTCAGATGAATGGCTTTCAGCAGCAGGGCTGGGAACAAAGGTCCTGGAATAACACAAAGAAGTGGCTGTCATGGCCACATAACACCTAATAACGAGTTTTTAATTATTATTTCCCATCAGCTTTCTGCTCAGATGTTCCCCAGCAGTAAGTGCTGTTTTCAGTGGATCAAAGGGATTATTTTCTTCTTCTCTACAGAATTTTGTAATCTACAGGAGAGGAAAAAAACCCACCAAAACCAGTGGTAGCAGAATTTTGTTCCTGCATGAATAATTTTCTTCTCTTCAAGACTTCTCCCAACCCGAGTCAGTGTGATGCTGGCAGTAGAGAAGGGTAAGATAAACTCTCACCCTGGAGTTTAGAACATCTGCACACCCCAATAACCTGCTTGCAAAAACAACTCTGATCTAAGAGCAGAATTAGATACAGGAAAGGAAAGGAGACAATCTTGAAAACATCACCAGGAACTTGTCACAGTTGATGACACCAGAGCCTGCACTATTTCTCTGGCCACAGCCAATGCTACCTCCTTCTCCACAACTCTGCCCACCCAAATTCACCACATTATTGAATGTTCTCACCATTGCATGAGATACTGCCACCTCCTCAGATACTGCTTTCCCCACTGACCCTGCACGTTCTCTATGGAAGTTCCCGTGGTGGCACTTAAACAGAGAGCATCTGCTTCAAGCTGGAATTTAAAGATGTTTGGCTCTGCCTCTGTTCAGATGCTGCCCTCTGAGCTTTCACTTCTCCTAGGACATGACCCTCAAACCCCAAAAGTCTGGCATCTCATTTTTTGGTGCCAATCACAATGGAACTTTGATCTGGATTTCCAGGAAGGGTTCTATACCTGGTATCACTGGTGAAGATGATGTCATGATTCTCTCATATTTCTTCCCATGAGTAGCCAGTGGTTTTCCCTGCTGATTTTATTTTCTGCATCATGCTGCACAGCTTAGATCTAATTGATCTGCTTTATGTAATTATGGATTAGGTTTACAGAAGGCCAGTTTTGCCTTTTTTTTATACTTAGGTATACAATCTGCAAATGAAGTTGCAATAATTTGGTAAACCAGTTAACAAGACAAGTGTAGTTAGCCTAATGTGCCAGTGCCACCACAGTAAGGGCTTGACTGAGTCCAGTTAATGTCCATCTTCCTGCTTACTTCAGTGGGACACACACCAAGGTAAATACATGCCCCAGTACTCTGCAGCTCTGATTTAGGGACCTTGACAGAAAATGTATATAAGAAAGCAACCAAAACATTTTACCCAGAGGAAAGCAAGTTATCAGCATCACCTCCATCACTCTGTCCTCTGCCCCAAGTGCTGCTGCTTCACTTGGGAGTTTTAGACATGGAGAGCTTTTGTATCAGAACATATGGGGGAAGAATCAACAGCTGAAGCTCTTCTTGGAGCAGCCAAGGCTGTACCCTGGCACAAAGGCAGCTGTCTGCAAAATTGCCAGCTAATCCTTTATCCAACTTCCAAACGTTTCTCAAATCGTTAAGGGTATGAACGGGGCCCAGGCAGCTCTGATTCACACCGACACCTTGAAAGGCAGCACACATGCACATCCTCCTGGCCAGCCTCCAGCAGGACTGAACTCCAGCAACCAAGGGCTTGGGGAGGGGGGCACAGGGGGCAAACAGCTCCCAGTGCTACCCCAGCTGCAGGTGATAGCTGATCTCTGCAGCAGTTCTGCAGTGAGCCCCTGGCTGGCTGTGATCCTTCGTTCCAAGACATCGCCCCTGCCTGCCTGCTCGCCAGCCCTGGAAAGCAATGATGTCACTACACTGCTGCTGAGGCTTGGGAGCAAAGAGCTGCCTGGTCTTGCGAGAGGGCAAACTGGCAGCACGGAGGAACAGCTGAGGAAGGAGCAGCAGAAGAAGGTGACAGGATTTGTATAAGAATCTGTGTAATTTATATATACTATTTGTATAATTTGTAAAACCATTTCTCACGCTTCAGAAAAACACAGTTTAGCCCTTTCACTTGGATTTCTCAGTCCAGCAGAGATTTTAACACAGCACGAATATCCATTCTCTTCTTCCCCCGCATGAAGTTTTTGTCCTTGTCATGGAAACAGTTTCTCCCCACCCATCCCAAGTGCCCCAGCACTTTACTATCACTCATCCTATCTCTGTCTCAGACATGTGTTTCCCTTCCAGTGCTTTCAGCTGACATATTATGACATCCAGCCTCCTCTTTGCCCCCTCATCCCGAGTATTTCCACGCTCTGCTTCAACAGGAGTACGTGCAATGCGAACCAAAACTGGCTATAAACCTCTCTGTGCAGCAGGTGAAAAGGCAAATGCAGGCTGCAGGGCAGCACGATGAAGTGGCAATGCAGCCCTTGCACCAGGACAGTGCACTGTAAGAGCTACACTTCATTCCACCAGAAACCTCTGAAATTAAGGACTCAAGCTTCTGCACAGATAAACATCCATCACCTTGCTTTGCTCCCTCTCTTCTCCCTCCCTCCTCCCACACAGACAAAATGCAAATAGAAACTCTTTTTCCTGATGTTCTGCCAAACAGGCAACTCAGAGCATCACAGGTCTAATTCCCTCAGTGTTCTCACTCGATTCTGCTCAGAGGCACTGCAATAATCTTGTCTCATTCCACCTCATTCCTGCATTCATGGGCTATTATGTAGAGGAGACAGTATCCGCTGGCCAGCTACAAACAAACGAACAAAGGAGTAAATAAATCATTCGTGGAATGTTGGCATCTGCATTGTTTCATGCCTTTTGTTTTCTCGGTGCTCTCATCTGCCCCTGCACACAGAGCCCCCTTGACTTCTCTCAGAAGCCATGGCTTCACCAGCACAGCAGAACACAGCGACGGAGCACACCTACCTTTGCGGAAACTAAAGCACCGCTTAATTCTCCTGTAAGTAGTTTTGGGAATGAAGGGAGCTGCTGCTAAGGCTCCTGGGCTGCGGACTCCAGCATTTCTGTCTTCAGGCATCATACAGGCCAGAGCCCCCGCGTCCCTCCAAAGCTCTCCTTTACCAGCAGCATCCAGGCAAAACACCACAATTACTCATCGCTACTGACTGCTGAGGAGTTTTTGTAACAGTGTATTTTCCTCTGGAGCTAGGAGATTTGTGGTCTTCTAGATCTTGGGTAGGGCTTGAAACGATTCTGATGTTCTCTTCCCTGCTTCAGTTTGGCTTTGGGGAACAATTTCTTTCCACCTATTTCCTTTCGTTTCTTTTATTTCCTGCAGTGAGATAACTGCCTATTATGCAATGTCACAACAAAAGAGTTTCAGCATAAAGATGTATCTTCCATTCAAACAGAAGTGCCTGCACAGATGGGGAGGGAGAAAGACCTCTTCCTCCCGGCTGGAACAGGAGGCTGAGTGGCAGAGACTCTCAATTCCTCAGCACTCTGCGGTGTGCAAGGGGAAAGAGAAGAACAATACCAAAAAGGCCACGGAAGAATCCTTCAGGATACAACACTCCTTGCTGGCACCCTTCCTTTCTGCGACTGAGAAGCAAAAATAACAGTCCCTTCGCCCGAGAGGCTCTTTGTCCATACCAGATTCCTCTCAAAAAGTCCTTTTATGCGGCCAGCTCCTCGTGTGATGCTCTCACGGGCTTCTCGCTTGTTTTATTGCCTTCCAACTACCAGGAGCTCTCCTGGGAGAGGCGCGTCAGATGCGGCAGCGGCGCATCCTTGCCGGCAGGATCCCGGGAGCTGCTGAGGAGCCCGTGCCTGCAGCGGGGATGCTGTGGCAGAGCCGGCAGCGGCAGGGCCGGCAGCAGCAGGGCTGTGCTGCTCCCCGCCTGCCTGCAGCAGGTGCGGGGCGGACGCGGCGCGGCAGCCGCAGCGCAGGTTTGTGTCTCCTCGGGTGACTTTGAGTTGACTTCAGGCGCCTGTCATGTGCGGCGCCTGGGAGAGCGAGCAGGCTGTGCCTGGCTCCTGCAGGAGGTGCCAGACCTTACACTGCTACCCCTGCTAAAATGCTCATGCTCCTTCTCGCGTCCTCCCTCCCCACACCCCCGCCCCCCCTTAGTTGCAGGCTCTGTAAAAAATTGCCTTTTTAATCTAATCAGGAAGGGAATTTCATGTGCAAACAGGCATTACATGGCCCTGCCTCATTTACATTTCTTTTCCCTTTCAGATTTTTCTTTCCACAGTCACCTTATTCTTCTGGTACAAAAAACAACCTGTTTCTGATGAGCTTAGCAGATTCCCACCTGCCCCCCTCCCACCTTCTCCTTCTAGCACAGGTTAACAAATAACAATTTAATGATAAGGTTAATCATTTACAGAGCTCCTCGCTCTGGTACCAGGAGTCCTCACCCACTGCCAGACAAACTTTAAATATGAGTGGCTCGGCAAGGCTTGTACACATCCGCTGCACACACACACACACATCCAGAGCTTACTTACAATGCTAAAAAGAACCAGAAAATTCACATGTTACTCAGAGTGGCACTTGACTTGTGTGACACCAGGCAATTGTGGTTTACCATTAAGTACTGAAATTCAGGAAGCTGATATAAACCTAGTGTTTTGATTAATCAGCTGTCTGAAATAATTCTGTGTTGCAAAGTAATTACTTGTTACTGGCTAGTCATCCTCGTGTAATTGCAACTTTCCTGCATCTTTTTTACGGCTATTGTAATATGTAAAACCATTCTTAACTTTGGCAGCTACAGATCATAAAGGCAGGCTTTTAAGAAATCTTCAGTCAGAAGTGCCTGTCTTAAGAACGGCCAGACTGTTGCAGGAGCTGTAGCAACATCCACATAGCAAAGGATAACAAAAATATGAGCGTGTCTGGCCAGTCATCATTACTGAACAGTTAAAAGGATTTATTTACACTTGTTAAGATAGCTCTGACTATCAAATAGTTAATAAAATGGGCGACACACTGGAAATTCGGTTGTTAATGGTGACACATCCCAAGATACTACCTTTGCCTTGTTATCACAGTCAAACCCTCTCCATGAACACTATACCCGAAATTATGTTCCAGCTATTTTTGCTTTTTTCCAGGGAGTTAACTGTTTGCTTCCCAATACAAACAACCCTGAATCAGTATACTTGCTCAAGAAACCCAAAAAGAAAAATAAGAACATACTTCAAAGTGTTTGAACTACAAATGAATTGAAAAGGTAATGCAAGGATTGCACCCCTCCAGTTTTATGCAAATCAGTAAGCAAAATCCTCAGCGAGGTGCTTCCCTCAGTAACTGGCATTAAACATTCCTACAACAACGACGGTGTCCTGAGAATTTTCTTGGTGACTGGAAGGATTCCCAGCTGCAAATCAGAAATAGCTCTTGCCCTATAAAAGCAAATGAGGAGCTGGTGAAGAAAGCACAGGGTCAGGACTTGAGAGATTTGGTTTCTATTTGTAACCCTCTCTTCATTGACTTGGGCTAGAATTTCGTTCCAACTAATGGCAGCTCCCTGCCTGTGACAAGCAGAGACACCTCCACTTGCAGGAGAACAGCCAGGCTGCCTTTCCTTGTTATCTGCCACAGAAAGATACTGTGCTGCAGGAAGCCAAGTGCAAAAATCCACACAGATACTCTCTTTGAGAAGTCCACTTCTGCTAAGCCTCCAAATGTATTACTGCCACAGCAGCTTATGCTGCTACTGGACTGGAGTAGGAGAATGTTGAGGAGCTCGACACAAGGCCCTGCTTTCTGAAGAGAAAGCTGGGGATGGGTGTCATCTTTGTGCTGTATAAAAACCCAGGTTTCTCACCTAGCCTAATTACAGAAGACTGTGCTACTCATACCTTCCCTTGCCCACACCAATTCCATATACCTGTACCAGTTCATGCCTTTTAAGACAAACCTTTCACTTTATGAGTTTTGGGGTTTTTTGATTTTTTTTTAATTTTTTTAAGCATTCTAAGACCTACATTCCAGATTCAGGACTGTGCCATCTTATTCAACATAAAGGGCCAGAATGCCAGTGACATGACTGCTTTGCACCATCTTCCAAGGCACATTTCCCCAGGAGAAGCCAGTCATGTTCCAGAGATGCTAGGCAGGCTCTAGCTGACCAAGCCCCTCAGTGCAGCCCACCAATGAGGCCAAAGTCCTCTCCTAAACACTGTGTGACCTGAATGAAGCACAAAGGAAGATGAGTGGCTTACAAGAAAAGTTTTCTTTAAAACTTCCAGTAGTCTCTCCCTCTTCCCTCCTGTGTTCTACCCAGCAGTTAGAGAAAAAAGTCAGCAATAAGAGTTTCCAGTGATAACTGCAATTCTGATCGTGAAACAGCACAGACAATCCTGCCCTCCTGACTTTTTTCCAGCAACTTGCAGACAAGAATAACCATTTGCTGCAATACAGGTGGTGTTCCACTGTAGGAAAATATTTCTTTCCCCAGACTCAGAGATTTGAGAGCTCCAAGGAACAGACTGATTAGCATACAGACGTTTTGTGCAAGTGTATCAATCATCCTCATATTGTAATTTAGGTATTATCACCAGAATAGTAATGATGACAATTATTACAATAATTTGCAGCCCATTCAACATAAGAGAGCATTTTAAAAAGACAACTAGACTCCCAACGATAAATTTTGGTCCAGTACTACTGAAATCACTGGAGATGCCAATCAAATTCCCACACTGCTAGTGCTAATATTCTGAGGCACAGCTTTATATAATACTATTACTGGTCTTAGCTGTCACTGGCAGGAGAACTGCTGACAGCTTTTGGAACAGGCATTTAAGAAACACCATGGATGGTTTTTCAGCTGGTGACCAAAGGAATTACCCTGCCTCTCCCCACAGGAAAGGCGATTTCATCCAAGACCAACCTTCTGTGAAAACTTCCCCTCACACTATCATGTGCTATCCTCACCAAGGGAAGTGGTTCCAGACAGTTCAAAGCCTTCTAATTCTGCCCTCTGCGAGGAAACATGTTCACTCCACTTTTCTGGAAAGATCTGGCCCATTCTCCTCTTTATTTCCAAACTCTGGCTGTGACTCAGAGAGAACAGCAGAAGCCCTGTGAGTGTCTGTGAGCACTGCATGTTCCCTGGGTGACTCACCTCCTCCGAAGGGTGCCCAGATAACCCTGCGGATGGATCTCACCCAATCCTCCATGTCATTCTGCGTGCTCGCCATGAGGAGGTAGGTCTCATGATTGGCTGTCATCCGCTCCCGCTCTCCTCCTGCAAGACAAGACAATTGCACTCAGAGACCTTTTCCTTCCCTGCCCGGGCAAGCTGCTGCCAGTCTGACTGCTGGAAGCTCCACGGCAGGCAGACATGGATGCTGTGCAGTGCAGTGCTTGCTGTCAGACATGGCATGAAAAGAAGGTCCTGTAAGTACATTCCCCATGAGACAGTGAGAAGCTGTCATGCTTCCAAAAGGAAATGAGAGGATAAATGTCATCAGTAAACAAAAACAGCCCCATGCTGTTCCAAGAACCACAGGGGCCCACACTAATCTGTAACTCGATACATGCACTGGAAATTTTGCAGCAGTTACTGTACCACGATGGAGAGAATACAGGCACAGACTCGATAAGGGAGCTCTGAGCAAGTGGGGATGACTCCATTCTTATTTTCAGGAACACGCTGTGCCACACTCAGGGCAGTAACACTCGATACACCCCAGTGCTGCTGTGACTCCCTAAGGAGAAGGCAGAGGGCACGGTACAGCCCGCTGCCTTGGATGGGTCTGATGAGGATTAGACTAAGAGGCAACACTCCACCTTTTTATCCTTTCTTTAAAGGATGCACCCACACTTAGAAGATCAAGCCCAGAACTTGGCTTGCCACAGCTCCATGTTTTCAGACTTAGAGTACTGTTTCATCTCCGTTCTAAAAGGCACCATGTTAGTGCAAGGGCACTGGGGATTCAAAGCACCTTTCCAGCACTGCAACATGCCAAAGCCTTCCAGAAAAAGAGTGGCATTTTGACACCCTTTCACTGAGCCAAGGGCATACATGAGTCCTTCACACACAAATGCAATGCACCTAGAAATCCTGTCAGTCCTGTATTCACATCTTTCCAGCTTCTTACATTCCCATTTTTTATCCTAGCGATATCTAAAGTAAATATCTCTGCTCATTACAGCAGGAATACAGCTCCTGGAAGAGTGCCATGCTTAGTGCTGGGCATTTAAACAGCTAGGTGTTTAAAGAGAAATTTCTTAAGGACTAGAAAATCCTGGCACAAGGATTCTGAATTAATCTACTCCTGTAGACCACACTTTACAGAACTAGGACACACAACTGCAAAAGGGACTTAACTGAAACTTGATGAATGCAAAGGTCAGACATTGGCAGATTCTACTGAAAATTTATTCTTAAGGATTGCATCGCTATTCAAAACTTATTTTTTACCTTGGAGGTAAACAGAGATTGCAGTTTTCTATAGTCAAAATTCAGCCATTCATATGCCCTATGTTCCCTAAAAAGGCATCAAAATGCTGAACTACAGTATTTTAGACCATACCACAGTTTAAAAGACTAAAGAACACTGCTGCTTTTTTTTTTCCTAAGATACAGTAAGGATGAACCTACGTTAAGTGTCAATACTAGAGAAATAGCTATTTTTATTTTTTTTTTTTAATTTTTTCAGTGACTAGCCCAAGGTCAAAACATGGATCTTATTTCTGTGCTATGTTCCATCCTTTTTACTACAGAGAATGAGGGTATGGGGACAGGGAAGCATCAGAATCCTAGACCTTAGCACTCCGCACCAACCCTGCCCCACAGAAAACACACAGTCAGGCCCTGGCAATTTGCTCCCTGTTTTTACTTTTTACAAAGCCATTTTAACAAGAACAGGACAGATCTCTCATTCAAGGACAAAAAGGAGACATGATACCATCTTCAGTTTACTTCAACAGGCCTATTTCACACATCATCTAGAGTTCTCACCCTAAAAGGACCAAAAAATAAGGATAGAAGCATAAAACCTCAATATATTCTCACAGCTATTAAATATAATAGTAATAAATACCATATAGAGAAAAAAAATTCACCACAATTGAGTCCTTTCTGTAGCTTATAAAACCTGAAAAAAAAATTGTATTATCGTATTGCACAGTAGCTCCTTTTAATTTCAGTGGACTAGGATCTTGCAAGCTGCCACATAAAAAAAGACAAAAAAGCCATGCATAAACATAATATCCAGGAATCCAGGGGAAAAAAAAAAAAAAGAAAAAAGAAAAAAAAAAAGTAGTGACATGATTTTCTTCACTGAAGAGACAACAAAAAATATGACATGTGATGGTTCTCTCAGGTGCTGCCAGATTGATCCACATTCTTTTAATAGCCTGCATATTTAAATCCAACAGATTATATAATACTTACTTAGTAGATGATGTAGTATTTACCAAGTTATCGTGCTATGACAAATTGGAGGGTGTTCTCCAGATAGAGTGGATTAATCCCAGAAGTCTAGCTAGCTTATTTACAGTGTGAATTCCAGAGCAGTACTTCAGCTCAGGTAAACACCCAGTGAGCCAATGCACAATCAGCCTGATTTTGCAGAGAAGGAAAGCATAATATTTGCTCACATTACCTTGTTATGAGAAAGTGAAGCTTTCCTAACAGAAAGAGCTCTGTCATTTTACAACAATTTTGGACCTACTTTGTAATTCATATCCCTCTCCTTCACAACACAACACTGGATCTTGCAGGGTCCTCCTACTTGTGTGTTAATGTAGATATTATTCATTAATTAAAGCCTCATTAAAAGTGGGGTTTTTTGCAGTGTTTTACTGCAAATGTTATCTTTTAGTGAGACTACATTTTAAATGCAAAATTTACATGAAGAGACAAGAGGAAATGACCATGATTTGGGAAAGTCAGCTCAGATAAGAAATATCAGAAAAACAGAAATAGATTTAGGACCTTTCTGAATCTTCACTAGGTCTGCAGGACACTTGAAAAACATTGTTTGGAATATCCACTTTCATTCTTTTTTCCTTTTAATACTTTTGTTATGATTACAATGAAGCATGAGTAGATCACAATCTCCAAAAATCAGACATCCATTCACACCACAGATAGATAGCAGCATTAAGAACACCAACTTGAAAATGTTGCTCAGCATGAAGTCACGTCGCAGATGTGAATCCATCTCTTTTCCATGTGCAAACCATAACCTACTTTACCTATGTTGTTTTCAAGCTTCAGACTATGCCTTCTCAAACTTCTGTGCCTGCATTTGCAGTCTAAGAAATGCCCACACCCGTGTGATGTGGCCTGGTTGTGAACAGCCACCTCGAGGGGCTGGAACACGAGCTCCACTTTTTCCCTTTGTTACTTAGCAGGTGCCACAGGAGCTGGAAGGAGCAGAACCCAGACCACCTGACCAAAGAAGCTGACTCTGGCATGTCTGAGATGAAAAGCTCCTGTTTGCACAAGTGATGTATATATCCCATACATTCCAGCCCCTGGAAACAGCCAGCAGTAATTGGATCTACACTGTTTGGAGTCTCAGATCTGCAGTGTCCCATCACACAATGTTACTCCTGCAGCCCTAACCAGACCCTAATCTGCTTTATTTTCTTGGCAGCAGCAGAAACAAACTCTCATTTATTGAAGAAACCTGTCCCTAACAGCCACAGGGGTGCCCAGTGCTCTGTCCTGCCCGCTAAGGGGCTCGGTGACCCCACACACTGATGCTCCTGGTACCCCCAGTACCAGCAAGGGATTCCAAGAACTCTTGCCAGCATCCAGAAAACAAAACCCAAAAAACAACAACAAAACACCACAACAATCCAAAACCACAATTAAAATACGGAGAGGCCAATTCCTGCAGGGATCCACTTGGCAAAGGAAAGAGAGGGACCAGGCGGTGCTGGTGATGCAGCACTTGGAGAAGCCCTGGGAGCAAGGAGGGACTGTTTCCTGAAGTACCAGGCTCAACAGCTCTGCAGCTCCTTATCACCCATCCATTAAAGGAGAGGGCACAGACATTCTGGCATTCAGTCCTGAAAGGTGTTTTTACTACTTTGTAGGCTCTTCCTGTCTAAGCCAACACCTTTCCTTTACCTGCATGTACCCTCTGCACCAAGTATTGCCTTTGTCCTTTTAAAAGTATCTTGGATTTCCTGAGAATGGTGGTTCCAGCATTTCTTGAGACTGGAATGTGAAAGGATTAAATTCATACCAGCTGTTTAAGAGTGAATTTTCTCCCAGGAGGAACATCAAAAAACTAGGATTAATCCGATTTTTCTGAGCTGAGAATGCCATAGCCAACCTCAGAAGAACATTCACATATTAAACAAAAAAAGAAATAAAATAAAATTGGGGACCAATTTCAAAGTGAAACAGTTTCCTACTCCCTTGTGCATTTCTCTTAGCCACAGTTTTCTCAAACCAG
The DNA here is from genome assembly GCA_017589585.1 of Phylloscopus whistleri. Lineage (NCBI taxonomy): Eukaryota > Metazoa > Chordata > Aves > Passeriformes > Phylloscopidae > Phylloscopus > Phylloscopus whistleri. Next base: position 689,453 of record JADMLD010000108.1, on the reverse strand, counting down.
TTCCCTCTTCAGCTTGGGAACTGAGTGAATACAAAAGGCTGGACTTAGAACAGAACTCATTGGGTTTTCTTTACAAACATCCTCCTGCTTGGATGCTTTATATTTGTGTCCTCAGGAAAACACTAAATAGTAACATTTTAGCCTTCTGATGTTTCAGATGAATACACTAAATGCACCTCCATATGGTATTCAAACAGAAACTCCTGGTATTCACCACCTCACAGCATACTCTTCTCTGTTCAGGTGGATGATAAGACTGTGTGACTTATCATTCCTGATCAGGACTCCAGTTAGTATTTCCTCCCAAGGAAAACACCAATAATTAGGATAAAATTCACAGCTCTTCCACTACACTTTGCTTTCTTAAATTTTGCCCTTTGCTGCCAATGAACTGTACACTAATTGACATATTTAATCTATGTCTCTAGAAAAACCCACCCGGATTTCCTTCATCAACTTTCATTTTAAAGCATTTGTATTCAGACATCTTAAATCCAAAGCAGAAATCATCTCAGCAAATTGTGGAGATAGAATATCAGAGAACAAGATGAACAACCTTATTCTCCTTGTTTCCTAATGAAACCCTTTGTTTAAGAAAAAAACCCAGCAATTTTGGTTACCCAACCTTGATAGTACAACAGTATTGAGAGCACTTCTGCTTTAAGCACAGGTCTGACTCGACACAGGGATGTGCTACAGTTCAAATCCACGTGTTTGTCTTCCATACACCAAAGCTGGAAGCTATGGGATCCATCCATCCTCCAGTGAGACAAGAAACTCAATCACAGCTGTTAAATTTATCATCATGCCCAACTTTAATGAAAGAACTGTTCTGCTGGCCACTCCTTCTGTTCATGAACCCTGTGCACCTTGAGCGTGATGAAAATCACACACAGCTTCTTTCAAGGATGATTTGGATTCCTGCATTGAGGTGATATGGGACAATTTATCCTTCAAACTGCCATCAGACTGATAGATGAGTTTAAACACTAACATGTTTTATGTTCATCCCAGCTGGGACAGTGGAAAAACCTAACTGCAGAAATCCTGGTTGGAGCACAGGCTGAGTGAAGACAAATGATGGAGCTAAGCTTCAGAATGCAAATGTATTTTAATGTCTTGCTGGGTCCAGGATTCATTGAGAACTTTTCTTCATAGCAAGTGACAATCTGTGTTAAAGGCTGAGCAACTGCTGCATCTCACATGATCAATTTGAAAGCCAAAAGAGACAAAGCTACTTGAAACTTGCTCTCTCTGTGTTGGGGTTTTTTTCCTTTGTTTTTGTTTATTTATAATTCTAAAAAGCTTCTTTATTCTGCAATATGCCTGGTGATTGGTCCTGTTCTTCCTGACTGTGTAAAACTTGACCAAGAATTTACAGCCTTCCCTCTTAGCTCATCTAAGAATGAAGAAAGGAGTACATAGCCTTAGTTCAAGTCACTGCCCTGTTTCTCTTTACTACAAAAAAGGAAGTCTGGACAACCAAGTTCTTACCGATCATGCAAAAACTCATGTCATCAGAATACTACTACACAGCTGCATTACCTCTAAAGCCTTGGTGACAGGTGATAGATTGGGTTGAGGAGATCTACAAACTACAACTCCAATTCAAATTTCCAGGACTGCCCTGTTCTATCTGCTGTAATTGCTTGGCTCAAGGTTACCTAGTCATCCAAAGGACAAAGACGTGGCTGGAGAAACACTTGTACTTTAACCGACTGATGCCACCACCACTGAGAAACCTCAGCTTTGAAACACAGAGCTGCCAAAATCACCATTTTGTACTAGCAAACCACATCAGGTGCCCTATTAAATTTCTGTCTTCACAAAGAATTAACACATTTTCCTAGAAAGGGAATCAAGTCACTGTGAACAAGTCAGTAATGAGGATACTGCTTTTTAAATACTTCGCTACACATATAATTTTCTTCTGCTCGTATCCAGCCAATCTTTTGCATTAATAATCTGCAAGAGCAATGTTCTAAACTGTACATGTATTTTTTTTTAAGGAGCATATTAGCTTTTCAGCATAAAAGCTGAAGCCTAATTGAAGTGCTAAATGGCAAAAGATTGCTAACACAAGTACATTCCCTGGTGGGCATTGTGCTCTAGCACAATTTCCCCACTTGCAGAATGCCTGGAAGACAGCAGGGCTTTTTCAAGAGAATGAGCTGCTTTCATGAAGCACTGAACCAGCTGCTGTCAGATACCTGAAATCAGGCTCAGCAAATGAATTCCTCATGTGTAACACAATGAACACTCTGTACAGGTAGGTCTCTCCAGCACCATCAGTCTGTAAGAGTAAATTTAATGTTTTGCACAATTAAAGCATAAAAGCAGTGCCATATTTAAGCATTTTGAGTTTGCACAGCTGTAATTATTGCTTAAATACCTGAGCAAAGAACTGTGATGCTTGCTCATCAGCAGTTGCAATTGTGTGAGAAAGAGATGATTAATGAGGAAAAGAGATGTGAATTCAAATCATCCCTTGCACAATGTAAGAGCTCCAATTTTTTCAGAACTCTTTAATCTTTTCAGGCATGTCTCATTCTTTCCTCCTACTTCTGCTGCCCTTCCTTTATTCCTAATTTGAACTTCTGCTGTGCTTCAGATTTCACAGTCCTCTACCTTCTCCTCAGCCACAGCTCCCAAGTGGTACCTATTTTATAGAGTCCGTTCATCCTACCCTTCCCTGCCTCTAAGATGTTGGTGCCAACACAGTTCATTTTTGTATCTTGCCCTTTCCCAGTGCCATTCTCACTTGAAAAAAATCTCACCTCTCTTCTTGCTCAGGGCACAGCACACAGAACAGTTTGTTTACAGGTTTTAATAGAAGCCCATCCATCTGTGTGGACCCCATCACAGCTCTACACTTTACCAGCCCCTGAGCACACATTGCCTCTTGCAATGGAATTTCATGTGGGCTTTTTTTTTTTTTTTTGATAGAAAGATGGGAAAAGCATAAATAAAAAAAAAAGCCCAGAGACTGGCTGTAAGAAATCTACTCCTCTATATCCTTCATTACTACTAGGACTTGAGACATATAACATATTGATTTAGTTAGAGAAAAAAAAAATTGCATGCCACACTTGTCTATATAAATGTACAGTGGTGTTGCAGTGCCTTATTTCCAAAACTTTGAACTTTCAGAGGAAAAAGAGCTTTCCTCTGAAACACTGAGTTAATGAAAGTAAAAATAAAGCAGAGTTTTGCCTAATGCCACAAACTATTAAAAACCTACTGTGGCATTTTTAGTTGAAACTTGTACATACGCAAAACATCAAATTGTCAGGGCTTGTTTCCTGGGGACAGAGACAAGAGAGATTTGCTTTCTGAACAGTAGCTTTGTCCCTACCAGACAGCAGAATTTGTTTGGGACCTCCTAGAATAAACAGCAGTGAAAGAAGAACGTGAGTTTTTCAATGACCTGTGAAGGGAGGGGCTTGAGGGTCACACAATGTCAAACAGTAGTGGTAGTGCAAGAACTTGTGGAAAACTTCACTGTTACCAGTTGTAGCTAATTCTAAGAGAAAAGCATAAATTCAAATTCTTACAGCAACTTATTTTCTCTACCTTACATAACACATCTTGAAGACAAATTACTGTCATTTGAGAGTAAGAACCTTCTTTGAAGCACCTCAAGTGGGACACCAAAATGACCATTACGTTATTTGAAATTTGATTGACCTCCAAGCTGATTTTAGAGGAAGTCTCTGCAAACATGCCTCTGCTTCTAAGGAAAGAGAGGGAAAAGCCCCATGCATTTGCTGGTGTAGTCATAGTCAAACGTGTAAAAAATGCTTTAAAAGAATTTGGCTGTTTGGATTCTGTTTTGGGAAGAAAGAAGATTGTGAAGCTTTTGCTACTGGTGAAATGATTGCCCTGTGCTACCGAATTCTTTCTTTGCTCTTCAGCCTCGAGTCATGAATTGCACTGAAGTGCAAACACTCAGCCTGAAATGGATTTTTCCAAAAGGTCAGGTCCACAGCACATATTTGTATGGCATTTGATCTAGCAGGAAATGAAAACTTCTGATGATTTTAAGAAAAGAAGGATCAATACCTGAACGGAAGTCCTGAAGTGTAAATTCACCCAGGGACTGGCAGGACTTACCTATATATACAGGGGCAGGTGAACCTCAGGCTGCAAAGCCAGCATGTCAGAGCAAGGTTGTCCTCAGAGACTAACAAGAACAACATTCAAAGCACATGCTCACTTCAGCTCTCAGCATTTACTCATTAAGCTCCCCAGCTCTCAGCATCCATTCATTAAGCTCTCTGATCCTCATGAATATGGAAGGTCCTGAGCCTTCGGCAGACAAAAATCGAGATGCTCTTTTATCAGTCTAAACATGCTCCTGTGTGCACAACACAAGGTGGGGAATTAACTCAGTACAAAACACCTCAATTCATGTGGTATTTCTTCAGAGAGGCCAGCCAAAAAGAATTTTCATCAGGAGGTAACTATCCAGTACCCCAGGACAGTGAATTGTGGCTAAGCCATAACTTGAGACAGTCTTTAAAATTCTGTTCCATATAGTGGCTGACTCAGAAGTAGAGTGATCTGCCCCAAACACAGAAAACATTGCATGCCTTCTAATTATACCCACAATTATTTTGTGAACAGACAGAAAAGATAATGTCTTTCCAAGAGCTTCCAAGAAAAGCAGTTTCCTTTCTCCATCAGGAACTGACCATACTCTTCCTTGCTTCTGGACATGGGGCTTTCCAGTCTGCACTGAGTTAGACCCAAACACGGAAATACTTCATTTCTCAGCCAGTCCTTTTAGCTCATATCTGAGTTCAAATTTGATCACAGATAAAAATAACAGCTCTTTGTGGCACAGATACGAAACCAAAAGGATGCAAATATCCTAAATGAGCAAGTATATATTATGCATACATGTAATTTTATTGAAGCATCACTTATTTAATAATGCAAATTCATGTTTTAGCAGTTCAGTAAATAAATCAAGAATAAGTTATTCAATAAAGCATGTGGGCTAATTGACAGATGCCAAAAGCAATTACCTAACAGAGTGTTAAGTCTCAACATAAGAAAACCTTGCTTATCTAAAGTAGCAGGAGATTTTAGTCATCAGTTCAGGACATTTGTTCCACAGCTCATCTAAAATCAACCATCTCCAGGAACACTGTGCCTCTCAGCACTATTTTGGGCTATCAATTCAATATTGACTCAAACAAAAGTGTGCCGCTTAATGAATTATCAGCTCAAGTCGCCAGTCCTTTAGACATTTCAGTCTCTGAAATGTCAGATTCAAGCACAGCTTTCATGTGCAAAGAGCCATCAAACACCAGTTATCTGCAAAGCACAAACAGAGCTTAGTGTTCTCTACATCTCCTTACCTTGCAGTGGAGCAGGATGAACAAAAACATCATTTCAGCCTTGTTCTGTTGTATTTATAACACAGACATGTCCATAATATGGTCTGCATTTCCCCTCTCATTAACCACCACAGAATGATCCCAGAGTGAATTTAGTTTTAATTTGGGTAGGTCTATACCACAGAATGGTTTTTTCACACAAAAATCACTTGGGTCTCATTTCTGGCAGAGTGCACTAACAGGAAGTGCTTGCAAGGAGAAACCCAGTGTATTTTGTTTTTTAAACGACATTATACAGTGAGTATCTACATACCGTTTACTTGTTAAGAAACATCAGTAGATCTATGAAGTAATCTGCAATTAAGCAGAAAAAGTTATTCAAGATGCTTGATTTTTCTGGTAGGAAAGAAACAAAGACTTCTTATAGTAAAGTCATGACTGCATGACAAACCCCAGAGGTTACCAGTAGGCATTTCTGATTTTGGTACAGAATTATTGGCAAATTTCTGTGCCTCAGTGAAGTGATTCCAAGTCTGATAATGGGAAAGGCAACAAAAAATCCATCACTGACACCACGGAGAACAACAATGCATTAACAAACAAAGCCACACACTCGGCAGACATTAGCTCATACTGAAGAGACAGCATCTATCCTGCAGGTAATGAAACACAGAGCCTTAACCCAGAGGGAGTTAGAAGCTTAGGATAAGGATCTGACTAGGACATACAAATACTTACTACTGACAAAACAGGAGACAGGAGTTTAACTATCACCAGCTCTCCTTTGAAAAGTTTTCTGTTCATAACCACCATGTGCACTGAGGCCACTCTGTAGAAACTGCTGCAACTTTCTGCTGTCCTCACAGAACAATAGAAGAGCATGCTAATGCTAGCTAGGAGTTAGACAGAGATGTCACTGAAGTTTAACAAGATTCTCTAGCTATGTTAGAATCTACAAATCTATTGAAGGCCAAGTTATGGCAGATACTTTAAAATTCTGTCTCTTAGACTAAGTTGAAACATTCAAAAGAAAAGTAATTAATTCACTGATGAGTTATCATTCACTGAGGATGTTATTTCCATATAGAGAGTATGGATTTTTTTTTAAGTGTGCTAAACACAGACATAGCAAGCAACTGTCCCTAAACCATACAGCATATACAGCAGGAAGTATTTTTATGAGAACAGGAACAAAAAAAAAAAAAAAAGTATGTTAAGATAGAAGTCAGTAAGAGAAATATTTGCCAGTGAGATTACTAAATGCATCACCAAGATTCATCACCTATTCAAAACACAGAGAGAACTGTAGGATCTCATATCATGTTGTACATGAAAGTTGCCAAATCCTGAGTGATTTTTTGGAAAGGTGACTCTGGTATCTTAGAAAGACTCTCAGTATCTGTGGCACAGCTAGAACTGGCAAGTATCACAAAGTCTGGGTGAGAGCCAGCTCTTGTAAAGTTTCCCACATTAAGTCTTCCAACAGGGACACAGACCCTGATGCTTACCCAAGCTGAACTGCTGAGTGCCTCTGGAGTGTACCCAGGCACTCACCATGGAGAGAGAGGGAGGCTGCCCTCAAAAAACCAGGGTGGTTTTAGGTGGCACAGCTCCACTAGAGGCACAGCTGAGCAGAAATCCCAGCTAAGCCTGACACAGCACTTCATTTCTTCAAGTATTTTATGGTACAGCCAGCAGCTGCCAGGCAAAGAGAAGTTCCCCATCAATACTGGAAATGGAGATGCTTCTCCCACGTGCCACAGAACCTCCTCTCATTTTGTGGTCAGTCTATCAGACACAAAGCTGTGTGTGTATCCCTCAGTTCAAAACCACTCTCCCCTTGCAGTTTCCTCTCCAAAAAAGAAAGATTTCGTTTGCTGCTGTTTTATGCATTCACACAGAGATAAATTCCAATTCTAATTCTACTTTGCCCAAAGGCAACAACTGGTATACAGCAGCCTTAGGACAGTCTGTAGGAATGCCTGTGGATTGGGAGTCTCCTTGTTTCTACACAGACATGGAGTGCAACCAGTCTCATTAAACCCTTCTCTGAAGGGCTGCTCAGCCAGTGCTGAGGGATGCAAAAGTGATTTCCTAGGCACCAGCATCTGCTTAGGTTTTCAAAATGAAAAACGAAGGAGAGCAAAGGAAAATACTTGACAGAGGATTCTTAGATGGGACCCAACCATGTGTTGGTGCCTGCACTGCAAATTTCACGTCCTTTCAAAGAATTCCTCTTCAAAACATCTCTGTGATCCTTTGCAAACATACTTCCCCCTTCACTCTCCAAACTGTCAAGAAAGTAAATTAGATACAAAGTCACTTTGAATTTTCAAGCATTTAAGCAAATTCCCTGGGACTCTGTTCTCTGTGTTGCCTTCTGTGATTATTCTACTGTAAAAACACTTATTGATCACACGCTGAACAGGAATACACTTTCCATCACACGTGCTACATTTTGAAGTTAAAAGCACAAAATTCACAGGAGAACCTTTCATTCCATAATAAAATCTTACAAAAAGAAAAACTCAAGTTGATTATGGCTAATTAAACAGGGAAAGAGACTAAAACTTACTACAACTTAATTTCTGCACATCGACAGATGGTCACATCCAGTTAATCTCATCATGTTTCTTACACATTAAATACAACATCAGCCAATGCCCAGCATTGCAAATTACTCTGTGACTACACAGCACTGAAAGGGAGAAACTTATGCTTTGGCAGCCCAGTAGCTGGGGATTTTTTTTTGAGCAGAAAAGAGTTGTTTGAAATGAATGGCATGAAAACTGAGCTGAACGACCAAAGGACACCCTGGCAGAAAAAGACAAAAAGCCACGTTTCTCCACCTGGAGCTGCTACAGTACCCACAGATGGAGAAAGGAGTGACATGACTAAGGGAAGAAGTAACTTAAAGCAGGATAAAAATCCCCAGCTGGGAAACAGAGTCCATCCCATAATACAAGAACCAGGCTGTAATGAGTTGTGCTGGTTGTGGCCAGGTGGCTCAGCCACACCTGAGCGAGCCAAGCAAAACCTCACCTGGGTACACACATGTGGCACTTCAGGGACATCACTTCAGGAGAAGTCATTCCTGTACTCGAAGCTGCTCAGGCTCTGAGAAATGCTGCACTCACCTGTTGGACAGAGACTGAGTGGGGAAATGGCCCTTTTGACATTCAGATTCATCTGTTCTCTAACTGATATGCACAGAGTAAATAGACTTCATTTACATAAAAGAAGATGATGATTTCTCCTCTAATGAAGGATTAACTATCAATGCCGTGAAAGGCATCTGGCAGCAGTAATCCATGAGCCTTCCTTCTTAGGGGCCTGGACTACTTACAGAAATAACTTCAGTTCCAGCTGGCAGGACACGGACAGATCAACAAATGGATTAACACAGTCCCAAAGGCTCGCAGATTCAGTCCCGTGCCCCAGTGACCAGGTTGTCCTTCTCCCCAGCACTCAGCTGCTGTAGGAGTTATGATGTGTAGGCCTGAATTGCCATGTGAGTATTCCAAGAATCAGGCACAGGATAGAAGAGCAAAACCTGTTTTCCACAGTCACAGAGCTCTTTGCTACTCATTTATTCAGGAATCTTGGAGAAGTGATGTCATTTTCCTGCCCTTCAGATACTCTAAATGGGGACAAATGCTTCTGCCTTACTCTGCTTATTATTCTGGCATGAAACACTATTTAAATGCTGATAAAATAATTATAAAGGAGACAACATCCCATGGAAGAGAAAATGAAAATGACAGCACGATCTGAGGGGACAGTGTAAGTTAATTCAAAACGATAGTGGAAATATAATGATACAATTAGAGTGGTAAACAAATCTAGAGGTAATGAATCAATTTATTAAGCTAAATGTCACTATGCATTCCTACCATGTAGGCACAATTCTCAGAAGAATGCCTCAAATGAATCTGAAGAACTCAAACATACCAAGACTGCAATTCCAAAAACTAATGGCAAAGTCTACCATTTAGAACTGCTAATAAGATTTCTGTAGTTTAATAGCTTTTCTCCCTAAAATAGATTTTGCTTAGCCATGTAACTAAGCTCACAGATCTCTGCTCTTGACCTCCTAGGGCAACTTCCATGACTGTACTAAAATATACTCCACACTCCTAGGTCTGGGAGACAGATTTGTTGCCACAGAGGCTGGGTCACTGAAAGGTTAATTCTTTCAGTAACTGCTTCTCAGCAGGACTCTGGTATCATGTCCAACAGCTCTGCTCCAGAAAGCAGTGATGAAATGGAGGTGTTTATCTGCACATGAATGGGTGGGTAGGAATGGAAGGAACCCTTTGTGGGGTGAAATCCCCACACGCCCATCCGGACATCAAAACTGGAAGCTTCCAAAGTAAAGACTGCCATAAATAAGGAAAAGTCTCCTACCACATGATTCTCCTGAAGCCTAAGTCCTCATGAAAAAATTAAACCCATAGCTAAAATGGGGAATGATATTCCATGTTTAGAAGAGAGGCCTTCTTGCCATACAAGTTATAGCCACTTAATTCTCCTGACCTCAGAGATCTGAAGAGGTAACTCATCAAATGCAAGGTGGAGAAAGGCCACAAAAGACTGTGTCTGTGCTGAGAGAGAATCTCAGGAGTGATCTCTGGGAATGGGATAATGGGGATGCAAGTTTCAGCTCCAAGGAGGCTTTACTGGACAAGGACACACATCTAGAAATGCCAAGGGAGGGGTGGGTAACAGCAGGATTTAAACACTTTCTGTTTAGGCACCAGACACCTAAAGCACCTGAAGAAGGGAGATTCTCCAACCACTTCAGGAAGACTCTGGATCAGCTCTCTAGATGCACATGTATGAACAGCCAGCCAACAATAAATTGGCTTTGCTCCATTTACCTCAGGTATCCTATAAACCCAACCCTTTGCTATATTCCCTGCCTTTAACTTTGCTAGTGTATTACTTTTCCCAGGCTGAAAGAAGCACATTGAAACCTAACAACCAACTGCAGCACATGTGGAAGAGCTTTGTTCCCAGGACATGACAAAACCCCACATCTCACTGAAGGACCAAGAGGTGCACACAGCCCCTTCATAACTGCAGCAGGAGAGAGAGGCACCACACTGAAACTGGAGAGGAGTATCTCCTGCCAGCAATCCCCTCCTGACAGCAGCACAGAAACCTTCCCTTACAACTCCAGAAAACACACCAGGCTCAGGAAAAGATCTGCTCACCAGGTAACTGTGCCAGTTATAAAAATATTTATACGATTTATATAAAGATAATGTGCCACCTCACTGTAAAAGGTACAAGGCTCTCACCTACACACCAGAACCCTGCCACTGCACATCCCAGTGTGCTATGGCCACAGTAGCCTCATGGAGCTCCACTTAACCAGCAAACTCAGTACACATACAAGCTTGCATGAAATATTTCACCTCACTGTCTGCTGGTGTGGGACAGCTGCAACACAGGCATGTCTGACCAACACATCCATTTATTTGCTTTTGCTAAGCTTTGAAATAAGGCTTCGAGCCTATGGAAGCAGCTGCAGGCTGCCTCAGTAAAACTTCTGAACAAGAGTTTGTTTACAAAGCAAACTGAATTTCTCTGGGACACTACCAAACAAAACTGAGCCTCCCAGACAGCGTGTCTGTTCTCTGAGAGGGCAACAGAACCACTTGAGTTCCCATTAGTATTTAAGCACACAACTGGGAAAAAACCACAGCTGGGCACCAAACCTGCTGTGTCAGAGGCTGGTGACTTAGATTTCCCTCAGAGACTGCTGCAGGAAGAGCCAGCCCCACACCTCCAGGAGATGGTTATTCTCAGCTGACTTTCATGCATGTGGCCTCTCCCTAAAGGCACTGAAAAAGAAGTCACAGACATTTTTGCAGAGCACTCCAGAGCAGGCTGTGCTCACCCAGCTCAGTTGATGTGTACTGGTATGTGCCAGGAGAGCCCGTCTACTGCCACTCACACGACTGCAGAGGCCACAGACATGTCACTTGTGCTAGCTCAGCCACAGAACAGAGTTTCTGTTGTCACTTGCCAGGGTCCCCAGCTGAACTCAGCTCTGTCCAGAAGATGGGCTGCTCCCACCACTTCCCATCACCATCACAGCACAGCTTCCCACAAGCCCAGAACACCACAGGAAGCTCTGCACACCTTGCAAACAGCTCACCTTGGCCCTTGCTCATGTCCAGTTTGGATGTGCAGTTCTCACAGAGAGCCTGGCTGTTTTACACGTGGGAACAGGGAAACTGCTCAAAATGCACTACTACTGTGTGCTGCCTGCAGCTTAGATCACAAGCAACCTTCCAGATACCTCCACAGCCTTTTGCTCTGATATCCACAGAATTCACCTGTTGTGCCCTGCAAAACACATTCTTCTTTTCAGCCGGCCTCTCCTTTCCCCCCTCCCTCCAAGGGACAAAGGAGGCTTATCATCAAAAGAAGACAGACATGGATATCAGCAGCCTACCAAATCTGCTTGAAGCCACGCAAACAACAGCTCTGACCTTGGAGGCAGTCAAAACAAAATCACATCTTATCTCATTCCCAGCATGGGTATCTGATTAGTTGGAAGGACACTTAACATGGCGAGACAGAAGTACCTTCACTACACACAGAAAAATCTTGCCTGCACACAGACACAGAAAAACAATCTGATAGTAAATTCACAAGAGTAAATTTGCAGAGTTAATCCATGAAAGGTGGTGGCTGCATCCTGAAATCAGCTGCCTGCATGCCATCCCTGGTCACTTGCCATTCCAGCCTTAGAATTCAGTGTCTGATTCCAGTGCTGGGCTACCAACATGCAATTCCATTAGAGAAGAGTTATGCTTCCAGACTGCACTTGGGATAAACTGGCAATCCTACCCCAATACACAGGGCCAGGAAGAAACTGGCAGGTTGGTGTAATTTGCATCCCAAACTATAGCGGTCAAACATCCTCCGCAGTAAGAGGGGGAGGTGAAGCAGTTCAGCTGAGTGAAATGAACCTCATTTTGGGGTTATGGTATACATCTGGGAACCAAAACGTTGCTGTCATCTAAAAACATCTTTGCTGGGTGTTTTGTTGGTGTGCATGCATTTGGGGTTTTTTAAAGGAATGAAATGCTATCCAAAGAAGTTATCCCAGTGTGTATAGCATCCGGTGTAAGCCAAAATCCTTACTGTACAAAGGAGCAAGTGGAGGGAGACTGTGGGATCTGCAGGAGCCAACCACTTAAAAAAGCAAATCCTCTCTGAGGACAAACCACACTGAAATTGCTCCCAGGCTGCATACATGGAAGGAGAAGAAGGTCAAGTTCTGAAGGAAAACTTTGCATTTTCTCACCTGGGCAAGAGTAGAGACACTTTATTTAAAAAACAAGCAAACCTTTTCTATACTCAAACCCACTTCCTCTGTCTTTGGTCCCTGAAATGTTATTTAAACATAAAGGAGTTTCTGATCCTGACCATGGACTCCATAAAGCAAAAAAAACCAAAAAACATTCAGAGAGCTGGTTTTGGAAGAGATACTGGAGAAACAGACAAGTGTCACAGCCGTATTTTGGGAACCAGTAATTTACTTGTTCATTTGTGGATGCCAGGACCCAAAAGCTTCACTGCATTAGAAATTTACAAAAGACTCATCAAAACACAGAAAATTAGCTTAGTAAAATTTCAGATGACAGTGTGATAAATAAGTATATTGCCATCCTGTCCACCTGGTGATAACATTTGGGTACATTTACCCAAGACATGCATTGTCCTTTCCATACCCTGCACCTAACACACTGCTGTAGGCAGTACAGTTTTCCCCATGCCACTACCAGAAGTTCAGTGCACTGGAAAATAAAAGCTGCTAAGCAGATGTGCAATGCAGCCTTTACTGCACACAATTTCAATGCTTTTTCAATCATGTGATCTGCAAATGATCCAAGATAATCAGTGATATTTAATGAAAAGGTCTGTGAATATTTCATTGTTTGTGACTGTTTGGGAAAGAAGGAGCTACTTCAACTGCTGATCAAAGTAAGCTCCATGAGTGGTCTGTGAGGTTACAGAGAGCAAGACAAGCAGAATTCACCCCTATCAAGTAAGCACAGCCTTTTCACTGGCCTACCACAAGAACAGAAATTTACTGACACACCAGTTTTCAAGGCCCACATGATGGTTATTGATATAAAAATGCTGCCTTCTGAAAGAACTACATATTGCATGCGGTCATGGAGCTGTTCTCAGCCTAAATCCTTTGCTGAAAATAGTGTAAACACACCATCCACAAACAGTCTGTGCCTGAAATTCAAAGTGAACAATTATGTGATTCATAAAATAGAAACAAAAAGTCCCAAAGAACAACAGAAATTCCAAGTAAATCCAAAACGTAACTCCTCCATCGGAGAAATTAATGAAATTACAGACTCCTGAAAATAATGGCAAATCGTGCAAAGATCAGAGTCAGCAGTTCTCCATGAGTCCCTGAGTGGGTAGCAGTGGAGGCATTTCAAGCTCAGCTGCTTAGTGGGAACCTCCATTCCATTCCTAGCTTCAGGATCCAGTTTCAACAGGAAAGCTGAGCTAGGGAATCAGCACAGCTCCTGACTCCCCCCTGGCTGGTGGGGTGCACCAGCCACACAACAGGAGGGGGCCACACTTATCAGGAGCAGTGCTCATTTCTTCCCTGAGAACAAGGTATGTGCCACAGGAAGATAAGCATCTGCCTCCTTATGCACTGGAACAAATGGCATTTAGACCCCAGTGCTTCCTGAAGGACAGACCTGAGGACTCCAGCAGGCTGTGCCTGCCCAGCAGCAGTGGACTGAGACTTGTTTCTGTGCCCTTAACCAGACCCAGGTCCTTGCACCCCCCTTGAGAGCACAGCCAGGACTGGAACACAGCAGTGGGAGGGCACAGGAGGAACCTGAGGTTTCCAGAATCACCAGCCAGGTGTGTGAGACCTGGTAGCAGCATCCACAGCCTCAAAGGCAGAGGAAGGGCAGGTCCCAAGTGATGCTTATAAAGTCTGTGAACAGAAATCTGGGCACAGAGAACCTGTCTGGGTTGACAACCACTGAGCTGTGTGAGATTAACATGGGGATATTTCAAGTTTAAAAAAATAAAGAGACAAACACTCACCCCAATCTATCCACACCCCCAGGAACCAGAGACTGCAGTGAAGCTACACTGCAACGTGGGGAACTGGGGACAGAAATCCCAAAGTATTACACAGAAACAACAGGGATAATCAGTGGGGCACAGACCTCACCACCATCACAGGGTCTGTGGCTGCAGTGACCCTGTGACCCAGTCCCTACACCATGCTCTGCTCACAGAGGCTGCCCAGAGTGCTCCTCTTATTTGAGACTCACCAAAAATTTGTCCCAGCTGCTCAAAGAGGTGCTGGGGATTAATCTGTTCCTGAACAAATAAATTCCCTCTCTAATAAGCTCATGTGCCAGACTGCAGGAGCCAGATGCAAGACACACAGTCTTCAGGACATCCATTAACAGCAATAAGCATAAATTCATTATGTGTCTTACCAACTCTGGGTAGGTGATAGCATTTTCCCTCCTGTAAATCAGTCTATAGCAAATTAAATCCCTAATTTCACTACAGGGATTTGTATTAGCTTCCACCAGCCTTGACTTTAAGCTGCTTATTTCACCTCAGACATCACTGTTTCATTGATTAGAACATATAAATAGAAACAAGTTTCTGCATCAAGACTTTTTCTGTATTGCACAGGATGACAGATACATTATGGGACTACACAAGAAGTAACCAGCCAATTCTAACCCCAATATGAAGTGTAAGTTTGAAATATTTCCACTGAGAACAGTAGGGTTAAACTTGTCCAAACATATTCACAGTAGGGTTTTGCATACTAATTTTTAACTTAGATGAAAATGTAAATCTCACTCCTGTTTATTTCTCAAACAACTACTGGTATCAACGGCAATCATGTCATGAAAGAACGCACAACTGAATATACTAGAACAAAAACATTACTCAAAAAATCTTCCATTTTCAATTTTATGGAAAACACTGCAGTCCTTCTCATTTGGTCTTCATAAAAGATGAACAGATTTTTGGGTTTTAATCACCTGTGAAAATGAATTTAACTATGAGAATGAATCCAGCAGTCAGAGGTAAGACTGCAGCCAGCTCTTGCAGTTCCACTCAACGTGCACACTGTGTCAGGAGCTGCTCCAGAAAACCTTCCTGCTGCTCAGATGCACCTGTGTACCATCAAGCTTATTTCAGTGCATAAATCCTGGGACATCAGGGCTGGTCCATCCCTCCTCTTTGCACCACACAAACTCTACCTTGTGATCCCCCATTCTCTCCTGCTGCCCTGAGAAGATGTAAGGCTAGGATGGGCCTTGCCAACAGACAGGCTGTGCTCTGCTGTCCATGTGCCAATTCTGTGCAGGGAATTCAGGATATTCAAGTCTTATATTTGATGCTCTGTGCCTCTAAAACTCACATCAACCATGGTGGAGTTCCTTCCACTTCTTAAGTATTAATTACAGTATTTTCTTAAGTAACTGGTTGAGTATCTATCATCCCTGAAACGTATTCCAACGCATTTCTTAATTTAAACTGAAATTTGTAATACTTTAAAAAGGACCTTCCAGGATACTCAGTTGCCCAGGGTTAGGCATTTTCATTGCACCTCTCTCTGGACTAATCCCAGCTAACCAAGCTGCATTCATTAACCACAGACAATTACTTAATCCACTAGTTTCATAACAGGGGCCGGATCCCACACAGTGTTGTCACACCACTTATTCTCTCTTATGAGAGAAAGGAGGATGATGAGGCATCAGTGCTGACCCTAATTGTCAGAGGTACAAAATGCCAGTTTGCAACTAAATTTCCTTCCCAGTTTGGGTTTTGCTTTGAATCTGGATCTCATTGTAACATATGGAGCCATTATGTCCAATGCTCTGCCATGCTAAATATTCTGCTACGGGGTACTTAGGGCAGAACACCTTTCCAATGACAGAAATTACATTTCTATTAGACTTGCTGCACACCATCTCTCTACTGAAAATCTGAGTGTTGCTCAATGCATGAAAAATCTGATTTAACTATTAATTTACTTTAAAGTCACTTTCTGCTTACTTTGCCAGTGCCTGGAGGAACACTGCAGTAATAGAGAGGCTCTGAAGAACTCCTGAAGGTCTTACAAAAATAAGGTATGATAATTCAGCAGTCCCTGTAGAAATCTGAAGGTTTTTCACTAACATTATTATTGAACACTAATAAAGGAATCCCTAGCTTGCAATACAGGTATGGTGGTACTGCTGACAATATTTCATTAAAAATTCCTAGAGGGCAGCAGGGATCCAGCTATGAAAACAGCACTAACATCCAAAGCTCTGAAGGGAAGAAAGCAGATTTTTGGCTATCATTTATTAAAAAGGAGCTTCCCTCTTCTGCTCATTCAGAACTCATTCTTTCAGATATAGTTCCAGTCCTTCAGTTCATGTAAAGCACATATAAAAACACACCAAGATGGCATTTCAAGCTGGAGTACAGTTGCCTGCCAGGTTTTTTACATCATTAGACACTTTGCTTCAGTTTTGCTTCACGTAATTGTCACACCAAATTCTGGTAGAAGGAGCACAATGAAAAAGGCTTTAAACCATGCTGTTATGGTTCCCTACATCTTGATGTGACAGGTATGTTACTACTGCACAGCAACTGCAGCATCTATCGAGAATGATACTTCCAACTAAACACAGTGTCTGTAACTCAGCTTGGTAACACATATCCTTGGGCACACAGCGGCATAATTGCTAAAGAAAAATGAGATGGAATTACAAATTTACTTTACTCATATTGAGACGTATTTGAGAAAAACACACAGTTGGTAAATTGCGAGATCAAGAGAGTGAAGACTGAGCGCCTGGGGCTGGAAATCTCATAATGTGCCTCATCTCACAGCTCCCAGCCCAAACTTGCAAGGGGTCTGTGCAAATTAAGCTGGAGTGGACAGGCTACAGAGGCACAGCTTCCAGGTCACCCAGTGGCCATGGTGGCAAAGCAGTTTATCTGCACAGGTCATATGCACCAGCTCCTCTCTGGCACTAGTCACAGGGGCTGTATACCACAGATATTACCTGCAAAGCTAAAATTATTGGTAGAGGGAGGAAGGAGAAGAGTGTTTCTATGTCCAAGATACTGAAAACAAACATTAACTGGCAGCTGCAATTTCAAATTTAAAGCATTTGGTATGTGCAGCCATAAAGATTACAGATGGGTCTCCAAAACCTACTGATTACAGCACAGAAAGCAGGGGAAGAAAGAGCTGGCCTAGAAATATGTACCATGTGCATGCTTTGGTCTTGTTCATGACAACGAGGGCTAACAGGAGACAGTGCCCTTGGTGCTCAGCCCAAAGCCCAAACACAAAGGCACACAAAGGAAGGAGCACTCCTCCATCCCATTAATCAGCTATAGATGATGTTTCTAATTTGATGAGGATTTTAGTCAGAATGAGACCCTGCATTACACCCAGCCCTTGGACTCCAAATGCAATGGAACCACTGGGATTTATGGTCCTGAACTCGTATTATGTGCAAGAATCTGACAAAATTCTTACTTCTCCTCTTCTCTGTTCATTTAGCCTCTCATTATGGATTCATAAAAGTGCCTCAGTAAAATGAGGCCATTACAGTCCCAAGCAATTTTGATTTGTTTAAGACAACACAAATGAAAAATGAGAATGTAAAATATTTATACAAACAAATGACATTTTACCATTTTCCATGCTAAAGTGGCAAGAGGAGAATGAAAACACAGTTGACACTGAAATTCCTTCTCCCAGTAGGCAGAAATTAGAGATCAATCATACATGACATAGAGTTAAAAACCAAAAAAAGTCAGTTCAGGAATTTAACCATGCCGTGGCTTGCACTGCAGCTCCAGCCTCATTTCTTTCAGTTTGTCTTCTCTTATACGTGCAGCAGAAAAACGTGCAAACCACTCTCTGCCTTGGCTTCCTCACCCCCATTTCTGCTTCCATCTAAGTTCAGCTTACAGAAGGCAATTCTGAACATGACATGCCTACCTACTGCTGATGTGTGCAGATGCTTGGCTGCGGACTGCTGGCCCTAAAGGCTTGATTCCAGTTATGCTCATGGTACAGCACAAGGCCCAACTATGTTGGCTCTTAAACTGATTGGTTTGTACTGCATTTAACCCTTAAGGTACACATTAAACACCTTGACTCTATTAGGAAGCCATTCTTAAAACACATAGCTGCTCTGGCAACAGCTTTTGTGGGAAGCAGATGTTCCACTCTCTCCACGAATGCAGGAGCTTTAACAGCACCTTGTGCTGTTGGTGATAACCCCAGGAAATGCTGCAGCCACAGCAAGTGAAGCAGGCAGCCTGCTGCCTGCCATCAGCACTGCTGCTTCACTGGAGAGAGACATCCTTCCTAAACAGAGACCCCAAAACAAGCTAAACAGCCAAGGCTGCCTCACACAGGGATTACTTCTAAAGAGTTGCTGAACAACAGCAGCTCTTCTCTATTCTCAGCACCTGCAGAAGGCATTAGCAACCATCACAACCAGCACAGTGAAAAAGCACAGAGAGGTGCTGAACAACTGGCTGCTGCAGACATGGATTATTAACAACCACAGGCCTTCCAAGGTTGCTGAGCACCCCTGGCATATTTTGATAAGAGAGCAGAAAGGCAACCACTTCTTTTCATGATTCCTTGCAGGGGAGGCAGCCTCATGCTGGCACAGCCATAGCAACTCCGACAACAACAGAGCATCGAGGCAGATGAAATCACAGAGCCAGAAGTGCAGCAACTACCCGAGTGAAGCATTTTCATTAGCAACTGCCCTGCACCAGGAAGCAGCACCTGAGCTCCTTCCCCTAGAAACACTTTGGTAGAGCCGAGATGTGAATCAGGACTTCGTGCCTTGAGTCCGTGCTACTTTTCACATAACATTCGCTTGTAAGCCAAGTGTTGTGATCAGACAGGGAAGAGAATACAAGACAACTTTCCCTTCGGCTCTCAGGGTGACAACAACTACCTCGGCACAGCTCTGGCACGCAGCTAGTTTTTGTAATGCACACATGGAGCTCCCCTTTACAAGAGGCCTTTGTAACTGTAATGATAACAAAAGCCCATTATGAGAAGGTGAAGACGCTAGCTGCTGGCAGATGCCAAGCTGCTAATGACCCCACAAAGATGAAATCAGAGCCAGGGCTTAACCAGCTAATAGCCTCAGCGGATGCCATTGGGCCTGGCTCTCTTAGAGCAACAGGAGAGGATGCACCAGAAGCAGTCACAGCTCTGTGTGAATGGCAGAAGCCTTCGTGTGGCAGCAACGCTGTCCAGCCAGCCTTACACCCACCCAGGTAACTGTTCATCCCCTCTGGGGCTGCAGATTAAAAGAACACATCAGATCTCCGTTGTACTTGAAACGCTGCTGCTTCATTTTCATGAAACTATCAACTGCTATTTCAGAAGAAGAGTCAGGAAACAAACCTCTGCTTAGCTAAGAAAAATATGGAAGAAAACAAATGGCTCCATGCCAAGCAAAGCCCTCTGTTCTACTGATTACATTAAGCAGCACGAACATGCCTTTCCCCCATCCTCCCTCCAGCCTGGTATCAACAGCCTGCCCCAGATCTGTGAATGAACCCTCCACAGGAAGATGCGACCCGTGACACACGAGAGAATTGTGTTCTTATTTTCTGAAATGCATTGGTACTCCAGCCAACAAAAAGTAACTGGTTCCCTGAATGAGGCTGCGAGGTAGAAGGGCAGACACAGTCATTGAGAATCCTCTAACAGCCTGCCTAGAAAAGCAACATAAGGGGAGACTTGAGAAGAGGCCCCTCAGGCTCTGCGTCCCTCACACGCACACGTTTGCATGGCAAGGAGAGGAAGGAAGAAGGAAAACATGGTTCAGGCAGCTACAGAAATCAGATCTGCTTCTAACTGAACCTGTTCTTAACTAGGGAAGAGGCTGAGAATGTGAAGTCAGTATTTCCTTAACTCACCCCACACCTAGGGAGGGGATTCACTCTGCTCTGTGTCACTGGGCACTGCGAGGGACCTCAGCCTCTGTAGCTGTTGCTTATGAAAATTTCTCTCAACAAATACCTTTGATCCCCACATAAATCTTTTTATTTGTATATCCATCACAGGCTGTGGCCCAAAGACAACACACATTTTCATATCATCAGGTTTTTTCTGTCATGTGTATAATCCAGTTAAGAATGGAAAAGACACATGTGAGAGTATTTTTCAGCAGTTTACTGTAGACTGGGAAAGCAGTTATTTTCTTTAGCTGCTGCTGTTATAAATCAAAATGTGTAGATAGGAAAATATTAAGGTATTTATAGCTATGTGAATAAGTGAGTTTGTGGAGCGCTGGCAAAAACCAAACAGTCCTTTCACTGACTGAAAATGACAAGCTTTTTGGCTTTCGTGGTAAAACAAAACTGCAAATGCTCATTTCAGAGCAGTAAAAATACACCATAATGCAATATTTAAAGTATTTTGTTCATTCAATGCCATATTTTAATAGCAATCTTGATAATGTTAGAAGCAGTATGAGGTTATTTCAAAAGGAAAAACACATCTAACCTGTTATTTGTTAAAAACATCATACAGAATCTCCTCATATTTTTTTACCTGACCCATTTGGCAAATTCAAACGCACTTCATGTATGGCTTTAGTTAACCAAGAATATCAGGCAAATGTTCCCTCTTTTCCTAGAGCACCCAAGCCCTGGATAACACAAAATACTTTATCTGGTCTTGTGTGGTCAGGCAATGCCCAAAGCTCTGTGTGGCTGCAGGCAGCTCCCCCAGCACTGACTCCAGCCACCACCTGTTCCATTCCTCACTTCCTCTCCACTTTCCTCCAGCTTGACCTGTTTCACTGACTGGAGTAAAACGAGTGGAAACACTTAAACACTCATAATCACACTGATACCTTGTCCATGGGCACACTGATCACTACCAAGTTGTTTAGATACCATGCCAACACGTTACCTGGGACCTAGCTGCCCACTGTGGCATTTTGCTGATTTTATAAGCAAGATGACATTTTGTAATTCCAGTAACAAACCATTAAGATAGGCAATTAAATACATTATATGGGGACTTAAATGTAAGGCATTAAGAGCAGCAGCAATTTCTCTGGTCTGTTGCTGTACAGAACCAGACAGATGTGTTTGTGTTGTTTGGTTTAGCAGAAGGATCCCAGCAGCAAGGAAGGGGATGGAACCTGACTCCCTGGGCCAGCTGGGCCAATCTGGGCTGAAGCCCATGAAACGCTGCCCAGGTTCTTGACCTGGGTCAAGCAACTACCTGCCAGCATGAAAGCTGATCTAAATCCCCAATGTTTGCAAATGATCTTTCTGTTCATAATGCAAACAAACGTTTCTGCTGTCCCAGCTTTGAACTTAATGTATACTTAAAAGTCAAGCTAAAAACAAAGCCATAATCACTGAGGTGGAAATAACTGCAAATACTGTTTAATATCCCAAACCAGTGCCTTTTGTTAGCTGAGCTCCAGGGGCCAACATTACCATGCTGTTCGTTTGGGGGGCATTTCTTTGGAGGTCACCTGCAGCCACAGGAGCCAAAAGTGCAGCACCTGGGCCCTTCAATTCTGGCATTCAGATCTGACCTCCACAGCTAATGCAGGTGATCAGCAGCACGGCCACTTTCCCTCTGCTCTGCCCCATTATCTGCACTTGCCTGCCCAAGGCACCTTTGGGCAGTGTTAACAGCTTCTGCTGGTCTCATTTCTCCTCTCCCTCTCTTCCACCCATTCCCCCAAAGGAACCCAGCCCTGTTTTTCTCAGAAATACTTCCACCACTACAGGGAGCCTGTGTCTTAGCCCACAGACCGTTATTTAACATGCTGCAAAATGTTTATTTTCAACTAATTTACACTTTGTTATTCTTGCAGTCATCCATCTCTTGCATTTTTCCAAAGTTCTTCAGCTGGGAATGGAAAGGTAGATCCCAAGGCTGTAAACCAAGCTTCCACCAGGAAAGGTGTTCTGTGAATTGCTCTTTTAATGAACGGGTAAAGGATTTAAAAGCCAAAGAGAAACACAACAGCGACGACAGCCCTGACAGCAACCTGCCTGATAATTCCTGCCTGTATTTCAACATCCCCTCAGCCACAGCACATAATATAAGCATTCTCTTCTGAGCAGACTCAGTCAATATTAATTAAAGGCACAGGCATTTTTAACACAGCCACCAGGCTGCTTTCTCCATCTTTGTGACAAAGGCATCACTTTCTTGCTCCCGCTCCTCCAAAATAATCTCCGTCCCTGGGTAAATTTACATTTCAACGGAGAGTGCAGAAGGTCTCCAAGAACCTCGTTAAAGTTCTCCTTTCACTGGGGCAAGACAGATGTTTTTATTTCCCAAAAAACAAACAGAGTCCCAAGCCAGGGGCAAAGTTCTGCCCCAGGAAGGAGAGCGGGGAGAGCCTGCACTGGTGGGCAGGTTTCACTGTCTGCAGTTTGCTTTTGCAAAAGGTTAATCCCTAACGTGTTTCAAGGAGGCAAACACCAACCTGATGTACATGCAGCTGCATACAGTGGAATGATTTTTATGGCCAAGGACAAAAAGGTCAGGGACGCTCATCACGTTCACATTTCTCCTGGAAAGCCACGCTGAACAGCAAAAGCTCCTGAATATGAGCCTCTGTTCACAGCCAAACAAGCACAAACTAAGGAATATAAAGCTGCAGGTGCTAGGAAAGGGGCAGGAAAGTACAATGTGCAGGTGCTCTAAGGGACCTTGTTTGTCCCAGGCATCCCATATGTCCCCTGTATTGCGCTATCAAGCTATGAAAAAAATGAGCCATTAAAAATTGGATTTGGTAGACATGTGGTTTATAGAACACTAAGGCTTGAAAGGCCTGACAAATAGAAATAGAAACACGTTTTTGTGAACACTACAGCAAAGCAAGACATTTGTTGCCTCCAATACCACAAGCATTTAAGTTGATCCTCAAAACAGAACATTTTTCAGATCCCACCCTTTAGATTATCCTTGGGAAATCTCTCTAGCTCCTAGGAGAACTGGTGAGCTAAATCTTGCAACTGAACTACACCACACACTGTACAACAAAGAGCAGAACAACAAGACAGGCTATTCAGGCTATCAGTGCTTGCAGGACTTTTACACACCTTGGGATCCTGCTTTCTCCAGAGGGACTGGCCTCAGCTGATCCAGATCCCATTTCAGAGTTCCCACCGTGTAAGTTAATGCAGATGTGGCAGGAGTGCTAAGGGGAGGGCAGGTGTGAGATGCCCCTGCCCTCTCTCTGCACACTTTGTACAGCCAGGCCCCTGAAAATAAGGCAACTCAAGCAGGAGATACCAAAGGAGTTACCAAGGACAAGCCCCCCCTCAGACTACTGTGCTGAGGGAGCTGACCCATGGACAGAAGTGCCCTCCTCAGCATCTGGCCTGGAAGCAAAGTCCTTTATGAGCACAGCTGGCTGAACAAACTGGAGGAGTCAGTTCCTTCCAACTCAGCAGTAGCAACGAGGATGAAAAAAAAAGCTTACATGCAGTGTAACACCAAAGCCAGCAGAAGGAAGACTGAAAACTGGGATGGAAAAATTAAAAAAAAATTAAATAGAGAATTTAATTATCAAAGCAAGGAGTATTTTCCATCCAGATCTAACAAGTTACCACCAAACACTGAATGAGTACTACGCTCTAATTCCATCTGGCAAGGGACTTGTAAATTTTGCTGGAATAATAAAAAACACCATCACTGCAAATTGCTCTGCCACTTTCACCTCTTCCCAAACCTCTGCAGCTCTGGTTTTGGGCAACTGTCCTGACCTTTGGCACAGCCAGGTAGAGGAGCCAGATACAGATGCAGCCATTCCCTCCAGGTTACTCTCCTCCCATGGTTCCTCTCTAACAGCTCTCATCTCACCAACCCCTCTATTCAGATAAAAAGGTTGACAGGTGAACCGTAGCACTGGAAAGAAAAGGTGCCACAAATAAACCTTCAGGTCATCTGAAAATTGTCTCTGAGAGACAAGCACAATAAATCCCAATTTCTCTCTTGAGTTACATTACCAGCTTTTCCCTCAGAGCTGTGTATCAGAATACCCTGGAACACTACCATACTTTCCTGTTATTTACAAGAGCAACAGTTTACCCTCTAATTCTTTTTCACTTCATCCATTCCTAAATCTGAGCATATCTGCTTCTGCTGCATTAAAATCTGTCTCATAGCAGGCTTAAGTTAAAAAAAAACCCAATTATTTTCGTGAAGTCTCTGACAAAAGAAGCTGGTATTTTGTTTGAAGTATGAGAGTTACATTAATTTTTCTGTTTGCTGACAACTTCCAAACTACCACAATTCTATGCCACTGTGATCTGTAACAGCTAGATGGCTACAGAACAAATTTAACACATTCCTGACTTGTTCTAATTCTGATCTTATTTTGGGAAAGTCAAGAGGCTTTTTCCTCAACCTTGTGATTCATTTTTGATGGGAAAAAACCCCCAAAACACACCCATAAATAATCCTGCCTTGTTGTAGGACTTCCTGAAACAATTCTCTCCAAGAAAGAAAAATAATTTCTATTTCTGCTATCTAAAAAATTGAAACTCCAGAACGAGGCTTCTTTTCTGTCAGGAGCACTGGGAATTAATTCATAGCACATGATGACACATGCACAGGCTTTTCCAGTGCAGACACAGTGGAAATTTCTCATCAGGAAGCACTGCTCTGCCCTTCAGCTGGAGGTGCATTACAGCCACAGTTCCCACATGCTCACTCCCAGGAACTGACCAAAGTTGAAATTCCCACACTACAGGTAAGTTTCAGCAGATCCAAGCTTTTGGAAAGGGATTCCAGCATATACCACAGGTATACAAACATCTTTGTAAGACTACAGATCACAGTGCTGGCAAACCCATTCAAAATGAATACAACAAACAAACCAAAACACAACAAACTTCATCTGGTGATATTACTGCTGGGAGAACTTGTAGTATAAATTTTTGAAAAAGGGACTTTTCCATCTCACCACAAACACAACGCCCCTTTAACTGCTGCTGCTGCTTTGACTCATCCAGTACCTCTGCTCCTGACTGCTGCTGCTCCTTTCCAGTCCCAACCTCTTTTCCAGCTTTCCAGGATATCGTGGAGACACTGGTTTGTCCTGGCTCAGCCCCACCTTCAGCCACCAACAGACCATGCCCGTGCAGCTCTCCAGCACGGGTCCAATGTATGTTTTATTCCCATGAGGGCAGCTCAGACTGCTGCCTGAACAGACAAAGATTACGCTGCCACAGCGGTTTCTCTGCGGAAGAGCCATTTCTTGTTAAAGCCTCTCATGTCTGCAGCAGCGTGAAGCTGCTCCACACAGCTCTGTGCCCTGCAAGTGGGCAGGGGGAGTGGGATGGGGCTGCCTCCCAGGCAGCTGGCTGCCAGCCACGGGAGAACAGCCTTTCCTTTGGGGCTGCTGTCTGAGGCTTTTTAAAATCCCACTTTGGAAACGGCAGCTTTGATTTGTCAGATGTAAAAGTGGCCTGCAAGAGAGGATGGCAAACGACTTAATTCCACAGCGTTTTACAGGTTTAGATGGACTTACTTCTTTTATGGTATATGAGTACACAACCACCATCATCACCTCTGGATATTAGGTGTCAAGCAATGAATCTGAGGGGATTCTTTCACTTTAGTCGTGCAATTCAGAGCCCAGTGTGGTTTCAGCTCCACTAGGAGACTATTTTGAGTGCTCTGAATATATACAATGCACTCGACATTAGCCAAAATACTGATCCAATACTTCAATGAATTGGTAGCTGCAGAAGCAGATGAAACAGCTAGAAAACCCACAGGGGCATGTAACAAAAGGGATGGACAGCATGGCAATGATTTTATTATCGTAACACTGAGGTCAATCCTACAGATTACAGAAGAAGAACATGCCTGTCATCTAGTTTTGTAATGCTTGGATCTCTGTGCTGAAAATGCTCAGGTACCTACCACCAACAGGGTGTTATTCAGTAAATTACATTTTCTAGACTAAAGCTACATTTTTATTCTCAAACCTGTCAGCTCTCCCCAAACTGGAAGCTAACAAAGCACCAAAGAAAACTTTAAATACTGACATCTCAGCATTTCCTCTTCCAGATCCAATAACTAATCAGCTATACAGTCCTGCTTTTTGCCTGCTTAAGGCCAAAAAGCCCTTCCTGATCCTGACTGTCTCTGGCTGTTAAATGATAGCTTTAGTTACAGAAAAAGGAAAAAAGGAATTATTTTTATCCTCATGCAGTTACTCCACCACTGGGAATACTACCATGAACTCTGAAGCCAGGCCATTGAAAATAAAGGTCACATCCACTCTGTCCTGACCCTGGTTCCTGGCTGCTTTAGTGAACACACTTCCACTAGTTCATAATAATATGCAAGAGAAACATTGGTTCCATCTGCAATACAGCAGACACAACACAGGCAGACTACAGGAAACAGGGATAAGCAGCAGGAGGCTTTGTGGGGCTTTCCCACTGCCAAAAATACCCAAGCTTTTCCAAGCTGGAAGCGTTCTCACACAAAGGTCCCCTGCCTGTATTACCAACTTCTTGCTGTCACAATTAAGGAAATTTCAAAATTTCCAGTACTTTCAAAATATTCAGCACCTGAAATTGGCTGACAAGCACTGAGGCATTTAGCTTGCTAACACTGATTTCCTACAGGCTTGCCACCCAGCAGAGGCATAGCCCAGTAGGAGTGAGGCCATAGCTCCCAATGCCTGGTTGCAGCAGGGCCTCATTTGGGTTTGCTGCACCACCAGCTAGCTGTGGATGCACAGCGTTACAGCAAGCACCAAGCCCCATCAGCTGTGTAAGTTTCATTTAAACAACTAAATCACCCTCACGTTCCAAATTTAACAGCAATAACCACAGGAGGTAAGGCAGAGTGTCCTTAATGCAAAATCACCACACCAATTTCTTACACAGAGCAACACCTACCACCCCTGTGTCCTGTGAAACAATGGGCTGAAAGCTTCACCTTGCAGTCTCCTCCCATGCCAGAGGTGATAACACCCTCCACTCCAGCCTCCTTCAGTTCAGCAAGCTGACTGGGCTGGGATGTCTGCTAATAAAGTGCATCCCAGTATTTACACAGCAGATAGTGGGCCTCCTCCTCTTCATTTTGTCCCTGCTTTCCTGTGGGTTTCAATGAGTGTCACCAGCACCTGCTCTTGTTTTCAATTATACTGTTTGAAGTCACCCCCCTGACCTATCACAGTTCTTCACTATCAGCCAGAATTATCAGTTGGTAATTCTGTTGAAGTCTCTAGGCAAGAATTCCAAACAATTCTAAGCGATAACTGCTGTTTCAACAACTGTCCTGTGCCAGCACACAGTTCAAGGCCACAGGAATCTCTAGTGTCTCCAGCCCTCCCTGCTTTAAGGAGGCTTTCTTGGGGCAAAGCGGCTCCACTCTCATGACAGGGACATGCTTGTATTCCTGATCTGTTGAGCTGAAATAAAAATTAATTACGTCCAAACTTTCTTTCTGTAGAAAAAAGGTGATTTCTTTTCTAGGAAAAAAAATATGTGAGACACAAACATCAAAGCAATAATAATCTAGAGTTAACTCCTCATCAATTCTCATTTCACCTAAATCAGCTCATCCAATTTGTTGCTGCACGACTGCACTTACTATTATATCTATTTCACATGTGCTGGGTAAAAGAAAGTGGTACAACCACTGCCAAGGGCTTCAGGAAATGAAGGTTTTACTTTCCTTATCCCAGCTGCTCCAGGCTTCTTTGCAACTTTCACAGTTAAGAGCCTGCTTTGTACAAAGCTGGTAGCACTTCAGCTCCCAGTGAAATGCTGCAGAGCACCAGCAGCAAGGACTGTCTTCCCCTGGCACTCCTGCACTCTGACACTGATTCCAGCACCTTATTCCCTTTCTTCTCAACAACAGAGTAGCTTGTGCTGTCCCCTCTTGCCTCTGCATTCAGGATGTTCAAATGCAGAATAAAGCCTCAAAGTCCTGCCAACCTTGTCACTAGAGCCATTCTACTTGCAGGAAAAATAAACCACCAGGTACTCAAGGGTAAAAAAGAACTTCCACGTGGTGTAGAGCACGGTTGAAGAGACAGACACAACTTTCTCACACAGCTGTGAAAGGACAATGATGGCCTGTTAAGCTTTCTTCCTTGGTGGTCCTTAAAACTAGGCATCACATTTATATTGTTATCAGTACAGATTGCAATTTCTGCTCAAGTTTCTATGTTCATTTTTCTGATAAAGGAGTCAACAACAACACACTGGAAATCTGTTTCCCCTTTAACTCAGGACAGAGTGAACATCTTTTGATCAAAATGGGACCAAAAGTCATCTTAACACTGTACATTCCCTCTTCCCAAAAGCTCCAGTGCCTGGGCCCTGGCACCAGCAGCCTTGAAGAGGGTCTGTCCCCCTGACAGCCCGCTCAGTCTGGTCTCTGTTTTCACCAGGCACAAAAGGTGACAGCCTGACAAGTGCATTAAAACTTTAAGCTATCTGAAGGCAGCCAGACAGAAACTTTGTGTACAGACCCCCCAGGGGACTCTTCTTTGATTTAGCTTCCTAAAAATAGGTCTTTAGAGGGAATTGAGGCTTTCAGGGGTTGCATGTTGCTTTTTTAACCGGTTTTGAAAAGGCTCCCTCATCCATAGGCTTTTGTTGCTTTCAGCAACTTACAGGTCAAAAAGCAGAAGATGTACTGACAAAAGAAACCTGACCTACATCTTGCCTCACTCTGCTGGGTTGTATCCTTCCCCTGCATGCTTATGTAAGAAAGAGAAATGGTGCACACCAAAGAGGGTTCAGGAATCACAGCCTCTGTTGCTGCCTCTTCAGTAGCTTTTCACCCAGCACTGGTGAATTCCTTTAAAATTTCCCTCCCATATTTTCCTCTTCTGCAAAAAGCAATTAAGAGTATTTACTGACCTCATAGGGGAGACACAGCATTTTAGTTAAGTGTATCTTGTAAAGACTCTAAGAACACCCAGTGAAAGGCTTTATAGGAATGTGAAGTGCGTCATAAACTCAGAAAATGTACCAGCAGAGACACAAAGGTCATACCTGAAGTGAAGTGTGTCAAATAAGTATCCCATTTAAAGTAAAAAAGTTGTAATTTAAATAACAACATACTGTCCCACTGTACCTTAACTGAGATTTTACCACTTATCAGAAAAGTAGTAATTTCACATGCTGCTCGGTGAACTGGAAGGAATCTAAATAGATAAATGAGGTGATTTGCAATCAGTGATAACTGTTAGAAACCACTAACTATACAAGTTGGTTTATTATCTGCTTTAAAAAGACTGAGTGAAGGCCCACACAAGCAGAAGCAGAAATGTCTCTCACTACAACTTAATGCTATTTTTAAGCAAAAGCCTCCTCTCAGTTTTGGTGTTAAAAGCAGAAATCAGCTCCTTTCAGTACAGAAGCGGAAAGCTGCCTGTGCCTGGGTTCTTACAGGGTTGAAGAACAGGATCTGCTGAGCTGCAGGGGAGCAACCAGCAGGCAGACAGGGGCAGGGGACAGGCTGCTGCTTCTACCACGGCAATCTGCTGGGTTAGCTGTAGATTTTATCCCCCCAAGGGATTTCACACTAAACCAAGATCCCATGCCCCGACTTAGCAACTTGCCAGCTGCCAGCAGGACCAGCCAGCATCACAAGTCAAGTCACGGATCAGGGCAAATACCTCAGAGGCCTTGATGTAATAATTACACAGCAGTGACTGCACCATTTCACAAGCAGCCACTGCTGCCTCGGGATCCCTTTGCTAAGCAGAAGGATTCAAATGCAGTCAGGACCACAACCTGACCACCCTGAGAGAGGGAGGGCTGGGCAGGTGAGGATGACCCTCCCAGGAGAGCCTGGGCACTGTGCAGTTGTACTCCCCACTGCAACAAATGTTTTTGACAGTTCACTTAGGTGCCCTTAAGGTTACCAAAAGTTTATGCAATTTTGTCATCCTCTCTGCCCCAAATCCCCACAGCATTTGTTTCTTTCCACTAAGAATCCTATCTATTCCATGTGTGAACCTCAGGGTGTTTGTAAGGCTGGGAAGGAGCGCATGAGTAAGGCTGATGCACTTGCACAGCTGCCCCTCCTGTTTTGCCTGATGAACATCACACTCCTCAGGGTATTCAAAGCCCTTTACAAAGCAGATAGATCCCACCAGTGCCCTCACATCCTTTTAGGACCAGACAAGGACTGCTTAAGGTAAGAACTTCTTTGGTGAAGGATCTCAGCATCTTCTTTCTATTGCTCCACTGCTTCCATCAGCTTTTTCAGCTCTTAGGCAGAGTCCCACCCCTCACCTCTCCCAGCCACAAAGACACAGGCTCTGCCACGTATCAGGGCACGCCAGGGAAAGACACAATGAGATCTGCCTTTCCCAGTTTATCCTCCCACCTTTTGGAGGCAGAAAAAAGAGAAAGGTAAATCCATGTTCATTTGTTCCCCTCAGCATGTCAGCACTTAAATGCAGTGGTTATGGCCCAAGATTCCTTCCTGCCAGTACTGGTGATCTGGGGAAGGTATGCACCCTGGCTTCTGAAGGAAGAGCATGTGAGGTACAGCTTCCACAGGCTGCAGAAAGGCAGATGATACTGTGATTCAGCATTGAGGTTGCTTGCTGGCACTATCTTCTCAACATTTTCATGCTGTTTCTGAAAAAAGCCCAAAACTTTGAGTTTGCTGAAATCTGGCCAAGTGACCTCCTATTGCTCCGGTGCCTCCTTCTAATGACTGCAAAACTTCCAACCACAATATTTCTGATTCACTCGTCTGTGTCCTAAAATCCCACTTACAGGCTTTTGCCAATGGCAACCGAGATGAAAAAGCTATTTGTGGAACTGAGAAAGACAAGATGATGTAGAAGAGGGAAATATAACAACCAGGACGTAATCTAATTCCACAAGAATGAATTCTACTTTCAAACCTCCTCAAATTAAGTTTAAATGAAAAAAGTATTTCCTTAGAACACATTTCTCATTTGAAACAGCCACAATTCTCCTGATTCTGAGTGCCTAAAAAAAAAATATATTGCACACACCACTTTTAATAAGGATATATTTTTCCAATTTATCTTTGGCCATCTATTGCAAACTCCAATTGTACAGCCATCTCTCACATATTTTAAGTCACTCTGGGCCCATATTTTACACCTTCAACCTATCATTTTATTAGTTTTCATGTCAGTAGCATGCAGTAACAGAGATGTCCAAAGCCACTAACCCTCCTTTGACACTGGAACAAAGACCTCAATGGCAGGCCATAGGAGGACATGGACAAATGGTGCCAAAATACCTTACCCCTTTCCTCTGCTAACAGAACACCATCAGTTGGCTCCCTAAATGGCTGAAGTTTAAAATCCACAGACAAGCAGGGTGAATTTTTACTGTTAGAGGAAACATTTTGGGGGTTTGTTCAGTTAGTATTGGAAACCTAGTGCTTCCTCATTACAAATCCAACACATTTGCAAGGGAGATATCCCAGGGGGAGAATAAAGGAAACCAAATGAAGCCTGAAGCAGACTGCAAACACGGGAGCTGAAACAACTGCTGGATGTGGTTAGCTCTTCCACACGTTTTCAGGAAACACTCTTAGCACATAGACAGATGACTATTACCCATATTTTCCTGCATGAGAATGCTTCAAAGCCACATTAGGGGGACATTAGACTGGACATTAGGAAGCATTCCTTTACAGAGAGGATGGGTTAAACACTGGAACATGCTTCCCAGACACGTGGCTGCTGCTGCCCCAAGACTGATGCATTTGTACAATGCCCTTAATGACACGCTTTAACTTTTGGTTGAGTGAAGTGGTCAGGCAGTTGGACTGAATGACCATTTATAGGTCACTTCCAAATGAAAAATTCTATTCTATTTCTATTCTATTCTAGCCCATACCATAAACTTATGACGCTTATTTTTTACAAACATTCTTTGCTGCTTCTAGCTGCCCCATTTTTTTTTATGGCTAAGTGTAAAATGTCAGTTCAGATATTCTCTGACAGCTTTCTCATCCACAGAAACTGGACATTTTTATTTTTGTGCACAAGGCTCCCTCTTTACCCTGCTGCCAGATGGGCTGAGAAGCACACTGGTCCAGGATCTAGCTGCATACCTGAAAAAGGGGAAGGTTTCAGAGGCATCATAGACAGAGCAGCTCTTGTGACAACCTAGATGACCCCAGCGTGCTCCTGGTCATTTTGAAAGTCTGACACTTTCATCATTAAATAAAAAAACACCCCCACATTATTCACAAAATCTGTTGCCAAGAGAAGGTTCTAATCTCTTTTCTGCCAGCAGGAATGAACACTGAGAACCTGCAACTTTTTACATGCATGGTATTAGCACATTTTATAACTCTATCTTGGAAGAAGAGGGAGCTGCAGTCTGTGGATAATGTTCAGGTTAAGTACTTCAGTAATCTGCTACCATCTGACATTCACAGACAAAAAAGTCAATGACTTCATTTAATGATTAAAATGAGTTTGGTTTTGTATCAGACTTGGCTTAAGAAGGATGAGCTGGACTCATTAGAAAATGATGTTTAATTTATAAACCACTTCTACTTGAATTAGCTAACAAAGACCAGGGAAAAAAGAAATCAAAAAGAAAACCCAGAAAGCTGTTTTAAAGCAGATGAGATAACTGTGATTTATTGTGCTGCATTTAGAGGACATGAGAATGAATCTGACACCTGCTCACCTTTAGCCATAGCTCAAAAACCAGTATTTCTCTGAATGGACATTTAAATGACAATGCCAGTCTGGACTTTACAGTTAGCTTTTAAACTGCATTGCTTGGATTTATGGCCTGCAAGAGATATCAGGTGCAGAGCTTATGTACAATCCATCACTTCCCAGCTGGTACAATAAAGCCAGAAAGATACTTCACCTCCTTCAAATGAGATTTCTTACCTGTCTCAGAACCTGCACAGATACTGAAGTACAAGTGTAACCCCATCTAGGTAAGAGAAGCCCAGAGGCAGCAGCAGGTCATCCTGCATAGCAGAGGAAGGGAGTTCTAGGATATCCCTGAGCAGCTCCAGAATCTGGGTGCTACAACACACCCTGCAGGGCCACCTTCTCCTGCACTCAGGATATGATGTGTGACCAGCAGCACAGCATCTCACCCACTGACCTAATTAAAAGGTGTGAGGGAAGAGGAAAGAGGGGTTTCATATCCAAATACTGTATAAACACATACTCACTTCTTAAGAGTTCTCAGAAGCATTACAACTCCCTTCCCCTTGCCTCTCATATCTGCACTACCGAACACCAACTGAGCTGCTCCCAAGCAGGGCAGTGGGCAGCATCTGTAAGTAGCTGAGAAGAAGTGCAGCACCCCTGAGGTAATGGTGTTTGTCTTCTGAGGGCCACGTGGTTTTCCAACTCAGAGGAACCAGAGTATCAAAATTAGACAATGCAGGCAGTCACACAGAGTGTGTCTGTGTGTCCCCTGTGTCAGGCTGATTCCAGCATGTGCCAGACATGAATGGCACCGCTCACCTAAAGGTATCAGGACTGTACTGTGCACAAGTATCCTCTGTGCACACACAAACACCACAACATGCCAGTGAGTATTTCTAGAACTGGGTTGTGTGGTACCTGCCCTTGAAACCCTCAGGAGAACAGGATAAGTAGATGGGAAAACACAACACTGACTAAGAAATATCCAGTTGGTCTTTCCAGCAGTTTGGTAAAATCTGTGCATTTGATCACCATAAGCAAACAGAGTTTTCATCTACAGCACGTCCCAGAGAAGTGCCCTAACACTAAAACATGTCACTGAAGCTTTAATAAAATCTCATCCACCTCTACTTTTTGCCAGAAGAAAACCCAACTAATTCATCTTAATTACTCTGAAAGCATAACAAGTTCTACACCATGCAGACTCAGTTTACTGAATTCAGCCCATGGAGTAATTGACTTTTCATTCTACTTGCCTTTGTTTTAGTAACTAGAGCTGAAACTGGCAACTAGTGATGAAGACTATTTCTGGAGGATAAAAATCTGGATTGGCCAGAACTAGTGAGAACAAAACAGGGTGGTTAAATTTAAATTTCTGAGTTTTTTTTTTTTTAGACAAGCACCAAAACATTAACTGTTTCATCTCACATAAGCATGACTGATTATTAGCTTATTATATTAACTCAGTTAATGCAAAAGTAAGCCAACACATGCTATAGCTACTCTGCTTGCACCATCTGCACTATTAATACACAAATGCACAGATCTAGCAAGAGTACACTAAAAACCCCACTATGGAAGTGCCACTTCACCTGTCTTTTCAAAAGCACCTTAAGCACAGCTGGAGCAGAGAATGTGACCACAGCAGCTGACAGTAATTTAGTAATACACATTTCTAGTACACGGAGAAGGCTGCCACAGCAGCTCAGCATGCTGAAAGCCTAGCAGGATCCCTGAACACAAAGTTCGTGGGAATTCAGCAGTTCCCCTTCCTTGTTTTTTCTACCAAGTAACTCAAGGGAGGCAGCACATCGTACTATTTTAAGATAATGGTATCATTAAGGGTGAAACACATGTAGTTATTTTAAAACACAGCAATGGAGCTAAGCTGCATCAACGCTGACTCCAAAACCCGGGTCTGACTCTGAAGCAAGGAATTCGCAAGCGCTGCACAGCCGAGTTGAAACAAAAGGGTGCAGATGCGAGACAGCAAAGCACTGCCCCGCTCCCCACGGCACTTTACACATGCACAACTTTCCCTGCCGAGCCCATCTGCCGCTCCAGCACCGCGTCCCCGGCAGGCCGGGATCCTCGTTCTTAAGGCACGCTGGCAGAGGTTATGACACAGCACAGCTCCTGGAACCGGGCAGGAGGCGGGCGGGATGCAGCCGGGATCCGGCGGCTCATCCCGCCGGCAGTGCTGCCGTCCCCGCGGGCCAGGAGCGCCGCGGAGCCTCTGGGCGCTCGCTCACCTGGCCCCGGCGGCCGAGCCCGGGGAGCCGCAGCAGCCGCGGCCGGGCGCGCCCCGCCTGCCCGCTGGCGCCCGTCCCGCCCGTGACTGCACCGCGCAGGAATGGCGACCACCGCGCCCGGGAGCAGCCCCTGAACCCCCCGGGACCGGCTGCCCGCGACGGGACCGACCTGCGGGGAGCGCCGCGGCCGAGGCGGGGGCCGGCGGGCCGGGGGTCAGCGGCGCTGGGGCCGGGGGCCGCTGGTACTCGGACACGGCCCGGGCACCGCTCCGGCCGCTCGGACCCACCTCCGGCCGGCCGCGTCCTCTGCCTGCCGCGGCTCCTGCTTGTTCCCGGCTACTCACCCAGGCACTGCCACGGCGGGGCTTCCCCCAGAGCACGACGCCTTCCGCTCGGGAAAACTTATCTCTCTCCCGCTACTGCCATTTGCTAACTTGCCTAAAGATCCTGCAAAATCCCAGAAAAGGCTAGGAAACGAGAGGAGACGACTTAAAAGCTGACGGTCAGGACAGGAATTTATGGAATGAAATCTTTAAGGGCAGGAGCAGATAGAGCCAGCCAGCTAACGCTTTCATGCCCTG
Source organism: Phylloscopus whistleri (assembly GCA_017589585.1). Classification (NCBI taxonomy): domain Eukaryota; kingdom Metazoa; phylum Chordata; class Aves; order Passeriformes; family Phylloscopidae; genus Phylloscopus; species Phylloscopus whistleri. Next base: position 653,538 of record JADMLD010000108.1, on the reverse strand, counting down.
ACTCTGGCCAGCAGCTTCATTTCGTGGGCAGACCAAGGCTTAGGAGATGATTTAAAATACCTGCTGCTGGCGTGTTCCTCGGTGCATCAGCCGGAGTTCCCCGGCGTAGCCAGCACGCTGCCGTGCCTCGTCCTTCTGCCTTTTCCAGCAGACCCCTCACGATCACCGTGTCACGGCTCCCCAGGCCTTACAATCAAGCAGTTTGTTGTAAGGGAACTAAAAATAGCACTGAATTTTTCACTGGAGCACTTGCTTGAGTGAAGATAGTGCCAGTCAGCCCGTGCATTAGGGAGCCGTACAGACCTCTAATACAGCTCAGATCCTCTTGGAAATACGGCCATTGACTTTTTTCAAAATACGGTTTTTTCTTTCTTTCTTTTTTTTTTTTTTTAAGACAGCAGAAAATAAATCTTCTTTCTGACCACTAAAAGACGAACTGAGTGGGGTTGTTTTAAGAATATCCTCGGGAAAGAGTGAGTCACTTAAGCTGCTTTTATGATAAAAGATCCCTGGAGGAAGTATATCTCCTTAGTCTCTGAGCTGTTCAGAGATCCCTATGTTCTCCTGCAAATCAAAGTTTCACGCTGTTAGGTTTTTCAGCTTTGTTTGTTTGTAATAGTATGAGCACCTGCTTCCACCATGGAATTAGGGCTAACATGAAACAGAGCAGGATTTTATCCTGGCTAACACCTCAAGAGGATCACTAACAGAAGCATATGTCCTGTGGGGCACTGAATAAGGTCTGCAAAAAAGTCTACAGAATGGCCCATAAGGAAAGTTTACAGCACAGGCTAACAAGTCCACAAAAAAAATATTCTCACAAGGAATTATTTTTTGCAAAGCTTTTCCTTGCTGCATCCTGAAAAAAAAAAATCACTACAGACCAAAGCTGTAGAAGATGTCATTCAAGACAAAGCTGCCAGAGCTGCTGTCAATATCTGAGCTGGAATGCCAGATGCAGATTTGAATGTAAAACTTCCAGTCTGTAGATGCCAGCCTCACATATATTCACACTGTGGCACACAAAGAAATGGGAAGGGGCAGGTGATGGTTGGCAGCAGCCACTTGTGGCATTCTAAAAGACTGGGAAAGCCACAGTGATTCTCCTGCTAATTGCTCCAGCTGAGAAGTGACTGAGCCACAACAAGTTAAATCTTATTAAGGTACATACACTTCAGAGGAAGATTTTAGGATAGAAGAAAACACTAAAAAGTTGGAGACTTACTGGGAATATCAGAGGAGAGACACTGGGTTTTGTTTCGCTTTCATAGGAAGAAGTTGAAAAGACTGTTAATGTAAAATTGTCTTCCACACTCGTTTCCCCTCATAATAAGCCTTCGAGCATTCCTTGGATTTTATTTGTTCTGCAGTAGAATTGCAATACTTGTGCCCTCATGAAAGGGCTGGCAAATTCCTTCTGCTCCTTTCTAGTGCTGACCAAACATGCTGGAAGGCATCACATAACATCTACACAGCAGCAGAGGTAGCCACAAACACAGGAGTGTCTTCGTTCCTGCTCCACTCCCCAGCTATTATTTATAGAGAGAAAGAGCATTAACGGAGCACAACGTTCTCACTAATTTAGTCTCACTTCACCATCTGTTACTTCCCATGAGTTGATCCTAATGAGAAACTACTTCAAAACACATTGGAGGACCAGCTGCACCCAGTGAAGTCACCATAGGAGAGAAATATTCCCCTCCTAATACATCATATTCCAGTGTTACAAAGCAGCTCCTTCTCTACCAAAATCCATGGGAACACTGCTGTTAATATGAACACAGCCCTAGGTCACAGCCTCTTGCAGTCATGTTGAGCAAGTATCACACTCAACATTGTTTTTCTAAATAATTCACAACTCTACCCAGTTAGAAGGGCAATGAGAGAGCTACAGGCATCATCTGTCCCCCAGGTCTGAGCAGCCTGCTTTCTGCAGCTGCTTCTCCTTCAGTGAGTTCATGGAATGATCACAGAGATTGGAATCTCCCCAGGAGTAACATGTGACCATTATCCCTCACCTTTTCCATGCAACTCCTCAGAAAAAGGAGTCTCCATCTTTGTAGGCACCCTTTAAATACTGGAACATGGTGATATAAGGCCTCCCTTAAGCCTTCTTCTCTCAGTGCTGAACAAACCCAGCTCTCTCAGCCTTTCCTCATATGGCAGCCCTCCTAGTCCCTTGATCATCTTTGGGGCCTTTCTCTGGACCCCCTCCAGCTTGTCTACATATTTGTGTATTGTGGGGACCAAAACTGAACGTGGTATTCCAGGTGTGGCCTGACAAGCAATGAGTAGAACTGGATAATGATCCTTTATATCTGCTGGTGGTGCCCTTAGTGCATCCCACTATCCTGATCTGTGTCACAGCAGCACTGTTTGCTCATACTGAGCTTGTTGTCCACCAGGACCCTTAGGGCCCTTTCTACAGAGCTACTTCCCACCAGGCAGATCACACACAGCCTCATGTTTTTTCTGAGGTGCAAGACCTTACACCTGGCCTTGCTGAGCTTCATAAAATTCAGGTAGCCCACTCTTCCACCTTATCCAGGTCTCCCCTCAGGAGTCCCCATTCCCCACTTGGTTTGGAATCATTGGCAAACCTCATCAGGGGGCACTTAGTCCCTTCATCCAGATCACTTGTGAGGATATTAAGCACTGTTGGGCCCAATATCGATCCCTGCTGGACCCCACTTGTGACAGGTCACCAGCCTGAGGGTGAGCTGTCTACCAGCACCTCCTGGGTGCTTCCTGCCAGCCAGTTCCCCACCCACTGCAAGGACTACTTGTCTAGACCATAATGTGTCTGTGGGAAACCATATGGAAACCCCTGCTGAAATCCAGGTAAACGATGCCCACCACCTACCCCACACTTGGACCAAGCGGTTCCTTTCCCATAGAAGGTGATCAACTCTGTCAAGCACAATTTGCCCCTGGTGAATCCATCCTGGCTTTTCCCAATCCCCTGCTTCATGTATCTTGTGACAGCTCCTAGAAGGATTCCTTTGGTAATTTTCCCAGGAACTGAAGTAGCCCTGATGGGCCTGTAATCTCTTGGATCCTCCTTTAAGCCCTTCTTGTAGATCCAGGTGAGTTCAGCCTTCTTGTAGCCTTCTCTGTTGTGCCCTGATCTCTGTGACTTCTCAAAGATTAGGGAGAGCAGACTCACAATGAAACCATCCAGCTCTCTCAACACCCTCAAACGGATATTGTTAGGGCCCATTGATCTATGGGGTCAAGCTCCTGAAACAGTTCAAACACCAACTCTTCCTCCAGTGGGTTTGTGTTTGCAGCAATCTGGATTGTTGTTCCCAAAGCCTAGGACCCAGCAGTGCTGGTGAGATGGAGGTGAAGAGAGTGTTGAGAACTTTTCAGTGTTGTTGGTGACTAATTCACCTCTCCTGTTTAACCAGTTTAGCCAGTGATGTCAGTATTCAACAGTCAGCCACTCTCCAAAGAGTCAGATGTTGGCTGACACCATGCATGGAAAGATGAGTGGAAACACTGGACCACAGCTGCCAAGATTTAGAGTTCACTGTACTAAACTCCCAACAAGATTGCTACTGCCAAGGCCCTGCAGACAGCTGAACCACATCACAGCAAGTATGCACCATTTTCCATTTGAATTGCTGATGTTAAACCTCCTGTCCTCCTGAGAAAATTCCTTCTGAACATCCACCTAAATCAGAGTATGGTGGTCCCATATAGTGGTGGGAGAGACAACTACAAGATGAATTTGGTTGGAAGCCAACCTCTGAGACTACTGCATATTTTGGTTGCAAGCACATCAGCAAGAACGATGCCCTGGAAAACAGCAGTTGTTTTTTAACTGTTTGAGACAAAATTCCAAGGCTTTGTGCTGTAAGATTCCTTATTACAAATCAGGCTTAGCCTTAATCCTCTCTGTTACTGTACCTAAGTGAATCAGCTGGCCTTGGGAGTGCACTGAAGAAGCTCAGGAAAAAGTTGTGCCACAAGCCTGCAGTGACCCTGGGTCCACTTGGTGTCCCCAAGGGCTCAGAGGAGCAGAGTCTGAACGCTGTGATCAGAGAGATAAGGCACTGCTCCCAGTAAAAATTATGCTAGAAATACCCTCCTACCTTTCCTACAGTTCATTAAAAAGGCAAGAAATCTCCTTCTGTTGCCTTTGCTGCCTCACACTTCTGTTCTCCGTGGCACCAGGGGATATTTAGAGCAGTATTTTGTAAACAGCACGTGTTCCAGTGGCTGGCGCAGCACTAGCCACAGCACTGTGGGGCTGCGTTCCTCAAATTTTTGGACATTGGTGGACACCAGGCAGGGAGCAGCTGTGTGTGTAGGTGGGCAGGGAACAAGGGGAGGGACAGCAAGATGGGAAACACAGCAACTCTGCAGCCTGCAAATGCCATGGTCCTGACTGCAACTCCCTGAATCCAGACTGTTCAGCAAGTTTTCCTTTTGTGCCAGCTGGCTGAGATGAAGGAAGCTGTTTTGCCAGACATTCTGCTTTCTTCCCGAGTACCACCAGCAGCAATAAATTAAATTTCTTAACTGACAAAACCAACTGCTTAATGATTTCTGCTCTTCCTCCAATGTTTGGGATCTGGCACTTAAAGTATCTACTTCACATCCCATGCTTCACTGAAAAGATTCTTCCTTATTCCTGGAGAGACTGCAACTTTGCACACTGGGATAATTTTTACTACTTCATGTGACTCCAGAACAAAATCTTTTTCTTCACAGTGCATGCTTAAATAGGATTTGAGCCTCCTCTTCACTTTTAGTATTTTATTGCAGGAACATTTTTAGAGGTGCCAACTGGGCTACACCCATGCAAAATGGGAGTAACACCCCGAAATGTGAATTAAGGATCATATGCTAATGTAAATCTAGCTGTTGAGCATATCCCTTGTGTTTTATGATGTGTTTAACAATATGACCACAAATATATTAAAGAAGGAGGTATGGAGGAAGACAACTATGCAGTGTAGGCTCTTGCAGAACACTACAAGTACAATCTTTGAAGTACCCATAAATCCCCAACTGCTTAGGGAATTCAGTGTGGCAAGAACACTTGGAGTTCTTTGTTAAAATCACCTAGGAAATGTGAGGATGTCCAGATTTGGATGCCCAAATTTCATCAGCTGCCCTTTTATTTTTTCTGCCCTCCACTTTATCAGCAAATCTCCTGCTGTCAATAAAATAATCTCTGCTGAAAGCAAAGCTGTCAGCTTGTCCCTCAACATTACTAAAGGCAGCATTACAGTGACAGGCATTACTAGACATTCCTAGGAGAAGCTGAACTGTCCTTTCAGTTACTCTGCTGGATAAAATTGCTGTACACATTTCATGGAAAGGTGAAGAGTCAGTCACAGGCACAACCTAACAGCGAAGAGGACATTACAACCACAGAAATTATTTCCTCTGTGATACAGACGCAGCACACGGTTTTGCATATTCCAGCATAAGAATAAATCTTCCAGAGTGCTTTCCTCCCTTTCCTTCCAACTTACTGCAGTCCAAACACAGTTCAGCTGATATGTAAGAAATGAGTCTTTCTCCATATGTTTGTGGATTTGGGCTTTGAATTGCTTATATTCCTGCAGCCCTCAGGGATGCCCAAATAACTCTGAATGTCATGCTGAGATCTTCTCATGGAAGCTTCTGTCAGCTGTACCATGCAAAGGGCTCTCAGCTGCACACTATTTAACTTGCCCAATTACATTTTTGGCTGCTGTTCTGCCTTGCAGCTTAGAGAAACCCTCTCCAAGAGCTAGGTCACAAGAAAAAATTGCGAAAATATGCTATTTTTCAAAGAACTTATTCCTAAGGGGAATGGGAGATAGGAGAAACATTATTACAGGTCTGGAAAAAAAATCAGAAAAAAATTACTGTTAAATAGTAATCCATAAGGACAGCATCTTTTCTATCTTCACCTTATATCTGGTTGTTACACTTGGAATGAACAGGTTCATAAACACAGATGCATCCACAAATTGCCCTTCAGATAGTAATTCCCTTTCAGTTTTGATGCTGGAAAAGTATGCTGGTGTTTGTGTGATGCATCTGTCTACTTGACATAAGCAAACACCAGCTGTTACTTCCTTGGTTTACAAAAGGAAGGAGTAAATAAAAATTTATTAATTAAACATGGAATTCAGAAAGCTCAGATGTGGATTGAAAACTTATTACACAATCATGTCAACTTTTAGTCAAGGAGAGCACACGGGACCTGTGTCTCCCTCTGAATCACAGTGAAATGCTGGTGACGGCAGCATCTTGGTTTCAAATCCAGAGAGGAAGCCAAAAGATTAAGCAGAGGTTCTGAAGGTGAACATGGTTTTGAGGTCTGACCTCAAAAGAACCCTCATGGAACACAACCCTCCATGTGAGCCAGAAAAAGCACATTATTTGCTCTTACATGGCAAACAGAAGTTTGTTTCTGGGTTTATTTCCCAGCAATTTTCCCAACAGCTCAGTGACACATGCACCAGGGTGGTACAGTTCATCTGAAGTATCAGTTATGAATCCAGCTCTTAAAAGCTGCTCCCTCCTGGGTCATCAGTTCAAACACAGCCCTAGTCTGAGCTGATTGAAACTTGCCATAGCCTGACACCCGTAAATCAGCTCCCATGAAATGGGACTCTGGCTTCGCTCCCATGGCTGCTATAAAAATGACTGTAATCAGTAGCACCTCTGATATCCAGCTCAATAAAAGAGGCTTTGTCTTTATAGATCATCTCTGGGACCTTGAAAGATACTACAAAATAACTGACTTACAGTTAATTTATAAAATATTAATAATACACAAATCACACGTATGGACTCCAGTAATTTTCCTAGGTTACAGCACTGATTCCATGAAAGACCTGTCTCATGTTGGGCTCTGTCACATCAGAGCCTTTCCTTTCCATAAGCTTATGTTTATTCCAAAGGTCTTGGGAGAGGATAGCAAGGACAGGGCAAGGATTAGCTGTGCACGACCATTTCACAACTCCCACACAGAGAGGCACATCAGCTACAAGTTGGCAGCTAGGATCACTACATTATTCCAAAAACACAGACTCAACAGCAAGCTGGAAGGTAAAGATAAGTTTCTGTGCTTTGCATTGCTCTAACTCTGAGAAAGGGCCAAGGGAAAACACAGGAAGAAGGCAGAAATCTTGCTTCTGTCCACAGAGGATTTTGTGCAGTTCATAAGCTGAGACAAAAGAAGAGTAGTGAAAACTCATTTTCCATCTCCCACGTAGATAAGTCCTAAAATAATAAAAGTCTACTAGGTATAACTGTTGTCTTGCAGGGACCAAGACAGGAGAATAGTTTTTCCTATGGCTAATGCTAATAAAATATATTTGAGAAGGCAGTTACATAAACAGATTATTCCTCTTGGCTGCACTAAGCAAGTAAGTCTCTCTATCCCTTTTCACAAATAGCAAAATGGATGTATTATAGAAGCATAGAATGGTTTGGAAGGGACCTTAAAGACCATCTAGTTGCAATTCCCCTGCCATGGGCAGGGACACCTTTCATGAGACCAGGTAGCTCAGAGTGGTATCCCCTCCTTGCTCCTGTGTTGGGGACCAAAGAGCTGCACATGTAACTGGGCAACAGTGAAATACCTTAAACAGACCTGAGAGAGGCAGCTCCAGGAACAGAAATGTACTGTATTTGTTTCCTATTTGTTGCCACTACTCAGTCCATCACTAACAAGGCTAAAAATAAATTACATATTTGCTTTGCTCAGGGTAGAGGTGTCCTCAGCAGACGCCCCCCTGTTCTGAAGTGACAGCAGGGTATAGCCATGAGCTTATTTCCAATTTGGCTTGCTCAGCTGCACTATGGAGTGGCCATCCCTGAGGAATCCTGGAATCTACCACTCCAAACAGCCTCCTACCTGAGCAGCCCATTTTTGCTGGCTGTTGGAGCTGAGCTGTCACACTCACTGCACAACTTTTGGCAGCTACTAACAACCCCTTAATTTCTTGGTCAGTCCAGGCTAGAGCAGAACCAAGTAATGAGTATCTTCCAAAGGGCAGGATCAAAACGTGCTGAGAGCACAGCCCTGTCAGAAAACACCCAGGCTTGCTGCCAGCACTTCATGAAGGATCTATTTTACACCCAGACAGAGGCTTGGGGATAGATTCACTGCTCCAGTGATATTTATGAGCTTTTTACTTTGACAGGGCTCATTAGAGCATTCCCCAATGCCGTGCTCCCCTGACCTGTGCTGCAGGTTCACTGCAACCCTGATGCCTGTGGACAGGAACACAAGATGCAGTTTTGCCTCATCCTCTGGGAAACAAGAACGTGACTTTTTAAACTGTAATCATCACCACCCCTATACCAATCCAATATACTTCCATGGTCTTACACCATTTAGATGACCTTTTCCTATACTTCCTACAATTGCACACTTTTCAAAGGAGATAAAGCACAGTTGGTTTTCCCTTTACAAACACATCATCCTTAGGGAGCACTAAGAAATTAAACACTCTGAAGCATGCTACATCCTAAAAGCATCTGTATTAATTACAAGCATGTTGAAAATATTGAGGAACTAAGCCAGAAAAACCCCAGCTCTGTAAAGCAGGACCATTCTCCCCAAGTGAGACACATGCACACAGACAACCCACCAGTCTTGGCTCAGGTATTCTGTATGCATCTATATACTACACACTGCCCACACCAGGAGTCACAACTGTTCAATAACATTTAGAAGCAGCCAGTGCTATTTACTGAAGGATAAATAATCAAAATGTTTCCAACCAGTACAGTTGTAGGGCAGCAACCTTCAGACACAGTGTGACGCATAGGATATGTGATGTCCTGCAAAAATCCTTTAAATAACTTCAAGTGGAGTAAGAGGACTTCAAAAGCACACAGGAATTTCTCATTAATACTACAAATGCAGCATGTTCCAAACTGCAGATGTGCATTCACTATCAGAAGCATAAATATCCCATATTTTGTGTATCCTTCTCCCTGTTCCTTGGCTTTATACCTACATCTAGTAGCACAGCTTCTTTGTTTGATGCCCATATTGACTTCTCTTTAAAGTCTATCCAGATAAAATGTGTACACAGGCATGGTATTACAGCCAGACTGACAGCACTTACAAACCCCCAATGTCCTTTCCCATGCTAAATGAGCTACAATCTGACATCACCAGGATTCACAAACACACCTGTCATAGCTGACATCCTTCCTTCCAACAGTGATTACACAAAAATAGATGAAAAACAGTGCAAATCATGGGCATTTGTAAGGAAGCTTGTTGCCTCTTGGATAAAAGGTGGCCTAACTGGTCAAAGCCAATCTTGCACCTTGTACTCCGAAGAAACCAAATACACAAAAACTAAAGTACAAGTTATAAATTCTTTCAAATGTCATTATGAGGGAAGAGGGAGAGTCTGAAGCTGTTTGCTATCAAAGCCTCCCATGCAGTTGTTCAGACATTAAAATGTCTTCAAGCCCTGACAAACCCTTTCCTTTAGGTTCCTGGAACACTGGAGACAGCATCCTGCAGCTGAAGAGGCAGAAGGACAGCACTTAACAACTGTACTTTTAGCATTGGCTCCTATGTTGCAGCAGAAAGATTATCTCACTCAGAGACTGAAGTATTGACAGACAGGTAGGTATTCACCTGAATTCAAACAGGTTCACCTGTTCACCAGATAATTCAGTTTTGTATAAAGGGAAGCCCAGTTGAAGTAGTTGAAGCAGCCACACTCCACCTGCTACTTCAGCAGAAACCAACTGCTGCATGAAACCTTGGATGAGCATGTTTCAAAAGCCTGAAGAAAACTGATTCTGGATTAAAATTATCAACTGATTTCCCTCTTGGCCTTCCTGGGAATTGAACCTGTCTACACAATTAAGCTGTATAAAGATTTTCTCTGAAGCTATAAAAGCCTTTTATTTATAACAGCATCTCATCATATTAAACACCCTGCTCCAATCTATTACAAGTTGAAGGGATGACAAATAGAACAGTGAAAGCTGAATATACTCAGCACATTAGGCATCTAAAGCACTGCAAAATTTTACTTATCAATTTCCACCTTAATTAAGAGCAATCTTCTCTTAAACTGACTACTTTGTATGAAGCCAGCAACACACACTGCCAGCAGGGAATGAGTATATGAACAGTGTGGGGGGTGTTAACACACATCTTAAAGGCTTTTTGATCTGTAGCCCATCCTATGTATTGACTGAAGTTTAGTTGTGAAAAATAAGTAATTTTTATGCTCCTTATATTATCTGAAATCTAGCAGCAGTTGTAGCCAGGACTAAGTAGCAACATGTTGGTAAACCCAGACCTAACTGCAAAATCAAAATTGTAAAACAAAAATTATGCAGCTCAGAAGTGAGATGCTGCAATATACATCTTGTTACACATACTTAGAGCCTGACACCTTGCCTTAGGAACCCCAGAGCTCTAAGGTTAGTGTGTCTTCCCCAAAAATAACCGAGGTGGCACTGAAATATACCCTCAATCTAAGAAACTGCAGAGAGAATTGCAAATACAACCCACCCAGATGGCACGATGTTATCAAAGTTTAACATGTCAATCTGCTGATTTAATTAAAGCCCTTTCATCTCCATGGTTAATGGCAGGTCTGTACAGCAGAAATGGCACCAGAACAGATGTTAGCAAATTTGTCAAAGCTGCAGGATGATTGCTCTGGCTTTAGTGTCTTTTGGAGGACTGCTCTATTTACATTCCTACTGATCTCTCATGTCAAATCTGGTAAATATTACCTCTACTTTGGCTGATCTACAAGAAGGCATAAGCCAAGTTTCTTGGTGAAAGTCATCTGCTTTGAGAAAATACCATATGATTACAGACAGCCTTTTTTAAGATTTCAGGGGAAAAAAACCTTTAATGATGGAAAGCATGCCTTTATTTGAAATAGGCCTTCCTCCATATTTTCTTTCATCTTATCTGTTCAGGATTCCCTTGAAAAACAGCAGTTGTGAGTTAAGACAGGAAAAATGTACTTGGAGAATAGCTTGGCCACTGAAGGGAAGTCCTGTACAAGGGAAGGCCTGTATCATACTCCACATTTTGGTGACATCAGAGTGTCCAGGGCAAAGTTAAACCTGCAGGTGCACAGAAGAGTCTCATTGTGCATCCTGGCATCCAGCAGAGGCACAGCCCATGAGTGATCAACCTGTCCTGTGCAGAGCACATCTGGACAAGGGAGGGCAGAGGAGGCAGCAAGCCTTTGCCCCAGGCACTGAACCACATTAATGAAACACTTTGAAATGCTTGCATTACAAAAAGCAATCCAGTGAAGGCAAAGTAATTGCCTGCAATGTCGAAGGGACAAGGCAGCTGTTTAAAGCAAATGTGACCCTATACTCCTTTTAGCCATCTAAATTATGTAAGAAAATAGTACATTTTGATGGAGTAATAGTTTCTTTGCCAGTTAGGGAAGTTACACTTCCAAAGGCTAAAATATGCAATGCATCACAGTGAAGAGTTTGATCTCAAAATACTGCTCAAAGAGCCAGAGGCACACAGGAATGCTGCAGGGTCAGCCACACAATGGAGAAGGGCAAAGGGCTTTCAAATGAAACAGCAAGCACTGTCAACGAGCAGCATGCAGGAGTACAATCCTCTCCTACCAGAGATCTGCCTCTCTGAACAAAAACCGCTCCAGGCTGAGCAAGCAAGTTTTCTCATTTTTGATTCCCTGCAAATGCCCTTTGAATCAAAGATGCTCCAAGATAATGAGAACAACTATAGTTTATGAAAGCAATATTAACAGAGATATTCCCTGTCTTCCACAAGAATTGCTCAGAGAGCTTCTCAAGCTCAGTTACCATCACTTCAGTTTATCAATATGCAAATTAGAGCAATTAGTCGGTAAGTGGCTCACTTGATCAAGTGCATATTAAAAGATAATGAGAGGTTGAAAAACAACCTGGGCCCATGCTAAGGTGATTCAGAAGCTGTAAATACAAAGCTATGCTTTACAGCACAAGGGAAGGTGCAAAAAGGAGAGGATCAAAACCTCAAACGGAACTTCAGCATCTTTCAACATAACTGATCCTGCAAAACTCATCTATAAAATTACTGTACAACTTTTCTTTTTCCTTTTACACCCTCCTGGGACTATACTTAGCTAGAAACCAGCAAATGCCAAATCATTTGACATTATTTAAGCATGACTTACAAAGAACTATGTAAGAAAAGAGAGCAGCCTCCTTTGAAAGGTTCTCTGAGACTTGGGTTTCAAGACACTGCTTGTCACCAGAGCTGCCTTGGCTTGGCCCTAGCCTCCCTTCCCTTCAGCAGGCAGAGTTTGCCATGCCCACAACACAAAGCAGAGAGTATATGACCCAGTAGTTCCTACAAGGAGGCACATCATGGATGTGTTAAGGAGCTAGAAGAGACTTTTTTTCAGCCCAGGGAAGTGTTTCATCTTGAGGGAGCCTGGAGATGAGCTGTGCACAAGGCAGGTGGATTAAAATGCAAAAGAGCAGGACTAAAAGGCTGGTCCAGCCCTGCTCTGCCACCGTAAGGGAGCAGTTCAGTGCTGGGGGTCCACAAATCACATGTTACTCTGCATCATGCATCCTCCAGTTGTGCCCTATAGGCACAGTATTTCTTTTTTTTTCTGCTCAAAGGTAATGTCCTTTGGGCCAACATAAAGGGAATGAACATGGAGTAAGTTCCCCAGTGAATCAGGGACTGGCTCTTTGTGCATAATTTCACCAGCACTTACTCCTTCTTTATTAAGCACTTATTCTTAGCTACTTTATGACAAAATCCCACTGTGCTCTGCTCTTAGAGAAGATGAAGTGCCTCTCTGCAGAAGAACAGGCAGTAATGCTAAAATGTCCACATCTATCTAAGAAAGTAGGTAAATTATTCCTTCATCTTCAAGCTTACTGAATGCATCTGTGTACTTCTGCCTCAGAAAACTAAGACCCTGTGCAATCACTTATTTTCTACTGGCTTCTTAGCCTAAATGGGTATAAATGTTTCATGAACCATAAATGTTTCAAGAAAAAGATAAATGGTGAGCAATTACAAATGTAATCTTCCTCTGTTTTAATGTGGCATCTATTTGCACTTAAGGCAGATGGATCACCTGAAACTATTCATTTGTATAGGGGCATGGTGAGTACCATGGGTACTGGGTAATAAGAACCCAGCTCTGCTCCCTGTACAGCCTGTTGTTTCAAAAATATTCCTAAGTTATTATTTGTTTGCTAATTTAATAATAAAGATAATTCTAAGTAGATATGCACCCTCCTGTTGTCCCAGCTTAGATCTAGGGACAACCATCTGAATCAGTCTGTTAACAGAGAAATTACCCTTGCAGGGAAACAGCTGAGCAGCAACTTCTTTGGATAATGTATAATAACTGGGGAAAATCAAGGAAGATGTGAGTGTAGGGAATGTATGTGAGAGCATACACAGCTCTCCCTAAATGCAGCTGTAAGTGAAATGAGCTGGAATTATTATTGCATTGTTTTGATCTTGTATGGAATATGCAAATGCCTTGTGGAAAGGTTCTAATGTGGCTCTATTGCTATAAAAGCCACTTGTATCTTCCCTCAAAACACTCCTGGGCCACACCTGAAGTTATCTCAACTATCACCCACTTTATGCTGGACAAGGGCAGGAAATATAAATACATTCAAAGGCTTGATGTTCATTTGTTTGGGTTTGTGGTTTGTTTTTTTTTTTTACTACTTCAATGGCTGTTAACTAATTTATATTACTAAGGGGCTTTTTTTTTTTTTTTTCTTAATTAGAAACTCAAACACTTTCTTGTAACTCTTAGAAAAAGATTTCCAATAAGGGTTTTAGAAAGGTCAAGTTGACCTCATTTACTTTAAGGGAGGAAAAAAAAAAAATGAAGGAAAGTCAACACAGGACAGAGTAACCTCTCAGGGACACCTTGTTTTACTTCTCAGAATGAACAGGCACATCCCCACACCACGGAAAGAAGCCAGGGCACTTTTCCTACATTTTTCCTTTCTCTGGTACATATGCTCTGGAGGAGCAAGACATCTGCTGAACTTTGGGGTTTAGAGACTGCTCAGCTGTACAGTGATCTGATTATGCAGTCAACTCCTTTGGGAGCCAGCAGACTACTGAATTTTCAACATATATATATATCTGTGTGTGTGTGCTGCAATGTGAACGTGCAGAGACAACCTCAATTGCCATCTACTGTGTTATTAAAATAGCCCCCAGCAAAGCTACTATTTCTATTAAAAATAATGTCTGCTATGATTAAAAAGACCCACTGCAATATAACTTAGCTGTTCACAATTTCTACTGTCACTTAAACATGCTTTTCTTCTAATTTAGCCATTGAAGCTTGGTTGAGGCAGCCTGCTCCCTTACAGCATGCTGTCAGCACACTTGGGTTGTACCTGCTGGTCACAAGAAACCCATAACTGTGGGACTTTTGAAGGGCCTGTAGAGATATTTTCTGAAAGTTTTGAATGCATTGTTCTGCTGCAGTCAAATTAACAAAACAGCAACTGTGTTTGATATGATGCTGCACTTCCAATCTAAGCAATAACAAAAAAAAAATATTGTTCTCAGATGGGAGAGCAAAGTTCTAAAAAAAAAAAAAAATTAAAAAAAAAGAGAAAACTTGCAATAGGAGGGAGAACATGGAAAATAGTTAAGGAAGTGATGTCAAATCCCTCAGTATTTGATGTAAGATTCATTACTTTCACAGATGCAATTTTTGATAGCTTGAATTCCAAGATTCAGCAATTTTAAGTGGAAAGAATTTGTAACAAGTCGTGGGAACTGCTGGATTTGCAGCAATTAAACACAGGCATGGGAAAAGATGTTATGCTATGCAGTATCAGGGAGTTAAAGGTATGGTGCTAGTCAAACTCTTGCTAATATTAGGCTTCAAATGAAAATCTTTTGTGAAGCCTTCGGCAAATGGGAGATATGAGAAAAAAAAGTCACCTCCTTCCCTCTTTGGAGAGGTGTCTGTTCCTAAAAAAAAATACTTGTGTCAACTGCCCATCATAATCTGTAACTCAATTTGTTTATTATTTCTTTTTAATTCAAAGCAGCATAAGTTTCTGATTTTCCCACAACATTTATGCTACAGGAAGGTTACAACATCTCTTGAGATCTGAGCATTTGCTGTTAATGGTTTAAATCAAACATAGTAGCAGCTACTTATCACTCAAAACTACTGCCATTACAGCTTAACTGAAACTTACAGTATTTTTTACAGTAATACAAAATGTTATTTTTCTTCAGAAGCAAATGTAATTCTCTTTTTTTATTATTATTCAAGTAAGTGATGAGACACAACAGTTGGACTTTACCTGCTGACCGAAAGCAGGTAAAACATAAGGTGCATTCTAGCATCCTAAAATGCCTGTGCTAACTTCCAAAATACTGCACAAGGACAACAGTATCAGCAGGGAGCAGAGGATGGCACAGCTTCTTGAATCAGCTGGAAAAAAAGAGTATTATTATGTTAAGCTCTCACCAAAGTGTATCCTGGTGGGCCAAGCAGCCATCAGCCAGTCTCCCAAAAAAGGGAAGGAACAAAAGGAGAGAGCCCTAGTTTTCACATGCATATGCAATAACCCCTTGTGATCTACAAATGTCTGATTAGCTGAAATGACAACAAGCTGTGTGTGAGCCCTCCAGCTGGTATTTGTGACTGAAGTTTAATGAACCAGTGCTGAACCAAGAAACAAGAGTCAGGGAAACAACAAAAACATAATATAAAAATATAGAAAGAAAAATCAAATTAAGTGTAGTTGCAATTTCCAAATGACTAGGTCGTGATGAGTAGGAAATTAGATTAATATGTGGTTGTGCAAAGGTTAAGGAGTGGGACTTCTCTTCCCACACTTGAAGCGGAAAAAAAGAAACTGGAAAGATTTTTGCAGGTCAGGGTTTGTTTAGAGTTAGTAGGATTAAAGGTTGAAGGCTTATGGGAAAAAATGTGCCTCCAAGTGGATAATGTCCCCTTTAGTTGGGCCACTTTAGTATGGCAGTATGACAACTGCAGAGCTGAACCAGTTCTAGGAACCAACAGGCCAGAGGGGAGAGCCTCCCACTGTCCCTGATCTGCTCTGCATCTTCATTAACTTGGGGAAAATAAATTACATTTATTGTATGCACAGGAAGAGGTACTCAGGTTTTTGGTGACTGACTTTTCAATCTCGAGCTCTGTAATGCCATGACAAATAGAGATTCATGCACTTTGCAACTACACTGGTGCAGCCAGCTACTTTCTCAGTAGAGATTTCTCTCTACCCCACCCCAATTTCCCTGTATATGAGTCAGGTGTGTCAAGGGTGCTCAGACAGCTGCTGTGAGGGGCGAAAAGAAAAAGCACTGACTTGGAAACCAAAATCATCCTTTCCTGAGATGGAACTTAGCATGGCAACTCCATAACTGTAATTATTACCAACTCAACCTCCTGGACATGTGCAAGGCATTGCCTCTCTTCAAAACTTCCTTTTACACTCCTATCTTAATTAAAATGAGATTTTATAGATGCACATACAGAGGCAGCGTTACAAAGCACAAACTCCTGCCATCTCAGAGAACTGGTTTTGGTTTTGTTGTTTTTACCTACAAAAGGACAGGAGGCCAGCCCTGCACAGAGATTGTTCAGTAGCATCTGCACCTTGAAACAATTCAGCCATCCCAAGCAGACAGCACCCGGGAACCTCTGTGACCTCCAATGAAATTTCCAAATACCATGGCCAAAATAAGAAGTGCTACAGATCACAGGGGAAATACTCCTAAACATATTAAGCACTGAATACTCTGTCCCCAGGGATTCCTTGTCTTAAAAGCTCATGCTGTCCTGCTGGGAACTCACATCGCATTCACAGGGTCAGAGCCTAGGCACTGCTGGTAATACTAAGCTGTAACATCTGATCCGGTCGAATCTGACAAAAATATCCCCTCTTCTCTTCCCAAAATGCAGAAAAGAGGGGGAACACCAGTCCAAACTGCACACACTCTTTCCCCTGACCTCTATGGCAGACATGCATGCACGGCATTTCCCAGAGGGACTGAAAGGAGAGTGCTGGCTGTGGCATTCCCAGACAGCTCAGACATTCATCACAGTATTACCCAGAAACTGGTTTCCTTCTCGGGCCCAGGGCTGACTCACACATCTCAGCTTAGGCTGTACAAACTACACAAGTGTGTGGCATTTGCCTACAAGGAGCCTTCTGCAAGACTGCCAACACTTTAAGGTTTGTCAGGAAGATGCTGCAGGTGTTTGGGCATCTGTGGGTCTCAAGAAGCCCTTTGATGACTGGGTATCAGCCAATCCTGAATCCAAGCTGAACCTTGAAGACTCGCTTCCAACAAAGTCTGGTCCTTGTGTGATATTCCACATAACACAGATTTACCTGCCTTTCCCAGCACTCAGATAAGCAAAGACAGATGTGCACTGTCTGAAGTTCCACTGAGAATACAATTTGCTCTTTTAAAGTTTCATTTCATTATCTCTACTTTTTCCACAGGGAAGAATGAAAAGGTCCTTGTAGCACCGGCAACAAGCTCTTTGTGTACACAGTTATTTTGGCATCTAAGTAAAATATTAAAGGGTTTCCTTAAAAAAACCCCAAACCCCACGGTTAATTCCTCCCAACAGGTGGAGGGATACTGTGAAAATGACTTGGTTGCTGTCCAACAGCAGCTCATGGAAAAAATTATTCATATAGTTTTCATGTTAAACCACAACACAGTGGTTAGAAAGAATGCATTATATAGAGGGCAATTCCATAGATCTCCCAGAATTAGCCCAGGAAAAATTCCTAGATACTGCACACAGCAAGGTATTCTGCTATGCACTGGCAGCCTCCAAAGAAGGCTGAGTCCTGTGCAAGAAGTAGAGAATTATTGATTGGTGTGATAAATGTGTGCTGATCACCAATATCAGCATTTGGAACCATGTCTCATGCACACTAGAAGAATTATTAAGTAATGTCCAGACCAGACTGGTTTTTTATCACACATTTCACTTCAAGAGAAAATGCAGCATGCAAATTGCAAGAGGGACTCAAACAACAGTAGGAAAGACCAAGGGTTGAGAGAGGAAAACGAAGGCCTGAGCAAAAGGGAGGCAACAGGACAAAGGAGAAGCTGCATCATATGACATCCACAGTCATCCTAACATAATAAAGCCACGTGGTACATTTACTGTGCTTGCTCAGTGTACCCCCAAAAACTGCTTCTATCCTACCATCATTGGGAAACTCAGGAGAGACTCTGCACTAGTGAGGACTTCTGTTTACTTGCTCCTGACTGGAAAACTGCTCTACTGACCATACAACTGGAAGTTGCTGTGCCTTCAAGGAATCCCTTCCATTTGCTGGCAGGGTGAAGCACCCAGCCCTGAAGTGAATTACCCTGCCGAGTCCATAAAGCTACAAAAGCCTCTAAGAACTGCAGCCCTGACACTGGGCAGTGCTGAGTGCTGTGCCTGGACACCCCTGCTTTGCCCAGGCATCACACAGATCCCTTTCCAGCTCCATCTGTCCACCCCAGCGGAGGCCGCGTGCTGACTGCGCTGCAGACTGCATTCCTCAGCTCCCAGACTCTGCTGTTTGTTTTTCATCAGAAGCAACAGCCTAAAGCAATGGAAACTGTGGGAATTAGCTGCAGTGTGTGAAAACACCATTTACAGTACCTCAGTGTTCAGGCCCCTCAGACAATATAAATTCCTCCCATATGGATGCCTGTCGCTAGCTAGCCCCAGCTGGGGCACGGGCACAAACCCCAAAGGATCCCTGGAAGCACTGAAGCCATGAATGCAAATGGGAATTAGCTCTCTTTTGAAGAAAGGGTAAGTCAGACTAGAAAGAAGGCAGGCACCGAGCTGGTGTGATGCTGTGGGATTCAGGCTGCTTTGGTGGGATCAAAATAAACATCAAGCAATTATACTGGTGCAAGAAAACCCAGCGTGTGGATCTCTTCTGCCTTATCCCTGTACAGCAAAATTTTTGTTCTACTACCCTTGGTATCAAAAATCTGCTGTAAAATCAGTCAACAATATACAAATGCTCAGCTAGGAACGGGGTGGGGAAGCTTATTTCTGTATCTCCTTCTCTGTACCCTCCCTCCAGTGTATGTCCACAGACAGCAACATTAAGTTCCCTTGATCTCCTCAGGGCTGGAAAGAGGCAGCTCCCTCAGCTTCCCCTCTTCTGTCACTGGTCCAGCCAGCTGACAATTTAGCACATCAGGGTCTTCTTCTACTGGAGAGCCCAAACTGGACCAGCACCCATCCCTAGCCCCAGAATGTCCAGCTGATGCCTGCTGGGCTGCTTGCCCACCCTGTCCACCAGGCCAGCATTCCCTGACAGAAATCTGGGCATAAGCTTCTCTCCTACAAGAAGAATTCTGGATATAAATCTGGAGTTTGTGTAAAATCCCTAGCTCTCAGAGCATCAAGAAAAAGAGGTATTCTGTATAATGTTTCCTTTTGTTAGCTTCCTGTGGTCAGGATGCCAGTAGGATGTGGTCTGGGAAAGGGGAGATGGATGTGTTCAGGCAGACAACAGCTGCCAAGCCAAGTGAGAAGTGCAGAGCCCCACAGAAAGCCCAGCAGAACAAGTGATGCCCATGCAGACTCCAAGCTGTGCTCACCCAGCCAGCACCAGCCAGGCTGGTTGCACGTTCCCATTAGGAAGCACAAGTGTCTAGGAGATTTTTTTGTGTTGTGTAATATTGAATAAATATTTTTAAAGCTACAATGACTAGTTGAAATCCCTTAGCACCAGAGGAAAGGCAGGAATTTCCATCTAAATGCTGGTGTGCAGTTCATGTCAGCAGCCTTCAGTGGTATTAATCCAATTTCAAAAGGCAATGGGAGAACACTCAGTGCGCTGCCCACCGAGGAATTAACGCAGAAGAATTCAGAGAGGTTGTCTGACCTTAAAAAAGATAATGACACACTAAATTACCCACATTTCTGCCACATTTTGCTGTATAATGCCATGCTATTTCTGATTCCTAAAAAGAATAGATTGTTAGGATTTATTACTATTTAGCAGTGCTCTAGGTTTTCCTGCTACTCCAGGATGCAGCAGAAGTGTGCACTGATCTTGAGACCTTTTCACAGAACCATTTCACTGAATTGCATCTCTTCATGTCTGCCTTGCACCAGGTGGCATAACATGAACATTGTAGGCCCAGGAAAACTTTAAATTTTCAAAATTAATGCCAATGAATGTCAACACTTCTCCAAGGCTTTTCAACATCCTTTACAAACAGTTTCAATTGAGGGAAAAGTCTCAGACCACTGGCATCTTCCAGTCTTAGGCAACTCCAGGTTGCTAATTTTTGGCCATTCTAAATAGAAAATAAGAGAGTGGTAAAAAAGGTGTGGAAAAAAAGAAGTCATGGGAATGAAAATCAAAAGAGGTCTGTAACTTGAAAAGACAAACTACGTTCCCCTTCAAATTCTACATTATCTCAAGCACGGGCATCGAGATGTGTAAATCAGTATTTTCTCATTCAAAATTTTCAGAAACAACAGAGAAGGCACTATTTTCCTTAATTGCTCATCTGGAAATGCAGATCAGCAGAACTTCTTGAGTTACAGTGGGCAAAGTAACAGAAGACAAATAGAACAACAGTTTCAAATCCTTTCCTTCTCCACTGAGAGCAGTAGCAGAAGAAGGGTAACAGGCATTATGAAATTTTTTTTTACATCTCCATCAGTCTTTCAGAGAAATGCAGTACTTCATTTTTTTTGTGACCATGACCTGACTTTACAAAAGGTACAGCAGTGAAATATGTAGTTTTTACTCACAATTTCAGCATTTTCACTAAAAACCTTATTAGAAGAACTCCATCAATGAGGGATTCAGAAATGCAGTGAACTGGGCTGATTAGTTACATTAAGTAGCAAATTGTGGTATTTTAATCATCTTTTGCATTCCAGTGCATGCATATTTTGGTTTCTTTAGAAACGTGTGTGAACTGCTTCTGTCCTCACACACCACAGGAAATATGAGCTGTGAGCACAAATCAGAAGACAGAACACTATCAACACAGATGGACAGTTTTATCTCTGCCTCTCTTAAATTCAAGTTATTAACTGCCAATCTCTTCAGACACTAAATACACAGCTGATACTCTGGAGACATTTTAATAGCCTAAAAGAGCAACCATTTCTCTAAACAGGAACTAAGGGGAGTCTGGCTAACCATTTATTTCCCAAGCTTCCTGGCTTCACTGTTTTCTTAAACAGACTAAGTTCAACTAATTGAAATAGCAGACCCACAACAGTATTGTCTCCCATTATTGAGAATTTTAACTGATACTGTTTCAGTCACTGATGCTTCAAGAATGATGAAAACTGTATTTTAAACATGTTTATTACATTTTTGGAAGTGGAAAGTAAGCCATTTCACACTGGCAGTTTTATAGATAATTCAATCTCCCATCTTGGCTTGCTCTGTGTTGATTCTGAGTTCTCCAGCAAGCTACATTACTTCCCAAGTCTTAGGTCCTGGGCTTCCAATTACAAGAGTGGGCTTTTCCTGTCTTTTGCAATTTCCTTGCTTCTTCTGGGAAGAAGTGCCCATTCTATGCTAACCCTCCTCAAGCAGATTTTTCCACAAGATTTATTAATTCTGTTCTGTCTTTCAGTCTCCAATTGGTGCCTGGAGTGTTCTGTGTCTGCTCAGGGGTTTTTGGTCTTAACGGCGTGCAGGCTTCCCATGTAGGAAAGACTTAGGCCAACACCACATCCACGTATCCCTAACACAGATCCATAAAAACCTAAGCACAAAGATCACAACCCTGAAGCATTCCCAAGAACATACTGGGACATGCTGCCAGCAGGATAATTTCAGCCTCCTGTGCTGTATGCAGTCTATCAGAATCTAAGATGTCTTGGTAGTTAGAAACAGCACCCAGACCACAAACAGTTGCACCCAGAGCCCAAATCTTCATGCTCTCTGCAGAAACCTGCTACATTTCATAATCTCAGCCTTAAAATTACCCGTGCTTCCAGTTTTGAGCCCAGTGTGGAGCCTCTTCAAGCCACTGCTAGGTTGTGCACTCAGCTATTTCCAACACTGCCTTAAAGTCAGTGCAGTGCACAGGAAGGGGAAAAGGCAGTGAATAAGTGTCTCTGAAGGCTATTTCTCTCTTATTAAATAAATATTTATTAAACCCTTTAATAGATACTTTTAGCTCTTTTATTATAAATCTCTTAATGAGTAAGTCTGGAAGAACAAAGCTCAGCAGACCGGAAAACTCCAGCTTACACCGTGTTTTCTTCTCTTCCACACCTTATGGCAAATCCTTTACTGTTCAGGGTACCTAATGCCCTAGCTGGTGCTAAGGCTTGGTACACTAATCTTAAGGACTTCCACAGAGTGCACACATCCCAGTTCATGCTTCACATGCAGCCAGGCTGAAGGAAAGCATTGTGCCAGGAAGGAAGGGCTTGTTCCATGCGTGCCACTAGCAGGGAAAACACTCAGGGATCACATCATTTAATTCCAGGCTTACAAGAGGCTTAGCTGGCCACTGCATAGACCACTGCTACAAGGCAGCAAAAAACCTTATGGCTCACAGGCAGAAGAAGTGCTTTTATTTTCCAGTTTACCCCTGCCTTAGTCTGGTGTCACCCAATGATCTTCAAGTTTAGTAGAACTGAGTTTTTAAGTACGAATAGAGAAAGCACAGCTCCCTTCTCCAAGTGTGGGCACGCAGAAGCCACCCTGCCAAAGCTGCAGGGAGAACTCACAATTCCACATACTGGGAGTGCCTGTTCCTCCGTGTGTGACAAATACCACAGAGCTCCAACAAGTATTTCAGTGGTTTTGATAACACACTTCTTGGCATGCATGACACTCCATGAAATAATCTTTAAAACTGGATGTACCTTCATATACAGATCTTAATGGCTTCCAAGGACCAATTCCAAACAGTTATGAAAAGGCAGCTGCAGGACATTTGCCTTATTTTCCCTCTAAAATGAGTCTGAACCTTCCACTGAATAGAATTAATAAACATGGTATGATAAAATCCCTCAGAAATGTTAGTTCTCAAAAGCAAAAACATATTAATAAACCAAATTATAAAATCCCATTCACATTTATTGTCTTAATAATGCAGCATAAACTAGGATTGTATATACTGTATAAAAGCTTTTTACTGGTATGCTTTTATTTTATCAATAAAAAATTGATGGGCTAAGCCTTGTTTTGCTCGTGTGTCTGCAATACCAGTCATGCAAATATTCAAGTTTCTGACTGTAGCACGAAACTGTTATCTGCAGGTATATCAAATATCCCATGAATGCAACTTGGCTCACAGTCAAGAGACAATAAAACTTATAAGGAATTATTGACTTTCCAGCTAGTGATGCTAGCTGAATTTCTCTTTTATTTACTTTCTGAGTCAATGTAAAACCTTCAAATGGCCTTCAAAAATATCAGCTTTGGGGAACACAAGTGTCCATCTGGCACTACATTTTGCGGACAAGAACTTTCTCTCCTAAAAAGCAAAGTATCTTTTCATAAACCCAAACTCCCTTCGGAAAACCTCTGGTACTAGAGCATTACTACTTCCATTTGTCAAGAAACATTTGTAGTGGAAGAGATCAAGCTAACATTCCATGGCACTGAAGAAAAGTATATTCTCCCATACTACATCTGCAGGCTAAATTCCTACTCCAAGAAAAAAAAAAAGTCTCCTAGGGAGAAATAACAGGTAGACAGAGTTGAAAGGACCCAAATATCAGGTAACGGCCTAATAACTATTATGCTATGAAAAATATATTGCAGGTGGTTTTACCAACTGCTGTCATACATTTTTGCAGGTCTAAATAACTGGGCTAATAATTATTTAGAAGGTCAAGCCATCTCTAGAGTGCAGCAAGTGAATAACCATCCAGGTCAGATGCAGACTCCAGACTCATCAGCAGAAACAGCACTGACCCTCTGTTCATAAATTCCAGGGGCTTCCTAACAACTGGAACTCAAACCAGCACAATTTTTACTTCCAGGGTTTAGAATTCCTTTTCTATCCACCACTTTCTTCTTTCATTTTAGAGACTTATAATTAATGAATGACACTCTCATGGTTCCCAAGTATGTTCTAACCCTCAAGATAAAAGTGTCACACTACATCCACAACCACTAACAAGCAAGGAATGACAAGGTCCAAGCAGCATTTGGAACAGGATGACTACATAAAGTAGGAAGAGAAAAAAAAGAAAAGGAGTAGCAATTTTTCTTACATTTATCTGGCCAACACTATTTCACTAGAGCAAACATACATTCCTGAAGGAAAAACGTGCTTGGCTTTTGCTTCCTCTCAGCCTGTGTAATCTGAAATGGGACATGTGCTCTCAGCACAGCTGCAGAAGGGCCACTCAGCATCACCAGGCAGCAGTGCTTGACCAACACAAGTGAGCTGAGGGGAGCTGGACAGTCTTCAAAGCAGGAAAGCCAGGACAGACCAGGAACACAAGACAATCCACAAGGGCTGCACAAGTGGGTAGCTGCTGGACAGCAAGTTTCAGCAACAGCACAAAAACAATTCAAATGAGATTCACGGCAATCCCACACATCGTGGGAAGAGCTGAGTACCCCAGCCAGCAGTGGTGATGGTTTGGCTACTCTGATGTCCCAGCAAAAGTTAAGAAGGAGGAAGGCCCAAGACAAAGAGATGGCCCCGGGAGCAGGGGACAGTGATAGGTGGCGGCCAAAAGGCAGCACTATGAGTTGCAGTGCTCCCAGCTCCTGCAGGATGTCAGCAAGAGCACAGCCTCCCTGTTTGTGGGACTGCAGAGAGCAACCATTGTACTGAACCACGTGTTTTATTCGTTAGTATTCAACAACCCTCATTTAAAAGTCCAAAGGCATGCTTCCATGAGCCATATTTCACCAACTAAGTGTTGGCTCCAACTTCCATGAATTCTGAGAATAAAAGCATGTACATCTGCTAGAGGTTTCTTACCACTTTTTGTCCCAAACATTGTGCAGTCTTGTTTCCTAGGTAGTGCAGGTTGAGGAGGAAGATCTTGAAACTTTCCCTTTAACTTAGACCTTATTCATCCAGACACTTCCTGAGCTGAAACTGTGTCTTCTTCACTTGGCCCCTCTAGAAAGCAGCTTCCAAAGATGACCAAGATCTGAAGAGTACTGTACAAACTCAGGGTGGTATCATAATCTACTGCCAATGCTTCTCAGAAGCTAGGTTTACTCCCAGATTTTCTTCCCTCTGATTCCTGAAACAAACCCACTGAAAAGCATCCAGGACTTTTGAGACATCAGGTTGATGTTAAACTGCCTGCCACTCTTGGAAACACCTTTGCTTGCAGTCTCCCAGTTACTCCATCAGTAATGAAGTGAATCTAATTGCTCTGCCATGACTCGTTGAGCTGATAGGCTGCATTAGCTAGAAAGTACTGAAAGCAGCTGTTTATTTTAGTGCTATTTGAGGTCATTAAGTGCCTACTCCACTAAATCATCTGGGAGGGAAAAAAAAATAGAGTCAGCTCAGAATGGGAAGCATTAGTACATGAATGTCCCTTTTCCTTTTTCTTCAGCTTCCTGCCATTAAAGGAACACAAAGTTCATCTCTGGCTGAGCCTCATGGGACACAGTGATACAATTTCACAATATGCTGGCTGGTTAGATACAGGATAGGACAAAAATGTCTGTATTTCCTTATTAGCTCCCTCAAAATTCTGCAGTATCAAGGGAAAACATGCAATCACCCTCCTCACCACCACCAAACCCCCAACAATAAAATCCAGTGCCAGCATCTTTTCAAATTCTAGGTACAAGCAAAAAAGGTAAAGAACAGCTACACACTGTCTTTGAAGTGGCATTTCTGTAACTGACAAAGCTTTTAAAGATGATACCACACATGCTTGCTCATTTTAAAATGTGTTTTTCTATATAATGACAAGTATGCAAAAGTTCATCTTTTAGAGAAAAAAATCCTTTGTCTAGAATAAATCTAACTCTATAAATCTTGCACTGTGTACAACACTGAATGGTTAGGTGTGTATTCATTAAAGGCAAAAAGCTTCCCAAGAGAATGCCTGCATGGAGGACAGGGGATGGAGTGGAAGAGTTGTGATGTTGCACTGCTTGTTTGAAGTTTCTGAAAACAATCACCCCTGCAGATGGATTTTATCTATAGTAGGCATAAATTCTGACCTCAGAAAGGACAAAGTGTTTTTAAACATATCATTACATATATAAATAAACAATACCAAGTATACATCCTTCTATTTATACACACACATCCCTTCTGCTGAATATAAACATACCCCATGGAGCCTTTCATTATGAAAACTGTGTTGCTTATCGCTGAAACAGAACCTGATCTTTGCAAGCCTTGCTGTAAGTCAGTTCAGGAGAAAGTTTCTAGCCAGCAAAAGTGAAATCCTACACACTGTTCTTATTTAAAAGTCAACACATTTCACAGGTAACTCAACCACAGTCTTCCCCCCCCCTTTTTTTTATTTTAATAAATTATAGGTAAGGAACATCTTAGGGCATGGCTGTGTAGGTTTCTTCTTTCATGGAGTTCTATAATGCAATAAGCTACACAAAGAACAACAGACTAGCTTCCAATGTTATTGTTTCATTTTCCACTTAAAAATATACTCTCAGAGCTGTGGTATATCTTATTACATAGAAAGCTTTTGGATGCAATCTGGAAATATGGAACAGACTTCCTGACCACATGCTGTTACTCAAGTCCTTGCAATGTTTTTACCCCCCAGAACATTCACACGGGGAAATGGGGGAGAGGGGATGTTTAAACATAGCTGTTACAGAGAAATTAAGATGTGATACTTAGTAGTTTTCAACCTAAAATCCTCTTTCCCATTTCAATGTATTTTCCATAATATCCTGTCATAATTGGGCTGCTTCTTGTTTATATTAAGTTGCTGGGAATTTTGCCACTGGGATCAGGGGTCAGATGTAATGCTGCAAAATTCTAAGTGGTGGTTTTCCAGACAGAGGTCATTTCCAATCGATCCAAAAAAAGGAGATTGTAAGATTCTTGGAGTATTTGGGCAAACTATTACTGGAATCAGTAAGCCAGTCACAAGTAGGATTGACACAAAAGCATTTTGTGTTGACAGCTAAGTTTTCCCTCCATATGAATGAATGAAATGTTTTATTTATAATATTGTCTCTTATGTAAATACTAAAATACTGGCAGCTAAACACAAGAACAAGCAGGCCAGATACTCTCTTTCAAGATGCTAAACCACAAAACAACTTTGTGACAAGATTCTGATTTGTCACAAATTTTCCTTTCTGGGGAACACTAATACTAATAATAGTAATAATAATAATAATCATCATAAGCTTTGCAGTAGTGATAAAAATGTAGATTCGTCTCCACTAAGAAGTCAATTGTGCCAAACATTTTCATGTATTTGACAGATGAGGTGTAGCAGCACAGACCAACACATCTGCTGCTTCTCAGATCATAAATACTGACTTTCCAGAACAAGCCTGGATAAATCTGCCCACTTACTACAAAACTACATGAAAAGAGAAGTGGTTCCAAGACCAGAAATAGCACAGCATGGCCTTCATGTTCATTCAAGTTCCTTTTCCATCCCTCTACAACCTGAAGCAGAAGGCAACCAATATCAGGTCATAAAACCACAGAATATTCTGCGTTGGAAGGGACCCACAAAAATCAAGTCCAACTCCTGGCCCTGCACAGGAGTCACACCATGTGCCTGAGAGCCTTATCCAAATTCACCTTGAGCTCTGGCAGGCTTGAAGCTGTGACTGCTTCCCTGGGGAGCCTGTTTCAGGGCCCAACCACCCTCTGGGTGAAGAGCCTTTTCCTCATATTCAACCTAAACCTCCACAGAGGAAAAAAAAAAGCCTATATTTACAGTTAACTTAGACTGCTCAAAACCTCAAGCCTAAATCCCATTGTCTTTGAGAGAATTTGGCATAACTTAACCAGTTTGCTGAATATTCCAACCCTGTAAACCGGGACAGACTCCAATTGCACTTGGGATTATTATTTTAATGTGGTGTGTTTCAATGTAAAAAATTCTCAATAAGGTTTAAGAGACACCACAGAAGAGGAGGCAAGAACTAAATTTTAGTTTGCTCTGTAAATCTGCTCTTAAAACTCAAACAGTCCTGGGTGTTATAGGACACACTTTTTTTTAAAACACATAGCTTTATTTATATTGCAAACATGTCCTGGGCACTGCAGTACACACTTTTTTTTTAAACACATAGATTTATTTATATTGCAAATATGTCAGAGAATAAGAACTCCAGCTGAGCTGGGGCACAGGAGGCTGAAACCTGATCCCAGCATCCCCAGAGAGCTGTCATTTTCCCTCCAGCTCTACCATCTACTCTGCTTATTTTTAATTAATCTTCCACAGTATGTTTGAAGTGGATGTCAATCCCATCCACCCTGCCAAAAGCAGATCCAGGACTGTCCCTCAGCCTGTGCAGGGAAGTGGCAGCCCCGGATCCTCTGACAAGTCCATGCCTGCATCCACGGAGCTGCACGCTCTCCTTGCTTCCCAGGCTGGGTATCTGGAGGGAAACTCTCCCAATCCATGTTAGCCTTTCTGCTATGGATTTTCTGTTACTTGTCTGTGCAACGGGGTCAGTCAGACACAGGCCTGACTACAGCACTCTCCAGTTTTCCTGGGGCAGCATCAGTAGCCAGAATGTTAAAGCATTTTAACAAAACCAAAATCTACAAGAAGTCTCCTGTAAAACACTTCCAAAAGATTAAATTCCTCAGTTTATGAATTATGTTTCTTTTCCTTACATCGCATGGGTTAAATACTTGTTAGCATATTATAGCACCTGAAACATTTACCCTAACCATTGAATATTTAAATGTTTAATAGAAGAATAGGAAAACAACAAAAAATCAAAACTTCAGGGGTGCCCAGAGGCCATTTGGGACCAGACTTCCAAGTATTCACAGAGCTACACAGACATTAAGGTAAAGTGTCACAACAAACACTTAGCATTCAGTAACTGTGAGTGAACTTCCCTTTGAAAAGAAGAGTGAATCATCCTCTTCAACATTGGCTAGTTTTCAAACATAATTTTTAAATTGTATTTCAAATATAATTGTATTCTACAAGGTAGAAAAAAATTTCTTTATTGTTCAAAATTTAATACACAGATATTCAAGAAAGAATTTTCTAAAATGGCTGCACATCCTGAGTATATTCTAGGTGAAGAATCTACAGTGGGTACAATCAGTCAGAGGAATCCTGTGACTGCAGAGTGCAGCACCTCTCTTGTGCATACACAATTCTGTGCAAGATACTAACTCCTTCCCAGCACTAACAGAAAGAATATGGCAATATAAACCATGTTTCAGGACTGAGAATGGTATTCCTTGTCCAATCAAAAACACCATTCCAGATTTACCCTTTAGACTGCATGTGATTGCTGTGACCCCACTGCATCTTGGCTTGCTAGCCTGCACCACAGCAGCACTAGCTCAAGTGAGCAGGCCACTGCCAGCTCCAGAATTAAGGTGTGTTAGAGCTGGGCAGAGGATCACAAGCCCGAAAAACTTGTCATTTGTCAGGGACCTTGCTTCTGGAGATATTTAGCAGAACTGGCTGCTTTGACATGGCTGGGAGCTGAAGAAGCATATGCTCCAGGAGTCTCCTAGAGAGACCCAGATGTAGAAAATCCTATAAGACAGAGATGTAAAAAGTAAAGGTAAGGTTTTTTGGCACTCTGTTTCAGCATGAGCCAGTGTAGGTTCCACTCCCATTGCTGGCCATTGGCCCAAAGTTCTGTGGCAATTATGGAGCAGTAATTACGTCACAGTTTGGAAGCCTCTGTGCTCTCCTGCAGACATCCTGAGAGCAGAGAGAGGGGAGAGAGCTGCCCACTGAGGCTGAGAGCAATTTCAGAAGCCAATCTGTTGAGCAGCAACACAAGGAGGACAAGCCCAAAAAGAAAACACTGCTTCTCAGGACATCTTGCAGATGGAAAAAAAAATCTGAAGTGTGTTGTACCTCAGGTGAGCTTTTCTACACCACGTCTCTAATGCTCTTTTTCAAATCACTGAGAGCCATCAAGGACAAGGAGAGAACTGTTCCTTAGAGGGGTACAGACTATCCCATTTTATCCAAACAGGACACAAGGGATAACCAAAATTTATGAAAACATATTGCAAAGACGAAACACAATTTTCCGTTTGACTACAGTGGAAAATATCTCCAGCACGTGAAGATGTGCACAAATATAAAAAAAATAGTTTAAATTAATTTAGCAGCTTATGACATCTACGTGGATGATTTTAAAGAATACACTTTAATACCATCTGATCCTGTAATTTTGTTCTTAGTATCCTTTTTAATTCTTGTACTTATATTCCATTAACTACTTCCATCTGCTAAGTGGATGAACCACCAGCACCTTCCAGAAGGTGGGCTTCTTCTGATCACCTTGATTTATTTTTTTCTTGTACACAGGGATGAATTGGGCTTTATAGCTGTTGTCTGCCAACATCTCCTGAAATTCAGCCTAGCAGCCAGACTGAGCTTTTTTTAAACCCTGGTTGTTCACCGCACCAAATGGTTGCACAGCAGGTCCTGTACTGCTTCAAATATCCCCAATTTTCAAGTAACTCTGGACAACAAGACACCTACAGTGTCATTAGCATATTATCATTAAGTTATTACTTTTAGCTGTGAAATAGCATAGAGAACATTTAGGAGTACAAGTGCCTACCAGGAATGCAATTGGAAAGCATTTTATACAAATCAAGTGAGCAGAAAGTGAACAGCCCAGTGAAACAAGCATACTTATTTATGAAAGCTTTTTGCTTGCATAAATCAGTAGGTTTTCGAGTTTCAAAATAATCTGTCATTTCAATGCAAATTGAAGGAACTGTTTACATATTTATTTTCTCTTCTCGTAACACATATATTAATTAAAGACATATATATATGCCTGTTAAGAGAGAGAGGGAAAACCAGTCTACCCTCAAATATGCAATCACCTGCTGCCTTTCATAACTTGCCAGCTTTGAGATTATACTAGTGAAAAATTCTATTAAGCATTCACTGCCTTTGCCTTTTTGCTAGTTTTGCTTACAGGACCTGATAGAACATTTTAAGGAAAAACTCTCCAGTTTTTTGGACTGCTTCATACTCAATGGCAACTTTAGAATCGGATGATTCACCTTGGTAAAATGCTGGCACAGCTGAGACACACTACTTTGACGCAGCTCATAATACAAGGAATTAATCCTTCCTGTCTTTCCAGCACACAAATTCACGGTTTTATTTTAGCTACCAAAATACATGTTTTTCTCTCTCTGTCAGCTGTACTCACAACTGAGAGTACAGAACAATAAAGTCAATACCAAAATTGTAGTCAGCATCCTGCTTTGGTTCTGCAAACTCTGTGAGTTATCATTTCCATTTACTAAATTTAATACATCTCTGGAGCTTCCCTACTGGCTTCCCGAAAAGATTATCCTTGCTCATGTTTCATTTCTGGACATAAAATAATCACACGAGAAAGAACAATAATAATAAAGTCAAGAAACACTGAATGCTTTTCTGCTGAGAAACATGCAGTGAGGACATGATGGATGGACTCAAACTGAATTCCCCAGCCTGAAAGTCAAGGCTTGGCTCAATTCTTCCAAGTCATCATACGGACAACTGTGAGACTTTGCATAATTTATTAGGAAGTTGATTATGTGCTGGGCTGAGTTCAAATTAATCACACCAAGGCCAAACTCTCTTCTTACTCACAATGAAGAAAATGAAGGATGACTTCACATAGACACTGTGACTAAAACTAAACACAAAACTTTCACATTTAGAAGAGCATCTGTAGCAGAATGAGGTGCATTAAATGACCACTCCAACTACGTACACCAGCAAATACAGATGAGGTGACCAGGTGGTGTATGTGGTGACAGAATACCACATTCTTTGCTCACATGAGACACAGAATCAATTAAATAGAC
Source organism: Phylloscopus whistleri (assembly GCA_017589585.1). Taxonomy (NCBI): domain Eukaryota; kingdom Metazoa; phylum Chordata; class Aves; order Passeriformes; family Phylloscopidae; genus Phylloscopus; species Phylloscopus whistleri. The sequence goes on along the minus strand of JADMLD010000108.1, from coordinate 621,575 downwards.
TTGATTATCCAATATAGGAAAAAAAATAGAGCAGGGAAACGTTATTTGGTTCTTTCAAAACTGTTTCAACAGATTTAACTACTCATACTCAAGATTACTGCTGTGAAAAATACAGAGAAATCCCACTTCTTCAAAACATCATCCTAGTGCACAGTCCAGACAGATGAATAAACTGCAGTAAGGACATAGCATCCATTTTGCAAAAGTGTTCAAAACTTTTCAAGTGAAGAAGTATACTCTACAAAAATATGCCACCTATGAAGCAGTAAGTCATCTTGCCATGGGCTACCAGAACTGGTGACAGACACAAACAGCACAACCTTTCAGACAAAGAAGAACAGGGAGCAAGACACAGCTGTGACTGTGTGTGAGGGTACCTACTCACCACTCTCACCAGATGTCTGCATTGATAATTGGGAGGAGCATCATTAACATGGGCTAAGGCTTAGAGCATGCCACAGAAACCTGCCAAGTCCAGCCTTCCTAGCAGCACCAGGAAAGGCTCACTGGCTTGTACAACAGCCTGCCCTGGGAAAGCACATCAGCAGGGTGACAACAGGAGTGAGCTTAAGAAGCCCTTGCTGAGGGAGGGAAGCTTTCCAGCCTTACCCAGGCAGAGCTGCCCTAAAACAGTTCCCCACCATGGCTGTGGCCACAGAACAGGAGGCTGCAGAGGGCAGCACTGCCGTGCACTTGGCCTGCATTACCCATCCCCGTACAGCACAGGCAATGAAAATGAAACATTAACTTTATTAACTTCATGGCTGCATGGATCATAAAATTACCTTGATTTTAAGGTCTCCCTGAAAACCAGTGGACTTCTAATGGTATCAGACTTTGTTCATGCTGACTGAACCGTAGCAGGCCCCGCATGATAAAAGCTAGGACAACGCTCCTTTCACTCCTGCCCTTAAGCCTCATACAAGACTTCCACAAGCAGCATTTTTTCATGAGGCTGCATGAAGGCTTTGGTCACGCAGACCAGGGTAGCTGGCAAAGGGCAGCCAGGCCAAAGCATAGCACTGGCATTGACAACTCTCAGAGAACACAGTGAGGGCAAAAACTCAGCTAGCTCTAAGGCAGGAAGATGTAGGAGAGGGGAAGCAAAGACTCATCTGGGATGAAAAGGGGATTGCAATTCTTTCCCTTAGCAAGACAAGGAGAGAACTGGAAAAAGTACAGGAACAGCCAAAGGCCTGGCGACAATAGCACTGCCTGCTGCCACCGGATCCAAACTCTGAAGGGAACTGAAAGCAGCAGCAAACAAGGGTGCTCTCAGCTAATCGGCTGGCACCACATCAGGGCACAGCTCCGTCTGTTTACAAGGTCCTTATGTACTACTTTGTCATCCACCTCAGGAGAAAAACAAATTTAGAGGAGCTGATCTTTGAGTAGTGAGATTAAGCAGAGAGAAACTATTGAGTAGGTCTGTTTAGTAGGAGAGGGGTTCTCTGTCCCACCGCAGAACAAAACACTGCTGTGGAGCACAGAGGGGCCATGCATCACTGCCTCAGATGCAGAAAAAAATCCAGCCTGGACTTAAACCTTGTTTTGTGTAAGAGCTGGCCAAGATTAATCACGTAGGTACATAAATTAGTGAAGTGATCACCTAAAGAACTGCCACACACTTTGCATTATATTGATCTCCCAATCACTTCACAGAAGATATTTTCACATTACTGTTACAGACATCACAAGTTCTGCTGATCAGCAGGGATAACTCCAAATTGTATGAATTATCTGCTTTAGAATATAATAACAACTATATTATATACAATACTGATATTAAAACAAAGAATAACAAAAAAAAAAATCAAGGAACCAGTATGGTGACCAATTACAATTTTAAGGTGAAGTTCACATAACTCAGTAGCATTACACTTGCCTCAAATTCACCTGTAGAGAAAAAAACAACACAGAACATCTTTGGGAAAATATTATGGATTACTGCCTGCATTTCAGACAGGAGGACTCAACCATGGGGCAGCATGGTTTGAGGGGGTGTCACATATGTCATGGAATTAGAAGAGAGCTGATGCATTAAAAAACAGCTGAAGATCCAACAGTACTTAATGCTACTCTGAGAACATAAACCTCAGTTATCCCAGCTCCGGTGCTGACACTCTGCCAAACCTATCTGAACTGTGGTTTTATCACTGAAGTGTGTAGGAGTCCCACGAGATCAAAAGCTCTTTCAAGTGGGATTTAACTTTCATGTTTTTCTTCTCCCATCATGTGCACATGTGGACAAAACTGTGCTACAAACAAAATAGTATACACATATACTCCTATTACAGCAGCTTCTTTAAGAGAGCTCACTTCTCTGCAAATCTATGTGGCTTTAAAAAATCTGCCACATAAAAAGCCTTTGGGGATTCTTTAAAGAGGTTTTAAAACACTGGAGTTTAATTCACCTTTGACAAGGCTTTTAAATGAGAATCACAAATATGCACTTTGAGTTAAGACAGCAATTACAGCATTTTCAATACAGGCAGGTTGGGTATCACAGAAGTTCACAAGGATTAATAACAGGGAACCACAATAAATAGATTTGCAATCTTTCGTGGCAAAACACTACTCTTCAGTCAACAGAGACTGCCTCTAGAAATACACAGAAAGAATAAACTTCTTTGAAGGAAATACATGCTTGTCCATGGGCCCAAATCCTTTCCAAAGTAGAATGTTGGGCTCTTGCCACTTTCCAGGCAGAACTACTGACTGATATAATTGGATATTCAGTGTATGGTGCACCATTTTCCATAATCACAACAGATTTTTATTCTTAATTAAGGAGAATTATTTAAGACATACCTCGATGCCTTTATTTAACCACAAGGCAGCACAGATGTAAAAAAAGATGAGAAATGTTCACATTTCAGTATGCAGAAAATAAAGTTATTTGACAGGTAATCCATTTCTTGAATTGCATTATAGTTGAACATCTACATTCTTTATTACTTTCAAGCTACATTCACGCTTTAGTAATATCTCAAAAACTGTAAGGTAATTATGCATATGATTCCAGGAAAACAAAATTAAGTTACCTGAACAGTGCCAAAACATATCCCTAACCATTCCCATTCCCCATCATTTCTGTACCACATGCAGCAGTGAAAGAGGAAGAGACAGCAAGGGGAGATTCACTTCATCCAACACCTGTAGCTCATCACCACCTGCAGTGTATCTGGCAATACATGTCAAAAAGAAAAATAGATGTCCAGTAAACAGAAGGGGGAAAATTCTGGACGAGCTAAAAATGGCAATGACTTCACATATCCATCACTGACAAAACTATGACCCTTCTATCAGCACCATCCAAACCAGAACAGATGGAAGCTAAACGTGCTTTTATCCATCCCAGGCCCATAATGAACTACAGGCTGCCCTCCCTGCCAGAACTCTCTTGTTGTTCCAGCACTGCTCCTCTGCAATATTGCAAATGGCACAGGCATGCACGTGTGCCTTACAGGAACAGATTTTATACTGGGCTGTTCTTGAGCCTTTACCATAACTTGACTCTCAAGAGGTAAGGAAATAACAAGGATATGGAACAAATTATTTCATGTTCCTCTGATGCAAACACTTCCCCCTTTATATACCTTTTTAGTAGCCCACTGCTTAATTCTATTATTCATTCTCCTTAGCTCCAGCCATTATTGTATCTTGTACCTTGATTTTAATGTTTGGCTTGCCTGCTGCTAAAAGTACACTCTCATACCTTGGTGCCATTTCCTTCTCAGTGCTAAGATGTTAGTATTTTATTCTCTGAGCAAAGATAGATTGGGTGGTTTAGGGAGTTTATTTGAAGTTTTTCCTTAAGCCCCCTGCTTTCTCCTCTGTCCCTAGAAAATAAGGTGCACACCTAGTAAGTCACAACACAAAGTGAAAGGCATGAAGCTGCAGATGTCATGTCCTTCTGAAGGAAACCAGCCCCTGGCCTACCTCATCTAGTTTGGGGATGTTTATCCAAGTTCAGCAAGGTCTCTACAGAGCCAGCTCCTTCTCTCAGCTGGTGTAAGCCTCTTGTTATTACCACTCTAACAGGAAGAGCCTGAATGGTGTTCTGGCTCCTGACAGACACATCGTCCCACCACGGTTTGGGAGCCCCGTGCTGATCCCACTCGCTGCTGCTGCTGCAGCCAGTCCTTCCGTGGCAGAACGAAAGACACACGCGGTGCCCCAACACCCCGCCCCTCTCCCCCAGCACTCGCACCACAGTGACAGGCCAGGCAGAGACACGTTTGCCCTGTTACCATCACGTCCCTCCCGCTCCCATCTCTGGCCAAAGGCAGCATCCCAGCAGGCACGCTGCCAGCTCCTTCCGCCAAGGCTGAGGACAATGATGTGCTCTGTGGCCCGGCAGCCACCGTGCCAAAAGGCAGCATATGGCACCTTCCCCCCAGATCCCCTGGCTGCAGCGCTGCACTTGGCAAGCCGCAGAAATCACCCTTCCCTGGGGTTCTCCTCCTCCACGCTGGCACGCAGCGGAGGGGCTGACACGGCCGTCACATTTTCCGCTGTCACCCTGAAAGGAGCCCTTGGCGGAGCAGATCTGGCGGCACACGGACAAAGGGCAGGCTGCTCCCGACACACGCCGGAGCGGGGACGTCGGTTGCTGGGTATGGCTCGCTTCAACAGCAAGCAGTCCTACTCCTCCCACAGCAGGGAATGTTCGGTCTGCAGCAGGAACCCACGTAACACCATCAAACAACGCTCCTTGACTTCATGCTTTCATTAATCATCACCTCAACTGTAGGCCTGCTCCATTAAAACCTGACAGTCAGCCATGGGCTTGCGGTTTGATGCCACCTCTTCAAGAACACACATCAATCACATGTTCCTCCTTGCTATTTCTTCCAGAAAATAAAACTTAAGTGCTCAACTGAATTTATGGATACAGCAGGGACTTGAAATACAGCACAGAACATCACGATTTCACAAGTTATGCCCATCAGATTTTTAAGAGACAGAGTTTAATTAGCAGAGATTTCCACCTCCAGAGGTAGCAGTATAAGCTATGACTCCATGAGGAGAGATGAGACAATGCTGGCCTAGGAAGAGACATTCACATTCTACAGAAAGCTTTTCCTTTCCTGTCAAAGGGAAGGAATCAGCCTAACCTCACTTTCAACATGCTGCATAACAAAACACAACACCATGTACAAGTACATGATATAACTTTCAAACTGGCTGATACTCTGCCTTTTCAGCATTAAATTTGACACCCATGCTGAAGAAACAAGCGAGGTCCTTGCAGGCACCACGGGTTTGAAAATTTTTTCCCACCCTTTTAATGTAAGGCTGGAAAAGAAGAAAGATGATGCTTTATTTGAAATAAGGATCACTGTTCCGCAGGCACCAGTAATGGAAAACAGGGAAGATGAAAGAATCTGCAGAAGGGCGGGATGGAGAGCAAAGGATTTGGGAGCCTCATACTGCCACAGCCACAGGGCGGAGGGTTCAGTCAGGCAACACCCAAGCACTTGAGAAAACATGAATTGTCTGCTGTGAGATCTGCAAACTTCTGGAAAATAATCCAATTCCTATTCAGATTACCTAAGCAATAGTGAGTAACATATTTTGAGGATGCTTTGCTAAACCATCATTTAATCCAAGTGGAACTTGGATTTTCCCATTACTTTGAGAGATGAGAGGACTTCACAAGCTTATGTCCCTTTTGTCCCACATGAGGGGCACGGCTCTGTGGTGCACCAAGGAGGCGAGATCTGCCTTCAGACTCAGCCACCAGCTTTCCAGACAGCTTCAGGCAAGTCATCTTCTCTCTGTCTTTCCTGCCATTTGCAGTGGAACCCCACCAGCTATAGCACAGAAGAGGTATATTTGCGTCTTAATTGAGTTAGATTTTGCAGCTGCAGATGTTCTTGCTGCAAACTGTAATGAGCATGGGAATTTTATATTTGTTTTATTATTATTATTACTATTATTATTACTACTACTACTATTACAGAAGACTGGCAAATGCGTAGTAGAAAATGCCCCACCAAATAATGACATCTTGAATTTCTATGCTTTGGAGCTTGCCTCCATCACATTTCTGTCTCACTTCTTCCTACAATGCTGTTTTCATGACTTAATCAAATACAGAGTGTCTTTCACAAATGAAATACAGGAAGTGCACACAGACAATTGTAATGACAACATTATTGTCTTGTAAAACCTTGCATGTTGACTAAAGCTCATGGATCCTCAGATCTGTGAGCAAAAAAATCATCATCACAATCCATCCAAAAAAATATCAGTATGGACATTTAGGAACATCTTTTCTCAAAAGAAGCTTGAATTATCCCTGCCTCTGACTTTTCACTTTTTCCCAGTTCTTTCTTCCTACTTCACAGAATTTGTTTGGGAATCTAAGTTTCCAGCTGTGCTTCATAATATGTCATTGACATTCCAAAAAGCAATACGGAAACTAGAAATTAATGCCCTGGACAGGGTATCCCAGACACAAGAACATCTATTACTTCACTGGAATTTTTGATGTCGCCACTAGAGGGACTTAAATGAAGCTAAAAAAACCCCGAACAACCAACCAAGCAAAAACCCCTCACTAGCTGTCACAGACACCCTTCAGGCAGCTGGTGTATTTGGAAAAAGGCATTTTGCTTCTTTTGGGGCAAAGTCTGTACTTGCACCCCAGAGAATGCCGAAACACACAATATTTTGTACTGGCAAACCAAACAGCCATGGACACAAGGTTAATGGACACAAACCTTACTGATGACCTGCTGCAGTTTCTCAACTCATTCCAGCCATACCAATTTGTCTTCAGCCCCACAGAGTCTCTGCACAATCAAAGTTCAGGGATTTGCTCACATCTTTTAACACAACAATGCAAAAAGCCAATATTGTGCTTCCCCACACACAATAGGTTGATCCCCAAATCACTGTAAGAAATGATCCAAGCAACAAGCTGTCATTCCAGACACCTTTCTCACTTCCCACAGACCACCGGGCTTTGTGGGAACTCTCTCTGGATTTCTGGCACTACTTAAGCCATTTTCCAACATGATTAATGATCATCAAAATCCAGTGCTGGCTGTAGTGCTGAGGCAGAAAAAAACCCCCCTCACTGTTGCTGCAATTACAACTAGTAGTATTTAAAACAGGGTGGGAATAAGCCATATCCTTCAATGGAATTTTCATGATGAGCTACACCCTCACTAAGAGCCAATCTGGTGTACGCACACAACAGTGGTGGAAGAAGTTGATGACAAACTCAACCACTAAGTTTGCTCTTTTGCCACTTCAGTTTTTAGAGATGCCACTGCCATTATGTTCCAAATTCTTCTGTGTAGCAGGTGACCTCCAGAACAGCAGTGGGTCACAAATGATCGATATTGCTAACTTAACACACCTCAGATCACATGCACCACAGGCTAAGCAGGATCAATAAAAGCAATCCACTTCTAAATTAAAAGACACAAGTGAAAAATAGCATTTTAACTTCAGTTTCATACACCATGCTTGAGTAATGGTATATGTTTATGGAGTATGGGTGAATTTTTATAGAGTCTGTGCAGTCTTCTGCCAAGTGAAATTAATGTCACTGAGAACAGATGATTAAGCACAATTACTTTAGACAAAAGAAACTGAAATATACAATTTTTCAGCAGTTTTCAGAAATTATTCACCTCTTTCACCTATTTTCAAAATAGACTAACTAGGAAATAGCATTCAGAAAGCAGGCAATATTACTACTGCTTCTCCTATAAACACGCACAATTTTAATGTACAGGCTGCATTCATTCACCAAGATAGATGAAATTCAAGATAACAGGGTCCATGTATGAAAATTTGTGATGTTCCACAAAGTTACACACCCAAGCCATCTGAGCAAGGAGAAATATGTTTATTCTGCACATGCTGCATACCTCAGAGAAGATACTCAGAGAGAGCTCTTTTATTTTTCTTTTAAATAGCTCTTGCATCTAGCTCTGATTCCTTCACTTTGAAAGCAGATGGCCTAAACTTCTACTACCAGATTAATCTTAGGCTGGAAACAAAAAATCAATGAAGGCATGTCTATGTTTTAGAGAAAATTTTAAAAAATTATGTTTGAATCAGTTATCGCAGGCTCTTCTTGCTAGATAACAGTGCTTGAGTTCTACCAGAGAAGTGCCCTCATTTTCTGAATGGGGAAAGGTGCCTCATCTCCCCTTGCATTTTCTGGTAGTTGTTTAGTAGCTCAAATGTGAGTGACACCAATCTCAATCTTTAATCAGATGCAATATCATGAAGGGATCTTCCATATAAAGGAGAGGAGGCACAACTACCCATATCACTCTGGAAATACGTGTCACAGTGTCAGCCTTGCCTCTCTCCCCAAACCCCTCGTGTACAGGTTATCATTACTTCAGACTGACACCATTAATGTGCAAGGCTTGTACTGCAGGCATCATCTCAATTAAATATGTGTGGAATACAGGCACAGAAAGGTAAGACTTGGTCCAGTGTCACAGAAGGAGGCACTGGGACAAAAAGGTTTCTTAAACTACCCTGGTGCCTTCACCCAGCTGTTGCTCAGTAGCCATGACAAGAAAGGCACAAAAGGATAGGTTAAAAGGGACCTTACATGCATTGACTTGTACAGAAATAAGCTTGAAATGAGCAGATTTTATGGTGGCAGCACAACAGCTCAGTGGCATGACCCACCATCTCATTTCACGGGGATGTAGGAGTGAGGATGGTTTGGGGTTTGTTTTTCTGAAAACTAAGGAGACAAAACTGTTAGGGGCACATCGAGTAATTCCACATCACGAGAGCTGCTGCTCAAGAGGGAAAAGCATTCCTTTCCCATAAGCCCTCACCATTAACCTTGTGAGAAACAAGCAGCAAGGCTTCAGCCAGCTTCATTTCCCTGGCTCGCTGACTCACGCAGCCCCAAGACTCCCTTTAAAAAAGAATCAGTTTCGAATCACCTTTTGAAGGAGCAGAATGAGGCAGTGCATGCCAATGTGTTCAAGTGCAGAGAGGTAGCTCTCTACCAGATACATTTTTGAGAAATGTTATCACCCTTAATAAGGACGGGAAGGCTTTCAGGAGATCTCCGACCAGGAATGAGCAGCGCTCCAAGCGGCTTTAGCGCAGCGCGCGATTACACGGAGATATCCGCGCAGCGAGGCTGGTGCCCGTTTGATTGAACAGCCTGTCTGCTCCCTCCACAAGATATCAGAGGTACAATTAGTTCAGTCGGCAGTATCAGCAATGCCCTTGAGGCCCCGTGCTCCTGACGACTAATGAAGAGGCACTGCTGGCTGTCAGCACGGACAGGGGGAGGCATTCATCTTCCCGGCAGCATCAATTAAATCCGCCCGCATCATACCAGGAGGCAGGAATTCAGCACCGGGAAGGAGTCAGAGCACCTGAATGGTTTAACACTTCGGGTTTGGGTTTTACATTGTGGAGAAAAGGGAAGAAATTGTGCTAGCTAGAATCTGCTTGACAGCAAAGGCAGAGAGAGCAGCCTCAGTGCTCAGGTGTGTGCACACGTGCCCTGTGCAAAGTCTTTTTTTTTTGCATCAGGGCAAGAAACCTCTTAATACACAAACAATTTTCTCCTGAAGTCAACAGAAGAGAATTTGCTTATTGCATTGTGTTGCCAGTACTCTGCTAAGCCTTCAAGGAAAGCTATTTGCTGTATGTGTGGGTGTATCCTCACCCAGAATATGGCAATTACTCCTGAGAAGACAAGGCAGGGAACTCTTGCCCCTTATTTCTTAAAAGGCTACATCCTTACAGAAAACATACACTTCTATTTCAAAACAACAGGCTCAAAACCTTCTAAAGCACTTCTATCCCTGAGACATGATGCTGCATCATATCAGCCACAGTCAAACGTGTCAGCTGATCATCTGCCCTGCTTGGTGCCTCACTGTAAAGTCCAATCTTTCCCATCCCACAGAAATCTGGCTGTCAACAGGACTTAGAGGACTAAAAAGTACTGGTATCAGAGGAGAAGGGTATTGAAGTAGAAGCTACAGTAAGCACCTGGTACCTGACCTGCTAAGGTACATGGGAGCACTACAAAGAAATTTGCTCTTTTAGCCAAAAAAGATGTATCTGTAACTCCTGTTTTGTCTTACTTGTGTCCCATAGGGAAAAAATGCAAGTGAACTTAGCAAATTCCACATTTTGCAGGCCTTTGTGGACCCTTAATTAAAAGCACTGTGAATCAGTGGGTGACAAAAATTAGCACCTAGTGTGGCCTTCCCATTTCAGACATTTGAGAACTCATGGCAAAAGTCTCAAAGGGCTTAATCTGCTCAACACTGTACAGCAACAGGGAATCAGGAGGTTTTGGTAACTTCACAACAAACTGGCAGCCATTTATGTTCTCAAACCTCACAACAGCTTTGTGGAAGCTAAAGGCCCTGTTTACTGACAGGGAAATCAGTGTGACACACACACATGCAAAACACATACCTACCTATGCAAATCTCAGCTGACTTAAAGGAGTGAAAACTTACTGCAGTAGAAGCAGCAAAATCGTTTATTATCCAACCTTTCATGTAAAAGAAGTTTAAAAAACCCCAATTTTCAAACCCATCTCACACTCCCCTAAGAGAATAGTTAACCTGAAAGAAATGTCATTTGCCATACAGCATGCAATTAAATACATGCAGAGACAAAGAAAAAGGCCTTTGGATGCCACTTTTCCTCTGACTAATGAAAAAGAAATTATAACTATTTCAAAGCTCTGGGAATTTAGTACTTCACTCCCTAACAGAGGCTTTAATTAAGAGCCTGACAGACTGACCTTTAACAAAAGTGGACAGTGCTGAAGGTAATTCTTGCCTTCTGCAGTCTCCACCATCCATGACTCAAGATAAAATCTCATGTTGCCTGATAACCCCAGGATCCACAGGCACAAGAAATCAGCAGACACACAAATGCAGAAGAAAGCACCAGCAGAGACTCCAAGTGACTTTGCTGAAAATATTACAGTTCTTTCCTAAAAGTCTGAATAATCCCTAAGCACAAAACTGACTTAAGCTGCAGACACACATCTCGGGGCTGCACAGAGAATGCTTTCAGTGGGATGAACTGACTTTGGTACCTCAGTATGACCAAAGTGCAAATTCATCCACACAGATGCACGTGCTGGACTATGATACTTCGTCAGTGGTAAAAAAACACAACACAGATGCACAAAGTTTACAAAAGCAAAAGATTCCACAAAGAATATTGAAGATCAGTATTTGGAAATTTATGTTCTAGTTTAAACAGTACAAAATAAATATTAAAACTCATGCAACTGCAAAACTCATCAGAGAACTCTTTAGGATATTTCTGTCTCTAAGGGAACTCATGATTTAGATTAGAACATGCAAACAGGTCACCTGCTAGTGAACATGGTCCTGAAAGTGACCTTGTCCTCTGAGCTAATTTTTCATGAAACCGGCATTAATTACAGGGACAAAGAAAGACATGACTTGATAACATCCAAATGGTGAGGTATCACTGGATTGATGATCTGGCTTCTCACCTGAGGCCAACCTGCAAAATGATTTATCAGACTCAGAGAAGGACATCAGCTAGCACACAAGGATCTCAAGTAACAGCAGCTGGTGGGCTAGCAGTATGAGCAGCTCAGTTTCCAGGATGAAAGCCCAGTTAATGATGAAGCCCATTCCTTTGTCCATCCAGTAACCACCATCTCTTCTAGACCAATTGCCTACATAGTCCCAGATTATTCTGAGCTGGCCGTGCTTCCTGAGAGCATCAGGAAATGAGGATTCAAGTCCTTGGAGCTCCTGCAAGCATCCAGACATCCCCGGGAAAGCCACAGGCCCCTGCTGCAAGGCTTCTCATGCTGCACTTGCTCAAAAAGCCTTCAGACAGCAACACTTGGAGAGTCCAGGGGACTCTAAAAAAGACACTTGAGCCTCGTGTCATAAACCATGGATGAGTCTGAGCTTCCCACATCTCTGTGCTTGGCTCCTCCTGGTGCCAATGGTGCAGGAGTCCTGTCTGCAAACCACCACACATGCAAACCACAGCTGTGCCCCTGTCCTGCACCTATGGGTGACACATAACCCATTGAGACACGGCAAGGTCACCTGCTTTAGTTCCGTGGTAACGCAGACACCTTCCCCCAGTACACTGGCACAGCAAGAGGAAAACCTCAGGTTTGCTGTAGAACACAACCAATGCACAGAATGAGGGTTTAGCTACTATACAAAGCTCAAAACAACTAGCAAATACAATGCAATCACTCAAAACTAATCACACAGCTTGGCTGTATGTGCACATTTCCCACTAGAAAGGTATTAATTTAAACCCTCTTCTGATTTTTGTTGACTGTGAAACATTCCTCTGAGTGCAAGGGAAGCTGTTAATAAGCACAGGCATCGCTAATCACTTTGTGGTCACTGACTCCAGCACAGAAAACTCCCACACAGAACAGTGGTGTGGGCCTTGTGCTGTATAGGAGAATTTCTCTCCTGTACATTAACTTTGTCAGCACACCAAATTAAAAAAAAAAAAAAAAGGCACAAATTTTAAGTATTAAATCATCTAATGACTTCGGGAATGAACAGAATGTTTTCAAAATGCAAATTGAAGGCATCTGTATTTTAATTACAGCACCAAAACTGCAAGATACTTGTCTCCACACACATTTTTTTCATTCATCTTCAGAGATGGCTGCATACAGAGTATTAGTTTCATAGTATAAACCTACTCCCACGTACATTCTCAAAATAATTTGCATGGATTACCAATAAACAAACACACGCACACAAGTTTTCAGGCCGCCCACAGACACGAGAGACAAAAAGAGGGCTTGTCACTTTTGCTTGTGGGATTGTAACTAAAATTGCTTCAACTTTTAATATGGGAAAATAATGCAAGAGCAGCATTAGCTTCGGCACCATACATTTAACACAATGCTCAGATGACAAAATGTTTAAGAATGTGGAAACAGATTGTGTTGCTACATAGCTGATTTCCCATATGAAAGCTAACAAAGGCTGAACAGAACCTTAGCTACAAGACATTTTTCTGTGTTACACTCAATGAGCTCAGTTGTGTTGCTGTCAGCCTACAGAACTGACTTTTATACTGAGTCACTGAGAGGATACAGATGACAAACAGCTCCATTACAGAAGGCTGACAAATTCTTGCCTTGAGAAGCAACAGTGACATGACAACAGTGGCAACGCTCACTTCATCTTTGCATAAAATACAGTTGGCACTTCTACTTCACTACTACACATCTGCACTGCGATGCCTCCTCCACAGCCGGAGTCTTCATTTTAATTTCACCCCCCAAAGACCAGAGCTATGGCATGAAATGTCCTGATTTTCCAAAATACCCCGTTTTTTTGGTCATGAATCCTTGGCATAACATGTCAAGGAAGTCGGTCAGTAGGGAGTCTCTATGGCCACATGCTTGTTAGCAAGGGTGGAGGGGGGTAGTGGGGGAAATAAATACACTGGTGCTATCCCAAACCACATTCAAAACCCCATTCTCAGAACTGAAAACAAGCAAAACAAAAAAAGCCTACCTGATTCTCAGGGATGCTCTAGACAAATACTGAACTCAGCCCAGAAGTAACTGGAAATGACTTCTTACCTTGACTCCATAGAAAGGTGGCATAACAAACATTCTGGGAAATCACAAGAGCGACTGAGCTCTTAACTTGGGCATGAAGGACAGCATACCAAGGGTCAGCATTACCAGACCAGATTAAGGTGCCATATAAATCAGGACATACGGAGAATTCCCTTCATTTCCAACAAAAACAAGATTTTAGTCCACTCCAGAATTGCAATGCTAATAAATAGGCTTCTTTCAATATTTTGTACATATAAAAAAGAGACTTTAAGGAGAGACAGTGAGAAACTTTTCAAATCTGATTGATTCGAGATTGAGTTGAGTGTTAAACCTCAGAGATACCACATTGGCTGTCTTTGTGTAACAATCCCTTAGTGCCAATGGCTTTCATAATCAAGCTTTGAAGTCTACTTCATATTTCTTACACTTTTACAATATATCATAATTTGGTACATCAGTGAACACAATCACATTTGTGCCCTCATACTAGGACAGTTTAAACCCAAGAAAAACAGACATTACCATCTATTTGCTCTTCCAAATAGCCATGATAGGAGGTAATTTGCAAAGTAATATAGGGATTAACAAAACATATTGAACAAATACATTGGGCTGACTGGATGTAGAAACAGAATTGTTTCGTTTGGAAAATACACTTTAAATCAAGTTGAATTGTTAACCCAACATTGCAACATCCACCACTGAATCATATCCCTGAGCATCACATCTATACATCTTTGAAATAACTCCAGGTATGGTTGACTGCCCTACTTTCCCTTCCAAAAGCCTGTCTCAATGCTTGACAACCCTTTCAATGAAGCAATTTTTCCCAATATCTAATCTAAATCTCCTCTGGTGCAACTTGAGGCCATTTCCTCTCATCCTGTCACTTGTTACCTGCAATAAGGTCCCCACCCAGCTTCCTTTTCTCCAGGCTAAACCACCCCCAGCTCCCTCAGGTGTTCCTCAGCCCTGTGCTCCAGCCCCTCCCCAGCTGCACTGCCCTTCTCTGGGCTGGCTCCAGCCCCTCAGTGCCTTTGTTCAGTGAGGGGCCCAGAACGGACACAGCTCAGCTGTGGCCTCAGCAGTGCCCAGCACAGAGGACAATCCCTGCTGCTCCTGCTGGCCACACCAGTGCTGATCCAGGCCAGGATGTCACTGCTGGCTCATGGTCATTCACTGTCACCAGCACCCCCAGGTCCTTTTCCATCAGGCAATTTTCCTCACACTCTGTCCCAGCCTGTGGCACTGCCTGGGGCTGTTGTGACCCAAGTGCACGACCCGGCACTTCCTTGCCCTGAAGAATTCTGCTTTACACTGACAAATAAAATACACATCCTTTTCCTATGCTGCCTGGGGGTGAATGAAAAAATTATGAACCAACATATTAACAAATTAAACCTTTTTTTTTTTTTTTTTTCCCCTTAAATTGAATCATTAATCACCTTCAGCTTCTGCTCTGGCAGAACAGATGTGGCCATTTGTCATGGAGGACAAACTGCAAAGGCTTTTGATATGGAGTAGAATATCCTACCTGGAACAACTTCAAAAAGGAACTTTCCTGGACTTTCTTCATTGCAGGGATGCTCAATTACCCTGTTGCCAGGCAGAAAGATGGTACCCTAAAGAAAAAAGTAAGAACAAACACGGGATTAAAACTGATACTATGCTTCTGACAGACTAATTCTTTTTTAGACTGGGTTTAACACAAATTTTTCACTGTAAACACCTGAGCAGCTGGTTTCCGAAGTGAGATCGAGGAGGGATTATCTCAAAAGCCAACATCATAGATTCCTTTAATTAACTGAGGCAGTTGGTAACAGCTTTAGCTTTTTTTAACTTCTTGGGTATTTGATGCCATGCAGAGTTTTGTACTTACCACATATACTAATCCCACTGTTCTGCAGGGAAAAAATCAAGGCTTAAAACCAAGGGTTAGTAAAGAGCTAGGAAGCTGCATGTGTGAGGCAGGTGAACTCCCCAGCCAGACTTCTTGGCTGAAGCCAAAGGGGGCATGGACAGAAGAGTACCCTCAGTTTGTGGGGTGCATACCCAGTTCCCACTCTGGGCCCTTTTCCCACAGCACTCCAGGGAAGAAATACAGAGAAAACATCCCACTCTGGGTGGCTGCAGTGTGCCAGACTGCTGATGCTAAGCCACAGCAGGCACAGAGAGAGTCCTGTCCAAAGATGTGTTTGCTGCAGGCAGAGAGATGTCAGAAAATCTCTATGATGGCCATTGAAAGCCTTTATTACAACTTTACTACCTTGAGAAAGACAGGTGGGGAATTTTAGCTGTGCCTACTTCTGAAGACAAAAACAACCTCTGCAATCCTCAGATTTCTGGGGAAATGTTGGGGCTGTGTTGAAGACACAGATTGTTCCCTCCCCTTTGGTCTGCTGACATGTGGCATGAATAGACCACCCCTTTTCTCTGAGAGCTCTTTTGCATTTTTAGAAATTACAGCTCCTCCTAGTACCATTTCAACCTCAGTCAGCAGGCACTCCTCAGTGAAATTATGCTGGGATGGCTGTCCAGGGATAAATTTTCAGAGCAGCATCCTAGCAACTGTATTGGGTACAAGCTCTCCACCACTGTCAATGGGAGATTAATATCTACTCAGTAATATTTTAGCATCATGGGGCCCCCATCTCCAAAGTCAACAACTTACATAACTTACACATCTTAAGGACAGAATACCTCAAGTAAGGTCCTTATTCCCTGACATTCCATTGAGTCCAACATCGAGAACCATTTTCCATAATAGTTTCAGCCAAATGCCCAAATATGCCAGACCCCTCATTTAAACAGCCCTAAAGATATCCCTCTACATGAAAAACATTGATTATTTTTTTATCCAGTATTCATTGCTATGACCTGGAACCTTCATTATGAGCAGAACAATTTGTGATTGTTGAGACAAGTGGAAACACTACAGTCTTCTGACAAAGGAATCCTTACAAACTGACAGGAAAAAGACACCTGAAAGAATGGGTAACAAATGTTTCACAAAATAAGTGTTTGTGCCAGCTGTTGTGGAGTCTGGGCTCTACACCAACCTGTCAGTGCTATGTGCCAGCCAGAGCTGTGTTATCACAGGAAGGCAAAGAGAAGGGTGCAAAGGGATTTCATCAGACCATACAAAAGCACCTCTGTTAATCACTATGATGCTTGTTGCTGAAAGCAGATGAAACAGCACACTTTTCTGCTGAGGAGGTACAAGCAGCAGGTATTAGCAGTTGTGGGCAGATGTCCCCACTCACTGCATATACAAATGTATCATAAGCATTAAGTGCCTTGGTCCAATAGCTCCACTCAGAGCTATCCTCCTTCATTCCTGCCACAAGCAGCAGCTGTTAATAGATGTCACACTCCAAAGTCTTCCGTGAAATACCTTTTAGGCAAGAAAAATACCATAAACAAAAATGATTATATGAACTGGAAAACAAGTCACAATATAGTCCCAATTCTCATATTAACACCTACAGAAAAAATAGGAAATGGAAGGAACACGTTTTTTCTGAGACTTATGGGAAACCAGGAATAAGAATCTCTAAAAGGCATTTTAACTACATGTGTTTTTGCCACATGTCATAGACCATTAAGACTGGTATAACTTTCTTGCCCACTTTCAGATGGAGCTGGTTTTACTCAGAAGCTCCACCCAGCACACTGGACGAACACATCACTCTTCATGCTGGAGTTTTGCTGTCTCAGGAGCTTGCAGCACTAAGAGCATACAATATATTCAAGCCAATCACAGGTTTTGCTATTCAATCAAAAATACAAAATTAACAAGACCTAGCCTACAGCACTGTACACTAAAATCAATTCATGAGTCAGTAAATGAAAACTGAATTCAGCTTTGCTGTCAACTCATTAGCAACAGACACACTGCAGACTCACTACAGTCTGATGTTTTCTGACTCTCTGATGCAAAACTCCATTTACAGGAAGCTCTCTTAATGACAGGTTTTTCAGAACATAGAAACAAAAGTGTTATATTTATAACCCTATCACCTTTGTTTCATAGATGAAACCTATTCCATCTATTAAAATGTAAAGCCTAAAGCCACACACAATAGCTAAGTTAACATGAAGAGAAACCAGACAGCAACACCATACAGAATATTGCCATAGTTTAAAAAGAAAATGTCCTATTGTTTAAAACGTTTAAAAAGAAAATGTTTAAAGAGAAAGAGAAAAGTGATGATTTTATCTCACTATTTCCAGAACTATTATTGCAAATATCAGTGCACATGAACTACTTCAATATCCATATGTGAGGGGTTTTTTTAAAATTCAGAAGTAGCTTTGTTTGTGCAACATGCACCTGGGTGCCCATCTCTAGTGGAGAAAGCATTAAGAGAGCAACTGCAGCTCTCTCACTTCCCATTTTGTCTGCTTTCACACCCATCTGTCTGCCTTCACCACACAGCAACACTTCCCCCTTGGTACGCCTTGTAGCTGTCTACATAACTGTACTGGGGCTGTCTGCAGTGTCCCTTTGCTGAGTTTCTCAGCAGCTGATGCCAGGGAACACACCTGCATGGTAACAAAGCCCTGGCTGTGGGTATCTGATATAAATGGGGCCCCCAGACCACTGTTGGTCCCCCCCCTTGCTCAATTTCCTTTCTGGGCCCTTAAGGTGCAACATGAGGCCCATCCTTACAGCCTGGACAGTCCCAAGAGTGTGGACCATCAGTCAGCTGCAAAGCTTCAGCAAGTTCAAGCTCTGCTTTCTGCCCTGAGTATCTCATTCCAGAGGGAAGTAAGAGAAAACCGACTAGACAGCCATAGACACCTAAAAAGACAGTCATTTGCATGCAAAAGAGGAAGGTGATTTCCAGAGGAAATACATGTTTTGACTTGGGTGTCAATGCATGTGTGCATGCAAATATTCCATAATAAGGCAGCTCCACATCGCTTCACATCAATATCTACAGCTCATTCAAAAAGTTTAAAAAAAAACTCAACCCAAGACTGCAGATTGGACCAGATCAATATTTTGCTTTCAAAAGACAAACCGGCATGGTGCCAGCAGGAATCAAGACACAGTCTATAAAAATACAGGAAAAAGGGAAGTGGGAGAAAAATGTGGCCCTGACCCAAGTCCCTCCTGGCTCCCACTGCCATTTTGTTTGCCGACTGTGCCTCCACCAGGGCAGCCATGTTTCACAGAGCTCCTGCTGCAGTATGCCCAAGTTGTTTTTCCATTTCTAACACTTCTATCCTTATCAGGGCAGTTCTGCTTCTCTAGCTGAGCATTCAGGATGACTCACAGCATGCAAGAGAAATTTGGATTGCTCAAGAAGCATTGGCCTTTTCCCTAATTGAATATCAAAGCCCACTTTCAAAGGAGATTCTCGTACACATGGATTTTTCTATAGCACACTGTTGCTTCAAACCAAAGATCTCCTAAAGAGCAGAGCAACAGGTTTGTTAAAATCAAAAATCTGCATTTATGAAGCGTTTAACTTGAGAAAAAACACTGCTCCATTAACTAAGTGCTTGATAAAACACTGCAGCGCAGCAACAACGACATCAATCTACTTTGGATTAGTCTCACAGCGTGACACAGTCTTGCTCAAATAGATGTTTTATCCCACGCTGGTCCCTCCAAACATTTTCAGCACCATTCAGCAGCTGAACTTCAGGAGGAAGCACGGAAGAGGAGACAGGATGGCCACTGCACAAGTGCTTCATGAGGAGCAGCTGACAGATGGTATTTCTGTTTGCACGCTCCGTGGAACACACTGCAGCAGGGAAGCGACCCCGTGCCTCCTGCCGGCTCTGCTCCATTACTTTGCCCTAGGTACACTCCCCACTGCCTCACTTCAACTCCGTTTTCTGAAGCAGACTTGCCACCTCATCCAAGAGATATCAGGTTTTGCCCAAGAAAGCTTATCATACAAGGATTTCCAATGCTTTCAAGATGCTGATTGGCAAATGTGAAGACAAATACATGATTTTAAATATCTCTGGATGGATTTTACTCAAAAAGCACATGAGGCAAGTAAGTGCTTTCTTGCCAAAATAGTCTTTTCAGGTTTCATCCTAATACACTTCCACAGGGCTATTTGCTTGCTCTAATTTGTCCTGCTACCCCTTAAAAAGGGATGAGAAGTACACAGTACCAGCAGTTATATCAGATGTTCTTCTTGCCCTTCCAGCTTGGATTATTTACCAAAGATCACTGAATTCTACTTCGACTTTCAAATTAGGTGCTCCATTTACAGATCTGTTTTTGTGGCTTCATGGAAAACTCATCACATCAGCTCTCAGAGAGGCAGGAAGGTCATCAGCCAGGAAAGAGGCAGCTGATGGAGGGGATGAAGAGGCAGAAGAGATCTTTGGGTACTTGTGCCTTCTGTATGACTCACAGCCACATCCAACACAGCAGTGTTCTGTGGTTTCTTTTGTCACTGTTGCTGTCTCTGGAAAGTCTAGCCTGTCAAACTTTGGAACAGTGGACTTCAGCTCAGCTGGCATCTTAAACTGAAAAATACTACTTTTAGTGAATAATGCTCTCAACATCACTAGTATTTACAAGGTCACGACTAGAAAGGCATCTACTGTATTCCACAGAGAAGCCTGTTAATCAATGTAAATTAAATATTTGATACATATGCACAAGTATATTTCTATATGTATAAACAGATGTGCATATGTCCTGGGAATTAATAAGTAAGTGATGCATAGCAAAGAATGAGAAAGAACATGCAAGTAGTTATCAGTTATTTATAAATTCTTGTTCCTCACATTGCTGTTTCTGCTTTTAAGCTACCACAGAAATTGATCTCAAGTCCAAGCCAGCCCTTTGCACTGTCAGGAGCCTGCAGACATGAGGTCAGGAGCAAGATTTACAGCACAGACAGAAATCCACTGGTACTGAGGTCAGTAATGAATGAAACCTGCACTATGCTCACCACAAGCAGTTTGACTGCAGTGGTTTTTTAAAAATTTAACTCTGCTTCCACCATATTACAACTCATTTCCAAGACCCCAGTGAAATCACTTGCAAAAATCACGGCAAAAGGGCACAGCAGCTCTGAAAGCCAGCCCTTTCATCTGACTGCCTACGCAGATATCTGTATTTCAAACAGGGCCTGAGCAAGTTCTTTGGCTGGCTCCAAACCCCGGGTCAGTACAGACTTTTTTCAATTTTTATCATAAGAATGGATTTTTATACCACTTAAAGAACCAAAGAAGTACATTTACTGCATTGGGAGGAGTACATTTAGTGCAGGAGGTGATACACTCCTTGGCTCACAGTTATTGCAGCCATTTACAGTTTTGCAATATATACAAGGAAAAAACAATGGCTGGGGGTGACTTTTCAGATTTTAGGGAGTAACATGCCAAGAATGAAGAGAAGGAAAGAGAAATTACATTAAAAAAAAAAAAAACAACACCAAAACAACAACAACCAACCCACCCAGGGTTGGTTGGATTAAATTAAGCCATTACACAGCACACATTTTTCTGGCATAAATACTGTTGCATCTGACATTTTCTTGTCCCACTAAGTTAGCACATTTCTGTTTGATTCTGTTGAAGAACGAGAACTATTTTTTAGTTCTCAGAAACTCTGCAAACAGGAGCCTAAAGAGATTTTTTTTCCTTTACCTAAAGCAATGTTCAAACCTACCTGATAGCTTAATATTAAAAAAAAAAAAGGTAAATTCTTTCCTGTGGTGGTGAATACCATCTATATCATTTGCCTGATACAAAACACCAAAACATTTATTCTGACATGAGAGATAGAGCTGAGAGTTTTATTACTATGTGACTACAGTTTCTTTAAAGATTTTCCTCCTTCTCTTCTGTCAGACATTTCACTTAATGGTTGAGTGCTTCTCTGCTTGAAAGAAAGTTCTTTCCTCAAGAATGAAGCAATCTTGGCTTAAGCAGCTGCTAGGCAAAAAACTCCCTTATTTGTCCCATAAGAGAAAGCAAGCTCATGCAAAGTCAAGCCATTGACAGCACAAAAAATTAAGTTTGCCTAAACCCAGCAGCTAGATCCATACTACATGCCTGTGGTTTTGACTTCTCTAGGAAGGGCAAGAGAGAGAAACAGCTGTGATAAGACTCAGCTCAGGTAAGAGAAGAGGACAAGTCACAGGGTTCAGGAGCAGGAGGTGCCTTCCTGTGGAACCCACTCTGCAGTTGCCATATTCCTCACAGAAATGTCCCTTGGTGTTTTGCAAAGGCAAAGAAAAAAATAAGATGCATAAATAAATTCAGAGAGTGCACTGAGTTTAAGAACTCATGAATACAAGCTGGGATCATTATTACATGCATGCATGGAAGTTTTGATAAAATTAGGCTTCGCAATGGTCATTAAGTTTTGATCGACACAAAAACAGAACTGGGCACTACTGAATTTTTAGAGATTTCTACTACAGGAAAAATACTTCCAATAGCTATGGCCAGTAAGAAATTCAGCTTTTAATTAGATAAAGCTATTTTCCCAAGATAAAAAGCCAATAAAGTACCAGAACACAAAGGAGCAAGCCTTGTTTTACGGATCTCTTCTGCAAAGGAAATTTATCTACTTCCAGTCCTGAGAACATCTAGGTCAAAGCAATGAAATTATTCCCCAAAAGGATAGTATTTGACAAGGGGAAAATTTCAAGTATGACCTCTCATTTATATATACAAAGCTCTCCAGTGACAGACTGGACAGATCCAGCAACACTGTGAGAGAGAATCTGGCCTGTTTAGAATTCTGGTTGACGTGAGTCCCCTGTGAGACATTCCTGAAGGGCAAAGGAGTCCAGGAAGGCTGGACATTTTTCAGGAGGAAATCTTAAAGATGCAGAAGGAGGCTGTCCCCATGTACCAAAAGACAAGCTGGTGAAGAAGACCACCAGCCTGGGTGAACAGAGAGCTTTGGCAGAGAGGGAAAACAAAGAGAGTTTACCATCTTTGGAAGTAGGGGCACACAACTCTGGAGGGCTACAAGGATGTGGTGAGATTATGCAGAGAGTAAATAAATTAGAAGGCCTAAAACTCAACTAGAACTTAATGTGGCTGTAAAAGACAGTAAAAATGATTGTATAAATACATTAGCAACAAAGGATGGCTAAGGAAGATCTCCACCCTTTACTGGATGTGGGGTAAAATGTAGTGACAAAGGATGAAGAAAAGGCTGATGTACTCAATCCCTTCTTTGGGATCAGAACCAGGCAGCCAGCACGGATTTATGAAAGGCAGGTCAGCTAACTTGATTTCCTTCTATGACAAGGAGACTCCCTTCATGCAAGAGGAAAGGGCTGTGGATGCTTATCTAAGACATGAATAAAACCTTTGACACAGTTTCCCACAACATTCTCCTGGAGAAACTGGCTGCTCCTGGCTTGGACGGAAGCACTCTTCACTGGGTTAAACAACTGCCTGGATGGCTGGGCACAGAGAATGGTGTCAATGGAGTTAAATCCAGCTGGCAGATGGCTACAAGTAGTGTTTATCTGCTGGAGAGTAGGAAGACTCTGAACAGGGATCTGAACAGGCTGGATCCACAGGACAAGGCCAACTTTATGTTTTTTCCAGGAAACCTATATATGGCCAACTAGCCCACCTAGAACAATTAATTTCCATGTCAATGTGTAGCAAAGGTTGAACTTGCTGCAAATTTCCTAAAAATTACACATAAAGTGCAACTTTTACAGCATAAAAAAGGTGGCAGAGACACATGGAAATGGGATTACGATTCCATTGAAGTTGTTTTTTTCCTGTCCAAATATTCTTGTCAGCTTTTGTCTAGCAAGAGCATTTCATGGAAATCTGCCTAACTTATATAAGTCATCTTGCAGTTTTTTATGGGAAGAAAAAAAATAGTTTCACAGGGAAAAAAAATTTCAGAGATTAATGGCAAGGGTTATCTATTTGTTTTGCAAGGTTTTTTAATGACTACACTGCTTGTTGGTTTAACAACTACACATTGTTTATATTTAACCTATATAGAAAATGTTTTATGAGCATGGCTTTAAAAGTGCTACTACACTACAAACACAACAACCACACAGAATAAATAGCTAATTTAGCTTTCTGGCATCTGTTTAAGATACTCTGTTGGTCCTTGTTTAAGGGATTACATTAAGTAGCAGTGATCCTATCTCAGGGGGACACTAGGGTCATGTCTTTTGTGCTATCTACACAAAAAGGTGCCACCTAAACAACAAACACAACTGGAAAACTCAGATTCCCTAATTACAAATTATTTCTCCTGAACTACCATTTGTGTGCAGTAGATATTTCCACATCTTACCTTTAGTTTAGCATCTTCATTTGCTTCATTCATTCTGTGATAATGTTTCCAGTTTGAAACCAGAGTTCTTGGATAGTTTCATCTTTATAACTGATCTGAATTACACAGTTTCATAGCTTTTGCATGAGATTTAGCTGTTTATTACCAGTCTTATTAGTGTATTAGAAACATGTTTTTTGAGGACAGTGCTTAAATTACAAGCTATGTGAGAAAAGGTACCAGAAAATCCCCAACTCAAATAACTACAAAATCAAGGCAGGGTTTAGCAGGAGTTGGTTTAGGTCAAGTCAAGCACCAGTGAATCAGTTCAGTTATGCAGAATACACGCACATTTCTGCAATTCTGCTTGCACAAATTAGGCTGAGGGGTTTCTGTGTGCACATGGTTTCTTCATAATCCTCAATGGGCACAAGGTGCATTCAGAACTATTTCAAGTCCTTGACATCAGTTCAGCTCCATGAACTGATGTGGACCACAAAATCAACCCAGGGTAAGGCAACAACCACTCCAGGACCAGCATAAACAATTCCTCTCAGTGCTGGTTTAATTGATCTATTGTTTCCCCTTTCCCTATCTCTTTTGAGAGTTTGCTGCTACACTATGGGAGACCATACCAAAGCCAAAGCTGAGCCATAGAGCTGCTCCCTCTGTATGCAAAAGCCCCCAGAAGGACTTGCTCCTGCACCTCATCAGGGTCTGCAGGGAAGCTGACCTTTTGTATTACAAATACCTTTTAAAAATAGCCAATATTTTTCAAGACTATGCTGTCTCAAAATAGCACTTACTTCACTGAGAATAAATAAGACTCTCATAATCTAGATATTTACACTGTTTTCTGAATACCACCGACTGTATTTTACAACATTCTGTAAATGTACAGCAAGAACAACTGATTGTACTTGGGGTTATTACAGCTTTTTAAAATTTTACAGATTTAAATATCAAACCATCATTTATCTGCTTTTTCACAAGACAGTGTGACAAGCTTTCTGCAGACCTGTTGAGCGGGGTGTATCTTGCAGAGTGCCAGACAGTCTGGAGTAAAAATGGATTCAGGGTGACTGGAGGCCAGCATTATTAACTGCACTCCAGCAGCTGCTCTGTTCCAACCATATTAATAAAAATACCTTAGATTCCATGTTGCTATTTTAATAAGTTATCAAAATATAAATGACCATGAAGGCCTTCACGGTCTGCAGGAGAAACTGCAGAAGCCTGTACAAAAGCAAGAGGATGAAAAGCATTTTATGGAAGAGGAGAAATCAAGCAGTGTTTACACAGCAGGTGAACAGAAACAAAGCTCCAGGTTTTCTGGCAAACACAGGAATATTCTGGCCACTGAACTGCTCCCTGCCTGGAGTTATTGTTGAAAAGGGGCCTTTCTTCCAACTCTTAAGAATAAGTACTCCATACCAATCATCTGCTGTCAACACTTTGGAATCTGCTTTTTTTGAGAGACGGCTCCAGAAGCTTTAAGCATTTCTAGATGCACATCTATTTCCGTTGCACATTTGTTTTCTCCAAAGTGAAAACACAGGGCAAACACATCAAATTAGTCAGCCCACCAATCTGCAAGTGAAAACTTTACTTTGGAGCTGAACCAGAAGTGGCCCCATTTTCTGGCATAGCGTAGTGTAGAGCATAGTGACTCCAGCTGGAGCTGGGATCATCATGGGAAACCCAGGTACCAATTAGGATGTGGCAAGAAAAAGAATGGTGTGTCCTAAGTTTATAGCAGTTTGTGAAAACTAACACACTATTTTGTCTCCTGGGACAAAATGTACCTCAGCCAAAAGAAAAACAAAGCTCCTGAATTCTAATATCCGCTTGAGTCACTGGCTTGAGCATGCTTTCACAGGCTGCTTTCTGAAGCCAGAATACACAATGAAGGTAATCAATGACATTTCATTACTATTTTAAAAGGGTATAATTTTACAATATCAGCGCTGCTACCAATGGCTATTACTGATCATGCTCCTAACTCTACCCAAGTACTGCACAAATCTCTATACAGCTTTCTCCCTTGCTATTCTACCTCCTTACCCACTGCTTTTACTTTTTCTAGCTCCTTTCTGCCCTTCTACAACATCAGTGAGCTTACTCTGGTCATTGCATAACTTAACTAAATGCTGAGTACTGTTGACTCAGCCAGAAATGTTAAAAAAAAAAAAAAAAAGAAAAGAAAAAAAGAAAAAAGTGGGAACTCATTGAAGAGCATAAGAAAAAGCATCCTGTCGGGGTTTCTCTGAGGAGAAGGTTCTTGGGACACCTTGTAGGAGCCCTGTAGTACCTACAAGAGGGACGGAAAAAGACTTGTGCATACTTTTCCCACCTGTTACAGGAAAAACCCCCACCAACCCATGTCTTAGAGGTCTTAATGCACTCAAAGGCTTTCTCTCTCTCACACATGGAAGCATAACATCCTGATACAGTTTTGGTTTACTCTCAAACTTCATCTTCCATTCAGAAAATCCAGAGCAACTAATTTCCCATTAATCTAATGATATAACATGAGGTTGGGCATCCTTTGACTCCCAACAAAACACGGTCTCCCTGTGGCTTTGCACAAAAGGCCCATCCTCATGGCTGTGCTGCACAAAATCCACATTTAAGATTTAATGGATTCTTCACTGGTTTGCTGAAATTCTAATTAAAACACCAAAGCAACACCAGAGCTGCTCCACTCAGAAGCACTTGCTACATGATATCTCAGAGTGCCTGAGATAAGGGAAGTCTCAGCAAAGGAAAGTGACAACATTAATTAAACTTTTTTCTGTTAAATACAGAACAGTTCATTAAAAGCTTTAACAGGTGGCAGGTTTGGCAGCTCTATTGTGTGCAGGCTCTAGACAGATTTATCACGCCTTTCATTTTAAAACATTTATGTGAACGCATTTGCTGAGATAAATTATCTTGTTCACAAAAGCATCCTGATCAAGGCTGCTGTTTAAAGTGTTACATCAATCAAATCATGTTGTAAAAATGTTAGCATCAATTTTGACAAACTGCATCTCATATTTATAGCTTTGGTGCTCTCTCCATTAGTTTCCCCTTCCAAATTCTGCTATTTTGTATATTTTGTATATTTTGTGTATTTTCTACAATAGTCAAGGAAGTAATGAACACAAACTGGCTGGTTCATTTAAAATGGCTGGACAGATACCCTGAGGAAAGCAGACAGCAGGCACACTGCTGCTGTCTCATAGCAACTCAAAAAAAGACACCTAGACTCACAGGCAGATTTGGGGAGTTTCATGAGGGATTGAAATGAAGGACTGCTTCATAGAAAGGCAAGATTTCAGCCATTCCAAGGCTTTTCATTGAACAGCTGTCCTTGGAAACATTTGTCTGAAGGGAAAGGAATTCCACTGCTACCGTTTCCATATTTGTTCAGAAACTGTTATTTGCGTATGCATTCAGATGCACAAAAGCCAGACTCTCACATCCCAGATCCAGCTAGGAACCTTTCACAAAGACTTGGTATTTAGCCCAACAAGCATTTAAACATATATATACTATGAAAATCCAGTCCAACTGAGAGTGCCACTGAGCAACAGCCTAAACTTAAAAGAGAGAAGACTCTGAGATGAAGTTTCTGCCTACATCAGCAGAGGTGTCAGAAGTGAGACTTAGAGCTATGCAGAATGCAGCAAATGATCAAAATTTCTGCGGCTATGATCCATTGTCAGAGCACCAATCAAGAAGTGGAACCCTGTGGAATACACTCAGCAAAACAGAACGAGAAAGCTCTCCAGCCTGAGAGCTCCACTGAATTGCAAGACGATAAACATACAGTCACTCAAACACAAACAGCACCAAGTTCATTTGAAGCCACAGTATCCATCTATTTTTAGCAGCTTTTATGTTCAGGAACAAAAGTCTTTTCCACAACTCTGAATTAGAAACCCACGTCTAAACCGTCTCCTAAGAAGAGTTTGTATCAATAATCACTCCAGGTCTCTTCTCTTTTCTCTTTCCCCTCTAAAGCAAAGAAGATCAACTGATGTGATGATATTCCACTCTAGGGGATGGAGTAGGTTTTCATTTTGAAACACGAATTTGTACCACAATTTAATGACCTCCCTCTTGAGTATAAGATAAAAGCTTGCATTCCCATTTATATAAAAATTTCAAGTTTTGAATGCTAAGAAGAACTGAGGATCAAGAAAATTATTTTCAAACGCAAATGGCTTTATGGTCTAAGAAAACCAGAGCAAGTACCAAAGCCTGTAAACACTCTTATCCAACATTCAGTCCACAGCCCTTGTCACTGAGTTTCAGGGCCTTTTAACTGATACACACTTGTTTTGTACCACCTGTTCAAGACTCCAGGCATTTCTGACCAAGATGCCTCTTAAATATGAGTGCCAGCCAAACAAATGACAGTCACCATCAGCCTAGGGGATTCTCATCCTCTGTTACTGAACTGAGACAGCTACAGCATCTGTCCAGAGGCTGGGTAAGGACACAGATGCTAGACACTGTCAGGATTTTGGGGCTTCTGTCCCTCTTCATTATTAATATCATGCAAGTATCAAGGGAATTGCAGTCTGTCCTAGTCCCCCAGATCCCCTGTCCTGTGCAATGTCTTTGCTACAAACAGACATTTGAAAGTAAGAGCAGATGTCAGAACAATAACCACCAAGCCCTTTTTGGCACTTAAACTTTTAAAAACTGTTTCTCCCGTCCACTATAAACTCCTGAATTTCTTAAACTGAAC
The DNA here is from genome assembly GCA_017589585.1 of Phylloscopus whistleri. Classification (NCBI taxonomy): domain Eukaryota; kingdom Metazoa; phylum Chordata; class Aves; order Passeriformes; family Phylloscopidae; genus Phylloscopus; species Phylloscopus whistleri. The sequence continues at coordinate 593,003 of JADMLD010000108.1, read as the reverse complement.
TATCCTCATTCCCAATGCAGAAAAAGGACTCATTTGATAAAACCCAAGCTGTATAAAGGCACTGCTGCTGACCTGCTGTATTTAAGTTTCTTGTACTAACCAGTACAGCACCATCTCAGTTTCTTCTCTACTGCACTGTGTTCTGTACAATTGTCAGAAACTTCAGCTGTTAAAAGAGCAAAATTATTTTTACATGTCTCATTGCTGATAGAGAATTAAATGTCTTGCTTAAAGGCAGTCTGGCAAGATGCCTCTCAACACATTTTTACCTTGTTTGGTCTATTTAAAGAACCTTGGAATGGTTCTTGATGGAGATTCCTATCAATGACTCCACAGAAACCAGGGTTCAACCCATTAAAAACAAGTGAGTGTTGCCATTACAGAATTGGACTTAGCAGGCAGAAGGAGCTGCTTTTCCCACATCACTGACTGTCCGAGCTGGAAAGGGAACGAGAGCAGCTCCAGAAAGCCAGAGTCACTTATGGAAATATTTTCAGCCTGCCAACCGAAGAGTAAAGAGGATTTCAGGAATGCAGTTTGAGGTCATTCAGTTTTTCTCTACTACACAAGCCTGGCGAAGAACTAAGAAAGCCTCTTTCCCTAGCAACAAGTCGTGTTGTACATGCTGCTTATTCAGCTGCAAATACGGCCTTTATCCCAGAGGTAATGGACTTAGAGAAGGCTATTCTTAAGCACTAATAAGCTAAAAGAACTCAATTATTTTAATTTCAAGACTAATGAGGCTCTCCTGTGAGCTATTCATTTTGCTACTTCAGGAGCCATGTGCACTTGTACCGCATCCAAGCAAATAAAAGGAAGGAAGAAAAAAGTCATCATGACTCGGCCCTTTTAATGGACACAGACCTCCTACAGTGCTGAAATTCCCTTTAAACAGGAAAACAGGAAGATCATCAAAAGCCCATCACCCACCCAAAGGTCAAGCTGGAGAAAAGACTAATTATCACACAACTGCTTATCGTCCCTAATTGTTCGGAAATTTTTACAGCATTTAGACTGAGTGTGGGATGGAAGACACTTGAATTCTGGTTTTCTCAGGCCGATCATGATTAGAACACATAAGTGCTCCTATCTGACAAAAGAGATTATGTGAGATTACAAGAAACAGCATCACTGCTAACTCCTATGTGGCCTTCACTCTGGAAAATGAGTCCTTGTGAGGACACACCCACCGTATCTTCCTCTCTGGCCACCCAAGACTCACTGACACAACCCTCCCATCGCACCTTTAAAAATTTAAAACACACAAGGGGCTTGCTAACCCCTGGAGGACAGAAAGTTACTTCTGGTGTTTGAAAGCAAGGTGGAAGATGGCCTTTATTTTGTGTGGGGAAAAAAACCCTATTATTTTCTCAGTATCTGTGCACTTTCAATATCCCATTACTCAATCTACCAAACAAAGTTATTTAAGTCTTGGCTAAGTCAGGTAATGACGATATGGCCTGTGCTGCTGATGAAATTTCTTAATGCTTTACTGAAAACATGAAAACAACACAGAAAAGAAAAAAAAAAAAAAGATAAAATTAAGACACCATGATTCAGTGCTCCACCTCATGCTAGAGATATCAAAATAAAACTTCCATTACCCATAAGTCATTCTTATTTGATCTGTGCCCCTCTAGCTCTGTCTGGCTGTTCCTCATGTAATGCTAGCCCAGCACACAATACACAGTGTGCTTCTGGATCCCTCCTCTCTCTTCTGCCATGACAGAATGGCTCTCTGAGCCTGATTTGATTTCCTGCTAGCTCAGTCATTGTCGCAGTCAGTATGTAGCAGTTGACACAGACACTGCACTCAAGATGCTTCATTAGAATCATCAGAAGGCTTCAAGCATCAGCACCTTGTTATTCAAAAAGTCTCCCATACCTTTCCTCTGTATCTCCCAAGAGCAGCTCCACACAGCTCTGGCTCTGTCTCTCCTTCTTCTCCAGTCCTGGCTCACTCCTTCCTGTCCCTAGCACGGCCACCTAACCCTGCCTGTCCCACACACAGCACCTTACCTTCTCTGGCCCTGGCACGACCTCCTGTCCCTGGGTCTTCACAGCACGGTGAGCAGACTGCAACTTCCCAGCTCACTCACTCTTTTATCATGCCCCTGGCTGGGAGGGCAAGGCTGTTTCTACTCTAGGATGATTAACACAGCTGTAGCATATCAGGGGGGAGACTGCCTTCAGCAGCATCTCCTTTTGTCTCCCCACAAGTCATGACACCTGAAATCTTTCAGCCACTTTTCCACAGGGCTGTTTACAACACACAGGTGGCAGCCTCTGAAGGATGCCTGCACAGACTGGAGAACAGCGTGATGGCCAGTGGCAGAAATGCCACCACCATTCCATCTCACCTCAACTGCTTCACACGGCCTGGAAACCTTTTTCTACCAATTTTGCTTCACCTCATTCCCACTCCCATCAATTTTTCTAGCAAAATAAACTATAATAAAATTCTTTGCCAAGGCCTCAGACACTAAAGCTACTACTACACAGTCACCATTTTCAAAAATGTCCATCTTATCAAGAAATACTAAAAAGGAAATTGAAACGTCTGAAAGACTCCATTTCTTGTCCAAGGCATTGCTGAAGCTCTAGCTCTTCTCTGCTAGCCAGCATGGCTGGCAGCTCAGCAGACACTGAGCTTTTACTAGTTCCATTTTATACAGAATAATTCCCACATGGTCACATGCTGTCTTCAAACCAAGATATTTTTTTCATCATTAATGTCTTACTGCGGTATTTTAATTATCTGCTACAGCATCAGGGCTGAGATGATAAAGCAGTGAACTGTAGTTTTAGACTTTCAGCTGAGAAAGCAACCTCATTTTTTCCTATCGTCTGTTTTTCACCTGAACACTGAAAACTCATCAACCATGTCTTCACAAGTTTATCCCAAATTTCATTTGCACATTCAGATAAGTAATTTCAAGCAAAAAGTAATCTGGCTCCCAATCTAAATGCACAAGCTACTGAGGTAGTCTTTCACAAGTCAGTATAAACATAGTAAGAAATGAGTATTAGGCTGTGAGAATACATCAGCCCCTGGTATGCAGTAGAAATGGAAGCAAAATCAAAATTGCCTTATAAACGATAGCAGTTACCTGCTAAAACCTATCTAGCAAACCCAGCAGTCACCCCACAGTGTGCAAACTGTGAGGATTGTCTCAAACCTACAGTGTTATCTCAGGTTACCCAACCAGAAGTGATCCAACCTGGCCAAGTGCCTGTGCTGCCTCTCTGCAGGGCAGGGGTCACGTGGAAGAATGCTCCCCTTGTTTTTAACACTTTCTTCCCATCACTTCCCTGTTATCTTAGGAATCCTGCCATGAGCCTCATCACCACAATCAAGGGCATCCCTTCCACTCCACTGAGCTTCATTTCATACTGAGGATGATGAATGGTGACAAGTCACCTCTAATTTATTGGAGCTGTTACTCTCAGAATCCAAAACTGTTTTGGAGCTGTCACCTGCTCACTGATTTTCTGTGTGTTAGTAATATGGGACAAGGGAGACACTTCTGAAAAGCTCATGCAGGTGCTAGTAAAAATCCTGTGGTTAATGGTTGGATGAAATTATTCCATTGAATTCAACAGGGGATGATATATTCATCAGAGAAATGTTTGGAAGTCATGAAACATTTGAGTGTATTTCAGAGAAACTTCCGGTATAAAACAACAGTGAAATTTCTGTTCCATCCTTTTAAGTGATAGACAACAATTCCATAAAGCTTATGAAGAATGTTAAGATTGGAATAAACAGCTGAGAAATGTCAATGTTAGTCTTTGTTCCTCTCTTTAAGCAGAAACCAGGCCTCAGAGTTTCACAATCTGATAAAATAGCCCAGCAGCAGTATTTGCCTACAAAAAAACAGAGAAAAATCCTGTGATGAGAAGTGCTAATACAAGTCTCAGGAAAAGAAGAAGTGGGCAGGTTCCTGCACCACACATACTAGCATCTCAAAGCCATGTCCCTTTTACTTCAGCACTACATAAAAAGCATTTTGGCACCATACCCATTATTCTCTGTACATGCCAAGATGGGAAAATCCACAGGAACTGATCACCCACCAGCCTCCAATACCAGAGCTCTTGTATCTATCAAACCATGCATATGAGAAGAAGCTAGTTTTAATTTACAGCATAGGCTAAGGCTAGAAGAGCACATATTCCCACAAATGAGTGGATACATTTGGCAAAGGAAGGGATCTGGCACTGCTCCATTACATTGATGTGATTTTTCCCAGCCCATTCACCTCGTATGATACTGGCAGAGCCACTCACTCAGCCACCAATAAAGTTAGGAGGCAAAAGCAGAGCAGATGGGCCTCACCTGATGCTAAGTGACTGCATTCATCCCAGTGTCATTATGCAATTCCTACAGATGTCATCTCTTAGAAAAACACTTCACATAATTGCCCATATGCAAACACTTGATACACTTATTATTTCACTGTGTCACCAGCTCCCTCCCCGAGACAGCGTGTGAGGTCCAATGTAATTCACCATTATTACACTCAGAGTAAAAAAATCATTTCTAATCCCATAGAAAGTGATAAGAAGTCCTTCAATTTTACTGCCCCACAGCTGACAGTACAGAGCCCTTACTGATTTATTTCAAGACAGGGTAGTTAATGTTTCCTTCAAGAAATTAGAAATTACAGCTTTACAGTAAGTTTTCTTTTCAGTTAACCCCACACAAAGCCTAAGGTTTCTTCCTGCAGGTAAGTAAAGTCAGCAACAGAGACCAAAGAAACAATCAACACACAGGAAAGTGCTCTAGTGAAGAGCTACAAAATTTCAACTGCGAATTCACAGATTCCTGCCAGCTGTGCTTATATCCAATGTACTGCTAATTTAGAGAGAATACAGAAAGCATCTTACTCATCCCTGAAATGGTTAGAGCTCTCCTCACAGGTGGCTGGCACAGAACTGTCACCACCAGCAGCCACCCTATACCACCCTGTGGAAGAGGGTATTATCCCAAAGCACTAGCTCACCTCATTTGTTTTCCCCAGCTCTGGCAAACTCACTAACCCATTAAGAACACACTGAAGTCAACATAAAGATGTCAACAAAACACATCCAAGCTCTTAACATTCAGATCCATGTGCTCTTAAGCAAGTTTAGAAAGGCCATATCCACCATGGTGATATTCTGGACAGCAAGACCCAGGCTGCAGTGAGTAACCACTTTCAGGGAGTCTTTATGTGACACACATCCTTTAAGCCACAGGGAGCTCAACCCTCCTTGTCCCTTACAAAATATACTCCTTGTGTTTAAAATTACACTTTTCCTCTAGGAAGCGAACTGTAGTATCCCCAGATTCTTTCATGTGAATAGAAAAATCTTCATTGCTCTGCTCATTTTCACAGGGCTGGTTAGGTTGCTTATGCATGCACGTTCTGAATGCATTAAACATCTCATTCCTTCTTCTGAAGGAACGTTTCCTCTATTTTCCACTAAAAGGCAGGCCTTGAGCAGACGACAACAACAAAAATGTAATTCCCAGAACTCACTATAAAATACTGCTAAGAAAAAAATATCCAGGCATATTTATTTGTCCATCATGCTGAAGACAGCCTAGCATTTGCAATTTCTCCTGAAATGACAATTCCAACCTAGGTTAAAAATTGGTGTCTCAGCTTTTATAACTTCGGTGACTTAAGTGACCTATTTTTTTATTTTATTTATGCATCTGACAGTTTTGAAGAGCTCTTACCTTATTTAAGTTTCAGCATGCCCCTGACAGTCTGCAGCTTCGTCTTAAACAAAAATCATTGCCACACACAGCACATGAATGCATGCATCCTATGGTGCACGTAATCTACAAACGAAACTAAATTAATTAGTGATCATCAATTCCATTTAATTCTTTTTCTAATGTTCTACAAGCCCCTCACAAATGTCTGTGTATTTCCAAAATAATAAACGCAATTGAATCTTCTTTTCGAATTGCATTTAGAATATTATCTCTACCTGCTTTTAGTCATTTTGCAGTGTTTTTAAGCTAAGAAAATGTATGGATAATTTATTAAATTATCCATACACTAAAACTAACTGTGGATAATTGAAAACACCTGAAAACCACAAGCCTAAGAGCTTTTTTCCTTTTGGGGATACTAAATTCCTCCCCAGTGAAGACTGCACAAGTCCTCATATTTTGCAAGTCAGAACAAAGGTAAAACTTTCTGAAACTACAGCTCAGAAACTCTCCTGTTCATTCAGATACCTGCCAGGTAAGGTAGGGCAGAGGGTCATTTAAGGATGAACATTTGTCCAGATCCACACCCTTAGGCTTCCTGTCCTTCTCTCTCTCATGACACTTTTGTTCTTTATGAGCATTCCCAATACCCTCCAAACCCCAGCTCTTTTTTTTTTTTTTGGCACTTTGTCCTTCCACTCCACTTAAACAACACAAGGGCAGCAAGAATATGAAAGGACAGTGTTACCTGGAGTAATTATATGGTAAAGCACAATTGTATCCTGACCATGATTTGCAAAATCACATCACAAAATGGGACTTGACACCAGAGCTACTTGACAAAGACATTCTAGGTTTTGCCAGTCAGGACAAATACAAGCATGAAAAGAGGACCACTCTCCTCACAATCACCTGAGGCACACCTTTTCCAGTGGTTATTCCTCTAGTCCTTTTGTTAATACGCAGGAAAAGCTGTAGTGATCTATTTTGACAATCACCCCCCATTCTTACTTGTGTCTCTTAGTTTTTCTCTTTGCTTTTATGCACACAAACAAGGCCAAAACCCAAAGCTTGCTTCTTACCCATCTGGTTCCTAGAGCCTCTGTTCTAAAATTATTTCTAGTCTTCTTACCAGGCTCTGCATATGAAATAGCTTGTCTCAAAAAGTTGCGTTTTCTTAGAAAGACTTCCCATAAAAACACTGGATTCATTTTGAAAGTAACACAAACTTGCATCTTCAAAACATCATGCACAGGATCACTTTCACTTCAGATAGAAGTCAAAGACACATCTACAACCTTCCATTAAATCACCATCTTCAACATTTTCTTTTCAGACAGTCCTTAACATGTGAGCTATTCTCTCGAAGAAGCACAGCTGCTTTCCTCCCCCCCAGGTCAACTTCACCACTGCCCAAAACCCAGCCAGACTCACAGGCAGTCTGAGCTCAGCAACCCTTTCTTGAAAACTTCCTTCCCCCTCTCCTCCATATACTGCCATGAAGAAGGTAGGCAATAACAGCATTGTCTACAACACTACTACTATTTGAGAGAAATGCGGCCATTTAGGTCAACTTTCCAAAATTTCAGACAGATAAATGTCTGATAAATGTCTCTCTAATTGTCTTAGGTAATCTCTTTCTGAAATGATTCAGGTAGAGTGACCCCTCCCTTCCTGCAACATGACATTTTGGGTCAAGTCAGAGGTTGTCTCACAACACTTACTTTTGCAGACATCTCTTTTTCTCCTCTCCAAACCCAAATTCTCTGACCATTGTATCTCCCAAAGCAGATCATCACAGTTTTCCCCTCCGGAGGGACCTTCTACTACCTTGCTCCTGCTGTGCACACAGTGGCTGGATTATTAACTGTGTAAGCAGTTAATAGAGAAATCTATCATTGAACCTCTCTGCTGACTGCACAGGCATTAGCAAACTCCACAATGCACAGCAATTGTTTTCTGGATGGTACCCATTTTTCACAGTCACCCTACATAAAAAGCCTTTATGCTCTTCCTGAATGTTTGCCACGTGTTGGGGACCTGCTGGACGCAGCCCACTGCATAACTGGCTGCAGGGCTGCCTTTAGCTGGTTTCATTCTTCTTTCTTATGAACCATTGCTGGCAATGCCACCAACTTGAGAGAAGCATGGGTATTATTCTGAAAGCTCATTTTACTGTCTGCTTTAACACTTGTTTTTTCTACTCTCAAATGTTGATTTAGAAGTGTCTACACATCAAGATTTAGAGACCATTGTGCAAGAAGGCCATTTTCTCCCTGTATCTTTCACAGAGCATATGTTCATGAGCTCTACTGTGAGCTGTTGGTTTTAAAAACAACAGATCTGAAGTCTTTTATGGGAAAACACTACGAGCCAAATGCTGAACTTAAATGCTATTTGCAGATGCACACTATGCTCACAAGGTGAGCCAAGCAGAATAATGCAAGCAAATAATTATCCTCTGAAGAAAACAGAAAATGTGAAGAATAGTGGTTAACAAATTAATGGAAATCCTGCCAACGTTTTAGGTCTGGAAGTTCAGATCTTCCTCCCCACACCTGCTGTGAAGCCCTGGTGCAGTTCTCCAGCCTCTCATTTAACATGCTTTTCCCTTGATCTCTGGTTACATTCCTTGAGCCTACACAGCACAGCTGAATTTTCTCACACAGCCCCTGTGACCACCTCACCCTCTCTCCCAAGGTCAAATGCTACACTGGTGTCCAAGCTCTCACACCACTACATCCAAGCCCCTGATCTGAAAGAGACTGCACAGCTCTACATGCATGTAAATTAACCTCTCTCTGAAATTATTCCTGCTTGCACTCCCTCAACCCTGCCAGCTCAGGGTTTGTAAGCTACAAACACCAACTTGACTAGTTCACATTTCAGCTACTATACCCCCAAAGCACTTTTATAGCTGCAATCACAGTACTGGGCAGCGTCTCTTGTGTGTCTGCATCAGGACTCCATTCCCAGCAGCAAAGAGATGGCAGGACAGGGTGATGGAAACCCATCATCCATGCCCTGTAGATGATCTCAGTCCTGATACACGGATGCTGCCATAGGAAGCCAAGTGTGAACAATTCTTAAGGGCCCTTCACCCTTGCCTGGCTCCTTTTTCCCCACCCCTGCTCCTCTCCCAAACCACAGTGCAGTGGGAGAGGAACAACAACACACTGCGGATGTTTAAAGTGAAAAAAAAATCAATACAAGTTAAAACAAAACTACAGAATGGACGCTGTCTAGCAGACTACATATCAGTCAAGCACAGTCCAGCAGTAGTACACTTCTTTGGTAATCTGAAAGCTTTAGAAGGTAGAATATGAGTTCACCTGTTCACCTGTGGTGAACTCAAGAATTCAAAGGAAGAGAAGAGGGTCTGGGAAAGCATCTTGCATTTCAGAGCCCTGTAGCATACTAGAGACACACAGCTGCTAATCCCTGTGCTGAGTGCAAGTCATAGTGCTGCCACTACAGAGAACATCACACAGCTGCAACCATGCACCACTTCTGAGAGCTGCACTAATGTCTCAGACCTGAGCACACCCATGAAGGAAGGTATTTGAGAAATATTAGAATATTTGGAAGAAATTATTATTTGTTTGTAAACACAGCAAACATGAATCACTCAATTAATGAAACCCTTTTAACCTTCTGAAACAAGGTGCCTTCAAACAGCAGTACTGGTGCTGCTGGTTTTATAACTCAGTTTTCTAACTCAGTTCTATCCAGAGGCAGGAAACTGAGCAGGACCCCCAACAAGGGAGAGGACACTGAGTACAGACTCCATACACAACACTGCTTCAAACCACTGACATATACAGCTATTCTGGATATTTTCAGCAGGACATAACCATAAGAAGTCTCAACGCTGTCATCTTTTGGGAGACCAAAAATAGCACAACTTGACCTAGCAGACCTTCCTTCTGTTTAATTAAACATTTTATTAGAAAAACTATGCACTTATTTATGAGTCATATTTTAAAAGTCCAAGTATAGAGCTGTGTTGTGAATGCAAGCCAAGAATGGGGATCTTGGTGTTTTTGTGTTTTCCTCACATCAGTTTAACAGCTTAATTAGCTCTACTCACAATGTTAAATACTCTCAGAATGAGAATTAAGTCAGCCTTTTGTAACATTCAGAGCAGCAGATGAGGTTTTTTCACTCAGTTAATTGGATACTTGTTTCCAGTGTAGCAAAAGGACACCAAAATAATCACTGTGTTTACTAAACTAACTGTTCCACTAAAGAGGTTAGAACAAATGCCATCAGGCACACTTGTTTGTTTTTAGAATCGGCTGTAGTCTGTTTCTTACAATCACAAATAGGCCTAGTGAGAAAAAACAAGGGTCATAATGCACGGGTCCTAAAATCATGATTTCACACTTGAGTAAAACCCATGTTTTCACAGTCCAGACTCACAAGTGCCTTGGGAAATATAAACCTCCAGCTTGCAGAGGAAAAGTGAGAAGGACTGGACCTTGTCTTCCCAGTGAAAATTGCTCCACAGCCACCAGTGACAGCACTAACTTCTGCTAGACTTGTGCTTTTTATTGGAACAAGTGCTTAATAGAAATAGAAGACTATTTTAAAGAAAAAACCTCCCCATTTCCTCTCTAGCATGTCTTCAGCATAAAGTACATGAATCCTTGTCTCCAACTGGCTCAGAACAGTTTGATTACTCATAAAATGCTTTACCTTCACCTTGGTATGAACCAGAGTGCAGAAAATTACCTTATGCATCTCTTCTTACTGTCACATTATAAATGCCAAAGATTTACTTTCCTCTGGACCCACCCCCATCAGGTTAGGTTAACCTATTAAATCCCGAGGCAATTGGCCAGAAAATTAAGTCAAAAACTTGAGCACATCAAAAACCCTGACACATAGGATCTGTGTGTTCTGTTTTTCAGTTATGACTTGTACTTCTTCTTCCCAGAGAGTTGGTTTTATAAATGACATTATATAAATACTGAAGGAAAATGAAGAAACACACCTGGAATAACAATCAAAGCCATGAAGCAAAAGGAAAAAGATCTTCTGTTGATCCAAAAGTAGTTAAATTGCAACGTGTTTTACAGCCTAGGCTGTGAATGAAATCTAACACTAGGCTTCTTCCAGACTAACCCATGAACTCTCATGCCAACAACATCCCTGCAGGAGCCCACCATCACACAGACCTTCCTAAGCCTCATCCCCACACACAGCTTTTCACTCCAGGAAAGATGCTTGGTGACAGGAGAATTTAATGGAATTTAATACATCATTAAAGGAAATTAAGCCAGTTTGGTGTTCCTGAGAGTGATCTGGCATTCCTGAGAGGCATGAAGGTTACAGCACAGCAAACTTCACACTGTTGCAGTTCTCCTCTCCTTTCCCAACACCACTGTGTGTCTCATCCAAGCTCTTCCCATAGCCAAGCTCTCTGCTCTTAAACATTTTTCTAAGGAGTTGTGAAAACAAATTGATCTCAGTCTTTCTTCTTTATCCTTTTCAGAGATGTGCTAACAGGACCTGTACCAAACACCAATCATGCTAGCATTTCTCTTGGGGTGTTTTCTCAGAAAGTCCCTCTAGGCAATGTTTTCCCTGCTGAAAGGGATTATTTCTGTAACACGTAAAAGTTATTTTACGTAGCACATCATCTGTCTCACCCACATAAAACTGGATCATTACAGGGGATCTAAGAGTATACAGATGAAGAGGTAATACTGCAGTCAACAAAAGATATCAAGAAAAGCAGGGAAGCTCACTCCAGAAATTAAAGGTTTTACAATGAAGTGTACTGAGCAAAAACTTCATTTGCAGGAAAAAACATCAGGAGAAACACAATGTATATATTATTTGCTAAACACATTTTTAGCTTGCAAAAGCTCAACAGTTTCAGTAATGGCTGGTAGACAGTAGGATAAGTATCACTTCCAAGTCCAGGGAGGACTGGGAAATCTGGCATCTAAACACTAGGCAGTTCATGGCAAATAGTAACTTTAATAAGAATGACAGGCTAAAGTTTTTAATAATAACCTTTTTCCATACAAATACTAAACCTCTTCTTCAGATGTGGAACATTATTTATTGATCTTTAAGTGAGGAAAAGGAAAGGAAGGAAGTGGGAAAAAAACCTGCAAGTATCTCTCACTCTGACTGGGCTCCAAAACATGTAAATAACTATTTCTTTCAAGAAGTTTCTTCTGAGATCCCCACTGTACTCTAGCAAAAATACATATAGTGGCTTACTAAAGTATCAGCTCATATATTTAAAAATACAGCCTTGTGTCTGTTTTCTATCACCTGCATGACCAGATCATTACAGTAATGCTCAGTTCATGTCAACCAGCTTCCAAAACACATACCAGTGTCTATGAAAGTCCTTAGCACTCCTCAATTTCTTGTGGTTATTATTCAGGAGTAAAAGAGTGGAAACACTGCAATTACTCACCCAAAGCAGGAGCACTTTGTGGGTAGCTGCATAGATTTTTAATGGATTTCATTCTGCAGTCCAAGCAGTAAAAGAGAAAAGTTCTTGTTAGCTCAACTTCTGTGCTGCAAGCCTGCTGGAAAGGATGTCCCTCCAGCATTAGAAGTTAATTTAGCTGCTTCTGTTACTATTCAACCCCTGGACTCCCTTGTGAGGCTGCCAACACAAATACCACCTGTGAAGGCCATTCTCATAAACTTGTTCCATGCAAAGGGATTTGAAATGTCTGGCTCAGCTCAACAGGGAACACGTGGCAGCCCAAAAACTCTAACTACCAACACACAGAGGAAGGTTTTTCTTGCTCACAGTGTCCATGTTAAATAGCACATCTTCACCACTTTGCTGTCTTAAAATTTCTACAGGATTCATGTCATTTTCCATGTAAGAGCATTTATGCAGTCTAGTTGAATCAAGCTGAAATCAGTGGAATTGTATGAATGCTGCTAAAAATTGGTAGAATAAGTTCTCAGTTACTGCAGGAACAACATTAAGTAAATCCCTTAGCAATATGCAAGGAAATAAGCAAAAACACCTAGAAAATTTCTTTATTTTGGGACATTAACTGTGGTCTATGCAAGGTAACAGAACCAACTGAACTTCTCCATGCCTGAATTTTCCTTCAGCAGCATATGCTGAACTAAAAGCTATAAACAGCAACTTCAGGTTATGAGTTGATCAAATGTTACTGAATTTCAACCGTCAGGCTCCAAGAAAAAATATCCTCATCTGTTCATTACCCCACGTTTGCCCTTAAATAAGAGAGACTTACCACATAGGCTCTGCTGGCCAAATTAATGGGAGCATGAAAAAAGATCAAATTTTACAATGGTTAATATTCCACATATGCTTGAAAGAAAAAGCATTAAGTTTACTTAAAGACGAATCTGGAGGCTGATTTTCAGGGAATTTCATCCTATGGCCTCACATGTGCTGTGTAGCAGTATTCACATTAGTTGCTTTGTTGCTTCTATTAAGCAAGGAAATCTAAAGAGAAACATCAAGAGCAGACCACTACTGTCTCACTGAATATGACATGAGGCATTGCACACTGCACTGGAGTTCACAAAAGCACTGAGAGGATTAGGAATTTAGATCAGAAGGTGGTAGTAAGAAGACCATCAGTAACAACCATCCAATATAACAGTGTTTTTTTAAACCAGCCTGACACCATGCTTACTCTTCACATTGATTTGGCAGCCAACAGAGAAAAGAAAAAGACAGTATCTCCCCTGTCCCAAACCCTGGAAAGAGTCAGAAACAGAGAGGAAAGGAGGTAGGGAGAGATGGTGCAAGCATAAAGGGAAATACAGAACTCAAGAGAGCTACAGACTGGGCAGCCCCACTACAATGGAAAAGCAGCTCTGTACCCTGTAGGAGCTTCTTACATTTGGAAGTCCTGCCCATCCACGAAATGCAAGGAAGCACACTCAGGGCTGAACTTCAGCATTAGCAAGCTTTTTCAAACAAGCCAGTTCCCTGGTCCCAGGAAGAGAAAGGGGGGCAGCCCTGTGAACATTTGGACTGGGCACATGCATCAGCAGCCAAGAGCTGAAATTAAGCTGTTGGCCAGTTTACATCTTATTAGAGAGCCTCTCTTCTCCAATCTAACAGCAGGTGTTGGCTGAGTCTAATTACACACACAGTTTATACAACACATGGTAGCATACTCGGGAGCTCTGAATGCACACACATGGCTCCATGGTGCTGGCACTTGCAGCCAGTGCCACAAGGCATTCTTGCTTTGTTCTATTATAAAAATACTTACTGGAGCTAATTTCCCAGTTTGGATTGATTAAAAACACAGAAGAGTCAGGGAACATGTATTTATTGTTCCCAAACAGCTCTGAAAGAGGACCTGGGGCAGTACTGACTGCCACACAAACAGCAGACTCACGTGGGATCATCTTTCCTTTACCATCCTGCATTCTGAGTTTGGTCATAGCAACAAAAAGTTACTGTGGAATGCACAAGCTGAAACACCATAGAAGGTTCACCTTTCCCACTTACAAAGCTGTCTCATTTCAGTGAAATCTGAAATTCAGTCACTGGACCTGTTTTCCAAGGCCTAAAATGAGACAGACATGTTCTCAGCTTGGCATAGCTGGACATGGGCAGCTAAGCCCACTGTTGGGGGAAGGGGTATCAAAAATGCATAAAAAGGCTGATTAAGGAAAAAACAAACTTTAATTTTAGTTTAACCTGAAGGTCTACTCAGGCAGCAAGCCTGCTAGGGGCATGGGGAATAGGAAAACAACCATTTATTCTGTTATTTTCCAAGCTGGCAAATGGGATGGAGACACGGAACCATGTTAGGGAGAAATGACCATATAAGCTGGCCCTTTATGAATGTTACAGGGAGAGGAGGTGGACACAATCATTTCACCAGCCAGGGTATTCAGAGGAAAGGAACACCCAGGGCAAGTGGGAGCCAGAGCTGGATCTGAAGAAAGAGAACAGCAGCAATGCAAGAAGGACAAAGACTGCACCTGAGAACTGTTCTGAAAAATCAGTCAAGTTCAGGGAACATGAAAGGCTCCAAGGCCTTGGGAATGAAGCATGCACAGATTTAAACAAATTGGTATAACAGCAGGATATTATACCAATAATATAGCAGCTTGCAGATGTTGCCAGTACAGTCATAGCAATAACACAATTCCTACAAGCAAATCTGACTAAAAGAGACACTGAATACCCCTGGCATTGCACTCAAACCTAAGAACCATCTTCACAGGGGAACTGAATTTTGAGCTGCCTAAGATGGGGCAAAGCATGGAGGAAGAACTGCCTGATTTTGGCACAGACTCCATAATCTTGCACAGTGTTTAGTAACACTCCTGTAATTAATGCGGTCGTTAATGCTTGAGGAAAACCTTTTTTTATTCCTGTGAAAATCTGTAAGACTCCTACTGGACCAAGCCCAAAAACTTCAAAGTTTTTAAAGGGACAAAACAAAGAACAACCAGTGAAAATTCAAGTTCACATTTTTGATCTGAAAGAAGAAGAAAAGGGGATTACAGTTGGAATTTTATCACCTCTAAGTTGAGTACCTCAGTGATGGATCATGTTGCTATTTGTCTCAGGCTAAGAACAGAAATTCAGTCCTGTGAATTTGAGAAACCCTGGCCCAGCAACAGAATAATGGCACTAGAAGTACTCTGGTTTCAAATAAACTCAGTCTTATCACCCTAATCTCTCATGTACAAAATTCCCATGGCTATCTACTGACCGAAGTGTATTACCTTCAAAAGCACTTACATAAGTCATTGAAGTAAAAAAAAAAAATGCATCTCTATGAGCAAGTTGCTGAAACCTGCAGCAGGAAATTACTTTAACACTTATAAAGGTATTAGAAATATTGGAATACTATTAGAAATAGTAGAATTTTCCACTGTATGTAAAAGCTAAAACCTATCCTTTAATAACCCTCCCTGTATTCCAGAGGTTTCACTGCTTTAGTTGCAGAAACCTGTTTAGAGTCAAATAATTAAGAAGCCATTCACAGAACAGCCACTAAAAGGGCCCAAGGCAGTTTTGGGCTTTCCCCTTACCCTCCATTTCACCACATCCACATGAGCCATTTAAAGTGTACTTTCTGATGGGGTTTTTTGTGGAGGCTTTTTGTTTAAGTTCCACATTCACCACTATCCAACAACAGAAAGTCTTCCTAAAAAATACCTGGCAAACATCACTGCTGATGTCAAGAAAATCCTGTTTAACTTCATCCAGTATATTAAGTTTCTAGGGACATTCCTAGAAACAGCTCTCTATCAACCCCCCCACCCATTTCTTCTGACACCTGCATAATTTAATTTGATTAAATTCTCCCTTTAAAGTTTACAATAGGTTTGCACAGGCAAGAGTTCACCCTGTAGCACATGTCCATCCCAAAACTGTTTCTACTTTCCTAGATTAATAACAAGTGTTTTGCCTAGAAATGGAAAAATTAAAAAATCATTATCAGTGGCTTGGACTTTCCTTGCTGTTTTCACATCAAGACCCTGAAATGGCTTTGCCAATTTTCAAGCAAGGCCCATGAAGCCAAGCATGGACTTGGTGCTTCACATCCTTCCCTCAGCAAGACTGAGGGGGCTGCTCTCAAAAATTAAAGCAAAATCTACTGAGAAGCTGTTGCACTTGCAGTGCTGCTCGTCAGTAATTACACAAAAGCTGGTTCTTGCTGACTGCCAGAGTGTGCATACTCTGTTCTCCCTGGACTGAAAATGCTCTAGGCAGCAAGGAGAAATCACAGTTCTTGTGATGCATTTCTCAAGTGCATGTACAACTAGATTTTTGCCCTCCACACAGAAATGTTTTCCACTCCCTTTTAACTTATAAAAAACCACGAGGCTCAATCTTTAATCATACTCAATACTAATACTGAAGGATTTTCCCTGGCAGGCTAAGATACAAATTATGTAATTATCAGAGTAATTTCTATTTACATTCATTAGAAGCTTGATTTTAATTTAAAAATGCAACTGCAGTTTATCAAGTTTCCTATTAATGCTATTAAATGGATTTATCGGTCGATGAAATTCTGACACAAATTGCATTAAATGGGAAGCACTGAACCTGGCAAGACACACAAAGAATAACAAAGAGAGGCTTTTACAAGAATGCTAACCAAACAGGGAAGGTCAAAGAAGGTGCACCCACCCCAATAAACAACACTTAACAACAGGTGAGGTACTCAGCTTCTTGGCCTCAGTCTTCAGAGGCAGCCTCTTCTCCCAACCTCTCCAGTGGAGGATGGGGACTGGGGGAGCAAAGTTCCTTCCCCTGTAAGCAGAGATCAGGTTCAGGGCCACCAAGGAACCTGAATACACATGTCTGTGGGACCTGTTGAGAGGCACCCCAGAGTGCTGAGGGGAATTCACTGATGCAGGTGTCAAGACACTCTCCATGGTATTTTAACAGCCATGGCAGTCAGGCAAAATCACAGGTGACTGGAAAAAGGGAAACACTGTACCCAGCTTCAAACAGGGCAGAAAGCAAGACCCTGGGAACTACCAGCCAGTCAGCCTCACCTCAGTGCCTGGTAATATCACAGAACAGATCCTCCTAGAAGCTGTGCTAAGGCACATGGAGGATGGGGAGGTGATTTGAGACACCCAGCACAGCTTCACCAACGGCAAGTCGTGCCTGACCAACCCCATGGCCTTCTGTGATGGAGTGACTCCATCAGTGAACAGGGGAGGGTGCCAGATGTCGTTTATTTGGGCTTCTGTAAAGCCTTTAACACAGTTCCCCACAACATCCTTCTCTCCAAATTGGAGAGAATGGATTTGATGGTTAGACTGTTAGGTGGATAGAAGAATTGGCTGGATTGTCAAATCCAGAGAGTCAAGGACTCAGAGTCCAATTGAACATCAGTGACAAGAGTTTGAAACTGGATGATCTTTAAGGTCCCTTCCAACCCAGGTCATTCTATGATTTTCCCAGAAAGTAATATTTCAAAATGTATTATTCTGTTAGTACATCAGAGAACACCTTTCCCTTGCAGACAAAACAGTGACCTATACTTAAGACTGCAGTTGCTGTTGACTCACTTGCAGTCAACAACCAATTCAAATGTCACATTAAAGAAAGATTGACACTTTACCACTTCAATCTCCTGTCCCATCCCAGGGCCTGTCTAAGATACTGCGACCCACTGAATACCTTCCAGAATTACTTGAGCTGAACAGGTAAGAGCCTATAAAGATCTTGAGGATAAAAACTACATGGCAAACTGTTCAGGATGGGATATAAACTGAAACAGCAGATCCTTGTCAGCTTTCAGACATACACCAAAAGTGTTTCCTGAAGGCTAATTCATAGCTTTTCAAGATCTCTCTGCTGTACACACCTCAAACTCAAGTCCATAAACCAAGCTGAGTCTCAGCAACATTAAAGAGGTGCCTGAAACTCAACTGCTGTTTAGACTGGATGAGCTTGTCCCTTCTTGTTCATTTACAACCTAATACCAGTGATGTTCCATCAGTGCAAGTTACCAAGCTTTGCTCCCCCTTCCTCAGTAACACCAGGAGAGTGAGACAGCAAAACTGCAAAAAGGAGACAATGAATCTCTCTTCTGCTGCTCACAAAACCACAGAAAAAGTACAGTATCTCATGAGCCAGCACTGACTTCCTTCTCCCAGCTTCAGTCAAGACCATGTCAACCCTGGCACAGCTGGAGAGGTTAACCATAGGAGAGAAGAAAGGAAGAAATTAATTTTCATGGGCTGCATTTAAACAACAGCTGTACTGTGGAACAGGGAACGCTAAATTCTGATTGCTTTCAGCTGCCCACATTTCAAGCTTGGAGAGCTGACCTTCAGATCTAGCATAATAATAGCTTTCTAAAGCACAAAATAGTAAAAATAATTAAGAAAGCAAAATCCATTATCACTTCCAAGCAGTAGAGATAGCACAGATTTAACAGAAATCAGATTTTATTCCTTCAAATGGCTTGCTCACTTATTTGTTAGATTTTTTTTTTTTGTCCTGTGGAATTAACCAGATTATTGCTATCCAAACACACATCTTCAGTAAACAGAAATGCCATCTTTGCCAGATCCTAAGAGATGTTTCAGGGATATCAGAGTAAAAGATAGATGCTAATTAATTGATAAAACATTACAAAGGAAAGATCCATGTGTTTGATGATAATAAAGAATCAATGACAATTCACTGACCTTGACTGTAACAGCTGTGCATTGCTTTTTCTTCTGTTGTTCCTCACCAGCTCTGTGTGCCTGTAGGCACAGGTTGGCAGAGGCAATTCCCCACACTCACATTGAGAGTTAATTTCTTTTAAATTTAATAGCCCTGACGCCAAGGAGATATACACACACTGACTACAGCATATGCTGTACCTATCTCTGCTTCTAGCAGGAAATGAGCCTGCTCCAGGAATTCCAAAGCATTTACTGATGGTTTAGACACAAAATGTTCCTGCTTCTCTTTACTCCCATGATACACAGTCACTTGGAGAATAAAGTCTGACAGATCATAATATTTTTCTAAAATTTGGTTTCATTCACATCTCCCTCACTTTCAAAAACACAAGCATCATGGCATAATATCTGTTACAGACTGTGCAGAAGCCGAGCCCAGACGTTAGGCAGACCGGTGCTCAGGACACCTGCTGAATTTGCACCAGAAACCAGATTCTGGCTTTTCTCTAATTCACATTAACATGAATATAAGCTATGAACATAAGCTCACTGGATATTCTTGTCCTCTCCTCAAATAGTTCTTCCACCTTCTATGAATATATATAGATATGCACAAGGTACAATTAGAATATTCCTCAGTACAAGTAATCACTGCTCTCTGCCTCCTTCCAAACACAACTAACCAGCAGGCAAAATAAAAACTACAATCTGATTTGGAACAAAACCTCATTAACTTTCTTCCATTATATTATTGTCTAAAAGAATTACTGTACATCCATAAATTGCACAGACTGTACAATCCAGTAGTAAACAAAGAGGCATTTATCCTAAATACAGATTGAATGTAAGAAAATATGCTTGCCATTTTCCTAATATCCCTATGCACTGAAAATTCATGTTATCAGTGGAGTTCTTTGCTTTTGCTCTCCATGGCAAGAACAACAGGGTTCCTAGAAGGTCATAGTGATTTTCTTGTCACAGTTAATGCAACAAACCCTTCAATATAATGGGAAAAAAATAGTTTGTATATGGCATTGAACCTGGGACATATTTCAGGCACTGACGCTTGTGCAGTTTGCTTCGGAAACATTTCAAAAGCTACACCAAGGTGAGCTATTGACTGATCCTAATTTGGACAGGCCCATCAATTTTCCAAACCCATTGGCATATTTTAAGTTACACTTCTCTCAGCACTTTTCCCACCCTACTTTATATTTCTTTATGAACTTGCTTGAGACGAAAGTGGAAAACTCAAATAAGCTTTTAGTTATTTCACAAGCTGCTACCGAACCTATCACAAGTATCAGATCCCAGTCACCATCTCCATTTGATAAAAGGGAAGCAGCAATGTCAACAGGATATTCTGAAGCCATCCCACAGGTCAGTAGCAGATGGACAAGATGATAATTTGGGCTCTGGGCTGTAGAAAGCTGCACGAAACACAGCATTGTGCCACCTCTTAAAAAGCCATCGAGTCTTTGCATGCAAACATCCTGGTAGATATCAAATGCTAGGAATCAAGAGTTATACTCTGGAAACCTAGGATCTGGCCCACAAACATTTTATTTCAATGGCTGCTTTTACACTCTGGATTTAAAACAAAAAATATATACAGTGTAAGATATGCTGCATTTCCCAGAAACTGTTAACTATTTCATATTCAAAGCTGTCAGCATATCATATAATTTGAGTAAATATACAGTGTGTTATTTGACTAACCTGTACTATCTGAAATAATTTTATGGCAAAAGAGCTACCAAGGCTGTGAAATAGATACTTAGAAATTTTCTCACACTTTGGAAACCATTTCCTCAAGACTAAATGCTTTTCTTAACATGTGCACTATATAATGCAAGCTGCAAAGCTGGGCCAAGTGTCATGACCTGTTCCATACAGGAAGCTGGATTAGATGGGGTTTACATCTTTGAGAACTCCCTGTGAAATTCCATACAAAAGGTATATACCATGAGAAACTTAGCAGCCATAAAAAATATGGGGGTGATGATCATATTTTAGTACCTTCACAGAAGTAACTTACAGATGTCAAAGCTTTTTTCTCAAGTCACAAACATCTGGAAAATCATTAATACATGAGACTATCATACCCCTGTAGGTGCTAGCAGGAGACCCTTACTATCAAAGAGGCCCAAGAGGCAGCACTATTAAACTCTACTCCTGTGGCACTCTGGGGATAGGCAGCCCTGAAGCATGCTGGTGAAAAAGCTAAATAAACAGGAAAAGAGATGAGGGTTAAGGAGCAGTAAATCACAACAGAACCAGGCAGGCAGACATCAGTCCGTTCCACATTACAGGTGGCAATGTATTCAGGCTAAGGTCTTATTTGCAAAGACACAAAACAGGGATACTCTGCATAGTAAGCAGAAAAAAACCCCAAAACCAAACAAGCAGTATCCTTTCAAACACAGCTTATTCATCTGCCTCAGTCAAATCCATCTGACTGATGATTTTTGCTACTTGAACTTCCTGTATACTTCTCTCCTTTTAAAATGCAGAAATGAGAAAACCTGACCTGGGAAAGGAAGTTTTAGAAATGAGTCTGATGGGGAAACCACATTAACTGCCAGGGCCTGACTCAGTGTAATCAAAATCCCAAATCCAACACTGAGTCAGTGACAGAGATAAAGAAGTTCGGTGCTTTACACTCCAGACAATTCTGCTTGCATTAACTTACTCCTCTCCCTGACCTCCCATCCCATCCCATCCCATCCCATCCCATCCCATCCCCTCCCATCCCCTCCTCTCACTTACCAAGGGTTTGGTTTCATCTTCATCTTTGAAATAGTAGAGCTGGTCCCCCTTGAGGACAAACCAGCGCGTGTGCCAGGTCTTGACGAAGCCCCCCTGCTTCCGCAGCCACCCACACTTGATGGCAACGTGCCGCCCTTGGCTCAGGGCAGGAGTCTCTGAAGAGCCATTGTGTTCTTCCATGCTGGGAATGGGCAACTCTCCTGTGGGGCAAACAAGAGGAAAAGGGAAATTAATTAATTATCCAGGCAGTGACTCTCTCTTTTCAACACAGCTGGCAAAGAAACACACCTCAGCTATACATGTGTGTTAGAAAAGCATTTATCATCTGCTTGCTTGTTCTCATACCAGCACCCCATCAGCTGAGAGAACTTACTACTCACCTATAAAATACTAAAATAATGATGAACTGCTACAAAGCAGGCAAGAGGCAAAAGTTTTGTTCAGCTGCTGTGCAAGACATTTTGACCAGCACTAAAGAAGACACCAGCTGTTTCTTGAGGTGAGTTCTGCTGGGTTACACACAGTAAGGAGGAATGAACTTAAGAATACTTCCTGAGACTAAGAAAAGCAGCTGACTACTGTAAGTCCCCATTTAAGATTCCTTGGCAGGCTTGGGGCTTTCAGGAAATGCTAAAAAAGCCTCTGCTTCACCAAAGCTTAATTTCATCCCACCAGACAAGCAGGGTTGAGTGTTTTGGGGTTTTTTTTGTTATTGTTGCTGATTTTTCTGACGTCCATTTAAACGAATGGGAACAGTAAATGCAAGAATAGTTGCACATCACCTCATACAAGCAACCCCTGACTGAAGCAACAGTGTGCCCAGACACTTGTTACAGACATTTGGCAAATCATGAAGAATTTTGGCCCATCTTAAGGCACAAGAACTGCGTCAAAACTAGAGCTGAATCGTGGAACTAAACTCGACCAAGTTTCATGCAGCATTTTGGCCTTATTGCAACTATACCTTTTAACCACTTCTGGACAGTCATGACTCTTGCTGATGGATTTTGTACATATAATCATGCAGAAACATGCTTAACCTTCATGGTCAAAGGGCTTTTACTGATCCCCTATTAAGTTTAGAGCACAAAACACAGGATTTTGAGTTGCCAAGATCTGATATTTCCAGTTCAAATACAACTCAAACCGAAACTGATGTGTGCCATAGAGTTTATACCTAAACAGAATGTGACTACAAACACAGCAGGGTGCAAAATCAATGGTGAAATTTCACGGTCTGTAAGTGTTTGAAGAACAACATGTTTCTCATCTTTCCAGACTACCACTGGCAATCTCTTGCCTCCTCAGGAGCTTGCACAGCTGTTAGGGCCAGGAAAAGCTGGCTGCTTCAGTAGTTTTTTGTTTCCAAACATCAGGTTGGGACTGCAGGCAGCAGACATCTCTGACTAAATATCTCGACTGAACCTTCATGTTTTCACTTTGGCAAAGTGTATTAGTGAGTCCAAGCCTGGCACTCCTGCTCTGGGTCCCCTCCACAGCAACAACACCTTCACTGAACATCATGAATGGGCTTCAGAATTGCAAAGGGACATACTCAGCTTCTAAGGCAGACTAGAAATGTAGATAACATGCTCATCTGACAGAAGAGGCCATCCCTCTGACAATTAATAGATAGTGTTACATCACCATAAAACAAATCACAAAACAAGAAGGAATCTATTGATTCCAATCAGAAGTGGTTTTCAGCCCTTTTTTCCTTTGGCTCCTTTCTTCCTAGTGCTCACACATCCCCTTTGGAACAACTTCCCCAGCTGCCACCTCTGTTGTGTGTTTATGCCTTTTCTTTTAATACCCACACACGGTCTGTTTTCACATCCCTGCTCTGGGCTGGATCCTGGGATCTGCTTGCTGTGATTACAGCTCCTCACTGCCCTGTGCCACTGAGGTTAACAGGCCTCAACACAAGCACAGAGCTTCAGCAAAGTACAAATTGCAGGATCAAAACTTAAATCACTTGGTATTCCTCTCAGAGAAAGGAAATCTTTCTCCTGTCTCTTTAGGGTTCACCTAGAGTCACCCAGAACACTTGTACTGTGAGATTTACTTGAGCCAAGTGTCACCACAAAACATACAAACGTGTCTGGCTCTCTGCAGAGCAGATAAAGGTTTTTTGTGTGTGTGTCTGTGGTTACAATTGCGAGAACAAGAACGAACCAGCTGACAAGTCCTCAGACCACACTGCCCTCTCTCCAAAAGGAAATGCACCCAACTCCTATTTGGCATTTTCTGAATACAAGCAGGAATCTCTTGGATGCTGCTGGGTTTTGGTTGGACCAAAGCAGATGCCAAGAAGCAGCCCTCCAACTCACACCTTTAGAAAGTGAATTAGCAAATATTTTATGGAAAGCACTGTAAACAGCAGGCAAATTACTGCAACTGAAAAAAGGAACAAAATCATTACCCACAGACCACCCTGTGCTCCTTGGTGCACAACTGCTAAGCTGATCAGCTCATCTCTGCTGCCTGGGCAAGCCTCAGGGCAGGGACAAAGGAGGATTTTAAATACAGTATTTATGTGTATCACTGCAGTGCTAAAGACATTAGGTCCCTATTACACTTGGACCATAAACAAGAAGCTAAATACCGAAGTCAAAAACAATTAGCTGCTTGAATGAAAGACCATTTATTTTCTTTAACAAAGTCACACGTCAGTGGTGCTGACACCAGTGTACAAAGTACATGGATTTTTATCTAGCCAAGGAAAATGTTAATACGTCTCCATCTCTTCGTCTGGTAAAATTTCTATCTATTTCTGCAATACTAAAACAAATGAGGTGTAGGAGAGACAATAGGCCTACTGTTCCCAAGTCCTTACAGAACAATGTAAGATCTCCTTTCCTCCTTTAAAGCAGGAGTATATACTTAGATATGCTCTGTACAAAAAAAAAAAAAAAAAAAAGGCAGCTGTATTATTTCATTCATTACTGATTTAATTCTCTTCAGCAGTTAAAAATTCAGCCATCTAACCTGTTTGCATTTAGTCCTGAGATTAAGTTTATTTGTTGTTTTTCATATATCCTTCCCTTTCAATGTCTGCCTACTACAAACCAGACTTGGAATCAGAAATTCCAGCAGCTGGCTCACTTTCACTACTTGTTTTTACAGCTGTTTCAACACTAAGATCATAAAAATAAATTGCAGAAATATCAGGGTGCTGGCACTCACGCAGAGAACAGCGAGGTGCAAACAGTATGTAAACAACACATGACAAAGTGTGGAATTACATCAACATACTCCAACTCCTCTTGGTCTCATAAGAAGAGGCAGAAAGCCATGCAATATTCAGCACTAAATGAGAATATTCCTCAAACTCATCTTCTCAACAGGAAACACAACTTGGACTTGCTGCCAGAGTCAACTCTACTGACTTGGACAGCCTCCAGTTTAGGTAATGACCAGAACTGAATAAATTCTATACCATATATTCATTTGGGGCTGGCTGTGGGCTCACTCTCCTGGGCTTGTCTGGACATCGGGAGTGCAAAGCAAACAAAATGAGAAATGTTCCCTGACACATTGGCCCTGCACCAACATCTCCTGGTCCATGGAGACCATCACCATCTACCACTGCTGGCCTCCATCCAATGTTTTTCTGCCCCCCTAAAGCCACTTGCTTCTCTCACTGGTCTGTCTAGAAGGCAACTAACTGCACTTATGTTCTCCTAGCCAATGTGCAAGGTCTGTGCTGGCGGCAGGGAAGTGTTTCTTCTCAGCTACCACTCACTCAATACTTGTATTATGGAATTGGGCATCTCCCCCAGATCCCAGCATTTTGCCAGGAAATAGTCAGAGAAACTCATTAAAGCACACCAAATCCAGTTACAAGAAGAGTCAGAGGACTGCACGAAGATGATCTGTTTGGCAAGAAACCTTGGTGGTTTGCAGACAATGCTTTTCTTCTCACTGAAATTTCTCATGGCCAAGACAGCACATTTCAAGCAGGTAAAACATCAGCAGAGCTCACTTCCAGTAACTCTTCATCTTTGCCACTGCCCAAATGCTGCTCTTTGCAGCTCAATGTCAGCCCAGCACAAAATGGATAAATGTGGGTAAAAACTGCCATAGTGCCTCCCCTGGATCCATACTCTTTCACATTGTCTCATCTAATTCCCTTGCTCTCACAAAAGAGCAGGCACACACAACACTGCACAGACATGACTTCTCCACACCAGACATATGGGCAGATAGCCAGTAAGAGGCTGCAATTTTGCAGCAGCAATTGGCTTGGTTATTAATGAACATATCTGCCATACACACATACACAAGTAAATTCATAAAGGTCTTTGTGACACAATGATGCTGTGTAAAATTAGATTAATGCTTCAACACTTACACCTCTTTCCAAGTGATGTCCAGTTTTGGGTTCCCTTCTAACTTACAACAAGCTATAAAGAGCATAAGTGCCTGAGTTTATTGGTACCTTTCATCTGACCAGTGAGTTCCTTTCAATTTATTTTTGATTTCGTCTTGCTGAGTAGCAACTCCTTAAAATTATTTAGTATGTGAAAACACTGTCAGCGTTCATCTTGCTCATAAGACATCCCGAGACAACCTGAATCTCTGCTAGAACAGAAGCATGAGCTTGAAAGCAACTGCTGCAGGAAGCAGAAGACTGGCCTATTTCCCACCATCAGGGTACTTCTAATCAGTTGCTACTCATCTTTCATGTCCATGGGATTATTACACATGGAAGGAAAAACAAGTCAAAGAGGTAAAAACATACTTAATAGGAGAGCTAACTTTCTGTTTGTGCTTAGCATTTTTACATTGCATAGAGCATGCCTCAGTTTCTGTCACTGCAAGGAGAGATTTTACTGCATTCCTGCCTTGCTCTTTTCCAAAACTTCCAGCAGTGCGTTTGTCAGTAGCCTTCCTCCACAACCTTTTAGAACAGACATTATACATTTATGCAAGAGGTTTTCTGAGACAGAATCTGAGAAACCTCTTGTACCACTGGCAGTAACATTTCCTAGGCACAGATCATCTGGCTGTTCTGTGTTCCTCACTCTCACTTCTGTCCTAACAGGGACAGCCTGAACATATTTTGCTTGAAAGAATTTTATTTCCAAGACCCAAATGATTACTCCTTAGGCAAGAAAAAACTGTGAGAGGTTTCATCAGCAGCCAAACTGCAGCAGGTGCCTGTTGAAGATGAGGGAAAAACATCCATTACTTTTCAATACATTTTGGGATCACAGTTCAAAAACCAAAACCCAATAATTTTGCCAGAAAATTGAGGCCTTGTTCAAATACAACTCTTTAGGTACCTGATTTGCATTTTCATGTCAGAACCTTCTAACATTCTTAGACCAGCCACACCTTTACAAGCCTACTTACAGGAATTCAAACACAGCTATAAACAGTCCAAATAAAACAGGACTTGAGGATGTATAAAGAATGTAATCGGACATGCAACTTTTTTTGAATTACAACAGGAATTAGTTAACAAATTCAGTCAGGCACTTTTGAAAACATCCACTTCTGCATGTGTGTATTTATTTTCTGTGATAACGACTGGTGTTAGTAAACGTGCATAGCTTTGTAAAAGCAAAGCAATTGCAGTCTTTCTGTTACTGCAGCGTCACACTGTCAGATCGGCCTCTGGAGTAATTTTCACAGCTTTAACTTTTGCTGCCCTTGCCATTCAGTCCTATTCTGTGTAAATCCACACAGCAGCCTTCTCCTTTCTTGTCCTCCCACCACTGCTGTGGCAGCAGGAGTCATAACAAAATCACAAAGCTAAGAGCACTTTGATCACAGATTCTCTTCTGACACCTGGAAAGGACACTTGGTTCTCACCATCACCTCCTAATCCCGGTAACTTTTTTGGGTGGAGATGGATTCCACCATTGTAGAAGACTGGTGTCAACTGGCACACAATTTGCACACAATCTGTCTGGGAATCATGTCCCAGGTACAGATATACCATACCTGATTTAGGAGGGGCTCCAAAATGTCACAGCACACGAAAGGGTTTTGAAGAACTTCAGAAACAACTTCCAAGGACAACACTATCTCTGTTATGCTTTTGCACATTACCCATTACATGGATATCCCCTCAGCTTTTTCCTCACATGGCAGCACACAGTTGCTGTTACCAAAGCCATTGGAAAAGTGAAGGTGTCCCTGTTCATTGCAGAGGGGTTGGACTAGGTGACCTTTAAAAGATCAACATCCCTCCCAACTCAAAACTATTCTGTGATTAGAGTGGAGTGGTCCTTAACCATCTAGATTTCTACCCAGACTCCCATTTCAATTATCTCGTTCTGCACAATTGGCAATGCTAGAGGTAAGCTGCATACAGCAGATCAGCTGGAACTATCTGGAAAAGCTTAAAAAACTACAGACAAGGCAATAAAGAGCCTCTGATAGCTGAAAGGGTCAAGTGATGCAAGATGGGCAAAAAAAAAAATGCAGAACAGCTGACAGGTCTCAGGAGCTGAAATACTGAGCAGTGAAAAGGTCAGGGAGCAAGTCAAAAGCAGCATCTGGAACAGCTGAAAGACATTTCAAGTCCCAGATGTTTCTTCCAACCAAAGGGTAATGCTGCCTCTAAATATCTGACACTGGAAATACATAAACCCTGTTTACAGCTTCATACTTTACATGGAGAAAGCAGTCGTAAGGACAGCTTAAAAAGTAACTTAATTCCCACCCATGTGAGTGCTGAATACTTCAGCACATACTGGCTTCACTTACAAAAGAATTGATTAAGAACTGTTGCCCAAGCATGATCTCAACAGATGATCTCTCAAAGTACAAAAATAATCTCTAGCACTACTCTTTGTTCTCAAGGACTGGTGGCAAAAAACATCTGAGTACAGATGTCAGCAGCCCTCTGACAGTGAATCACTGAGAATGAAACAAGGCTGAATGCTTCTTTGGGAAATCCAACACGATAGGACCTTCCATGTTGTCCAATTCACAGAATTTCAGGCCTTGCGCATTCCTTGTAAAATTGACCAAGAGAATTAAGATGCTACAAGTGGCATTCACCAAATATGCTGCCAAGCAGCAAAAACACATTCTAGTTTGTCTGTGGCAGCAAAAGCCTCCTCCCAGATCTGCTGCAGTACTTGAAAATCAAAGGAGCTCACAGGTTCTGCAGAAAGTTTGCAGTTGCTGGAGAGTGGGAGGAAGAAAGACAAGTATTTGCTGCCTGTGCCACACCTCAAACTCCTCCCTTGGTCGGAGCAAATGTAGTCCCAGCAAAGTCCCAACTTCGGCAAAAAGATCAACACAGCAAGTACTGGCTGGCAACATCTCTGGGTACTCAGATGCTCAGAGAAGGAGGAACCTCATCTCCAGTGCATCCACAGAAGCCTCAGGTTCCATCCACCTCAGCTTAGCCCACAATGACCTTTTAAGTCTTACATTACTTCACATTTGACAAACAGAAATCCACGGACTTATTCTGAACCTATTTGCTGTGAACATTTCATGCAAAATCACTTCCTTTTCTTTGTTATGCACAGTGTAATGTTTATCCCTTTCAGTACAAAGAAGCTCAAGCACCAGCAGCACTTGGTGATCTGCTGAGACATCCCTCTGAAGCAAATCTCTCCCACTTGCATGTGTTCCCCAGAAGGGCCATGGCATCACAGATGTGCATGTGAGAGCATCCCGCCCCAGTGTCTCAGAGGAACTGACAGAGTTCCAGCCCGTGCCAGCACTGAAATCCAGCATTCCCCAGCTGTCCTGAATGCATCCAGAGGAGTACATGGATATTAAGCAGGTAGGCACATACTGTACACAGGTAGTGAGCACCCACCCAGCCTCAGAGAGTACCTTGGCACTGTCCCAACTCAAATAAACATGGGCAAGTCAGAACCAAAGGCTCAGACTTGGCAACCTCAGAGGTGCATCTGCTTCCATTCCTACTAAACTTAGTACCAGAGCCAAGATTTGTGTCCTCTCTGCGTGCCAACCCCAGCAGGACCTAAACTTTAAATAGACCTACTTTTAAACAGGAATCAGTATAGTTTTAATGCTGTTCAGAAATGTTTTATGTAAATGGTAATTGCCTCTGTCACTTAAAAACATTAACCATACTGACATAAATTTCCATGCTAGAATACTGGAGACAATATAGTCAAATTTTTTAAAAGCAGATGTGTGTCTTTCCACTGAAAAAGCCAACTCTAAATAAGCACCATTACTTTGTAGTTGACATTTCCATCTTCTGCCCAGGAAAAGCCTTAATTCATACTTAAAGAACTAACATTTTAGTTTTTAGAAAACAAGTTTATATCAGAAAAATGGAGTCAACATTGCTTCCTATGTATTTCAGAAAGCAGCCCTCTGTGTGTCATGCCACCTAAATTGTTTTAGTAAATGAAAAATTATCATGTATTAGTAAATGAAAAGTAACACCATTGTGGCATTGCCCTTTCCAGTAAAGCTCTAAGTGAAGTGAACACTGTCCCTGAATTCCTCAATAGCACCAACACCATCTTTTGACTCTAAAATGAATTCATGTGGGGGAGTGGAATAAATTCATGGGGTCCTTATCCTTTAAAAGGTCAATCTGTGCATGGATGCTAACACCTACTTTTCCAGCTTGTACTGAAGGAACCACTAAAAGCAAAACCAACTGTGCTGTTTTGCATCCACAGCCTCCACACTCCACCATCATAACGCACAGTTCCAAGGTGAACACGCCTTCCCCTAAAAGCATTTTATGTTCATGTGTCGCTTCCTGGTCACTGCTGTGCCATCCGAGCTGAAGGAGAAGCAGAGCTAAAGTCAAGAACACCTCAGCAAGTAACTGGTTACCTTCAGTGACCTGAAAGCCAGCTAAGAACATGTAAGCTGACATTTACTGACACTGCTGCACCCAAAATGAAAAAAGGGAAAAACAAGTTATTCACCCAAAAGGATTCAAAACCAGCAAACACGTATGTGTTACCTACATAAATCTTAGGGAAAACATCGTTTGGTTTTTGTTTTTTTTTAAAAGCACCAACTAGTAGCAAACAACATGGGACACTCCCCAGGTTTTAGGCAGGCTGCAAAAAAGGAGATAGTGACATTAACTAGGACTAGCACTTTAGAAAAACAGATGCAAAAGCAGAAGAAAAATAATCCAAAGATGGCAGATCCTGGATCTGTAGCCACTCTGAGACTGTGCTGAGCATGTTCGTGTTTACAGAGCTCAATTTATTCAATTTACCTAATTTAAGAGAGATAAAGTATCCTGAGAATATAAATTTCTCCTGCTACGAATGAGAGAGGTCATTAACAGCATAAAGTAGCATCAAGAACAAACCAGCAAAATCTACCTTTTCTTATTAACTCCCTCCACAGTAAGAGTCTGTGTTTTATGTAAGTCACTATCTGCAGAGGAGAACAGCAATGTGCCCAAGGGAAAGGAGGTTATCACACCCCCAGTCAGACAGGCCTTACTATTTCTCATTACTGTAGTCAAAACAGCAGAGAAGCCTTGTCAGCCACATCCCAAAAATGCCCCATCTCTCTTCCACATGACCATCAAGGCTCTGCACTCTTGTTTTCTTGCTTTTTTGTTCTTTATTTTCACAAAGAAGAAAAGGACACCTCTTTTTTGCCTTGCCTGTAACCTTCAGGTTATCTATGACCTGCACCAACACCATCCTGCGTTTCAAAAGCAACATGTTCCATCAGTGCAGGAAACCAAACGAAGTTTAAATCAGTGTCTCACAAACTCAAGCAGCTCCTTATTTGCCAAAGCACAGATTGCTTGAGGATTTCTTTTAGCACAATAAGGTGCATTCAGGAAAGCATGAATTACATGAGTTGACTGCTAAAAGAATCAGCACCACAGTTTATTCCATTTGCAAAGCCAGTTCAGTAGAGCTGGGGGAAAACTACAACTGTGACTTTTATTATTTTATAACTACCACTTGTGGACAATTTTCCCCAAGGAATCATACTCACAACCAACCTCTAGAACAAACACTGCAGAACATCCAGTGTAAGGCATTTGAATCAATCCAGCCACCTAGTAAATTCATACTTCCTTTTTCTCTGTACCTGCAATCCTAACTACACCCTCACTTTTTCATTTGCTCTTGGTCAGATAATGATTTGAAAGTTAACTCTGCTCTTCTAAGTTACCTTCTAATAAGGTAAAATAGGTATCAACCCCATAGAACACAATTTTTACGTAGAGTTGTCTGGTTTATCAGCTTGAGCCATCCTTCACCCAAATTTAGGAACCAAGTTTAATTAGAACAGATGCAGATGGAGTAGGATTTTTCAGATCCTCTTCCAACAGACACAGTGGCTCTCAAGACAGTATTTCAACCTTTACCAATGGAAAAAGATAATTAACATTTAACAAAACAGATTAGCCAATGCAAATAGACAACATTGTAGCAACAGTTGGGTTTTCTAGAAAAAGCAAAGAACTTCAGGCTTTGAGAGTTTGCAGAACAGATGCCCTGATTATTGTCTTGTGACCTGACTTCTCTTCTTATATTAGGTCTGGCAACACTTTTCTAATTCTTCACTTTTTGTTTCCAATTACTCCTAAGGCCTTTGTCTTTTTCAAGACATAATATTGCTGGTGCCGCTTCAGAGCTGCTAAGCGTAAACAGCAAGACTCATCAAAAACATTTATTTGACCTTGCATTTCCTAACAAAACAGCCAAATGCCCTGGAAGTTTCAAATAAATAAAAAGATCGCTTTATACATACAATTTTCAAGTTGACACAGAGAAAAACAATCCAGCACAGATAACAGATGTCAGACACTGTTTGTGGAAGGCATTAGGTTTCACAGCAATATAGGCTGGTAAAGGAATCTGGGCAAAACACACACAAAACACACCAATGCCTACAAGCACCAACACACTTTGCCTCTTCGGATGATGAAATTGCCTGCTTGTTTCAGCAAAACAAGGAGGAAAACTGCTAATCCAGTTGCTCTTTGTGCCTAGGCACTGTAATAGAGCAGCATCACCTACCTGGTGCACCAAGGCCTGCTGGAGAGTCTAAGTGCCAGCTACTGAGATCTCAAACATCACCAAGTGTCAGGATCTGGGAGGAGGCTCCAGGAGCAGCTGGCTCGTTCAGAAGGTGAGATCCCCACAGAGAAACCTGCAGCAGGAGCAGAGCAGCAGCAGCAGGGCTCCTCTGCCCCACTCCAAGAGCTAAGTGGAACCACAGCTGACCTGGCTGCATCAGGGGCTCACTGCAGCCCTCCAGGCTCAGCCCACACCAAAGAGGTACGGACCAAAACCTACAAATAAGTAAAAGCAGCTAGAACTTGGACACCCCCACTTTGCACAGAGAGAGGAACAACTCCAGTGCGATGCTTTTGCTCGCAGTTATATTTCATCAGGAACAAAAACACGTTTCCGGCATTCCAGCTCTCTGCTAAATTGGATGCAGATGATGAAGGGTTTTTTCCAAACATATGGAAGACAATGCAGCTGAAATCTCAGCTAGGCCTTGAGAGATCCTGTACATAAGGCATTAAGCTTTCTACAACACACAAGGAATCTAGACGGCAACTATTATGATTTCATTTCAGAGTGTGATTTAAGATGATATTACGAGACAGAAATGTTAAAAGAAACTAATAAAAGCCTTTCATGTACTCACAAATAAAGTCAGATGTTCATATGCCATGTATCTGGACAACCTCTGCTTCCAATGGAAGCCTGATCTCCACTTCAAAGGGAGGAAATTAGACAGAAGGGGAAAGAATGTACACCTCTCAGTACTGGAAGCCCCAGGAAACCCAAGACCAAAGGACTAAATCCATCACTTTCTCAACACCCCCAAGACAGACAAGCTTACAAGATGTTTAACCAAGAGAGAAATTGAAAGCACAAGCATGTGCAGTCCTCCATCCCAGCCACCACTACATAAACCTCACTCATTTTATTTTCTGAATAGTTACAGCAGAGCAAAAAGCATTTTTATACATCCACTGTTGATGTAACTTCTGCTTATTGCTGTGAAAAGAAGCCATTCCCTCCACCAAGTGCAGGTGGCTTTCTTGTTTTAATTGGTGTTGCAGGCAGGATTTATGTTTAGTTTTCTCAATGTTTAGTCTGTCCTCAAATATTAACGTAACAGTGACCGAATCCAAAACATTAAAAGCAGAGTTAAGTCCCAGCTTCCCAGGGTTGGGATTTTTCCCCCTAATCTGAAAGTATTTCTACACATTAGAAGTTATTTAATGGTAACAAACTTTTCTTCTGGAGCTCCACCCTTTGGTACACAGCTTGACAGGAACTAGTTTTACCTGTAAGCTCTGCAGGAAGTAGTTTTGACACTTGGAAGCAGAAGTAAAATTTTCAGGAGATACCCTGCTGTAGTACTTGCTGATTACTCAGAATTGTGTCTATCCATGCTCTGAGCTGATGCTTTAGTCCTTACACAGGATATGTCCAGAGGAGCAGTTATTTCTGCCTTCAGTGGCACAAAAATCTTTGAATGAATAGCCTCAAAGTTCAACCATTACCACTGCATTTTCAAGAACACATTCACTCTGATGTCTGAAGAGTGTCAAATATTTCTTATCAGACATACATACACTTCACTGGGACAATTCACATGACCAAAACACATTAATATGGCTAGTATTACTAATTTAGCCATACAGATAATGCTGTGCACATTCAGACAGATTTCAGACAGCTAATCAAGAAGTTGCGTAAGTTTATTTCCAAAATCCTTAAAAACTTACCTGTGCTTTGCTACCTCTTCCTCATTCTTAATTCCAATAACAAGACAGATATGACTAAATTCATCTGGAACCTTCACCAAAACTCACTGAAAAATACAGTCAGTTTAAAAGCTAAGTGCAAGATGGACAATTAAATCACTAGAACTTCTACTTAATTTCCATCACTATTATCAGATTTCTGTGGAGACTGCACCAAAGTTATCCCTAGGCTTGACATTAATCAAGGTTTTCCTCTGCCAGACTGGGAAAGGATCCAGTAAACAGCTTTAATTTAAAAAAATTAATTTTAAATAATTTTACTCACTAAGCAAATCATTGAAAAATTACACTTGCAATAATAATTCACATTGTTATTTAACACTTGTTGAACAACCTATAAAGTTTGAATAGCTTCTTTTTTAAAACTGTTTTTAATAGTTTTGTAGAGTGTTTTGGTAGGTTTGTTTTGGGAGGATTTTTTTTTTTAATTATTCCAAAAGCATTTTGAAAAACCAGTACAAATGGAAATGAGGCCTAGCTTCATTTTCTGGATCCAAGAAACTGCAGATGGAAGAGGAGTGTGTGTGATTGATTTCAAAGCATCTCCTTGTGCCCTGCCCCCTCTCCAAACTGTTCTTTTGGAATTTCACCTCAGTTTATTTTCTTCTGCTCGAAACTGGCAAATGAACATTCCCTTTTGTAAATATTTTTGTACAAGGGAAATAGATTCCCAGGAATTTACTAGGCAGTGATTTGGTTACTACTCTTTTATCCAGCTCAGCCACACAGCTTCTCCTGCACAAACCCCCACGCAGGGGATCCAAGCATAACAGTGGCGCAGCTGTGCTCAGCCCTTCACAGCTCCACACCTGGTTCAACAGTGCAGAAATGTACGGGAGGTAGGGCTAAAACTCCACCTGCCCCTCTCAAACAGTGGCAGGGAAGCTACAACCAGCCCCCACTTCCTAACAGACCTCTACAGCAGAAAGAGCAGTGTAAGAAAATCCTCCTGTCCACGCTGAGTGGTTCATTTCTCCAGGAACGGTAATGAGCTAAGAATGCACATTTCTGTAACAAAAAAAAAACAACAAAACAACAAAACCCTGCCTGCTGTCCCAAGAGGGCATTTTCATTTGCTGGTCCCATAAATAAGAGTGACAATATCTATCACAGTCATTGGTACAACAATTTTTTGCAGAAAATGGCACACAGAAATTGAATAACGATATACAAAAAAAAGAAGTAGATCTATTGGTCACTGGCAATCACCTGGTAGTAAGTTTCTGTATGTGAATTACTGTCAAATCCAGGTTCAAACTCAAGTACACCTAAGAGCTTCTGAGAAGATGAGAAGCACCATTTTCAGACTGTTAAAAGTGCCATTATGACTGCATTCCTACTGAGCCTTAGCCATTGTCAAGAACCCTCCTCACCTTTCTCAGGCTTTTCTCATCTCAAACTTGAATCTGAGTTCTACTTTTCATTCAAACTCATCATTTCAGATACATTCCATTGCCCTCAAAGTGAACACACACTGTATTATTTATTACATTACTTTACAATATGCTCTCAAAATCAAGCAATGATTGCACAAATAGGAACTTAACAGCATGAAAAAGTGACACACTCAACAACGGCTCCTCTGAGCAGGCAGAAATCAAGTTCAACTCACAGCAGATTATATGGAGGACTAAGCCACAACTTATCCTCTGAGTTACTCAACTGTGTAGAACACAAAGTGAAAGGAAAAGAAGAAAACAGATGTTGTCACCACCGCTGATAATAAAGGAAGGTCCAGACACATCTGGATATCATGAAACTTAAATATTTTTAACATGACTTCCAGTTCTTCTCTCTGGCAAATACGCATTAGATGTCCTAAACTCTAATCCCAAGTTGTTTGAATCAGTTTAGAAATACACACCAAAAAAAACCACAACCACCCGGGAAAAAAAAAGGGGGGGGGGGAATTTCTGCTAGAAAAAATCCCATGATAAGCAGCACAGCACACAACGGAATAAAAGAAAAAAAATTCAAAACAGTTCTATGATTTCACAGCCTTCCAGAACAAAGTTGGTTTTATCTTTATTATGGTTCACTGAAGAATTTTACTTTATTTTTCCTGTAAGGAAGGAAGGACATAAGTAGCTCCCACAGGACCATGACATTTCCTGAGAGACTGCCAAGGCATCTGGGGTTTCCCAAAAGATATCTCAAGTCTGAGATCTTGGGAGCATCCTGGCATAATTCACCTCATGGTCCAGATTTCCAGAAGAACCTACCATTCGAGCAGCCCATTCAAGCTTAAATCTGCAAAGCAAAACCACAACAAGCTGTACTAGTGTTCTTGAAGAAAAAAAAAAAAAAAAAAGGCTGGGATAGTGGTAATTTGGAAGTGATGGAACAATTTGCAAAATTCAGATTTTGTCAAAACTAGTATGACTTTTCCCTTCCTATCCCAAGGCAGTGAGGTGATTGCTCTTGGATAGACAGCTTGCCTTTACGATTTATAAGACAATCTGAGCCTCATGACAACTGCAAAAATCACATTTGAAGGACAGAATGAAACAGAGAAGACACTGCAACTCTGACCTATTTCTTGCAAGATTCACATTTGAAAAATACTATTTGCCTTCTCTGATAAAAGGAGCCTGGAAGGAATGCAGAATAAATTTATCTCTTTTTTTCTGCACTAAGTTCCCTAACAGTGGTAATATATAGCAAGCTATTTGCAAATTTGCTTTTCCAATTCAATATGGAAAACAATACACCGTATCAATACATCAACATCTTGTTTACCAAGTTCCATTTTTCTCCACTGGAAACAACAAAGACAGCTTGGCAGGCATTCAGGGCAGGGGAGCAGAGATGAGCATTTGGTTGGACTGACACCCTGACAGCCAAGAACACAAAACATTCCACAAATGTTGGAATGGTGCAAACAGCAAGGAGCAAAAACAACTTTGAAGGGGGATGACACACACTGGCTCACTAAGGCACGCAAATCAGTGGCTCAAGAAATACATCAGGAGTATTACTGGCAGCAACATAAACCAAAGTTACCTTCCCACAACAAGCCTGAGGGAGCAAATAGCCCCTTGTTCAAGCACCACCTTGCTGCTGTGCAGCAAAAGCCTCCAAGAGTTCAGTGGGGACTACTCCTGCAGCAAATAATTTCTTCAGAACCAGAAATTCATGTACACCATTCAATACAAATTCAGCTTGCCCATGCTCTACACCTGCATCCAAATTTGAACTATAAAAAGGTGCCCTGAATA
Source organism: Phylloscopus whistleri (assembly GCA_017589585.1). Classification (NCBI taxonomy): domain Eukaryota; kingdom Metazoa; phylum Chordata; class Aves; order Passeriformes; family Phylloscopidae; genus Phylloscopus; species Phylloscopus whistleri. The sequence continues at coordinate 555,430 of JADMLD010000108.1, read as the reverse complement.
GTGCTCAAACATTTTCGTCATCCAGATGACAATTCCATCAACCCAAAGCTGACAGTAATAATTCTACAAACCATCTCACTAATTAATTCCACTCCATGGAAAGAAATCATCCCATTTTTATACTGTGTTGTATTATGACATCATCTACCCTGTACAGGTCAAACCAAAAGATTTAAGCATATGAACAAACCCATGGATGTGTGACAGACAAAACAGCACTAATGATAAGCATTTTTACCTGTGAACAATTAAAATAATTTGTATTCCATGAACTGCATGACTTCATTTGCAGGAAGTTTTCCTCTTTCAGTTTGCAGATTGTCACAAAGAAGTAGAATTACCATAAGACTGTGCTGCACATTTTTCAACTCACTACTGACTCAATACTCAGATTATTTTACTCTACTCACCTGATTCTTCTTTTATTGGTATGTGTTGCCTTTTCTTCTCAGCAATACTTTTTCTGCCCTTTTTATTTGGTTTCAGTAGATACTGAACACAACATAAATGGAAGCTTTCTTCAGGGAAAAATTACCTCAGCTATTAAAAACCCACAGCAGATGGATCTTCTGGTCATGAACCAGATCCCTCATGCAAACAGAAAGCCCAGACAGTGTCAGCAACACTTGAGATAACAACATCAATACTAAGTCCAGTGGTGATACCTTTTTTTGAAAGAAAGATGTGTCAAGATATATTGGTAAAATAGCATGGATCGTGGAGCTGCTGCCACCAACCTCTACAGCAGGTCAACATGCTGAACATGGAAGTCCAAAAAAAGTACTGGGGGCACCTAAGTATCCACACCTCACTGTTCCCAGTTTTCTGCACAGCAGCTTCTGGGCTTGCTAAGGTCTCTGGCAGTTTTTAAGAGCCCTTCTGAAAGCAAATGTGGCAAACTGCAAAACATCCTGCTGCAGAGAGAGGGCAGGGGGTGCTCAGTGGAAATGGCCCATGATTGCACCACACATGAAAACATATCCTAAACCTGCTAATGGAATTCTCAGAGCCCTCTGCTGTGTTAAATATGTGCCCAGTACATCACCTGACTGAACACACAGAGTAAGGAAGTATTTCTTCTGGTCCATCACACATGGAGTCTGCAATTACCAGCTCTCAGGTAGTTACAAACACCAAGGGTCTTGGAAGCTTGTCCTCTGTCATCTGCAGAAGACTTTACTCATTTACCAGCCCTTGACAGCAACAAACAGGCCAGTCAAGAATGATAAAAATCTGCTCTTCTAATAGGATATTGTATTCGGCCACCACATCAGCTTACAAAAGTTTTTTGTATTTTGACAGCAACTAGAACTTTCCTGATGCAAAGTTGGTCCATTTTAGCTGCAAAAAACCCACCACAAAATTAGCACAACTCTGCAAAAAAGCCTAAATTATCCTGAAGACCTTAGTTATAAATTAATAGTTGAGAAGTGACTGAACCATTCATAATTTATAATTCTTTTTTTATGCTTAAGCCTATTTATATGGCTTTTAAAACTTTGCACCATATCTTAACTGATAACAGGAAACTATAGTTAATTGAAATAATGGGAGACCCATTTTCATCATTGCTCAAGAAAAAGCAGCAGTTTCAAGTTCACCATAACATTTCAGAAAATCCTCAAGGCACTAAAACACTTAAGATCATTTGTAATCACTTTATTTAACTTTCCATTCCCCCATGCTCAAATTAATAAAGCATTTCTGTAAAACACCACCCTGAACCATGCAGTGTTTTCCCAAGCTCTACAGCAAGACAAAGCACAGTATTTTGCCTGGTTGTGCTTGGTGTTTGTGATCAATAACACTACATTTATAGTGTCTGCTGACTGCAGAGAATTTATTTTCTTTCAAGGGAACACTTGCAAACTTGTCCACATTTAATACCTGCTTTTCACAAATGCCTTAAGAAGTTTAACAGCAGTGTGGAGTCACACATTCATGCTACTAAATGACACTGGGCATGACAATTAAGAAGAAGCAAATGCATTAAGTGCCAGCTTGAGTAAGATGAAGTGAAGTGGTACAAAAGCTGGGAAAGACGTGGAATTACTTATTTTTCTACCAACGAGATTCCTGGCCACCTTCAGCTCTGCAAGTGACATAATTCATAATTCAATTTAAATTTTTCATCTCTATGGACAACCAGAATAACAACTTTTAAAACAGTTCAACAATGACATTTTTCGAGGAAGCAACTCCAAGTGTATTATTTTTCCTGTAATATATTTTCAAGACCCCACAATTCAATTTCAGCAGAGAGTTTTGTAGAACCCTATTCTTTCACATCTTGCAGACATTCACTTATCTCTCTGCAAATCAAGGTAATTTTACAAGATTTTCCCAGAGTAAAGTAGCGTTGCCTATGGAAGACCAAGGGGTGACAAAAGACAAATGGGTAGAAAAACATCACAACTAGAAAATTAAGCACTTTTAGACTGTGCATAAGCAAATACATAATGCTAAAAAATATAATGATATCGCCACAAGAATCAATCACAAACATCTGAAAGTCATTTGTTAGCTGATGAAATAGTGCCAAGTCAAACAAAAAAGCTGTAATTTACTCACAAAGCCAAATTTAAGCCTAGATGCAACTAGCAGAAACTGGCAACAACAGATCTAGGACTGTTTTGATGATCTCTAAGCCAAAGTACTCTGATGCATCTACAAATACACAAAACATGCAACAAAGATCCCTGTCAACCTTGCCCATGGACTTCTTATCCAAGTAAGAACACTTTATCATGGTTATTCAATCCTGTCCTGGGTAAATGTTTAAAACCAAGGCCTTCTCCCTCATGCCCCACCTCAAAGGAAGGTACTTCAGTATTATTCCCCCCTCTCCAGAACACCTACTGTGAGAATTTTTTCCATCCCTTATTAACTGATTCACAAAATTCATGTTTATTATGAAAAATAAACCACCATTCTAATCTTACAAAGGAGCCCAAAGGCCTTAATGAGAGATGCTACTTAACAGTACAGCTTTTTTATAATCATTCCAGAGGTAATTTAAACCAATTAAACTGATAATTTTATTAATATATATCTATACTATGTCATATAGTATATTAAACAGTGCCAGGAAAAAATAATACTCAGACCATGCCAAGCCATCAGCAATTTTACCCTGTGCTCTTTTGTCCCAGGATGGCAAATGAGTATCTTCTGTCTTAGAATTCTGTAACCTTTCCATGACAACTTGGTCAATACTAACTTATTCTCGCACAAGCTTTCAGCTAAACACCCATTTGTTCTGTAGAGGTGTTTCAGTACTACTACCACCAAAAATATGACAAGTTAGAGCTTAAAAACATTCTCCAAAGAGCTCTGTTAAATTTTAATGGCTCATTAAAGGGGAAAAATTACAGGAGCATGTCCCAATTTCCACACTACTTTACTTTTTCCTACCTTATTAGCCTCACAAAAAAACCAAAACAAACAAACCCCCCTGCAAATGACAGTCTAGCCAAAAAAACATTTTCTTTTTGTTCCACTTTCAATGAGTCTGAGAACAAACTATTGCTCCTATCAGTTTCCAAGCAATCTGTCTAGGCATCCAAGTTTATCAAGAAGAGCCATTCAAGCCTCCTTGCTTTTAAACATACCCAAACTGAAAAGCTTGTTTAACTGGCCTATTAGGCTCTGTGATTGATTTCTTGACATTTCCAATAAATCATCTTTCTGGTTTTGTGATAAGGCTTCAACCCTTCATTATTTGCAATCTATACAGCAGATGCCAAAAAAAAAGGCTGTGTTTTTAGTGCTTCTGAAAACACACAAAAATCTACTTTTTCTAGACCTCCAACAGCACATCCAGCTTGTTTCCCAGCTCAAGTTTTCATCCTACTTTTCAAGCATAGACACTAACTTGACATTTATCTACAGAGGACCTTCCTAGCACCAGCTCCACACTAAGCATTTTCCAAGTTAGCATCCAAGACTGCTATACTGCCATGCCATGGACAATACTCAACATATCCTGTCTGAAACCATCAGCAATCTCCCCATGCAAATCTGCTATTTGATGTTCATGTTTCTAGGAAACTCCCTCATACCCAACAAAGCTCAGTTACACAGTAAAAAGTATTCCATGAGAGAAAGATGTAAATTCGACAGGAAGCATCACATGAATTTTCTGAGTACAAGACTGCTTTGCATAAAATGCATACAAACCATCTCTCACCATGGACCTCTGATCCTCAGCTAGACGAGGAGGAATCATATGAGTCAGCACAGAACATGACACTGTACACACATTACTCTCTTTTTCAGGCCCATGCCACAGGGGAAGCTTGTCACACACACAGCAGTCCAACACGTGGCCCCTCCACGACACAAGAAAAATTTTAAACTTTTTTTTCCAAGGTGAAATTACAAAAATAGCAATGTTCTTGCAGCTCAAAACCAAACCACTCACTGAATACACTGTCACCACAGCTACCGTATTTTTCCTCCCCAAGAGCCGTGTTGTATGAAAAGTTGTTGGATATTTCATGGTATTAGAAAATAAGTCTGAATTAACTTATGTTCATAAGTGAGTGGTATCACAGGTCTCAGACACCAAGTTTTGGATTATTTCTATAAAATCCCTCCAGCCTAAGACACTCAGCTTCAAAGCACAGCAGAGGGTACTCAGCTCCTTAATGAGGTACATCACAGTGCCACAATGGCAAGCTCAGTTACCAGAGCTAACTTTTCTTCAGTAGTCTAAGGTCATAAGACACCAGAGTCTTGACCCAGGTGTGCTGCATCCTGGGCAGCACAACCTCCTATAAAATACCTCTTCTGAACTATGAACCCTTCCTTCCCCCTCCAAAAAGGCTGTAGGCTTGGTGCACAGCCCAGCAGCACAGACCTGCCCTTGCCAGACTAGAAATTATTTCCTTTCCTAGGTATTTCCACCATTTCATTACTTACTGGACACCTAAATAATGTACAAAATACTTACTGTGTAGTCATATGTGGACTAACAGTACCTATTATGTTGTTTTGGCTAATCTGCCATTTTTTCTAGCAGTCCCTAAGAAAGTAAGAAATGGTAAAACTCACGTTTCAGAGCCTTCCTGTGGGTGCTGGGAGATGAACAGCCCCAAAGCAGTGTCCCAGGAGTGACACCATCAAACATGATACAAACGTCTGAAGCGAGTCAGGGAGAATCTAGGGTTTTATTTCCACTGCTGGCAGAGGCTCACACCTGCTGCACTTGCCCAGTTGCCAAGGAAAGGTGTCAGAGGCACGTGAAGCTGCATGGTACAGCAGCACTGCACTGGGGCTTAATCTCCTTAGGTGATAAACAGTCCTGTCATTGACTGTGCCACGTGCTGCACGCTCAGCTGGCTGCTTCAGTCCTTTGCTGCTGTCAGCTGAGTGCACTGGGAGCTTGGTGAGCCCAGCCTGACAGCAAGAGGCAGCAATTCAGCACATGGGAATGCAGCACTAAGCAGGAGAACAGCCAGGTGCAAGAAACCACCAAGCTTCCCAGCTTACAGCATCATCATCACAGCTGTCCCTGCTCCTTCCCAGAAGTGTCCCTCTCCCCTCACGCCTGGCAGAAGGCAGAATTTGAAGGGACCAACTACTCCCATACAAAGGCCACTGAGCACTGCAAAGGGCAGAACCAGCAACCCTTTCCCAGCGTGGTAAATCCTACCAATAATACCAGCTGACCAATTCAGGAGCTGAATCACCATGGCCAGTGGCCATAACTGCAACACCAGTGCCAAAAGCTAGGAAATGCTTCAAAAGCAGTGAAGCTGTTAAGAAGGAAAGAAGTGAAGTCACTATCCCTGAAAGCGTTCAAGTAGTGACTGGATGTGGCACTTAGTGCTGTGGTTTAGTCAGCACAGAGGCTGGTGTTCAAAAACTGGAGTGAATGACCTTGGAGGTCTGTTCCAATCTAAATAGCTCTATGATTCTACTAAATTAATTAATAGTTGACTCACTGCAGGACAGAATCATCACAGTGAAAATAATAAGGGTCCCACTATAAGCATGTTGATGTCAATTATATTTTCATCCTGGCACATCCTCCAATACTTGTAAAATATTCCCGTGGTTCAGACCTAGACTTATTTTTCCCAGCTGCCCACATATGACAAACAGGCAGGGCAGGAAAGGATCTCCCTACTCATTAAACCCAACTTCTAAAACCCCACGGAAGCCAGCAACACAGTCACTTTCTGACAGAAAAAAAACATCATCAAAAAGCTATTTTAGTACTTCCCCTCACTCCCAACCCAAGGCTTCCCAGGAACTCCTTACCCCGTTAGAATTTTTTTCTTTCATCGCAGCACACTCATGGACAGGCTACACCAATTTACTCCTTATCACTCCAAAATAGTTCTGCTCTCTCCCTGATGTTTACACACCTGACATATTCATGTGTAGAGTCTAAGGCTGCTTTCTCATTTTCACAGAACGCACAAAGCCAGGCCCGAATCTCTCTGAAGGAAGAGGACTCAGGCATGGTTAAGTCTAGGCAGCAGACATCACACACATACCAGGTTACATGGAAAACTAAACAACCCAAAAGCACCAGGTCTCCTACACTTACAGACAGATATTTATTGTTTTTCATAGCTTTTCATTACTCAAAAACACTGCTTATAACGTGTGCCTTCTTAGAGCTTCTTCCTGCTTACTCAGTTGTGGCCCCCAAGAGAAAAACCCAACCTAACAAAGCTACTGGCATCAAAACATAGATTCCTATTTATACAAATGTGTATTTTCCTAAATATCATTTATTAAACATTTCTGGGGGGTGAGGTTAACTGCCTCTAGTTTGAGCCCTGTATTCTTCTAGAAGGAGAAGAGGTCTCACCATCATGTATCAAATGCTAATAATGTCTTACATTCCAAATAATTTATTGACTTTTAAAGAATTTTTACTTGAGCTGTATTTAAAATAGCACCTTCCAGACTTCCTATTGCCATTTAACAGAATTGTATTTGCTTTTTTTTAAAACAGTGAACAAATGTGTCTTACATATGAACAGAGTTAGTCCTCAATCTTGCAATCAGTTATTGATTGCAGGGTTGGGGAGTGTTTGCTACGGTGTTTTTGTTCCAAAATTTCACTTTTATCCACAAGCCTTCTGACCAGTATGTTTTCCTATGTACTTCTAAAATGAGCTGATTAGACATTGAAGTTAGGTCCATTTGAGTTCCAGCAACACTATGAGGATCCCAAATTACCACAACCAGACTCTGACTCTCAAAGCCTATTTGCAAAGCACCCATTTTAGGACACTTCCAATCAGCTCTGCAGAGCCTAAGCAGGCTTTGGACTTGGCAAACAAAGGAAGAATTCAGAGTCATTTTGGAAGAACATAAATCACTATGTCCAAACTAAAAGGTACTGCAATTTCTTTCTCTCCTTCTCTAGGCAGGCTCTTTAACATTTCTGCCTTGGTTTGCTTACTTCTTAGGAGAAATTAAGAAAAAAAAAAATAAAAAATAAAAAAAAAAAAGGAAAGAAGAAACATCTGTGGGAACAGCTGCACAAATATTACAACTGCCAGAGGAATTATTTCTTTCTAGCATCCAGGATTTCTGGGTTTGTGTGTTGCAAGAACACTTAGTAGTGGATAACCACATCAACTATCCATACATCTGACACACAATTTTGATCTCAATCACGGATAAGAGGCAAGAGCTCAACACCAGCCCAGCACAGACATACAAACACACAGAGAAAACAACCAGAAACCCAAACCCTTGAAGGAATTGTCTAGAGGCTCCACAACAAAAAAGCTTATACAGCAAGTAGGCTGCTTGCTCCAACTTCTGGACAGTCAAAATTCCATGGTAGCTAGTTTATAATCATAAGCAAATACACAGCACAGCTTTTCCCTTCATCATTATCTCACCTTTAACAACAACACTAAGACCCCAGATTAATCAGAACACTTTCCAAGACAACACTCCAAAATAAGGCAATGATGTCATTAAATAAATAAGATTTCCAGAAGTCTGTCTTCATCTCCTAGATACATGTCTGTGTTCACATACTTGTCTTTGAACAGCAGCAATCTGTTCTGCTCCAACAGGAAGGATTAAAAATGAGTTTTATCATGTTCTGTGCTATATATTGATAATTGCACAACTCTTATTTCTCAGTCTGTGCACAAGTAGCTAAGGCTAATATGACTAAAGCTCCATTACAGTAATAATCAACTAAATTTAAGTCACCAGTTCTAAATACACACAGCACCAAGACCTTGAAGCTACTGTGCAATGCACAGTTCATTTGGGAATTACTGAAACTTCTTTTCCCCTCCAAAACACTGCAAAAATTATCAACCAATATGGCCATGGAGGGAAGTCACCTCATCCAGCTGATCCACAGAGCGGGGTTTGAGGAACGAGAAGCAAAGTTAATTGCCTGTAGCCTCTGCATCATTTTTCTTTCTCAAGAAACTCAAGAGGGGCCTTAAGCATACTTTAAGTCACCCTTGACTGTAGCACTCTCCCATTTGCTGAACAGTCATTTAGCACTCTGAGAGCTTCTTCATCTCCCACCTCTACAGAGCCAGCTGTCAAGCTGGGTACATAGAGAAAGCCTTATTTGACCAAGCTCCAGCAGGCTTCAGGGGGTCTCTGCTCCACTTGAATTGACGTGATCCATTGTTATTCATCCTGTAAGACCATGCTTACACATTCCCTCAGCACTGCCTGGAAACAAAATAGTGATGGATCCTTCTGCTTTTGATTTTTAAAGATCACAACTTGCTTTGCACCAGCAGCTCTTATCCTTCCTTGTATCCACACATTCCTAGCTGAAGAAGGCAGGCCTTCATGGTCTGCTGTGGTCACTCAGCTCCTTTTCACCAAGCCACAAACAGAATATCAGATCTTTCCTCCCTCATATAAGTAATACTAAAGCAACAGAGGGTCAGAACTGAACAAATGGATGGCTACAACGGGACAGAAAGAGCCCATCCAGCCCAGCATCCCATCTCCAATTGTGACTGAAGTAAACTCTCAGGGAAACAGGAGAGCTAAGACAAGCAAGCAGTAACACTTTGGGCCAGCTACCCTGTAAAACTGGGGTCTCTTTTACTAACCATACACTGCAAGTATTTATTAATTACACCTTACTTACATCTTGGGCACAGTATTACCTCCTTTGATTTGTTATGAGCCTGCCACCATCACTCCTGGACACACTCTGGGACTCCTCTACTGAAAAATAAGGGAGGAAGAAGTAGTCTCTGTTTACCCTTTTCCTGCCACTTGTTAGTGAAGTTTTCTCAGTCATCTCCAGGCTGAAAAGGTCCTTCCTGCTGCACTGTTTTTGCACAGAAGCTGTGCTGTCCTTGACCATTCCTTTCATCCTTTCTAAGACCTTTTCCAGCTTCAGCTGCCAATAACTAGAACCTTCCTCCCCTGATGTCACCTCTATCCTCCCTCACATTTTTCTTCTCACAGCACAGCATGTGGTAGCCAGGGGAGGTCAAAGACACAGCCACAAAGGCAGCTTATGGAAAATCCAGGATGCTGTCACCAGAGCTGAGGTCGAGCCAACCAAGCAAGGATTAACTGCAAGGCCACTTTCTCTGCCTACTGCAGGAGCACTCTGCCTGTACCTGGGAGGCACTAAGACCCCTCTAGATACCCCTGTCTGGGAGAACTAAACATACTTTTTCTTTGATTAGTGTGGTCTGGGCCAAAATGTTTGCTATTTCCTCATTTTGAGCTATTTCCCTGTTTTGCAAGGAGGCAAATTGCTGGGTTTTACCAGCACTTCATGATTGTTCAATTTGATAGGCTAAGAACACGACTTAAAATTTAAGTTCTATTTTTTTTTTTTTTATTTTTTAACAAGTTGCAGCTCTAAAAGAAAAGGTAAATGTGGGAAAAGAACCACAGGAACCCACCAACTACATCTTGGAATTAAGACATGAAAAATGTCACTGCTAAAAAGCAACTAATCATAATTGCCATTACACAGAATCACACAAAACTCAATACAGGAAAATGACAGGTATTTCAGGACAAGAAACCATACACACATTGCCAAGGAATTGAACATGTGCAGAGGTTTGTTTCACTGAGCACTGGAGCACGAAAGCCCCTCCAAACAAGTACAACAATAAACAACAGAAGTTTGCTAAAGTTAAAAGCAGGGAGCTGGTGTGTTCCTGCAAGACCTCTCCCTTGATAGTGCATGGCATTTTCATTAGAAAAGCCCAATGAAACCAGAGCTGAGCCACGCAGACAAAATTAATTCAAACATTTAACAGATAAGTCAAAGACCATGACCATAAACAAAAAAAAGGCACCACGCTGCAGGTGGCTTCCAGTCTCCAAGCAACTATCTTATTTTGCAGTGAAACCAACGACTTGGAAGAAAAATTAAGAAAAAAAAAAAAAAAAGATCATGACTGCAAAGTCGTGCAGGTGACAAATACCAAAGAAGCTGTTAATAGCAAAGAGGAAAGGCCACTGACAGCCAGCCATCTGTCTGTCTGTGCACCAGCCTGTGTCTCCTTGTCCAGCCAGTGCTCAAGCTGGGAAGAACTGACAGCACCTGAGAGCATCTTCTCTGCAAACCATTTTAAAAAAATGTTGTAATAGAGAAAGGGAGAAGAAAACGAAGAAATGAAGAAACTGTGTTTTCTACTTCTAAAAAGAGAAGGTAAAGAATAAAACAGTAACTCTAGATCAAGAAAAATGAAGAAATGAAGAAACTGTATTTTCTACTTTTAAAAAGAGAAGGTAAAGAATAAAACAGTAACTCTAGATCAAGTAAAAATTTGGATAAAGAAGGCTATTAAATGTACCAAGAGTTAATAAGAACCAGAGCTAACAAAGCTGGTAGTCAAAAACATGCAGTAAAGCTGACTGATGATCATTACACCAAATGAATATATTTGGAGAGTCTATCAAATGACTTTGTTGGCATAACAGAGTATTCCTTCACAACTAAATGATCTAGCTTATAATGGAAGCTAATCAAGGACCATTATGGTTTATTCTGGATCCATAATCAATTAAATACAAAATCAATTTACAGCTTCATTCCAGTCCTTACCATACCCACTTCGATCACCCAAATGTAACTGGCAAAATGGCAGAAGGAAAGAGTCAGGAAATACACAAGGAGCTGCTATATTGCTGAAGCTGAACTACATCCATCTTTGAGATACTCAGTATTACCATGCATTTTTGAGTGCTTTCAATTTTAAAAAATGCAACCTAATCAAGATTTTTCTAAATAAACCCAGGCAACAACTATTAAAAAACAGTTCTAACTTGAAATCCTTGCTTCAACATAATAACAGAAACTAACACAGTAAATCCTACCACTCACACTTCCCACAGTCTTACATGAAGGAAGAGAATCTAAGCAGGAATTTTGGCCTCTGTTGCCTTTTTAAGTTTTACCCAAGACTGGCAGCAGAGTAGAAAATGTCACTAAAAGCTGTGTGTTTCCTTATCATCCAACACTATCAGCCACTCACCTTACTTACCTGGAGTCTTTAACATAACAGAACACCAAGTTCCAGACTTGGAACTGTACCAAGTTACAAGATGCACTCCTGCCATGTTCTTCTTGGTATACAACACCAAGAGAAGGCGACCTTTTGTTTTTCTCCCTGGCTGAAAGCTAAAAAGCATTCACCCCCAAAACAGTGTACAAACACAAATGCCACCCCAATATGATGAAGTATCACATTCTGTTCCAGGAGATTACTTTAAAATAAAAATTTTATCAAGCACTCCCTCTGTCCAATATAGAGAAAGCCAGTTAATAGCTCCAGGAATGAAACATACCTCCAAAGGCCATCAGATCACAATAAACACAAAAAAGTCTACACAGAAGACAGTTAAAATTAGATGCAGATGCAAATCACTTCAAACTACCCACCATGAATTTCAACTTTTTTTTTTTCTTCCACCTGGTATGTTTAAAAAAAAAAAAAACACACACCAAGATTTTGAATTAAGCAGCAAGACACACTTGTGTGCTACAGCTGCACATGGAGGTCACAGAGGGTTTTGATTCTGGCTCTTTCTGAGACACGACTTAACAGGACTTCAAACTATCACCTGGTCCATTTCTTAAAGGGATCCTAATTTGTCTCTTTCTAAACTCCATCTTCAGAAAGATGAAACTGGTTACAGAGCCACTAGTAGAAGTGCTGTTCATGAACCAGTCTGCAAAGACAGGAGAGGCACATGTCAAAGGAACAACCCACAGCCTCCCTCTTACCTGACCCCAGCAGCAGATCACCCAGCAGAGCAAAGAAGTCATTCCTTCCACACAGAATCGTGTTTTCAGTTGAATTTTCTACATGGCTTTATATTTTTACTTAATTACCATGTTGTTTTCTAGGGGGGAAGCGGGGGTTGTTTGATTTGGTATTTTTGGGATAGGCACCCCATTTATTCCAAACTAAACCTAGTTCTGTTTTATTAAAGACTGAAAGTCAAGTAAAGAACAGAAGAAAAATGCAGTTGAGAGACACAATAATCAAAGAAGAGGCAGTCTAATAACTTTAGATACCATGCACAAAGAAACAAGCTCTAAGCACATTTATTTTTAACATGAAGTCACTCTATCATGTACTACAAGATGCCTTTGCAATAACAAAACCTGCCACGACATGAAAATTTCATAGGATTGGAAACAGGCACTTGACTCAATCCCTCCCTCTACCTACCTCTGCCTGTAACTCTGCATATCTTCTGTGATTATGAGATTCCACTTAAATGATTTTTAGCTAGGACAAGATACTTTGCTCCTTATACTGCTCAGTCCCATTCCCTTAATTCTTACCTCAGGAGGAATCCTGAATGACAAAAGTTTCTGTCACCTCCTAGGTACAGAACTACTAACAGCATCTTAATACCTGCTGATCTGAGAGTTGTTATCTTCATCCTCTCCCAGCATCCGTGCTACTTAACAGACAAACAGAACTCAGATTAATGTCAGATAAATTCTGTGTTTTGAAGTCACTATGCTATACAGGAAATTTGTTTTCTTATTTCTACCTATCCAGGATAAAGGTACCTATCTAAAAAAAACCCTGCTGTTTACTTCCAGTCATCTGTTGCAAAAATTTTTCTAACATCATCAAACACGAGTTATTTAATACTCTCCACCCTGCTGGAAGAAGAAAACTCCCAAACTGACAACATACATGCATATTACTGCAAAGGAAGATAGAGACAAATACTACCTTCAATTTCTCTCCCAGTGAAGGAAAAAGACAAGACGACAACTCCCTTATGTTAAAAAGAAATACGCTCAGTGGCTCTAAAAATCCATGGAAGACTATAATCACAAAAGAGTTAGGGAAAATCCTCATTTTAAAATCTGTCCCAACCAAGACTTTATCCCTCAAATCCGGCTACAGAAACTTAAGCAGGAGGAAGATTTTAAGACAACCATCACCAAGACTGCAGAAAGCACAAAGGGCTTTGACTTATATTCCAGTCAACAAGTAGTCAGATGACCCACACTCAGCCTTGTGCCCCTGAGCCCAACACAAACGGATCGTGTGGGGAAAAATTCCGCCCCGGTCAGAAATAACACCACAGAACACTGAGAGATGCCTTCACGCACACGCAGAGCAGACACAAGCCGCTGTCTCTCTCACACACACACACAGAGCCCGAGGCAGAAGCGGCACGGGCGGTACTCACCCGGCGCTGGCTGCGGCGCTGCCCCGCACCGCGCTCCCTCAGGCAGGGCCGCCCCGGCCCCGCTGCCCCATAACACGCGGCAGCGGCTCCGGCCACGCTCGGCACCCCCGGCAGCTGATTTCAGCCCGGCTGCGCTCACAAGTTTCTTCTCCTGCCCCCTTCCCTCAGCCGCTCAGGCGACCTGTGCGCAGGCGGGGCTGCCACCATCCCACGGGGGCTGCCGCGGTGCCCCGGGAGCCGCGGCGGGGCGGCGGCGCGTGAGGGTGATGGATAACGTGCGATGTCTTGTGCGCGCGGCCGAGGGGCCGGGGCGGCCTCGCAGGGCCAGCCCCCGGGTTTCGGGTTTCGGGTTTCACGGGCAGCTGGCAGCCCCGGGGCGCGCCGCCGGCTGCGCTGCCGGAGGAACGCGCCCGCCTTCCCAGACGCTCTGGGAATGCTAGCGCCGGGACACCCGCCGGGAGCCGTCCCGGGCTCCCTGCTGTCCCTAACTCTGCCACGCTCCAAGGGGACACACGGACAAGCCCGAGACCCTACGCAGAGTTTTGCCGCCCCCTCTCCTTTCTCCTGTGTGCCTGTGATGCAGCTTTAGCCGGCTGAACACTCCGAGCAGCCCGACTCATCCGCTTCCCACAGCACCTCCGCAGCCTAGCACGGCTTAGCGCTCCTTAAGAAGGACTCGGGATTTTACCCATCCATGGGCCCGCACAGCGAGGGTCCGAAGGCCCAGCTCTGACCCAGGAGCACAGCAGAAATCAGTGAGTTAGGACGGAAACTGCAGCCGCGATTGGGTTTCGGGGGCTGCTGTCCGCTCCCCGGATGGCAGGAGCGATGCCTGCTGCCGGGTGACTCAGGAATCATGAGGCTGCACTCTGCTTCTCTCGATACTCAGAGAGGGCAGTGAATGACGTGTCACCTCCGTCCTCCCTTCCACCACACCACAGAGTTGGGTTTTGGTGGAAACAGCCTCTCTCGGAAAATCCTAGATGCTGTGTTTTCCTGGTCTCTTCTTTCACATCCTCATCACAAGACAAAAAGCAGTTTCTAATACAATACCACAATGAGATCATAAGAAAAAAAAAACAACTAATAGTGATAGTTGAAGATGGCACAACACCTCATTTTGAAGCCCAAGCAGGGTTCAGGCTAGTGTACACACTAACAGCAAAATCTTGCACATTTTCAGCTGGACATACCAGGCACGTGGTGTTCCTCTAATGACTGGAGCTGGAAGATGTGTAGAAGCTAGAAAAATGTTTTACATGGGAATCTCTGCATCTGATGAGTGCAGCTTGGACAGATGTAGACACTCCCACCAACTCCCCCTCCTATGACCCATTTCTCATAGTTCTGTCTTTGCTGGTTCCAGCTCCACCCAACGTGAAAGCATTAAAAAATCATCAGTACCTCAAGAATAGATACAACCTTTTGAGAGCAATCAGTTTTCTGATTTATTCTTCAGATTTGTCAGGTTTTCCCATAGATGAGGTCTGAAGAATATTTACGTAGCGTAGCAGGTGACATGTCATAGCTTGCAGCAGTGGTAAATGGGACACCACTGCACTGCAGAAGCTTCTACTTTTAACAGAACCAAAATAACTCAGGTACCTGGTGATCCATACTGAATCAAACCTCTGAGCTCTGCCTCTGACTAATGATGCACGAAGGGTTGGGGCTTGCAGCAGTCAGCCCAGATATCTGTACATTTATGAAGAGGAACACCCAAGGCACTTTCCTCAGCTTCCCAGCTTTTTGTGAGAGAACCAGCCAGAAAAGAGAACTAAGCAAGCCATTAAGCATGAGGGCTGGTCCTTGCTCCTGCCTCTTGAAAAAAAAAAATCCACAGAGATAAAGCAAGGAGGCAGCAGAGGAAACTCATTCCTGTGATCTCCCTGCCAAATGGAGAGATTTGGCCAACAGAGGTCCTCAGCATCTGGAACAGCATGCTGCACACCCCACCAAAATTCAGCTTCTCCCAGGAGCCCTACCAGTTTGAAGAAACTACTGGGTCTTGCTGACTCTCTGCCAAGGTAATTTTTTAAGAATAAACAGGGTGTATCATACATGGCTGCTCAGGAAGAGAAAATGAACGTGCACAAACTTTAGATGGTGAGGAGGACAGAATGAAACACATGCACAGCAGGATACCTATGCTGGCCCTTCAGTTTGCTGGCTGCCAAATTCAGGCTCAGAGGGAGAACAGCCAGAATGACACACTAGAAAAAACATTTTTAAGTGGGTTGGAAAGCCTTCCCCCATTGAGGACCATGCCTGCTCTGATGAGGGGCCTGTATGTATGGCAGCCTCACTCTGTGCATCACATTTATCGACATGACACAAAAATGTAACCCAGGCACTTCTCTAAGTCTTATCTCTGCAGTTCTGCCTTTATCTGAACAACAGCCACATAAAGACACAAGACCTCTTGTTTAAATTATAGGAAATTACTGTTCTGTGACTGTGCTGTTCTCTTAAGAGAGAAGTAACCCCAGGGAAATTTCCAGCTACCGTAGAGAAAGGAGAGTGGCACAATGTACTTCCTAAGCACAGGGACACACAGGAAGCAAGCTGCAGGGCAAACTGGAACTGCTGGCTGCAGCACTGGGTAAACACAGAGCCCTTGGTCCTGTGCCAGACCTGCTCCTGCTCAACAGGCGGCTCTCAGCCTTGTGCCCATAATGCAGGTGCTTTCAAAAGCTGAGCTGCAGAGCCACTTACATCCTTGAGCAACTGCACACATGGAGTGTGGCTATCAATACAAAATTACAGACAAGAACAATGAAAAGAACCTCTGTAATCAGCTTTCCTTCCTTACTTGGCTTACTGGTGGTCACCTGCTCCTGTTCTGTTTATGGTTTGCTAGCTGATACCCTTCTAAAGTTGAGGTTTAGAGCATAAACCAGTTCATATTTGCAGTTTTATGAGCATTGAAATCCTTCAGCCTGAGCTGTCTTTTTTACATGTGCATCATCAATGTCCAGCCATTCTTTAGCTACATTTCCATTTTGTTAGGGAAAAACCAGTAGGAGCAGGCCTGTCACTGGAAACAGCTTATCCAACCCCTTGCAGTTAAGGCAAAGAAAAGCCTGTTTTGGTGCCAGCTCATGTCAGAACTGCTTCTATAGAACTCCTTAGATACCAAACCTAAGACTGAATCGCTTCAAAGGCTTGACCTCTGCATGGCAGGGAGCTAAGAGTTTGAATCTTTGCCTCTGGAAGAAGAACAAGTTTTTTCCAGAACGTTTAATGACAAAGACTAGAAACACTTTACCAAACAATCAAACAGGAAGGAGGAAATCTGCATTTGCCACAGACACTTTGGCCCTGCTCAGGCATGCAGTACCCTTGGCCAAGTGCAAGCAGCTCCAAAGGTAATCCCCCTGCTCTGGGCAAACATGTTCCTAAGGCAAATATCCATTTGAACATACAGATACACAGTCTTTGGAACACAACTTCTCTGCAGACATCTGTGCAGTCTGCTGAGCAAAGTGGGCAAAAGCCTAAGCAAGCAGGCAAAAATTCCACCTTTTTTCAATGTAACTAAACCCAGAAGGCATCTGCTGCCCCTGCAGATTCTAACACCAACAGAGAAGACTGCACAAAATTCACTTTACATTTCAGGAACATTTTGCATCCTATTCTCACAGGTTATGTTCAATAGGACGAGCTGGACAGTCATTTCCTCTTCTCATTTTCATGGAAATCAATTCACTTTATCATTAATTCACTCAGAGGAAAACTCTCTCATATCCCCCAGTGTCTGGATTATTTTGGAAGAGGCAGTATTTTTTTTTAACACTAGTATTTTAGCTTTTGTTGGCTATTTTTGAGTACTGGCTTACCACTATTTCCTTTGTTTATCCAATAGTACAGCTGACAATAAGGAAAGAACTGGAATTTCAAATACCAAGTGTCATGAAAATTTAAGGCCACAAGGTAGAAAACACAACTACAGCTCACTGAATAAATATACTCCTGTATCTTTGGTCTTCAGCAAAAAAAGGACAAACCACACTCAGAATTAGGAGACAGCACCATTGTTATGGCTTAAATCTTTACTGTTTCCCTAGGGACAAATTTGGCAAGATATTTCACAAATTAGTAAAGCTCCTTACACTAACAGTCATATAAAACACAAACATGCAGAGATAGGGCCAAAACCTGACCTGTTGAAAATAGTTTGAAAAGCGTTAAGCTCTTCCTTAAGAAACTTCTTAAAGGAAACTCCTCAAAGTCATCAAGAATGTTTGAATAATTTCTGGGTCTTCAAATCTATCAAAAATCCAGCTGTCCAGCTGGGAATCCTTTTATCTCAAAAAACCCATGGCCATCCCACCATTTACACATCCACTTCGCCCAATTACAGCAAAATATTCCTTACCAGTTTGCTGGTTTTTCTGCTTTCCCTGCCTTATAACTTCCTTCATCCCTGTGCTTAGCAACTGAACCTCACATGCAACAATAGTTGCTCTCAATATCATCATTCCTAGCTGCATGTTCTAGTCTGGATAACTGGGACTAATGTAGGACTCTCAAGATGTGTGTCATACATCAAATCCCAAGAAACTGTGATAATACTCAATTTCTTTAAAGAAAAGCTTTTCATCACTTCTCTCTTTCTTTCTGTGCAAGTGCTCAGAGTAACCCTCATGTTTAGGTTGGATGTCAGTATTCAGCAGAGAATTTCTCCTCCTCTTATAAGAGTCCAAACAATTTTATCTGGTCTACTTCCTTCAAGTTCAGATTGTTGAGTCTAGAGTTGTACTAAAATTATTACGAAAAACAAAAGAGGGTTATTCTGGACACACAGAAGGAAGCTGATTCCACTGCGTCCTGACTGAGGAAAAGACAGTCACCCATGTAATATGTGCTTCAAATTATACAAATTCCTTAGGACTGAGAAAGCATTAGAAGGCACAGAACAGAGCATCAGTAGATAAAGTGATGATAAAGTGTGGCAAATGGATGCAGAAAGGTAGAAACAAGACAACCAGGATCAGGAACGTCAACACAAGGCTTTAAAACTAATGTTTTTGTTCAAGCACTCTCTCAGTACAAGACTTGACTCTTTCACAAGGCTGTTGCCAGGATCTCAGATTAGATTACACCACTTGGCTTTGATTTTCTAAACATCTTCCAATTTTTCTCCAAGATTACTTTGGACTTAGCCCTTACTCGTATAAACATACTATTCTTTCCCAGCTATAAAACGAATCTCATTTGGACTCACAGGACAGGCAGAAGGTAACTGACCTTGTGTCTTTGGTCAGAAGCACAGAACACAAGCAAATGTATCCTTACCTGCTGCCATCCCTTGTAGGAAGAAATAAAAATAAAAAAAAAGCACTTCCTAATGTAGTCACTCCATCAGTGAATCTTGATTTACTGTTACAGAACACAGCTCAAAAGAGCAAATTCTGGATCCTCTTGCACAGGACAGTTTAGAACTGAAAGTTTTACTTCTGTTCCTTTCTATACAGAGAGCAGAACACTCAAATATACAAATATAATGTGTTTTTTCTTCGAATTTTTACAATGGGCATTCTGCAGAGTACTTGATGCCATGCAAAAATAATGTTGGGGTTTTTTAAGTAAGTTAAAAAAACCCCAAATAATGGGATCTTCCTAGAAGCTGAAATTCACATGGAAATAAAGGAGGTTTTGCCTGTACCTCCTGGGAACACTGACATTTCAAAACAAGATTTCTTCCCCTTAAAAATTAACACCTACAGTTACATTTTGTGATACATTGCAGAAAACTCGGTTGTCTATTTAGCAGCTGGAGCAGCCAAGATGAAATTAGCAAACCCAAAAACACTGGCTGTCAGGGTTAATTTTTGGTGATACACTTAAAATGTATATACACAAGAATGCAAGCAGAACTTAATTTAGAGTTAAGTTCCCTCTATCTGATGTTTAAATACATGGTCTCACCTTCTAGTCAAAGATGCAGACTGGGCAACTTCACTCTCATAAACAAAACAGCAGCAGCTGCAGTAGAAAACTAGTAGGAAAAAAAAGCAGTAGGGGAAAGGAAAACAAGCTCTAAGAGCTCAAAGGAGTTCACCATTGGCCAAGCAATGTTCTCAAGTCACTCAGAAGTGACTGTTCCCCATCAACAGTAAACAGGAGCTCCAGTTTATGTGGCCTCTCCATAGGCTGGATGGAAAAACAGAGACAGCCACCCCATAAAGCAGCAGTAAATGTACAAGGGAAAAACAGCAGTCCATGGTGAACCTGGAATAACATGCAGGGATAACTGCATCAAATGTGATGGATTTAACAGTTCAGGCAGCAGCTAAAGAATTCAGAAACCCTAAACAATGAAATTATGTGCCACTGTGCCTGTGCTTTCCAACTCCCATGATTTCTAACAAGCTGTCTGCATGCTCTGTGCAGAGGACACTCATTCACCTGTCAAGGCTGATCTCTGAGGAGAAGTATGAAAACACCACAGAGCACACCCTCCTCAGGCAACCATGTTCTCCTTCCAATGCTTTCTTGTAACAAAAAGCCTTTATAAAAACGTAGAGGTACAGTTATCGCACAAGGCACAATTTGTGTCTATTTAAAAATACTCAAGTCCATATCTATCACAGCAATCACTTCTGCTGACATCTGCAGCCAGACATCACCCTCTGAGTCAGTCACTGCTACATTAGATCAGTAAAGAACAAGCACAGAGAGGTAGGAAGGCAGTGTCTCAAACAATTTGCCCTAGGAAATTTCTGTATCTTTTTCAGTTGAGAAAACCAATACAATCATTGCATTACATTTTACCCTGGTGGCATGTGAGGAGGAGGGATCTTAACAAAACCCATATTTAACCCCAGCACAGATTCTCAGAGGTGAGTCCCAACCTCTTGGACTTCAGCTCTGAAGTGACAAGCCCCACTGCATGAACTACATCATTTAAGGTGCAAAGGGCAACAAAGCTAAGATGAAAGCGACCAGAACAAAAAAACAAGAGAGCAAAAACTAAAGAGAGTCGTTACCCAATTCCCCCACAAAACACTCTCCTGCACAAGACAACAGGCTTAGTCACCAGGGAGAAATTGGAAATTTTGCTCTTGAACACTTGGATAAGACAGTAAAAAACCCTCACAAATAGTATTTTTGGGTCAGCTTTCATTAGTGAGCAAAAGAAAGAGTGATGGAAACAAATTCTGTTCCATATTACCAAAAGATGACTTTGAAGGGTGAGTCAAAAAGGAGCACTAAAATATCTAGAATTCCTCCAGTAAAGCTACTGTGTCAAGACTGCTAATACCAGGACTTGCACAATGCCTTACAAATGGAGCAAACCATTTCCTACATCGTGGAAATCTCACCTTTTCTCAGACATTCTTCCAGGTGCAAGTATCCTTCCCAGCATTGCTGCATCATCATGATACCATTTGTCACAGACTGGGTGTCTTGAATATGTGATACTTGCACAAAATCTGGACCCCCTATCACCGACACATTGTATGTCAGGGAAACTTCAGTCCTTTGGTAACTCCACAGATTATTTTCTTGCAGGACATTGCCCCCAATATCTATGTTCTGCAATAATTTAAGTGTGATCCTGGAATATCCATCAACACTTCCTTCAAGGACAGATGCAAGTAGGCTGCATCAGTGACTGAATAACATCCAGCATCTTACTACTGCCACAAATGTTTCCAGATAAGTTATCATTTCCCACCCCTTTGAATAGCTTACCCTGTCAGTGTGCCATAGACTAATATATCATGATGTATTAACAATACTGATTGGCATCTGCAGTGCACAATAAATTTTTCATCTAAATCCTTCCAGGAGACTCACCATCTTTCTGTCAGTGTTATGATGCACTCTTATTACCCTAGCACTGAAAATGCTTTTATTAATGCTGTTGGCTTTCTTTCATTTTGCTTTTTCAAGTTTTATCTTATTGGTGATACCAGTAAATATCTGGACTTCTTTCAACCATGAATTAAGGCATATCTCTACAGTTAGTCTCGTTAGGCATCCAGGGGAAAAAATGTTAAAGAACTGGTCAGTGCCTCACTAAAATATGGATCTTTTGGGCTTACTTATCTGCTGCTTCCTTTCCACCGTGGTCCTGACTAGAAGGAACCAAAATAGAAGTTCCAATAGTTACAGCTCAGATGCCTTTTGCAAGTGGGCTGTTTGCTTTCTGTGTCTCACTAGCAGTTCTTGCTGCACTTTAATGTGTGATGCATTGTTTTGCAGCACTGTAAACCTGGTTTTACTGAGTAAGAGCAGAGACTTACAGAGTAAAGCCAAAAGATGAAATCTATCTCATGAGAAAAGATAGGATACAATCCCATTCATATTTGTGGATTGCTGATCCCAATTAGTTTCATCACATTTTCATGGTAAACTTGGTTACCCCAGGAGTACTGGGAAGCTGAGCACTCAAAGCTGGAGTGTTTGCCATTCCTCATAAGCCATTTCCCAGGAACTACAGGTAAGGGAAGCCTGTGGACCCTCCAATTAAAGCCTTCAAATCCCAACAGGTGATTCAAGCAACAGAGAGTTCTAGCAGCAGATTAAGCATTAACAGAAAACACCAAAGTAATTTCTCTCCCTTTCTTTTGGATGCATCCTGAGGCATGACTGACAGACTTCCATCTCAAACAGTGGCATTTACTTCAAAATACTAGAGAGAGTTCTTGAGCCATCTGATTTTAATAGCAAAAGTAAGGCTTTTACCCTTAGAGGCAAAAAGCCCCATTTGCCACTCAGCACACTCCCTTTGCATCAAGCATAAATAGGAACCTCTTTCAGCTCTCCTATACATAAAAGCCATTCTAGTAACTGTCCATTCTTCTCCCACATACAAGCTGTTTTCAAGGCCAGTCAATTGACTCCAGGTACTTCTGAGATGTATTTTATGTCTTCCAGGTGCTTAATAAAAACCTTTCAGCAGGAAAAAAAACCCCTCAACTAGCTCTTGGGTTTCTCTTGCAATACCATTGTCATCTGTTCTTTTTCCCTTTAGAGCTCCCTATGGATACTCCCCTCTTCATCAAGACCTTTTACCCAAGAATAATAACCAGCATCATATGCCTGCCAACAAGAACAGGATCTTTACATTTGAATGTTTTAAAGCATCTGTATTCTGCTTGCCACAGAGGTCTATCTCAAGCCCCTGTTGCAATTTGCTCAACATGACACAAAATAGATGCCGTGAGTGGAGGTGATGCCATGAGCAGGGGCTACATGAAATCAGAGAGTCAAATGAAGCAACAAAACTGGATAACTAATCATGGCAATAAAGGCTGCTGCACTCATCTCCACATGCCTCATTTAGTTTTATGAGTATTTTCCAGAACCTAATGTATGCCTGATGACCTGTGTACTCAAAGTTTTTAATTCCAGAGATTTTATCAAAGTGTCATGGCAAACGACCTCCTCCTCTAGGCAAGCAGCCACAGAAACGAAACGGGTCACTTGTAACAATGAGGTAATAAAGGCTATTTCTTCTAGAAGAAAAAATGCTTCCCTTCCTTAAGTACTCAGAATAATGCTTTAAAGTCACAAAAACAGTGGGGACTACTATTTCATGCAGTATAATCCAGGACAGATGACAAACAGACCCCTCCTTTTTTTGGTCCCACTATGTCATCGTGCACTTTAACCAGAGCTGGTGAATTTTGTATTAAATACATATATAAAGGACCTGCCACATAAGTTATATTGGGTTGTTGGGTTTTTTTCTGTTTAATCTCATTTTTGCAGTGCATACTGCAAGCACAGAGATCATTGTTTCCCCCTCACAAACAAGCTACAACAGTCAACACTTGCTGCTCCTCAGCTTCTTCAGTACTGCGGAAGAAGTCTCCTGTGGCAGACATCCAGATCCAAAGATGGCAAAATTGAGATCACACCTGGTGTCTCCAAAATTAAGAAACTCACAGCTGCTCCCAGAAGGCCTTGGTCATGTAGTTTTTCTCATTGGGAGGGAAGCTGATGCCTTTTACTCTTTGAAGACAGAAACATTTCTAAGCCAGTACTCAATCCCAGCATTCAGCAAATGCTGAAAACAAGGGAGTAATCTGGCAGAGGCTCCCAGTGATTCACACCTGTCTCACACTGTGCATCAGCTATGGGGGAACAGAAACTAATGGATAAGAACACATACCAAATCCCAACAGCTAGCAAGTGAGACTAAGCAACCAGGTAAGTCATACTAAGCAGAAATTACACTTCAGAAAGTACCTTCAGGTTTCCTTTCCTCATGTGTCTGACCACCTCTTCAACCTCACACATCTCTTCCAATCCTCTATCTTTGCTACTAGACATCTGCTCATCTCCATTTAGGGAGAAGCTGTTCTGAAAGACTTTTAAGCAGCAGCAAGCAGAGATTATCCACTTACAGGGAGACCTGCAAGGAGCATTTGCCATGCAAACAATGGCTGATAGAGGAACAGCATCATATGCCTCATCCACACCAAGCCTTTCACAGGAAATTCCAAGCACTAACAAGTTAAAAGCTTCTTCTCTTTTAAACTCTTTTTCCTGGTAGGTCTCTTCCCCCTGCCCCAGGCTAGGATGTTACAATAAATGTCCATGAGGCTGTATTTTGTGAATCTCTGACTCTGAGGTAAAACTTTTTCCGTCAGCCAAAAATAAATGACAGACTAGTCCCTGTAAGTGACAGAGGAGCTGTGTGATGATAAAACTCACTGAACCCTATTTCAACGCAAGCTCCCCTTGCCCACCCAAGCCCCCATCAGCCAATTGTGATCAAACAATGCAGACTGTGGAGCAGGAAGAAAATGTAATTGGTTACACAAGGAAAGAAACTTTCTGTGGAACCGGATCACGCTGCAACTCCCATTAAGCCCACAGTGGGACTCAAATCCCTTTCAGAGAGGCTGCCAAAACCCTTGCCAGCTCTCAGCCAGAACCAAGCTGTCAAACACAGACCAGGGCTTTGTAGCAACCCGAGCCTTCCTGCTTGCCAGGCCTTGGGGACCAGAAGCAACAGAAAATGCAATTCTCTTGTGACTGGCTTCCCCGCCACTCCCAGCAAGTTGCTACACTGCTGACATGATAACAGCTGGAAAAATTCAGAGTAGGAAAACGCATCCCAGGCTGTAAAACCATTCCTACCTGATGCTTGCATACTAGTCGTGCATAGTAAATCCTGTAACTGGAATATTTCAACAAAATTGGATGCTAAAAATAAAACCCAAAACAAAAAACCACTGTTACTTCTCCCCCTTCAAAAAAAAAAAAATTTCTAATTATGGTTTTGGGAACTTAGGGATATTGCAGGGGTAATGTCCCGTTAATTTCTTTTCTTCAACCTACCTGGCAAGTCTCAAAAATGAGACAGATGTCATGAAGGGTATAAACAGAGAGCAGGATCCAGCCCAAAAAAAGCAATGAGCTAGGGACCTTGAGATTTGAGTTCTAGTCCAAGTTTCTGCCAGCCATGCAAATCTGGGAAACCCATGCTGCTATTCTCTGTCTTTCTTCTTCCTCCCCCACTTCTAACACATCTGTTTCAACTTAAGCTCTCCAGGACAATGACTCTCTGTTGCTACAATGCCCATCATGTTGTGCATCCATTAGGAAGCAACAAAACCCTTATATGCATAACGTGGCTGTAGGATACCCAGGCTTAGTTCTCAAAGATTCTGGCACAGGATGTTATTTTCTCTATTTTCTGCTGCAGGGAAACAGGATGAAGTCACCCACTCATTGCACTGGAAGCAAAGTAAAGAGGAATTTGGACTGTGAATCCCATCTCGCCAGATCAGGAAACACATCTTCAAGAAACTGTATGGAGCACAAGTGAATTATGCCTTGCCAACTTTTACCCAGACCGTAAAAATCAGAGACAAGTAATTTTTTTTCCATATTTGGTGGTATGTAGATGGTCTGGAAAGGGGAAGTAAAAAGTAATGCAGTATTAGTCCCACTTTGTGGTGTAAACAGTCTCAAAAGAGCAAATGAGCAGTGGACTCAGTAACTAAACTAAAGCCTGTGAACCAGCCATATGCTGCAGGAGGGCAATAAAAACCTACTAAAACACACCAGTGCTTGCCTGACCTGTCTGTGAGCATCTACCTGCAGCAACACATTGATTATTAAAATGATACTGGTAAGAGGGACCTAGGAAGGGGCTCCCAAAGAGGAAATGGATATTCCCAACACAGATCAGGGGTTAAAGGAGAAAGCAGAATCATTGTACTACTACTCACTCAGATATGTACTGCTAGATGGGCCTGGTATTTCCTGCCAAAATGTACTGCACTGTTGCTGCTTCAATACTACTTTACAAATATTTTAAATCACTTTATCCATCACCGTGTCTCATTTGAACTCAAAGGTTAAATGCTCTTGCACACCACCTGCAGACCTGTCTGTGTACCAGGAAACATTTCTATTAATTACACTGAACATGTGTCACCATCAGGATAAAAAATACAGGACTGGTAAAGAGAATAACTGAGGGGATGAATTATAAGCTTTGGCTTCATATGATGAAGTACCAAAGCAGAAATCTAATATGAGTGAATCACAGTTGATTTTAGTAAAATGTAATTACATTAATCTTGGACATTTCCTGGGGAAGAAGAATCAAACCAAACTACACTGACATTACAGAGCATGAAAATCTTTTTAGCAGAATGAGGAAAGAGCTTTTTGTCCTTGCTTTACCTTTGTCACTCAAAGTTGAAAAGACAGCCATTAGCACTCACGTTACCAGGAGCAGTCCACAGGAAAACTTTGCCAGAGCATAAGGCAAACTCACCAGGTTCCATACCTTGCAATATACTGTTACAGAATTTTAGACCATAGTCTCATTTTACAAGTATTTTGTGGGTGCTCCTTGATGGTACTGAGACATCAGTAATTCTGTGAGTCACTTTTGTGAATATTACTGTCAAATAATAATTGCTTATTTCTTTGCAGGCTGAAAGAACACATTTATTTTATATTGGCTGTTTAACGGAAAATCCAAACATTTTGTGTATGAGATGATGTATGACACATTTTGTTATGAGCATGGGGTGAGATGCAACCAGTGATAACTGTGACAGAACGCAATGGACAAGAAAGATGACCTGGATAGAAAAGCAAACAATTTAACTGACTTTTAAATAGATTGGCTTCTGAAAAGCTGTAATTGATTTCCTAATATGGACAGGAGGCCACAATTCAATATCCAATTCTATTTTGTTTCCAGAATTTTTAGGAAGGATTGATTTGCTTTGGGTACTTTTACTTAGCAGCTTTCCTGTCAAATAAAAAGATTTTTATTTCTCTGACAAGAACAGGATGGAAAGACTCCAGTGGTTTGAGGCGGTTGAGGGGTTGGGTTTTTTTGGAGGTGTTTGTTAAGCCCAGGGAAAAAAACATTACTGTAATAGCAGACAATAAATCCTGAGAGATTTCTAAATATATTTCAAGGCCAGATTTTCAATTTCCATGAAGCATATAAACTAAACTAGAAGGGGGGAGTTTTTAGTGACATGATAAAGCACTCGGACATGGTCTGGTGGTTTACAATGTCACCTGGACCCTTCCAATGTTTGGGTTTTTTCCTTCACATCTCCCTTCAGTCTTTTCTCTGTAGATCCCATTTTTCCTTCCTGAAATTACAAATTTGCTGCATTAAAGCAGCAATCCCAGGAAACCACCTCAGTCACTGATACAACTTACATACCTACAGTCTCTCAAAACCTTAATCACGCACCATTTTTTTTAAGACTCAAAATTTCCCAACTCTTCTCTCCTCCTTTCACCAAACCCAAGATTCCCAGGCCAATCTGAGATATCCAGGGATGTTGATTCCTTCCTTTTTTCCACACAATGCATGCTTCCAGTGTGTAACATCACTTCTGTAAGTATTTCACCATTCCTGCCGTGTGAAATAAATCCAGTGATCAAGGACAAAGGACAAGAGCACTGAAATACCTCAATGTGAAAACCTGTGCCTCGATGATCAGGTATATTGATGAAAACAGTAATTGTTGTCTAAAATACAGTTATTTCTATTCAGGCTATACCAAACATCACCACTTGAACAAGTCCAAACAACAAATCCTGGATCAAAGTGGCTATTTCATGGCCTCAAGCACATTTCCAACACTTAATTGATATTTCTGAACCTGTAACAAAAATAAAATATATTCTTTTCCAGCATGTCAAGCAAAGCCAGCTGTTTGCTTCATCAGGACAGGTCACCACTAGTTAACACTCAGCTGCCAAGCATGAACACGTTTGACAATTATTTCAGTGGTACAAACTGTGCACACGTCTCCCATTTCTGTGATAAAGTACTGAATGCCTCATTAAATGAGAACACACACCGGTGACAATTACAGCCCCAGGTGCTGAAAACCCTCACACTAGAGTTTTCCCCTTTCTATCCCTTGAAACAGGCTGCACCAAGCTCCACACATAACTGAGTTTTTCAGATCCATAAATTGAGCAAATTACTGGTGCGTAAGGGCCTTTAAATTCAGCTACACATGAGTAAAAAAAAAGTAAAAAACTACAAGTAACTCCTAAGCAAACAAAAAAAAAGTCCTCATTTTCATCTGGGATCCTTTTCTTTACATTTTCATGATTTTTTTGTACAATTGCAGTGCATTCTGTGCACCTCAGCTTTGTCACAAGACATAATACATTACCTGATCATAACCTCCTGTTTATGTTGCCAGTGGTGAACTAGTTAAAGCACAAGTCTAAAGTTGGACAGTGGGGACTGATGACAGCTCTGTCATTGTTGGCAAGCTATAAAGCCCTCAACAGTTTGCAGCAGAGTGAAATTAAGTGGACAGTGACTTCCCTCTGTGCTATTCCATTGTTCATTTTCCTCTGGACTATGCCTCTCTGTTTCTTACCCTTCTCCAATTTCCTCAGGACATGGTAGAAAGACCTAGTACATATTTAAATAGCTACTGCAATTATTTCACTACCAGGAGAATGGAAAAACAAGAGAAAGGCTGAACCCATGCTGCTGATGTTCTCTTGATGGTGGTGTTCTCCCTCTTTCTTTGAATGGAATCTTGCCCTACAACAACAGCATCTGTGTTTCATCTCTCCTTGCTCAGCTTCTTTGAAGTGTGGCTTTCCTTTGGGAATTTTTTGCTTAGAATACAGTAATACAGTGGGAGCACCAGCATTAAGATGTGTTCCTTGCAAGAACTTGGTTTGGTGGAAAAAAGAACTAGAGTGTGTTTTATGCTCCTGGGACCACAGCACTGCTGGAGCTGGTCCAAAGCTGACCATGAGGTAATAATTAGCATCTACAGCAACTTTACAAAGCATGAAATTAAAATTTGGGTAACAAAGAGGAAAGATTGGAAGCAGGCCACTGTCCAGAGTCTGGAAATGTCTGAATCAAATCATGTTTCTCCATGGTCTCTAAATTCTTGGGAATTGTAGCACTTCAATGATACTTTTAGCTTACAACTGATACTCATTTGGAGGTTTTTTAACTTTTTTTTTTTTTTGTAATTTTCAACTGCACTGTGAAGGAGTGAATGTGAAAACTACAGCATGAGAGAGTTCTGGTAACAAATTACCACAATTTTCATTGTCACAGGACCATAACAAATTTCCAGATTTCTTTGTGATCAAACCCACAGCAACTGTAATTGGCCTTGCAGCAACCATCTGAGTGCTAACCTTTCCAAAATTCACCCATACCCATATATAATGTTTTCTTCTGTGGCAACATAACACAAAAACAAACAAACAAACAAAAAGTCTTCTAAGTTTTCTGTCAACTATTTTTCACTTCTTCAGAAGCATTATAACAATTTTTTTCTTCAGCCAAGTGAACTGAGCTACAAGGGCTGTAATGCTCAAGTCCACACACAAAAAAGAAAAACGTTTCATGATTAAAAGAAACCAGACTTGGTTCTTTGTTATAACTCCTAGTCACTGCTCTACTTTATCCTTTTAATTATTTGCTATTTCTTCATCTAAGCCTGTTAGAGAAGCTAAGCTAGATGTAGCACACTTAATTAAAGCTGAGCTTTGGCATTCAGCTCTCTTCTCTCTGGAAATTGCTATTATGAGACTCTTGTTGGCCAAATAACAACCCAAATGTTCTCTTATGAGAGAGCTGGTGATGAACTAAGAAATATCCCTCTCATTAAAGGTGCAGCCATCTCACTTAACATTTCAGGTCACTGAAATCACTTGGGGGGGAATTTCCTCCTGAAAGAATAGCCCTAGATTTATGGTGACTAAAGAGAAGCTGATGCTTTAAGTGTTGAAAGGAGGTGTGCAAATATCAGATGATTGTAAATCCGCTTAAGAAAGTGTAAGGCTGTCAAGGCCAACTGTTGCAAGACATTACTCATTTATACAACCTAACAGCTCAGCATTCCTCCTGAATGCTATAGCCACCCTCTCGACACAGCCAGTGTATTCTTTTGCTACAGACACACAGAAAAGTCAACTTTAAAGGCCAATACAAATGCAGCCATGATTCTTCGGTAAAAACTTCATTTTTCTGCTTTTGGGCTTTGGGAAATAGGAAGCAGTTATTTCCTAGACAGGTATATTGCTCTCTTAGCCACCCTGGGACAATGGACAAACAAGCAAAATGCTTACAAACAGAAACTGTAAAGACATTCTGTGCCACATGCTAAAACACTGCTCTGCACAGCAGTTCTGCCCTTACTCTAAAATGGATTAAACAATTCAGTGCATCATGCAGACTTTCAGATATGGTTCTCTTCTGTGTCAAGACAAGAGCAGCACAAGTAAAAGGCCCTTCTTAAAATAAAAGTGTATGCTATAGCAACATTCTGGACATAATTATGTTCTGGAATAATTTGGTTGTCCATTTACTCAATGACAATTAGTTCATCATCCTGTTCATTCTGAACATCCAGTGCAGCTTGAAGTAAATGGAAACAGGATCTTGGAGTCCAGGGCTGCTGTGCAACTGGAACAAGCTCTGCTCTGCCAAGCACCAAAGTCTGGCTGTTGTGGTCAGGAAGAACATTTGACACAGCTTTTCACTGAGGAGCCAAAGATTCATATTTCTGATAGCGGTGACAGCAGTTTAAAAGTTGGCGTTAATTGGATGAAAATCCAATACTCAGAATGACATACAAACTGTAATTTGTTAAATGCAGAAAATCTTTCTTCCACAGACACTCCTCCCCACTTTTTTCCCCTTACAAGAGTGACCTAGTATTTCAGACATCCATCAAAAGTGCTTCCACCTATTCTTCATCTCCATGTTTCTAGATGCATCATAACCATCTTATTTAGAGTTCTTATGTAAGGGATCTCTACCACACTTAACCTCCCCTAAAAGCAGAGTACCTGTCACCTCTAATTAGTACAGATTCCTACAATAAAAATTGCCTTATCAGTGGGAACACAGCAGTAAGCCTGTTCCAATAGCTGATTTTAGGGGGTTTACCTAGAACATGATTTTATGGAGCTTTAATAACCCGTTATAACCTAAAATAACCTAAGAACTCTGCAATCTGCATGATGCAATCTGGGCATTCCTTGATGTTAGGACTCTCCATTTTCTTTCCACTTCCAACTTCCAGCAAAGTTCAATGGAAAATTACAGCTAATTTTCCTCCCAGCCCAAAGTCCCTTACCAAAAAAAGTAAACAAACTCCTTCTTTACCATTGTCCAAGCAACAGACAACATTGGCAAGATTACCACAAAATCTTTTTAATTTATTATGTGTTCTGTCTTAGCTTTCACAGGTATTAGCAAAACAATAGCTCCAGTTGTGTCCCCACCTTGCAGCTGGTGAAAAAACCCATTCAAGGGCCATGGTTTCCTTTACAGGCAATAACTGCACTAACATGCTACACTGTGTGTTTGCTATTTAGACTTAACTCCATGCACACATTCACATCAACACATGGATTCTGGGTCATTTGTTGCAGAGCTCTCCTAGCTACATTTGAAGCTACTCCTGTTGATGAATTACTTCTTTGTATTAAAAAGAATAAACAGACAAGTATCTGCAAGATCAGCCTCCAGGCCTCTTGTTTGTATCAGCAGCAATATTTCACCAGTGTTATTCAGCATTACTCAGCCTTGTGTGGGGCCTCTGCAAGAGCTGAGCTTCCCTACTGGCTGTCACATGTAATTTTTATGATCCACTTCTTCTACAGCATGAAAGCCTCCCTCCATCAGCACCATCACTCAGAGCACCACTTTTAAGGGCTGATACTGATACCTGGCAGTTCAGCTGAGCTGCTGGCACAGGTTCAAATGCAATAGTGACATTCCTCTGCTTGATTTTTCCATCAGAATCCATCCACTGGCCATTCTGAGCTGAGTGACTTCAGAAGGGTCAGACAGATCAGGAAACTCACACAAAGAGAACAGGACTACAAAACACATCTTAAGCTGTGCTCTGCAAAAGCAGCATTCAATGACCTCTACTGCAATTTTCAGTGTAAGAAAACTGACAGAACTCCAGTGTCAGAGCCACAGCCTGAATCTGCTTCAAATCAGTATCTCCAAAGAGGTAAAGGTTTACCTCAGCTTTAAAGCAAGAGAAGGGTAAACCAAAACTTTTAAGGAGAAGCTGCAGTTCAAACATTACTTTTGAAAGCCTCGCTAGCTCACAACACACTGAGATTCATTTTCCTCACTAATTAGTAGCACCTTTGTGCCTCAGCAAGCTGGAGGCCAGATCATCCACAGTTCTAAAAAGATGCAGTAAAACACAGATATTGGAATTCACTGATGTTGAATGGTTTCCTTCTGATTTATCCTTTACAAAGTGCCTCACTAAGACTGGTGTTCACACAAGCAAATGGCTTTAGGTAGACCTGCATCATGGATACCTGAACTGCTCATTTTGTTTTCAAATTTCAAATCCCTATTACAGAAATCAAAGTGCTCTTGCATTCATGCTAATCTTTAGATTCAATCTATATAATAAAGCAAGCAAAAGTAGCTGGCTGAAAAACTGAAGCCTAAAAATGTAAAAAATGTTTCAGAGCATGGTAGAAAATCATCTGAGCTGACCCTGGAAGCTTCCAAGGAACTACTCTAGTCAATGCTATGTCTAACCATAATTAGGAATTTCCTGCAGTCTCTGAAGTATGGTCCATGAGAAAAATTAGGAGATACTGGAAAAAGGGTCAGCAAATTGCTGGTGAAAAAAATACCATCTTGCACAAGAACTATGTTAACAGTAGAATACAGTGAAAAAAAGATAGAGCTGAAACATTTGGTAAGGCATACTGAGAAGAAAAAACTAAGCAACATGCAATCATCCCTAAGCTATTTCATCAGAGAGGAAATATTTACCAATAAACTTGTTTTAAAAGAAACTACAGCAACTGGCAATACTTGGGGAAGACAAGACAGACATGACTAAGTACAGCTAGACGAATTTCTGGGACCCACCAGGTGTGTCTGCTACCCACAGGAGTGTTTTAAATTAGGTCAAATGTATGTCTTAATAGTTGTTTTGCTCAAACATTTGCTGAGCTTCCCTCCTGGGAGTTCAGAGTGGACATCAGGAAAAGATTCTGAAAATGTAGCCCAGTGAGAAAGTGAGTGGCCAGTGGAACAGGCTCCCCAGAGAAGTGGTCGTGGCACCAAGCCTGACAGGGTTCAGGGAATGTCTGGAGGATGCTTAGTCATATGGTTTAGCTTTAAATAGTCCTTGCAATGAGCAGGGAATTGGACTTGATGATCCTTATGGGACCCTTCCAACCTGAGATACTCCATGACTCTGTTACAGGCCAGGTCTGGCCCCATCAACTACTGTTTGTCCTTCATCCAAAGCATACAGACAACAAGCAGCAGCTTCACTTGTTAGAACCATTTGAGAATAACCTTTTTTCCTCTAGATGAGTAGTCTGACTTGTTCAGTCTTCACCACACACACAGAAAATTGTTGCTGCTTTAGAGTTAATGAGGGCTGCAGTTACAGCACCAAAGTACAAGAACATAACATAAGGTAGGTAAAGCACTGGTTCTTTAGGTGAGGAAAAATCAGCATTTCAAGCACAGATTTGCACTGATGAACCTGCAGCTTCAACACAGTGCACAAGACCAGGGAGGTGTCCAGTGTTTCTTGCCCTGTGTAATATCTTTAATGATGATCTGGGTGAGAGGATTGAGTCTACCATTAGCAAATTCACAGATGACACTAAGCTGGGTGCAGGTGTTGATCTGCTGCAGGTAGGAAGGCCTTGCAGAGGGATCTGGACAGGCTGGATCAATGGGCTGAGGCCAACAGCATGAGGTTACACAAAACAAAGTGCCAGGTTGCAGCTGGGTCACAACAACTCCAGGCAGCACCACAGTCTGAGAGATGAGTGGCTGGAAAATGGTCCAGTGGAAAAGGACCTGGGGGTGCTGGTGACAGCAGCTGAACATGAGCCAGCTGTGCCCAGGTGGCCAGGATGGGCAACAGCACCCTGGCCTGTTTCAGAAACAGAGTGGCCAGCAGGAGCAGGGCAGGGATTGTCCCCCTGTACTGGGCACTGTGAGGCCACACCAGGGGAGCTGTGTCCCATTCTGGGCCTCTCAGTTCAGGAGGGAAAACTGAGGTTCTGGAGCAGGTCCAGAGACAGGCAGCAAAGCGGCCACTGAGCCAGACTCATGAGCCTTTTTCACCCTTCCACATTTGCTGCTCTTCTCTGTGAATGCTGACTCGATGGGCCAGTTGTGATTATCCCCTCACAGAACATTTCCCTGGTGTCTCTGCCTACAGCGAACCAAAGTGTCTGAGAAAGGAGCGTAACTGCACCAAGACAGTCACTTGACTGGAGTGTTTCAGCAGACAGGAGGCTGCACTCCAGCAGGCTGATTACAAAACCACCAAGGCAATAGTAACTCAACTCTGATAGCCGGAACACTGCTGGAATTACGGCAGTATTTCATCTCTGAAAGGAGCTGTTCATTATCTTGCTCAATGATCTCATCTCAGGATCCATCACTCGCTTGTTCAGTTGTTTTTCTTTTTACTGCAGTATCTGGAGCTTAAATCATGAATGGTTTTTAAAAGGGCAGTCTTGACTGAGCCAAACTAGAGAGGCACATGAGCAAGATGCATGTCTCTCCTTAACCCTTTTCTCAGTTAAACTCTTATACAAAATTGACTTTCAGGCATGAAGCACCTGCACCAAATCAGGCATCCAGCTGAGCACAGACAAACAGAGCACTCTCCAGGTATAAGAACAGAAAGAGCAGACTGCAGAAGACAAAGGGTGACAAAGCTGGCAACAGGCCCAGAATTTGCATTTCTACTGCTGAAAAACACAACTCCTGCACCTCCTGACCAAACAGCCCTCAAGCACTGGGGCACACAACTCAGGAGCATTCTCTGGTAGGCCAAAATGAGACAATATTTATGCTCCACTTAATCCAGGGAAACATTTGAACGATAGTTAGACTAGATACCAATCTGCAACCTGAGTTATACTGTGATCCCAAACTCTTCTCAGTTTCTGAAACAACTTAGAAAGGATATGAAGGACTACTGCATTATTTCTAATAGGGAGGCAGGCTTTGCAATGCATCACTATCATCCAGTAACACTGAGTTTTAAACAGTTAAGATGTACACTTGGACTCATCACAAACTAGGTAGAATATTTATTTTCTGTTTTCCAATTACTGGAGTCACTTTACACAACAGCAATGTATCAAGATTTTTTCACCAGACTTTTAATGTAGTAATTTTACCCACACTAATGGAATATAAGAAATTACCAAAACAGCTCAGAGGTGTAAATCCTTTTAGAAATGAAAGCTGGTATTTTGTGTCCTATCTCCTATTTTTAGATTTTTAAAATTGGACATTTTTTTGACATTGTAAAAAAAAATACATATAAATGGGATCAGAAATCCCACTAAAACCTCTACAGGCTAAATGCCAGCAGTGTTTAACACTGGAGAATTCTGCTACAGCAGTATAATCTCTACATCAGTGGAATTGAATAGGTTTGCTTACAAAACACATGCAACTACACAGATGTCCTTTACCAAAGAAAATATTTAACCCTGTTTCCATCACACAGAAGTTTGCATGCCGGGGAACACAGCACACAAAATATATTTAAATTTAATATATATAATTTTTGTTGGGTTTTCTTATTGTGGCACATACACATAAATAAAGGGACAGGGAAAAAATAATTTGTATGCTCATAAAATACCATCAACTCTGCATAGTAAATGGAAGAAAACATGATGACTGTTTCATTTGAAGCAATAAGACATGCTACTAAAAAGTACAATGGAGAAACTGATTACAGAGGAAAATAAACCAGGAAATTTCTTCAGAGAGCAATATTTGCTAAATACCATTCATTGGTGCTATACATTTCCTATAGAGCTCTTTGTGAAGGCAGTAAAGTTTAAAGACACATTTACTTAGTTGAAGACTGATGACACTCCTCCTTCCAAGCAGTTCAGCTGACCTCACTGCCCCACAACTCTTTTTTTTTTTTTTTTTGTGGGAAAATTTAATCTGAGTCCTCTTGCTTGGCATCCACAGGAAGGGCAGTGAGCCCTGGAAGCAAAGCACAGTAAATACTAGCTGATAAACTTTCATGTGTGTGCATGAAAAGAACCAGCAATTCTTAAGACTTCTGTGTAACCAAGGCAGTCTAGAGTGCTATTTCTCATTGAATGTATGGGGTTTTTTTTTAATTGAGCTGAGTCACAGATTGTCCAATATGAAATGTTGACTTTTTAAGCTTTGATTTTCCTGAATCATAACAGGAAAAATAAATAGATGATAAAACTAGTAAGGAATTTGTCTTTTCAGTTTTGCACAGAAACAGTTTCCCACAATGAAACTGGATGCTCTAATTCTAAGCTTCTGAACAAGACATTCTTCTAAAGCTTTGTATCTATTGGTACTATAAATCAGCAGCTTCTAAGTTAATTTCATTTATTTTAATGTCTTCATCTGGAAAATTTAATGCTTCAATATGCTGTT
This sequence comes from Phylloscopus whistleri, assembly GCA_017589585.1. Taxonomy (NCBI): domain Eukaryota; kingdom Metazoa; phylum Chordata; class Aves; order Passeriformes; family Phylloscopidae; genus Phylloscopus; species Phylloscopus whistleri. The sequence goes on along the minus strand of JADMLD010000108.1, from coordinate 518,853 downwards.
CTTTCAAACCAGAAAATAACTTTATTATTACAGCTAATAATTGGAGAGGGTTATTGCTGCTGCCAGTAAGTTAAGATTTTCATCCAGGCTCCCACCTCAGTGTTTGATGAACAAGATATCTGAAAAATCAGAGCTGATAACATCCCTTTCCCAAATGATGAAAACAGGTATACTTCCTATTTATTTCCATGGATGACACTAAGCCATGTCATACCCAAGGCTCTTTGCATCAAAGAGAATGGGTTTGGGGTTTGTTTCATTGCTTCTAGTCTAAAAGTACTGGTAAATTGATTTTTTGTTTCTTTTGTTTTAAAATCTTTAATTCTTGGTGGCTGCTACCTCCAGGGTACATCTTCCAAAACACTTTATTTTATTAACACGAAGATGAAAAAAAAAATTTCTTCTCCTCTGTGAGTTTTCATTAGATTACAAGCCAAAATGTGTCCAGAACTCTTGTGATGTGATCCTGGCCCAGACACAGCTTTATACCAGCTCAGCCCAAACTTTTGCCTTCTGTGAGCTTTTTAAACCCAATTTTTGTTTTTCACTTGCCTCTTGGAGGTTCCCCCTGCCTGTTCAAGCCCACAGCACCTTCCTTGCAGACAGCTCCAGTTAGCTCAGGCTTCTGAGGCAGCCTAAGAATGGGTGTGAGTGGAAGAAATATTGCAAGACAGAAACCACTCTGAATCAAGTTTGTTACAGATGAATATGAGCTCTATTATAAAATAAAGAAAAACAAGAACAGCTGCAAACACCATGCTGACAAAACAAACAAGAACATACATAAACGGTTCCAGCTTTACCGTTGTGTGACATAGGGAGTTTTGATCTTCACTTAAGATCAGTTTGCCTAAATCCACTTAGGATCAGTTTAAACTGCATCAGTTTAAAACAAACTCCAGCTGGTGCCACTAAATAGACACGAACTGTGCCTGTTTTCTTCTGTCACATGGTTCACACTACTGGAATACCAAACTTAGTTTCCAGTCTTGACTTTCTGCTTCTACCAGTGTGCCAGACAGAATATCCCCCCCTAAAAAAAGTCATGGCAAGGAAGCATGCAGTGAAAGACCCAACAAGATTATTCTTCACTGATTATATATGAATATTTTCGTTCAGCTCTGTGGTAACACTTGATAATCAAACATCTCAACTGTAGGCAGGAGAAAAAGCAGGTGAGCTGTCGAGTTAAATTTTTAAATATTTAACTTGGTAGCCCACTGTACTGGGTTGATATACCAGGAATGAAAATTTATGCTTCCTTTCACCACCAATGTGTTAAGGTCACTATGGAGGAGCAGCTCATCAAATACAGAGCTCAAAGTCAAATTTCAGCCTGTTTTATGAAATCCATGTGCCTGAAGTCAGACAACCAACAACAACAACAAATAAAGCCACAAAAACCCTCCAAACAAAGAACAACCCACAAAGCCAAAACAAAAAAAAAGGAGCAGAGACATGCCCAATACATACAAAAGTAATTCCAGGTGTTCTCACAGTTTCCTGGAACACCATCTTTGTACTTTCCTCCCTGACAAAGGGAGGTGCTTACCAAGTTACCTGTATCTTGACCTATCCTGAAGCCATCAAGTTATCACACCAATCATGAAAAAAAAAGATGTGTAAGCTGTGAAACTTTTCACTGTCTGAAAATAGAGCTGCCTTTTGTTTGCGACATCCTGTGTACACGCAGGGAATGGGGAGAGGAAAAAAATGTAAGGGAAGCAAATAACATGAAAGCTGTTATGGAGGAGAGCACTGCATTGATATGCTGATAATCTGGCCTGTGATAGCCCTTTAAGGGGTTTTGATACACCAGATAAAAGGAAAAGTTGATCAAGAAAGAATAAAATGCTTTTCAGTGTTACCAGAGAGACTTTTTTCCAATAATGCCACAGAGATCTGACAGTATGGTTAGGGCAAACAGATCACTGCAAATAAAGTACCAAAGATTTTGCAATATACTGAGCCAACAATATGACATGACTGTGTTTTAAGGCACTTCCAGACACAGTACTTGAGCTGTTTACTGAGCAGTCCACAAGCAGCCTACACAGATATTTGATGTTATCGACGCAGGCCACCCACATCTGACCCAGTAAAAGTGCACATGTGCAAGAAGAACCCACCCAAAACAGTGCATCTTTTTTATATAACCTGACCTTTAGCAAACAAAACCTCTTCTTTTCTGCCATGTTCATACGGGAAGAAATCCAGTACACAATTTCATGGAAAGTACACTGGAAACATTTCTGTATCACTGAGCATGGCATTAAGTCAACACAGGAATTGCTTCTGAGACTTGTCAATACCTCAGCATTTCTTTTAGTTCCAAGTTTATGGAAGAAAAGCAATACAAAATATTTACACATCACACATGTATCTAATAGGTTTCAGTCTGGCAAGGTAGACGTGAGACTCCCTGAGAAAAAAAATGAAAGGACAACATAGAAGTGCTCGTTACAGGAGGTGCTGGACAACACATGCTGACAATTACTATGTGTTTTGAAAATGTGTCTATTTTGCTTTATTTCCTTACAGCAGAGGCAGGATTAAAAATAACAGAAACTGTGTTTCATCTTTTTTTTTTATTTTTCCAAAACCTACAATTTATTCATAGAAAAACACTTGTAGGCAAACTGTAAGGTTTCAGAACAGGGAGAGCAGGGAGGAATAGAGCCTAAAGCAGCCAAAAAAAGAAGTTAAAAAAATTAAATGCAGTGAACAAACCTTCACTGGAAAACCACCACCATGTTTCAGTTTGGTTTGGAAACCAGAGCCTGCACTGACTGAACAATTTGGTTTATACTTTCAACTTATTCCTCACGTGGGGATACAGTTCTCATGTCTGAAGTCAAACACAAGTACCTGGGAGAGAACAAGCCCTTGGCATAAACTGAACATATGATGTTTCTATATACAGCACTGAAAGGACCGTGCACCTCTAGAGACAGAAAAGGTGAAAAATAAACAGTTCTACTGCCAAAGTATTAGCAGCACCACACTGTTCTCATGCTTTTTATCAGTCAGCACAGATCTCAGTGGAGACACCAGGGAAATGGAGATCAGTGGGATGCTTTCCTTCCATCAGATACAGGAATGCCTACAGGACCAGGTCATGGGGAAGCTGAACTCTGCTGTGGCCAGCCTTGTGTTCATGCAACACCCACAGTTTTGCAATCAGTTTTGATTACTGTAATTACCAGCCAAGATGCATTCCCTTCCCTCAAGCAATACTTCAGACGGATACTATCAGAAGACAGGAAACTTCCAAAGAGTTAAAACAACAACAACAACAACAACAGATGAATCACATTGCAAAGAAGATCATATTCAACATGAAAGGATAAACAGCATCAACAGCCTTTTGTGAATTAGATGGCATACTGCAACTGTACTCAAAGCAAACTTGGCAGAGGATGCTATGTAATAAGCAATTAAGAAAAAGCACCCAGCACATGTGTGCTGAAAGATTGCCTCACCTCTTCTATGCAACGACTCGTAGCTTCTGGATACACCTAGATGCCTTGATTTGCTCATCTCTTCAGATTTTTTATGACATCATAATCATCTCAAGCCATCTGAAAGTGCAACAAAGGGGGGACATCCATGAGCAACTTCTTTGTTAAGCACAGCATTCATCCACAGCGACTCACCAGGCCCATCCATTTTTCTCTACCTGAATAAAAACATGCCACAAAACCAGGAAATTTCAAGTTTCAAGGGTGCTAAGTAGAAAGTCTTAAGAAACCATTATTAAGAGCTTCTTAAGAGACCACTATTCATTTTTGTATTTCACTTGACTTACTCATCTTTCTCCATGACTTCACATCGTAGCTTTTCAAAAACTAATCCCACAACCCCATTTGAATTGTAGAGGAACAAGATAGGTCTAATAGCATATTAATAGCAATGGCACTTCGTTTCCCATATGAATGACACTTTCTTCTGCCTATTAATATTTCATTATACCAAGTCTGTTTACCAAACAGCTGAAAAGTTCAGATCAAATGTAAAGGAAAAAAGATGTTACAGTCTATATTTTTTTAGCAGACAGTGTGCAGTTGTGGAGCAAATCTTTTGTAGGAAGAATGGCAAGCTGTATCATCAGTTATCTACTTGGATAGTGATGACTGACGAAAGCGTTTCTCCTTGTGTCCCACAGGCTGTTTCCAGGGTAGTTAATGTCCAGCTATACTGTAATGTTAGCTCCCAATAAACATCTCATTATTTTGCTTAGTTCTGCTCAACAATCCCCTTTAAAAAATAAAAAAATCACCTAACCCCATCAAAACTTCTTGCAGTTTTCTTTTTTCTCATTTTGCATGTCTCGCACTATGTAATTCATTGAGATGGTGACCAAGGGATTTAGTGTTGAGGTCAAACATAAGTTAGAGAAGAAAAAAACACACCTCTTATGCTGGGAAAAACTGCTTCTTGCTGTGTACTTAACTTTTAATGCAGCATGCACTTGGAAGCCACGAGAGAGTTAAACCCGCCCCAGACCTTGCCAGCTGCTCTGTGCACTTCCGAAATAACCTTGGGAAGGAGCTCGCAACAATCTGTGTCCCGGCTCCCAGGATGCCAGGCATTCACACATTACAGCAACAGATGCTGGATTACAGCACTGCAGCTTTCTGTCCTGGCACACTTTCATTTGTTTCCAGCCCTCATCCCCCCACTGACCTCCTACAGACCTCAGATCAAAAACAAAGCGGGGCAAACTGCATTCAGGATCCCAGACAAAATGCAGCTTTCCCTCAGTATGATGTTCCCTGACAAACCAACACCAAAAGCACACCAGATTTCAGCTGCAGTCACAGTATCATACGCTGACAGTGTCATTAAGACAGTGCTTACATCAGTAAAATTAGCATATAACAATTGAACTTGGCAGAACTCTTTCCATCCCAAGAGACCAGCATTTTCCCTGTTAATTCATCATCACAAAACAAGATGTGATTGGCACATACAAAACCAAGAGGCATATCCTGGTTGTTCAAATAGGTCGTGAGGTTTCCCCAGACACTGTTGGAAAAGGTGGCCCTTAACTTCAGCTTCACTCCCAAGAATCTTGGAAAACATAATGCTATTTATCAATTCCCCAGACAGTTGGGTGCAGTTTGTATTTCCGCAGACTTTCTATGTCATGACTGATACTGATAATTTTTTTCTGCATTATGAAGGGATTTCAAAGTAAAATCTTCCCAAGCGCACAGAACAGTCTCCACAGCAGATCCTTTTCACATAAGTGTTGGCCAAAAAGATGATACTCATGGGAAAACAATTTTTTATGCTCAACCAGGAATGTTCAATGAAAATCATGACGCAGAGCAAGCATGAGAATGAATGCAAACAAACCCTATTTGTGAACTGACACTTGAAATAACATACACATAACTGGTATAAAGAACTCAGATACTAATTAATAAAGGAGCAACAAATGCTTGATTTTTTTTGCCAAAACATGCATAAGACACTTAATCTAGAGATGGTTCCATAACCTGAAATACCCGAGCCTTAAACCTCCTTCCCTTCTATAACCTGCTCTTACCTACAATAAAAAGGTATCTATACCTGAAGGGCACTGTGCATCATTTCATATTCTTTGTTTCAGAATTTGTATCACTTGCAAGCAAACAGATCTGGAACTCAAGCCAAAAAATGAAGTTGCTGAACTGGTATACAGCAGTTTTCAATACACAACATACAGTGGTCAAGCAATTTTGCATTATCACAGTCAAAAAAAAAAGTTCTGAGCTTTAGAGTGCTCCCATGACATTTGATGTCAAAGTCTTCAGGGGAAAGATGAAGGGTCAGAGAATGACCAGCAAACAGCGGGTGGCAGCCACCTCCAGTCCTCCAGCTCTTCACCTGATGAGCTCACCAGCCACAAGTCCTATAAACCATCTCACACTATGTCCACAGAGGTACCCTCTGATTTGTGGATCATTTTTTATTGGCCCTCTGGGTATCCAGACAGAGGTCATCTCTATGGTCACTGTGTCGTGCAGGTCTTCCAGAAAGCTGGAACAATTGAACACATTACATTTGGTCAGAGAAGTGTCAGGAGGCTGAGCTGCTTCATTCACAGGCCTGACAAGGTCATGTGAGGGGATTTTGTGTCCTTTTGTCTCCTCTCTTCTTTTCTTCTGCTCTGTCCCAGCAGGTGTCATTAATAATCCTTGTGAGGATTTCACTTGGTCTGACCTCTGTTTAGGAGGGAGACTACAGTAAATCCTCTTGAAGGAGCAGAGAAAAGCCTGGGGGTTATTTCAACACCAGCTCTGCCTGCTTTAAAGAGAACCTTCAGAGAGCTGCAAGGGTAGAGCATTTGAGAGGGTGTGTGGGAACATTTACAACGATGCTCCTTTTGATAGGTGTTTCTTAGTAGCCACTCACCATATTGAAGGAAATAATCCTTGCAATCCCCATTTAGGACAGACACGTGACACAAACAGATCAGGGTTTTTTCCAGTCCCATCACCAGGGTGTCAAGTGGCAGCGAAACGGCACAAAATGTTCTGCCCAATAAAATCTCAGATCTTAATGAAACCATAACAGTTGCCAGGGAGCCAGCTTTCCTGTGTTCCAGGAAAGCAAACACAGATTTGATGTGCTAGGGGTCTCATATTCCACCAAAAACAGTTTCAAGGGTTAAAGTCAGCAGAAGACAGATGGGCTGCCTTTTCCCATCAGTCACCCATATCCTGTGCCAAATCTGCTTGAGACCACGGTGAGAACTAACTGGGAGTCAGCTGAGGCAGCCTATGCATCTCTTGCATAGCACAGGTTTGAAAACATTCATACTTCCCTCAACAGCTGCCTTCAGAAGGTCTTCAAGGAATAATTTGGAATACAGAGGCGATTGGACAAGGAAACCCTCAGATCATGGCTATAAATACTTCCTCTCCCCACTGCTATTTTAGTTAAGGGCCAGTCATGCCACCCTTACACATACTATTCAATCCACTTGTATTAACTGCTCAGAAAGCATGTTATTAATGAATTAACTTTTCAAAAGCTTATTTAGCTCGTAATTCCACCAGCTTTCAGTAAGATGCCCAGCTGTGATACATCTCAGAGCCTGCATCTCAAATGGACAGAACCAAGCATCTCCCAGGTCTCTGCTGGGAGAGTTTCTGCACCTGATGCCTTTTTCAACCTAGAAATGAAATAACACACACTTTCAAGATAATAGTAGTATCTTTACATCTCTATCTCCACAGAAAATCATTCCATGACACATGAATTTTACCTGATTTTTCACAAACTTCATAAAGTCAAAACCCATAGAGATTCATTGGTTCAACGTTCATTGGTCCCAAGTTTCGCAGTTCTTAGTATTTGGTTTCCTGTCGGCTACAGATCTCTTCTCCTAATTAGGTCCTCATCCTTATCTCTCCTTTCGCAGTCCAGATACCTCTGGACATTGCAGATTTATTGTTTGGTGTTGATGGTTCATTAATGGCCCTTCATAGTCGATATCCTTTGGGTATCTTCTGTGCTACCCCCAGTCTGTTGAGACTGTTAAGCTCATCAGGCCTTCACCTGGTGGGGCAATGCCCTGGAAAGAAACAAATTCCCTTCCCCCGGGGCAGAGGCTTGATGGTTGGACTTGATGATATCAAAGGTCTTTTCCAATGTAGCTCACTCGCTGAACATTTTAAATTTCCTATCTCCAACACTAGTTCCTCAGCCAATGGAAAAGGAAGAAGGCAACATGAAGCTGGGAGTTTAGGATAAAAGGAGGCTGCACCCTCCAAAACCTAGAGAGAGAAAACCCAGCAGGCGTGCGCCCCAGTGAACTTCCTCCCTTCATTTGAATAAAGTTGCAGGACTCCTCTTTCTCCTTTTTGGACATAAATCTCCGGCATTAGTGGATTTTCCTGACAGAAGTGACTCAACATGGAGTGCTCCTAGTGCTGCCATGTCACTGGCAGATGAGCTGCTGGCAGACCTGGAGGAGGTGGCAGGGAGGAGGACGAGGCCAAAGGCTCCAAGAGGGCGAATCAGATCCTGATTGAGGGATGTAAGGGACGAGCTGGAGCCACCTAAGGCCGCGGAGTCTGTGGGGAGCACTGCCAAGCTCTGAGGGTCCAAGCCCTTTGCCGAGGCCATGCAGAAAATTGAGGAATACATTGAGGAACAGTCCAGGGCGGCTGAAGCTCTGGGGCCTGTGGAGGTGGCCCCCGAGTACCAGTTGATCATGGACACCAAAACCTTATGGTGGAGACTGAGAACAAGCTCAACATCATCCACAAGCTCATACAGGACAAATATTCCAAACGGTTTCTGGAGCTGGAGTCGCTGATGCCCAGCACCCTGGATTACATCTGAACCATCAAGGAGCTGGGGTGGTGGCCAAGTGCACGCTGGCAGCCAGGATGGACAGCTTCCCATGAGAACCAGGATGGGAAGGTGGGCTATGAGCTGAAGGAAGAGATTGAGAAAAGTGGCAGGAGCCCACCCCAGTGCAGCCGCTGCCAGTGCCACTGGATAGGCTGATGGAGAAGAGGGGGGCCCAGAGGTGCCAGAATAGGAAGGAATGTCTGGGGCTGATGGAGATCTGCAAACAGGCCAACAAGATGAGCTCCGGGGAGATGGAGGAGGATGCCTACCAGCAGGACCTTGGGCTCAGCCTGGGCCTCCTGGGCAAGGCCAGCAGTGGCCACGTGCACCAGACTCAGGTCAAGGAGGCCACTAAGGGCCAGATCAGCAAAGCCCTGCAGAGGACCCAGCAGAAGCAGAGTGTTGTCTACAGGGGCAAATCCATAATCCAGGACTGCAGCTTGGGCACAGCCTGGAGTGTGGCCTTCACCCCCCTGCAGGGGTTGGAGACCGTGAACCTGCAGGCAGCTGAGACCAACCAGAAGTATTTCTCCAGCATGGCTGAGTTTCTCAAGGTCAAGGGGGACAAAGATGGGGTCCCCATTCCCCCAACGCCACTTGGGATCCCCAAATCCCACCCTGCGACACCCAAATTCTCAAGGATTCTGCCCCAATGTCACTTTCTTGAACTTTTTATAAATATTGGAATTTGTGGTTGGAGCCTCTTGGGGCAATTTTGGGGGGGATTGAGGAAGGGTCAGGGGGTTCAGAAGGGATTTGGGATGGTCCTGAATGGATTTTGGGGGGTCCTGGAAAAATAAAATAAATTTTTAAAAATATATAGAGTAGAGTTACAAATACATGTGTAAAGAATGCAGAGAATATATAAAACAAATAAAAAGACAAAAATCAATATGCATCACACCCACATAGTACTTTGATATTTAAGAAGTTACCATGGTAACACCTGCACTGCAGCCCAGAATGAAGCAGGCCTTGTTACTAGTCCTCTGCTAGAACTACTGGAGCCTGATTTTTTTATTTCATACAGTACATCAGGGCTAAAATATCAGCCCAAAAAGCAGACAACAAAACTCTGGCCCATTGAGTAGCACATTTAATGAGCAAATAACTGCATGCAAAACTGCTGATTTTCCTGGGCATTCAATTGACCGAATCTTATGCAAGAAACTTAAAACAACAGAAACTGATTAAGAGCTAGGTCTGGATTAAGTTGTGTTTGTGAATTTTACAGCCTCAAAAATCAATCTAGAACTACAGATGCCAAATTGGTATATTAGTACAGCTTCCGAAAATGAGAAATACATTCCTGAGGGAGTACCTCACATAAAGCAGTACACAGATCTCATTTCTCAAGTTGGTTTCCTTTTTTTTTTTTTTTTTTTTTTTTTTTTTTTTTTTTTGGTTTTTAATCTCAAAAGAAATATATATAGTCTCCTTGTAATCCTAAGAGTCCCCTCCATCCCCTTGAAATCCATCACCCGTGGCACCACGAGTTCTGGAGCACCTGCATATGTTTGGTTTGTAAGCACAAGCCCTGTTTATTTTCTGTCACTCAAAGCAGGCAGCTGCTCACACGCTCTGCACCAGTGAACCCTGGCTCAATGTTTCCTTAACTCTCCCACTTTAATCCCAGAAGAAGGCTGATGTGCAAGATACTAACCTTATCCTCTAAAGGAAGGTGTTGGAAATACAAATATGTTCCACAACAGCAGCTGAGGGAGAATTACTTGACAGAAGGAGGAAAGTCCTGTCTGCTTTGTTGTATCACTTCAGACAAGCTCTGGTTATTTTGCCCACAAAGAGTTGAAAGACACCTCCTCTGACATCCTCACCTGTGCCTGACACAAGTTGCTAAACAAGCCTTCATAACATGAAAAAGCTTCTCGATCATTACTGGCCTGAAAGGCTGTGAGTAAAAAGATCTAAAAGAGCCTGCAAATAATTCTCTCCACCTTAGTGTTATTCCATGTTCTACCTAATGATGCAATCTAATGGTAAATACCAACTCTGCAATCATGGATTAAGGAAAAAACAAAGAGCCATTTATCAATTTTCTCTGTATCTTTTTTTTTAATAATCAGCTCAAAAGACTTACCTTCTGACTGTATCAAAAGCAATAAGTAGTTGAGAAAGTTGAAAGGATGATTCATTTCAGCCAATGCCAGAAATTTCTGAATCCATCACAAAATTCAAATATCACTGAAGCAAAAATCAGTAAAATACAAGTTATGCTATAGAGACACGTACCTTTACAGCTGTCACTGTTGCATTTAGTGATAAAAGTGTCATGGTTCTGCTTACAGGGGAATTCCGTAATTCTAAATTTCATTTGAACCATTCCTCCTGCTCCTTCAGCTGCCAGTCCTTGTGGGTTTTGTTATGCAGGCCCTAGGAATACACGGACCAGCTGCAACAGCTGGGATCCCATTTCACTTTCTGTCTTATCTTACAGAACTACAAACACTTAATGTCAGCCTTCAGAAAATTAATCCAGATCACACCCTTGGAAACTCAGCATGATGCTTTTTGCAGTTTGCTTTTGTGGGGAACAGCTGCACAAGTCCAGGTCTTCATCAGCTTCATGTTTCCTCCTAACATCTGTGCCACTGGAAACATCAGACCAGATACCTTGAAGACTATTAGTAACAGAATGAGGTAGCTGTAACAAACAAAACAGCAGTAAATATGGTCAGCTGGTTCCAGTTCTCATCTTACCCCTGCCTAACTTGCATTTTGTTCCACCTCTCTCATGCCATGAAGTCAGCTTCCTTGCATGCACACTTTCTGTTTATAATTTGGAGTCAATGCAGAAGTTACTCAAAACTAGGAATTAAATTTTGCTGAATACACTAAGTCCTGTTTATTTCAAAATAAAATTCGACATGTCCTGACTTTCTCTTAAAAATGTTTATAAATCATTCCACAAGGTTTTTCTTTGGAAATCATGACAATTTGGCTGTGTACACATACCTCTCCCACTGTTTATAGCAAGGTTTGTGGCAACTTTCTGCTGCTTTCCTAAGAAAAGTAAAGCTCATATATTTCCCAAAAAATGCTGTCTACTGACTTCTAAAAACTAAGTAGCTGAAGAGCACTTTTGACATCATACTTTATCTTGCAGCTGGATACTAAAAAATGTTCCCAAATACTCAGCTTTAACATAGCAATTTAATACCAAAGGCAACAAGCTTAAAAATAACATTTTGAAGACAGAGAGGTTTTGAAGGGATCACGATGGAGCAAATCCAGAGAAGGGCAATGGACCTGGGGAAGGGTCTAAGGGAAGTCCTGGGAGCAGAAGCCCAGGGGATTTGGGTTGTTTAGCCTGGAGAAGAGGAGGCCCAGGGGACATCTTATCACTCTCTTCCTCTCCTGAAAGGAGACTGTAGAAAGGTGAGGGTCAGTCTCTTCTCTAAGGCAACCAGCAACTGGATGAGAAGAAATGGTCTGAAGCTGAGCCAGGGGAGGTTCAGGTTGGAAATCAAGACTTCTTTCATTGAAAAGATGATTGGGAAGTGGTGGAGTCACCATCCCTGGAAGTGTTTGAGGAACAACTGAATATGGCACTCCATGCTGTGGTTTAGTTGGGGGGTGGTTTTTGGTCAAAGGTTGTGCTTGACCCTGGAGGTCTTTTCCAGCCTTACCAATTCTATGAAGTCATAAAACAAACTAAGAGAAACACAATTGTGTGCCAGTGCTGCCACAGCAGCTTGAACTGAATCCTGCATAGTCTGATACTGTTTATATTAATTACAATTAACATATTAATTAAAAGCTCTCTGCCAAAGCAGAGCTCGTAGCAAGAGGCACTGATGTAGAAATGGACAGCCCAGCACTGTGTTCTGTAAGGGTAATTGCTTTCTTTTGCCAAGCTAAGAACCAAATTCAACCTTCAACACATTCTTACAAATAGCTTGGTCCCTTAACAGAAAGCAAATTAAATGAATTATTTACACTTGTTTATTGCATTGTTTTACCAAGTCTGTTAAAAATACAAACCTTCACCTCTACCCCACCTCACTTGGAGAAGCATTAGAGATGTAGAAGGATCTCCTTGTCTTTCTCAGCCATTTTAAAAAAACACACAGACCCCTGACTTGCACTCGGCATCATAGACAGTGTTAGTCTTTCATGCAGTAGGCACACAATTGCAAACTCTGAAAAGCATTCATTTCTCTGCCTGTACTGTTCTCAAACCCCAGCAGAACAGAAGGAAATCTGTCCATAGGATATGGGAGCATCACTGCTGTACTCATCCAATAATAATGGCACACAGCAGATGACAGAATGGCTTCTATTTTCAGGTTAATGGAATTCCAATAATGTATTTTAAATTCAACTTGTGTATACTCAATGCTTCTGTAAGCTAAACTAAACTAAGGCTCCTCAACTCATCCTTTTCAGAACAAAAATCATTGTTACAACATAGGATCTCCTGCCAGCACTCAAAAAGAAGCAATTTAAAGTATCTCTAATACCTACGCATGTTGCAAGTGAAGCAAAAGACCCATTGCTAATTTTAAACTCAAGTTAAAGTCAGTGATAGATCAAGTTGAGCAAGCTGCAAGCCATATTAAGGGAATTTTAAGTCTATAAGGGGAATTTTCAATTCAATTTTCAACTCCACAGCAAGCTTTACTAGAATGGGTTTAGCTGAAGTCACCATTTCAAAGTCATACATAAAAAGCCACTTTTATCAAATCAAATGTTGCACCTGCTTCTATGCACATATTTTAACAGGACTGTCAGTATAAGAAGATACTGAAAACATGCAAGTTTAAAACTGGAGACCTGTTAAATGTGTCATGAATCAGGCTGTGGCAAATCACAACAGTGCTTAACAGGCTTTTCCATGCAGGTACAGAACCTTAAATCAGCCTATTTTTACAGGTAATACTATAAAGCCTAGAATTCTTCAACACATTTTATAGTCCAGAACAGGAAATTAATTATTATGAGTTTCTGCAAAAAAGGACAGCATGTCTGAGTCCTTTTTTTTTTTTCTTGCACAGATGAAAAAAAATCCTTTTCTTTAACTCTAGCAAAATGATGAGCTTCCAACGTCACATAGATGCTTACAGAGGAAATGGTTACAGCCTGCTCAAAACAGCAGAGGGCTGAGCTGGAAGAGACCTCTGGAGATCATCTGGTTGAATGCCCCTATTTAACATCACCTACAACAGACTGTCCAGGGCCAGGTTCATATGGGGTTTGAGTAGCCTAAGAATTGAGATTTCACAGTCTGTTTGAGAAACCTCTGATCCTTCTTGACCACTTTCACAGGAGGAAGATTTCTTATCTATTGCCTTTTGCCCTTTCACTGCTGTAAGGCAGAGCAATTTAGTTCTGTCACCTTTAGTGCCTGTAAATGATGACATTTTCTTTTACTCAGAAGACATCCCGTAAAACCTAAGTTGAATTACCTAAATAAAAAACCAGTTACTCTTAAATTTGAAGTCAAGCCTGGTAAGGAAGCTTGTAGACTAAAAACCCACCTGAATTAAAGAGATGATTCAACCTCTGCAAGTCTCAGCTCCCACAATCTTTGCACAGGCGAGCAAGCAGCACTGCCAGCCTCTTTCAAGAGCTGCACAATTGACTCTGTTGGTACAAAGGTGAAGGGATGTACAATTGCTGGAAACAGGCACACACTGAGCAGCAGGTATGAAAACAGCCTGAAGCTCCAGAACTCTGATTTAACCTTGAAACAAACATGAGCTTAGTGAAGGCACAGGGGAAGGCAGTCTGCCTCACAGGCTATCCAGGCAACACAGAAATTGGGGTTTTTTTTCAAGTTTTCATGTACTATAAACTTGAACTTGAATAGTTTTTGCTTAGATGCACTAATAAAGCTACTAATAACCACTACTTAGACACACAAATACAACTACTACTAACCACTACATAGACACACTAATAACCACTACTCTGATCTGGAGACAGGATCAACTCGAGATGGCTGTGTTCAATTAGCAGCTTCCCTACTCTATTGCTAAATCCAAATCCTTCCCTCAAAATAGAGAGTAAAAACTTTTTTTTTAAACAAAAAGACTAAAATGTGCATATTCCAACAGTTTAAGCCTTATTTATATTCAGCAGGTACAATTATTTTACCATACCCCTAAAAAAACATTAAAACAAAAGATAAAGGGCTTAATACAGAGAAGTACAAGGTAAGAAGCACTGTTTTTCTAATTAAATGGCAAGACCAAAATACCCTCACCATCTTCTCACACACCAGATGTTACCTGCAGGTAAATTCACACAGAATCCTGCACCTTGAGTGTTCAAAACCAGACTCAATAAGCTCAAGAAAACATTGGCAAAGGGAAGGACATGATAGGATGAAAGGATTAGATATAAACTTCATTAAAGCACCTAATTATGTTAGTGTTTTCCTGCAGATGTTATGGCTGTGTAGGACAGGTAGCTACCTAAATAAGCTTAAGCTTGATGTTGTTAGCAACTTCTAACAAACTTCCTTCTCTCTGCTCTCAGTAGTTTCTGCTTCCCTCTAAGATAATTCGTAATCCCTACTGGAGAGAACATTTCTTTGTCTATTTTCAAAGAAAACATTACTCCCTTTATCATGCCCTTTAGTATTTTTCATATTAATTTCATATATTTAATATTTTCATATTAAATTCAAATATTTTCATATTTGGTACCTGCAATACCAAAACTAGATATTTATTTCAGCAAATCGAGGATTTTAACAGTACATTGCTTGAATACAGAGCAGATACAGCCTACAGGACCTACCTGCATTCAAAGTTCTGCCTTTTTCCCTGAATCTAACTTGGAAAGAATGGACATTTCCATAAATCTCAGAGCAGCAGCCAGCCAGCAAGGACTCAGGAAACAAGTTAATGAAAGCCAATTAGGTAACTAAAGACAGAAGGATAAATTGAACTCAGGTACTTGTGAAATTCATTACTGGAGATTCTGCCTTTGCCTCAGTACAGCTTGAAGATGAAAAGTCAAGCTATTTTTTAGGTAACAGGCTTATTTTCTTCTTCCCTACCCTGTCCCCCCACTTTAAATCAAGAAAGACCAGCTTTGATTTGTGAACAGCTGGGTGGAACCACTGAACTGAGATCATGTGCCCACTGGGATTTTAAGTGGCTTCCATTCAGTCCAGAGAGCCTTGTAACACAGTGCTCCTGCTGCTCACTCTTAGATGGTTCATATATGACTTTCTGGAGTTAACAGAGCCATCAAAAGTATTAGTGTGAAGGAAAAGTCAGGGCCAAAAAATTAAACTGGACAGAAACATGAGTTCCATTCCAAGAATGATTAAAGGAGAAGTTGCTGTCTGCTATTTGCTGAACATCCAAGTCTTGGACTTCATTGCCCCTGAAATGCAGGATATGAAATCCAGATTGAGTCTCATAGTTTGGACCCTCAGCCCAACACCAAAACAGTGTGTCAGAGAGCAAGGTGAAAATAATCACGTGCACTTGACTGAAATGCAATTCACCCTTAACATTTCTGCTAAAAACGTTCAGATATTATTTAAAAACAGATAGAAAACCACCTTCCTTAGGCCAGACTCTCATTTAAATAGTGGATCTTTAATTTTTTTTATTGATTCACGCCATTTATGCTGATAACCATTACAAGCACACACTATTAACGTGACAAGTTCTTTCAGACTAAGTCAGAATCTGAGCACTTCAGAGGATGTCTGCAATTCACTTATCAGTGTCCTGCACCCCAGAGTAGACAACTGAAGAATTACCACATTGCTGATAATCTTGCAAGCCTATTTTTCCTCCTGTTGCTCACTTTCACCAGGAAAATTCTATTCCACTTTTAGGTGCATAAAACTGTTTCAAACTGCTAATTTGCTAAAGCTTTAGCTGTAGAATTTACTTTAATAGCTTAATATCCAGGGCTCTGCTATTCTGGTCTAGCAGAAAGCTCCATTTCCTGACTCCCAGCCATTGCACAGAATGAACTACAGGGCATCTGAAGTAGTCCCTCATTTTGCCCCGAGGGCAACCCCAAGCTCTGTTCTCTGCTATGAGAAATATCGACTGGCATTACAGAAAACCTCAGGGATTTGGCTTCCCTTGCTGTTCTGTGCCAAGCTCTCACCCACAGGAACATCAGCTCAGCAGGCAGTTGGCGGGGCTGGCTGGCTTAGGTTTCTCCAACAAGTTCTCCTGGGTTGTTTCTTGAAGTTGAAAGGCTCCCTTCCCCTTTTGGCTGCAGGGACTGCTTTGCCTCCAAAAGCCCTTCTGTCATCTCCCAGGCCTCATCTACCCAAGCAGCAAGGGGAGCCCATGGAGAGGCAGTTTTCCCATCTCCAGTCCTGCTTCTGCCTGGAGCCACTCTGCTGCTTGGGGTTGTTATATTGTACACCCTAAATGCCTCCTCTTCTGCTGCCTGGAGTAGCTGGAAGACAAAAATACTGTGGTCCCCATTCTTCACATTCACTTTCAACCCCAAAACATTTGGTACAGCTTGCTGGCCAGACATAATCCCCAAGGCAGTTCCCAACCCTCCTCTTTTTTTCTGATCCTTGTTCTACTGTCTTAAATTTCCATGTTATTTCTCCCCAGAAATCTCCCCTTTGATCTACTTTTGATCCAGCAGGGAAAAGAATGGTGGGAAAACAAGATGCACTGAAAAGCTGCATTTATCACAGAAACATTCCATGAAAGTCCAGTAATTTAAAACATGGAGAGACATCTCAGCTAGAACTATCACGAGACAGTTTGGTGGCTCTAACACACACACTGCCTTTCTAGTGAACTTTTATAAATACAGCTACTCCACCCTCCCTTCTTTTTAGAGGAGAGATTCAAAGGGATTGCCAGCACATGCTCACTCCAACTTTATTCAGAGCAAAAGACATAAGTCTTTTGTTCAGGTTCAGAAGGCATTTATTGCTCCTCTATGATGACAAAAACTTAATAAAGTCAGGCTAAATGGAAAGGTTTTCTTGGTATTAGTAATAGACTGTTTTATACATCCATATGAATTTGTGCTCTTAAAAGCAATCATGGAATTTTCGTGGTAAGTGTATGTTAAGGAGATTAATCATTCCCAAAAAAACCAAAGTTTCATTACCAGCAAAAATTGAAATTAAACTTGTTTATGCTGCATTTTAGTGTACCACACTCCCTTCTGTTTTTGCATAAGGGAGGACTGTTTTTGCAGCCCTCCCTTATGTTATATAACCTTATTTTATTTTGTCATCAATTTGTCTTCTTTGTTTTTCACTTTACCTCTCGCAGCACCACATCATCAGCATAATTTCTGGTGAGAAGCTGCATTGCATTTTAATTGAAATAGAAAAAATTTTGTTTAAAACCAAGATATTTCTTTAACAATGGCATGATGTGAGCTATGATCTACAAAGTCTTCCCCAGCCTAGGTGATTCTGTGATACTCTGCAACTAGCCTTAAAGAAATCACAGCTTTTCCTTACCAGTCTTAAGAAACCCACACCTCTATTGTCCACATTACAGCTCTTTTGTGAATAAACTCAGTATTTCACTTCAAGGCTGTCCGTCCCAAGGTTTCTCCCATAATAAATTCAGTTTGTTTTTCAAAAGGAGCAGAGCAGCTGAAGGTCTCTTTTCACCATGTTCACAGAGCAAAACAAGACCTCGTTATTACAGCAGCACTCCTTGTGGCCCTAAAGATGATGTGCCAGCCTTTCCCTTATGATAACCTCCATTTCTCAGAGGTTAATAACTGATGTGTCACTCTGCAGCTACACACAACCATCCACAGAGTCTCCACCAGGGAGAAGGCCCACAGGATACAGCTCGGTCTTTTCCAGTTAAAATTAATTTCTTCAAGCAAACAAGTCTAGTAATATTACTACATTAAGATAACTTTCAAAACATCATGGAAAATAAAATTGTCTCTTAATAAACTCATAAAATGCTGTACTGAGTAAAGCCACGTTTTTAGCTATAGGTATGCTCCACATTATTTTCTGTCCTTTGGAGCAGGGTTTTTTAATCTGTTTTCTAACAATGAAGAGATAGGCTTCTGTCCTCACAAAAGTACCACACTTGAACTTTATGACACTCTTGCATTTCAGCTGTCCTCACAGTCCAAACCAGTTAAATATTGCAGTTAATATGTGAAGATTTCAATTTAAAAGATTTGTTGCAATTCTAAAAGTACTTCGAACTCCTAATCTAAAAATATTCGCTTGATTATAATGCTTTCCTACCAGTGCAAATATTAGAGCTGAAGGTCATAACCAGCTCCATTTATGTCCAGCACTCACAGAAGATTTACTACAGCTAGAGGTATTCTAGCTTCTCATGTGCTCTTAAAAATACATTTAAAGATATTATTTCAAATACTGTTTTCTAGAACTCAATCTTTCACTTCTTAATCTACATCCTTTGCTCTTCTGTGTGACCTTGCTTAAGCACAAAGGCCCTGGCCCTTACTTTCTGACAGGAGTACTGAATATATATTAACATGTAGCAAAAGAAAAGCCCAGCAAGAATTTAAAGCTGTGTTAAGTGAATATGCTGCTTTGTACAAAGCAAATGTCCAGTTCTGATGCCTTAGCACAAAGGTCCCTCAAATTCGACATGTATTCCAGAATGGAATATTCCAGAATGGTATATTAATTATTGAATTCCTGAATACTGAACAGGCTCAGTACCAGTGAAAAAGTAAACAATAAAAACACAAGTAGTTAGGAAGCAGAGATACTGAAAAGACATTTTTCAGGCCTCTGCTAGTCTTCTTCAATTTGTAAAGTGATGGAAGGAAAGAAAAGCTATAGATGAGAAAAACACTGAATATTCTCTTTCAGCAACAAGATGTGAGCCATGGCAAGAAAAGGATGAGCTCATCTCTAACAGCACCAGCTTTTTCCATCCAGCATATGCCACTTGGGTGCATCACATGTCAGATAAGATCTCAGCAGTGCAACACAGCAGAGGACACATCTGCACGTGCCTTTTTTACTCCTCACAAATGAGTCATCCGCTGCAAATCACAACCAAAAAACTGATTTTTTTCACCTTGAAGAGGCAAACTTGGTTACTTCCAAAGAACGAAAGTTTAAGTAGGATCTTCAGCTGATGGAATTGTTACAAGGTTAGTCAGCATACCCACAATTATCTGTGCTTCACTACCATGCAGTAGCATCTTAGGTATAAGGAAATTCTGGTTAATTAAAATGTCTCAAGTAACTGCTTATTCTATTGTAAAATTGAAATGGGACACAGCTTAGCAGACTGCTCATCAACACCAGAAATAACAGTGCCACAGAAATACTGACACAGAATAATATTGTTATTATCTCGTGCTCAACTACCTGTTTATCATAGGTATATATTATTTGATTATATCTTCCAAAAAGTTTAATACCAACATTGAGCATATAAAATACATGCTCCCTGTAAGCAAAGCAGCCACAGAGCTGTTCCCAAGGGGCCACACTGTCCTCATCCAGCTCTGGGCTGTGAAATTTTCTTCAGCTGCTCCATTGCCCTCATCCCTGTGTGCCCACCCCATGGTCCAGCCACAGCCCAGCCAAAGCATGATTTTGAACTTTGAGCTTTGAGGTTTCCATTTGGGATGTACTGGCTCTGAATATTAACTGCAAAACCCATTTCCTTCTAACAAGAAATTGCATGACTCCAAGTTTGGGATCTGCCACCGCACGTCACACTTCTTTAAATCTTCGATAACTTTCTCTTAATTGTGAGGTTAGAGAAATTCTGGAAAATTCAGTAAGAAGCAACAGATGAGAAAGAACTTGTTGTTTTATATTCTTTAGCAGAAAAAACAAATGCTTAAACTTATTTGAGTTTATTACTGGCACAGTACTAAGAGGCAAGAGGCATTTTTGCATCGTTTCCAAAACTCACACATCTTGGAGAACTTGGCAGGATTCCTTTAAAAACAAGCCTTGCTCTCCAGTCACCTTCCACAGAGATGGGGTTCACTGCACCCTCACACTTCACTTGAGGTGTAGAAGCAAGCTGAGACTGGAGAAAACCTGGCCACAGCAAGTTTACAGAGGAAGCAGATTAAAGAATATGATCTATAGACCATAAAGTGTAGGAAGCACCTTAAGATCATGCCTCGTCAGAGGCTTGTTCCAAAGCAAGTAAACTCCATCAAGATCAATAAGCCCTTGAAGTGGATTCCAGACAATTCATACAGGAAAAAAAAAATACAAGTCCTTTCAAAGAGAAGAATAGTGAACCAGGACAAAGAGGGTGAGGCTGCAGATAAGTGAGTGCAGCCAGAGGTAACATAAAAGGCTGCACTCAAGATACAGAAGCCTACTGAAGCATCTCAAAGTACCATTGCTCCATATATTGTAGAAATCATGCTTTTTATTCTTGCTCTCTTTTATTAATTCTTGAGTCAAAGCCAGGCACTCCCTGAGCAGATCTCTGATTTCAGAACTGCTACACTCAGATGAATAATAGATACCAACTCTGAAAGGAAATAATTTGAAACTTCAAATTTGCTTTAGCACCACAGCAAAGCCATTATTGTCCATTGTCTCCACAAGTGAATGTAGCCTGCTGAACAGAAAAATGTGTCTTCTCCTGTTTCCAGGAGAAAATTTCTCCCCAGGACAAAAAAGGATTAGTGGTAACCTTCACTTTGCACAGGCCAGACCCTTAACCTAAGTGCAGATCTGCATATTTCCACAGATGGCACTTTCAAGTGAGGATGGTGACAACAGCAGTTGTGGGACTGCAGAAAAAAATATTTTTCTTGCTCCTATTTATGTCCTGTTCTCCCCCACAGATGTGGAAGTGTTGTGGTTTTACCCAAGCTGGCAACTGAGTAGGACACAGCTGCTCACTCACTCCTCGAGCATTCCCAGAGGGGTTGGAGGCCTCCTCCTCCTAGCATGGGGTGGGAACCAGGGCAGAAAGGATTAGGAGGAGGCAGTCAGTGGCTCTCCCTATTTTCCAGGTAGCAGACCTAAGACAGGCCTGGCCCACAACTTTCTTCAGGTGATGTGGTTGGACAGCAGCAGAGCTGGCACTGTCACCAGAACACACAATCTTAGAGAAATGCTTTATATACATATATATATATATCGACCACCTGAGAAGCTTCCTTTCCTGACCATGCTGAAGGGAAAAACTTTAGGTTTGAAGCACTATTTCCATGTAAAATAATCTCCCCTAAGCTATCAGAGTGTGTCAATTTAAGTTACATCTCTGGAGCCCTGTCCCATGCACAATTATGCCAACAGCAAAACTGACACACACAGAGCATTGTTGTGAACATACACACAAGACACACTTCTTTTGCTACTCTTCCTGTTGGATATAATCACGTCTCATAGATGTCTTGTTCCAAACTGATTAAACTCCTTTGTGAACAATGAAGCCCTTGAAGTCTATTCCTGACAACATTTAGTGAGAAAATGACAAGCTCCTCCAAGCAGAAGGAATAACCGAGCAGGACAAAAGAAAGCTTACATAAGTGTTACAGTTGATCTTCCCAAAAGAACTTTCAAAAAATACTAAACCTTGCAACACAGAACGGAGCCAGTAACAAAAGTCAAAGCTGGTTTAACTGCAAGGTCATTTTCTACTTTGAAAGATTTTCCCTTATCGGGATCAGTCTCATAAGATAGAGCCTCTGAGGAAAAAACCCTGGGCAAATATCCTAAGGGGTCAACATTTTTGCCTGCCTGCATTCCCAAGACCTGTTAAGTAATGATTTATATTAGCAGAACAATACCAACTTGTCCTAGCAGGAACATGAACTCTGTGACTGTTCCCTTATAAAATATATGCTTTTCCTCATCTCTTCTCTTTGCAAACACCTTGAATTGCCAAAATCATCTGACTCACCTGCCCCCAGCAGTGAGCAGGCCATGAGCCTCTCTCATTAATAACACTTTCTCCTTTCCTTCCTGAAACACTTTCAGCCTTTCTCATGAATAACACCTTCTCCTTTCCCTTCTGACTGCAGTTCAGCTGAGGTACTAGCACAGGATCCATGGATCCTGCAGGACAAATCATGCACACCCTTGAGGACTGCCCGTTGTATGAATGCTTTAGCATTCATTTCATTTACCACTAAATGTGCACAAATGAGATCTTTCTGGTCCCTTACAACCCAAACCATTCTGTGAAAGAGTATGAAAATGCTGTGTGTTATTTGCTGTTCCTCAACTGCTTTGCAAAATGAGGCAATCATGTAGGAGCTTTCTAACTCTCCCCTTGCAGAGGTGAAAATTTATTAGCTCACCTGACCACTCCAGTGGAAGCAGATCTATCATTCTGATGGAAAAACCATGTATTCACACCTGCTTTTACAGACATTTAAACCTCAGAAATTACCTTGAGTTCTAGGAAAGGGAAGCACAAATATTTGTTTGGGTGCCTTGTTGGGGAAGGGAAGGGGAAAATATTGATCAGCATTTCCTAGAATCAGTAGTATGGACATTAAAGCCATGACAAGTTATAATCCATAGCTCACAGCTGAAGTTGCATCAGAATTGCAGATGATATTACAGACTGCTGCATCTTTTTGTTATACCAGAGCATCCCACAGAAAATCACCACTAGAAAGGCTGCTCAGAGCTTTCATTTAATGTGGGAAACCATAATTGTGCTTCAGGCATCTCAGTCAAGCAGAACAAAAAGTTTTTAAAAAGAATAATTTGAAGCACAGACTCTAGCCGTGACCCTGTTAGACATCAAATGTTTTTCATTTAATTTAACCAAGAACTAAGAACTTTCTCTGCTTACCACATTTTATTAACTTGACTGACTGCAGAGGAGGTATTTTAAGTCTCTACTGCTGGGTTATTTGTGAAAGCATTTGTGATTCAGCACATGAGCATTAAGGAGGTAAAATTTAGCTATTAGTGTATCAACAATATGTATTTATTCTGAACTTTCTGGGTTTTGTTGTTTTGGTATCTTTGATCTATTGTGAAAACATTTTTATAGAACATTTATTCCTTTTCAAAGGAAATTTACAACTTGTATTACAACCAATCTGGTTCTGTTCTAGAACCCTTTCCAGGAGCTGAAAACACCAACTAATGGGGCTAAGTTTCTGATTTAAGACCAAACTGTTATCCTCTCTCGTAAAAACCTCGATGGATATTGTCCTGTTTACCAATTCATAAAAAAATATATATCTTTAAGATTTAGAATACTGCCAGGAATATTCACATACAGTTTAGACACGAGATAAAGCCTATGGAAGGTGAGATGAGCCTGACACTTGCCTGTTGAACATCAGCTGATCTTGGACTACGTGTCCTTGCACTTGCCTTCTTCCCCGTGTGACTGGAAGCAGCTTCTACTGCAGCTTGGAGAGCTCTGGAGAATTTCCTGAGATAATCAGGAGGCTGAGAGGATTACTTGCCCAGCTTTTGAAGGGGCTAGCAGACCAGGGATGATTTGCATTTGGCCACTGGTAAAGGCATCACAGCACGATGTACCTGTAAATAAGGTGCCATTAATTTCCCTGCTTCATGTCACTGAGTTATTGAGGCACTAGATGCTGCTAAATCAATAATAATCAATACCAGCAAATGCAGGAACAGCACTTTTTCTTCACTCTTTCAGCTATGTAGCAGATGTTCAGCTAGAAGAACTCTGCTCCCTGCCTCCAGGGGCCCCAGCAGCAGCCAGGTTGGGACTTCACACCTCTAACTCTTGCATAACAAAAAATCACGATGAAGGAGACTGCATAATCCTTAGACTCCCCTCTACAGTTTAAGATGCAGTGCCTGGTTGTTTAAATGGTGCTCATTTTCACTTAATTTCATTTCTGGTAGTATCTATGGTTTGTTTCCCCATCTATCAGGGATCAAGACACGGCCTCACTGAAGCATGCAGCTCAATGTATTTATTCCTTTAGATATGGAAATATTACTTTAAAAAAAGGCCAAAAAAAAAAAAGCTTTTCTACCCTTAGGAATTGTAGCAGCAAATGAGAAATTGGATTCTTTGTGTCATTCTACCATACATTACCAAATAGTCAGGAAATCTCACCAATAGGAAGTGCTAGAACTATTTTTTCCCTGATGCTGTAATTACTCCTTTTACAGATATAATTAATCTTCTCCCTGCCTGCACTCAGTGTATTAGCCATCCCCAAACCCCTTGTTACACACCCTCAAAGCAGCACTGTTTACATTCACACTCAGTATTTATTACACAGGGTCTGAAGAGTTTGCATATCTGCATCCACCCCTCTTCCCCAGCTTTCCATTTCTCACTTATCTTTGAAACAGCTGGAAGTAATTGGTGGAAAACCCTGGTAATCCTATTCAGATAAGCCACAAGCAACACCACATTTCTATTATCCAACAGTGTACAAGTAAACCAGAACATGAACCAACCAGCCTATGCAGATATCAATTTTTGCAATGCAGCTTTTTAAACTTTACTTGGTTATTCCATCAGATGCAGGTGAATAGGTATATTTGGTGGCATAAGTCATTTATAAAAGGGTACAAAGAGCAGCCACACATCCAACTCCCCAGCAACACTTGTTTAGAAAAACACCCCAAGTGTTTCTTCTTTTAAATGCAGCCAAGTGGAAATTATCAGCTTACTTTTCTTCAAGGTTACACCCAAGTTTCATATATGGCATGATCCCCAGCTGTGCAAATGCTTAAGCTGCATCCATGTTAACAGACATGAAACATTTCAGTCTCTGAAACCATGACCATGAAATGCAGAATTTCAGTGGCTATATTTGAATATGCAAATTTGAAATATCAGTCTTGATGAGTAGGCAAAATACTTCATTTCCTCCAGCTTATGGATTCCTTGATTTCAAAGCTAAAACTCCAGATGCAGTCATGCCACCTGACCTCCCAAATTCCAGCAATACCCAGAGTTTCTTCAGAAGCACAGAATTACCCTTAGTGCTCACTGCCTGGTTTACTCTCTCATATTTAGTGTCAAGCAAAGAGCAAACCCAGGCTGGGTAGTGCAGAGCATCTGGTTCTGCTGTGACCCAGAGAAACTTCACTGACATTTAAAGTTAAGCAAGTGCAAAACCTCAGTCAAGCAATGCCATTTGCAGTGAAAAGCTTATGCCTTTTTTTTATTGGATACAATTATGCTCAGGAAAACAGAGTGGGTACAGTCATGCAAAGCAATAAAGGAAGTGCAGATTTCAGCCTCCTGTGCACTGCTGAAGCATTCACAAAGTAAAAAATCCACCTTCTTTCCAAGGTGGCTCTCTCTACAGTGACTTTCTACTTCCTCCTGTTTATTTGTGCTTGCATACAGGTTATGGGTTTGCCTTGGATACTTGTTTACAGCAAGAAAATAAATGTATAATGCAGACAGATATAAATATTCCCTCAGTTTTACTTCAAGAAAAGAAATTCTGTGAGAGAAACAGATTGCCAAGTAACAAATGGTGATTGTCAGGCCACAGCCAGGGTAGCATTACACAGACAACTGCAGCTAATTTTTTAGTCATCAAGCAGAGGGCAAATGCAGCACAAGGCTGTATTTCTCTCCTCCTAATTTCCATAAATATTCCCCTATACTTCAGCTTTCAGTATCTTTCATTGGCCCTCCCTTTTACTTGACATCATCAGTTTAACTACCTACCCTGTCGCTATTTCCTCCTTTTCTGACAAGTGCAACCATTCCTTCTATACCCATCTCTAATTTGCCTAAACAGCAGTTCATCACGTGGTTCCAACAGCAACCATCCACCACAACAGGGGGAAAAAACCCACAAACCAAACTAGGCAGCTCACATGACATGAAGAGGCAGCAAAAACAGCTTTGCTCCCTGATGGTAAAAGGTGTTTCTCAACCAGTAGAGTTTTCTCTCTAACAGATTACCTTTTAACAAGAGAAAAAAGAAATTTAAATGCATACTTCTGAGGTTCCATACACAATAACTTGATATTAATACAAAGAATAAAAAAATCCTCTGGCAGACCTACAAGACAAAGCACGCCAACCATGTTGTGCTACATTCAGGAGCTGTGCTGCAATGCCCAGGCTCACTGAAGCCTGTTGGCAAATTTGGTGTAAGTGACAAGGTAATTGAAAACTTACTGCTAAAAAAAAAACAAAATCAAGTTCAGCTCTAGCTCTGCAAAGAATTTTAGCAATTCATCTAGCTCTCCACAACCTAGCCAGTGCATGCTAACTACAGGAAAAAATGAAAAAACAGCATGGCCTTTGCTTTGGGCTGGTCAGAGTAGGCTCTGGTAATGTTTATAGCAGGGTCAGTACACACATTCAGCACTTACTGTTAGGCAAAGTGGGTGAATTAAGAGTTCCACCCAGTTCTGCTGGTCCTGGAGTTTCTTTAAAATGGGGGTATTTGACTGTGAAATAGAAAAAGGATATTTGAGGAGCAGGGCCAAATTTTCTCCCCTGACTTAATTTAGAAACCACAGTCATGGGTCTGGTGTGAGGCAGATGCTGTTCTGTTCCAGTACTGCAAACAAGTAGTAATGGGCACTAAATACTTTGGGAGCACTTAGGGTACAGAGCACTACTCCTGACTAATTGGCTTTCTACTTACATAATTCTTCAGACAGATCTGATGCCTTTTTATAAACTTCGTACTGATCTAAGAAAAGTCAAAAAGGAACTCAAAAATCCAACTTGGGTAACTAATATTACAAATCCAAGTGAACAAACCCACTCCCACTGCTCACTGACAAATACCAGCTTGCTTTGCAGCACCTGATCACACGTCAAGGAGCCACTTTCCAGCACACAAGTTGAATGCCCATATGTCCATTTCACAGCTGAGTTATCTGAGGCATCAAACAGGCTAAAAACACTTAAGATGCCAGAAGGAAGCAGGGTCAGGCTAGAACATGATTCAATATGAAAACAGTAGTCATTCTTCCAGCACAACATCAGTGCCCACTAACTTTGGACAGTTGGTCTGTCTGCAGTTTGAAGCACTGCTGTCCAGTTATTGACGTAATGCTTTCTCTAAAATGCTTTCTAGTGAGGGCTAGCATCTCCTGGCTTTTGTTTCAAACATCTGCCGTCATAAAACCTTCCAAGACATCAGCCCAGACCATCCTCATGTTGCTGTTGTTTTACTTAACACTAGGTAGGTTTTCTGGATTCTTTACACAGAGATTCTGGTCTAATATCAGTTTTCCAGGTCTTGCATTTAATGGATTCCATCAAATCTGCTAGATTTGATGTCCAGATCTGGAATGTTAACAGGTGATTTTTACATTCAGCATTTCTCAGCTCTGCTCTTTACTAATCCAAACTAACCACTTCCATTGCCATTTTCAAGGCTGACATGTCACTGGAACATTGAAATCCTACTGACAGCATCTCTCAGTGTGCTGTCAGAATCCATGACCAGCATACAGGAGAATGTCAAATGCAATTGTTCATCACTGACCACAAGCACTCAATCCACTGATAAAGAAAAGCTTGTCCAATTCAAAACCCACCCCGCTCTGCAGAGACTTCTGGCATTTGATTTGAACACAAAATTCAAGCATGATAGGAAAACCAGAGGGTAAAATCTCTGGAGTTTGGCTGGAGTATCATATATCTAGGGAGATTAGCCATCAGTGTTGCTACCAGTAACGTGAGACTCCAGTGAGCATCTCCCACGGTGTGCTGCACACGTTTCACTGCAACACCAGTGCCTGTGGCTTATCTTTCCTGATTCAGCTCTACACAAGAAAAAGCAGCCAATTAGCTAAAAGCCCTGCATAGACAAGTTCAATTACATCTATTTCTCCAGAACCCTATGGGGATAAACTACATGCAGAACCAACAGGGGTGATAATTAACAAGCAAAATATAAAGAAAACTTATATAGAGAAATGAAGTTACAGTAATCCATGAAAGAGTTAAGCTTGGAGGCAAAAGATGAAAGAAAGCCTAGCAAAAAAAAAAAAACTTTGGTAGCTTGTTGAAAATGAATTACTCAGTCTAATGTTTGCCCTTTAAGTCATTCCAGACTTACTACAATATATCTGCTAGTGTTTTGGCCTCTAGATAACCTGCCTAGTAAATCAAAGCAAAACAGCGCATAATTAAAACCTAGTCTGGTTCAGATTATAGAATATACAATTTATTTTTACAAGTAAGAAGACAAATCCCATAATTCACGTGACATTTCACCACTCTCTTGAAATATAGTCTTTCCACTGGTGAAAATAAACTGCCTAGCAGCTGTGTTATATATTTTACCTAAATGTATATTTAGATCCATGATGTGTACAGTCTAACAGATTTGTAGCAGTTTTAAGGGGCAGAGACAGTCCCTACTCAGCTTTCACACAGGCAAGTTGGTAATAAATGGCATTTGGGTAAATAAATGAAGAAGAGTAGAGACCAGCAGTACACATCATTAGTACCATTTCTTTGAGAGAGAGCTTTTACCTTATCTGGATCCCTCCATTCCAACCTGTGTCTGCAGGCCCCCCATGCTCAGAACCAGTGAGGTTCTAACAGCACAAATGTCACTGTCAGCATCCCAGTGATGAGCCCAACACCACTGACCTTTGTGAACACAGCTGTTTGTACTGGGGGGGAGATCCAGGCAAAATCACTGATGTGTGTCTCGGGAATGCACCCTGCCAACACAAATGCTACCCTGAGACTGACAGAATTTCAGAACCATCCCTCATATCTGACTCGTTTCCGACTCTCCTCAGTTCATTTCCCTGCCCCAGCCATCCCATTCATACAGCAGGGATGCTGAAAGCACACTGAATCATTCTGTACACCCTTAGCTGGCCTGCCAATCCCATACCTTTTCCAATAGCTACATAATTAAGCCTGTACACTTGATGGAAGATGCAAGAGAAAAGGGAACAGTCTCTGCACATTCTTGTCCCTTTCTTTGTGGCTCCCACTACATCATCGACAGAACAACTGCATCCTACTTTCCTCAGCCATAAGCAACGCTGACTGTGGCACATTTTGAAGAAGTAACACAACAGTTTCTCCAGCCACAAGCTTTGAGAGAGTTTCTGCAAGGAAAACAAAACCTTAATCCCAAGATAAGCAACCACCATCTTCTTTATGACAGCCCTCAGCACCGTTTATTACTTGCTACTCCATGACTGCAGGAAAGTCTGAATTACAGTAGATAGAGAAGATAATTTCCCACTGTTAATGTGTGACAATATTTGTATTAATGCTGTGCCACCATCCCTAGGCAACTCAGCTCACAGCCAGGCATCAGAGCCTGTCATATATCTTCCACCTTGCCTTTGACAAGGGGCTGCTGGGAAGGTTTCAGCTGAAAACAAGCACTTGCTTCAGGCTAACTTGTGTAGATTTTCTGTATTGCTACCACAAAGATCTCCTTGCAAACCAGGACTTTCCAAGAATTCTGACACTGTCAGTGGTGCTGACAAATGATATCACCTAAAATGGAAGGGGAGGAAGGGTATTTTAATAACATGGAATGGCCAATGGTCCTTAGCAAAACTTACTTGCATTAAATCACAGTCTCAGGAATTGCTGAGTACCAGTGGCTCTGCTTTCTGAGTAAAGTATTTACTGCAGGGAGGAGCCAAGGACAACACCAGAAAATCATACCCAGAAACATATACAAGAAATAAAAAAAATTTTTGGTCCCATTAGCCCTGTCTTGACCTGTATAAATTATCTTATTTTGCCCTTTTGTACTGTCATATGTTAGTTACACTGGATCTGTTCCCATCAACACCACATTTTCCATTCATTGAGCAATGTGTGGCTTATTTCAATCTTCAAACAAGTGGTTATCCCACTGGCATGGCCTGAAGCCCTGTCAGAGGAAGGGTTAACCCTTGGGGTCATGTGGCTGTCATGGTATGAGGGACAGAGCTACAAATATCGTTTCTCCTGTCCAATGAACGCCATCTAAAGGTGGTGTAAGCACACAACAACCCAGGCAAGCAGGATAACCAACACTCTCCTGGGCATAAAATGTCCCACCTTAAAATGTGAACCACTCTTCTGTGGTGTCTCTCAACTTCAGGAGAGTGGATGATTAATTATCCACACAGTGCAATGGCTAATGCTGTACAAGAAGCATCTTTGCTCCCCAACCACCCTCCTGCAGGCCACACTAAGGTGGTTTGGGACAACTCACATTTGGCTGTTCTCTCTGCTTCTCAGAAGCCCTGATTCAGGTGGGCTCTTATTAGCTTGTTTGTAAATTAAAGGTACAGGTCCTGTCCTCCCTTATCTGAACTGACATCGAGGGACTATTGGATCAGGTTGCATTTTCCCCTTGAGAAATACCATGGGACTCATTTGCCTGGCAAAGGCTTTGTGTGGCCTCCCATCACAGCCTCAGGCTACTGCTCCCAAGAATTGCCTCCAAACCTAGAGAGCCTGAAAAATTCAACCCTCCAAGGGATCCTAAGCTTTTACATAATCTTGACTGTGTTTTGCAATCTCTCCTGTCTAAGCAGATCTTAGTAATGCACTGCTACTTTCCCTTTCCTAGAGGGAAGTCAGTGGAAGAGCAAAGACTAATCTCCACCCCCAGGTGTTGGAACAAAAGCACTCAGGTTGAGCCTTCTCTCAAGCCTTCCTCTAAGGCATTTTAAACCCAGAGGGTAACACCATGGACATAACTCAATAGTTTGCCCTCCAGTGGTGGGGAAATCCCTGCAGGGCATTTCTCATCTAACAAAGCTAAGTCCCTGGCTAACATGGTGACATGTTTCTCAACTTCAGGAGACTGGATGATTAGTTATGCACACAGAGCAACAGGCAATGCTCTGTGAGAAGCATCCTTGCTCCCTGACCACCTTGGAGGCCACACTAAGCTCTTTTGGGACACCTCATGTTTGGCTTTCACCTTTGGTACTTGGCAACCCTAATTCAGGTGAGTTAGCTTTTTTTTTCTTTGACACAAACCACCACCAAGACCTCTCTAATAGAGGAGAAATCAGGTTTTCAAGAAAACTCCTTCATTACCATGTTCAAGAAAGGATCTTGTAGTCTCAGTTCAACAGCCCCTAGGTTTTTACTGGCAGTCCCTAATGCACTGGACAGGAGGCTCATGTGTTCAGTGAAATGATGCTGCTTCTGTATTAATACTGCAAATATACTATGACACCACTTTCAATCACTGGGTGTCCTCAGGAGCTTAAAATGGTTCAGGCACAGATTAGGAGCAGCAAAGGAGACCAGCTGCAGAGCATGTCAAGAACGATCCATGTGACAAAGCAGCAAGTGTCTGAGAATGTTCTATGCAGTGTTCTGTGGCTAGTGCTCAGGTTTCATGGCAGCAAAATGGTTGTTCAGCATTGTAGAACACAAAAAACAAGTTCAAGAGGAGGGATGTCCAGGAGAAGATATTCCCCCTGCTTCCTTTGTCTTTCCCCAGATTTATGTGCTAAGCATGATGCCATATGGTCTGGAATATGCCCTGGGTCAGCTGGGGTCTGTTTTCCTGGCTGTGTCCCCTCCCAAATCCCCGTGGACACCCAGCATTCTCGCTGGCAGGGCAGTACAAGAAGCAGAAAAGGCCTTGATGTTGTACAAGCCCTGCTCAGCAGTAACTAAAACATCCCTGTGTTATCGACGGTGTGTTCAGCACAAATCCAAAACACCGCCCCACACCTGCTACTGTGGAGAAAATTAACTCTACCCTGGCCAAAACCAGCACACATGGAGAAGAAAGCAGCTTGTACATTTCAAAGAAACTAAAGCCCCTAATTAGCCATGCACAAAAACTAATTATGACATAGGACAGGTAAGAGATATGAAAGGAAAGCTTAATTGAGGTGAGCCAAAAGCCTATGACAGGTTAGGTACAAAAGCCCAGAATTAATAAACCAGCCTGTTTTATCCAGCCTGTCCTCACCACGTAGCTTGGATATGTCTATGGCACAAAGCCCTTTGCAGCACAAGCACCGTGGGAAAAGATCAGTCTCAAACAGAAACCTGCATTTTGCCACCTGTCACAAGGCAAGGCCCAAAGGAAGTCCCCTGCAGCCAGGATTAGCACAGCTCCCTCTCTCTTCCACTCACAGGTCCCACAGGAGCCCCTGCCTGGTGGAGTGAGTAAAGTGCCAGAGCAGCCTGCTGGGTCCTTGCAGTGGAAACTTCCACTGTGGGACTCAGCTGCTCATTAAGGGAAACCACCCAGTCATTTCACCCTCACAGGTGTGGAGATGCAGTGGCTCTCTCCAGATCACCAGGCATTTCCAGGAAACAAAAAACCAGCTAAGTGGAAAGCATGAATAAAACATACCCCATGCAAGGCAATAAAGAAAAGCCCTTATCAAAGCTGAAACAATAACTGATTCTTCAAGACATGCCCCTAAAACAACTGAACAGTTTAAAGCATAACTTTTAACGGGGTATGGCTCAGAATATTTTAGGTACTAACGCTGGTGCCACTTTACAGTGACCATTTGTACTACCAAGTACCCTGACAGGATATTTTTACTTGGGTTTCCTAACTCCCTCCTGCTGCACATGCTTTAGCCTTTGATCCAATTTCATTCAGAGATTTCTCACTTGCTCAGAATCAGTCCCATCAGTCTCAGTCTGCGTATTTTTGTGGAAGTCTGTCAAAATGTGCCCCTTTTTCATGCAACATCAGCTTTCAGAAGTACAGTTCTGCTAACTCAAGCCGGGGTCTCCCTCTCAGGGACTCCCCACTAGAAACAATTACTGTTAATCTTGCACATCTGTAGCACTTTGGGACATAGTTACAGCTGTTACAGTGGAAAATGGGGCACACGGGGCTGCCAGGGTTGTAACTCACCCATCCAGGGCCATATCCCAGCCACACGAAGGACACGGGACAGGTTTAGACCTGCACCTAGCACACAAAACAGCTGGTGAACACCCAAAACGAACAACCTAGCTACGTTTGCTGCAAGACAGAATCAGCATTTCATTTCTCAAGCTCCTAAAATGTGAGGCAACAGATTCCCTTCCCAGGTACTGCATCTAACTTGCAGAAATCCTGAGCTCTCAGGAAAATCAATCCAGCTAAGTACAAAGGGCTTCCTACCAAGATGGAATATATTTCGTTTTGTGAGAACGCAGCGATTTGTTCTAGGCCCAGCAGCTTAAGAATTGATTGCCAGGTAGGGGTGAGAAAGAAAAGCCAACCCTTTGCACAGGTTCTCTCCTATTTTAGTACAAGCTAATACCACAATCAATGCTGATGGCAGCCACAAGCAATTGCAGAATGTCAACCGTGGAAGAAAATGCCTGACTGCTCTACAAGTGTGAGAAACAACAAGCTTGGAGGAGCACATGGAACATCTTTAAACATCTTCTCTCTTAACTACCAGAATTATTTTAGACCCTCAGGAGCAGGTAGCAGCTGGCTGGTACCTGTCTCCTAGTCAGACACTTGAGCAAAAGTAAGCCATCAGTAATGAGCACATTGCTTTGCTCCCAGCTCCCACAAGATGCACAAACACACCTAAACAGCCCCAATGCCTGCTGTCAGCACAGGTGGGTTTGCAAGAAACCCTTTGATACAAGAGACTTTTCTGCCATACCTCCTCTTCCTACCAGCTGCAGCATCCAGCAGGATTCCTTTGCACAGGCTGGTGCATGCAACAGCTTGGCAATGAGATTAATGGTCACAAGGGAACAAAACTGAGATCAGGGTAAAACCAGATCCGTCCTTGGGCAGAGAGAAGAGGAACAAGTGGCTCTGAAATTGAATGCCTGCACAACAGGACATGTAATTGAATTGCCAGTTATCATTTTTCAATTAAAAATTATGTAAGAGTCCAGTGTGGGATGAAGTATTACAACTGATAATCCAGTCTGTGTCCTTTACAGGTCTTTTCCCATCTGTCTCCCAAAGGCTGTCCACATTCATGCCAGGAGGCAGCGTGCTGATGGGATTTCATGGCCAGCATCAGTCTGTAAATCACATTCAGAACGAGCCAGATGCCACAGGCTCTAGCTGACAGCAGAAGGCATTTCTGAACAACCCCACCACTCCACTAACAACAGCCCACACATCTGCGAGGTAGGGCAGACTGATTTGAAAATAGCCCACCTGCCCTTGGATTCTGGCCAGCTGGGTCACTCACCAGCACTAAGGTCAATGTCACTAGAAGGCAAGGCACAACTGTTACTGGCTTTTCACCCATGCTTCATAACTCCCTGGAAAAACATTTTCCTGACTTGACTAAGACAAGCAACAACAGCAACAGAGCGCTTCACACGTGGCAATATATCCTCTAGCAGCTCACTTTCTGATCGAGGAATTTAAATATGTATTTTCACTAGTTAAAGTCAAGCCGTCAGATAAAATGTGATTACCTTATTGGAAAATAGAATGTAACCTTCCACTCAGACCCAGACCTTAGTGTAGTTATTATTTGATGCATTTGATTGCTTTGTTGTCTGGCCATAAATTTCTGATGCAGTTCTGCCTCAGACACAAGCATCACAGAATAAAAACAATTACAGGGTGCAGTATGGCTGCTGTGCAGAAATGGGTACAGGACAAGTCTTCTCACCTTCAAATCACTTCTCAGAGTGAAAAAGCTTAAGGCTAGAACAGACCATTGGGTCATGGTGTCTGACCTCCTCTAGGTCAGACCCTTAAACTGCACTGCTGCCTTTGGACTAAACTCAGGCAGTATTAACTGACTGAGCCACGTCCCAGCCAGGCAGCCATTCTGGATTTCGAGACAGCAAAACAGTGGAAACCTACCCTTGCCTTTTTGCCTAGTTAGTTCCAGAGCTTAATTCTTGCTCTGAGGAGCTGCTGCTTTGTTTTCTTGTTACAGCAGCATGTTTGCAATTTTTACCCATTTGTTACTGCATCTCTCACCCTAGTTCAGAAAGTGTGCTTTGCAGGGAAGAAAATGGATGGTTAGCCACTCCAGGGACTTCTGAGAGAACTCAACAGCCTAAATTCTTCAGGTCCTCCCCAAAAACCATTTACCTTTTTAAAAATCAGTCTGACCTCACTTTACTGTATTGTCCATATGCTTTAGCACAGCTTTAAAAACATGTATGAATATTTCAGGCTTATTTCTCTTAATGGCTTAAAATCCAGTACCAATATGCAACAGAAAAAGCAATGAAGTACTGACACACCTGTGTCTAATTTGCATACAGCCATTTCAAGCTCTACTTTGCATTAATGACTCCCCTCCACCCAGACTGTCTTGCCTTACTAGTCTGTCTTCACTGTAATACAGCAGCCACAAACATCATTCTATTAGTTATTTTCTTGCAGACTGCAAACAGAAATGCTGAGTTCAAGCTGTCTCTAACAAAAATCCCCAGCTGATAAGGATTCCTTAATCACTAACTAGAATGACATCAGTTTGTTAACTCTTATCCTATCAGCTCTAAACAGCTAATTCTTGCAAATCACAAGCACCTGTGAAATTGGGTACCTCTTGTCCCCTGCACAATTATTTTTTCAACCCTACTTAGCTTGTTTGCCAGCACCTGTTTCCCTTTAAGCCATATTGACTTGCACTAATACATTCCCATCCCATAATTTGTTATTAAGTGAATCTCATTTCAGTTTTTACATCTTTTCCCTGGGACTACTGACAGAATAGCTGGCCCACGGATGAGCCCTAAACCAATGTGAGCTCCTAGTCAAGTGATCAACTCCCATCTGTTTATCTCTTCACATCTGCCACAAAGAGGAGAAACAGCACCCACAACACAAAGGCAAATTCGAGCTAAAACCACACATTGAAAAGTCAATGTAAATCTAGAGTATGTATTAAAGGTTTGGGGTGTTGTTTTTTTTCACTGTGAAAGTTGCAGCAACTTCTGCAAGCAAAACCAAAAAATCCTTCTGATCCTGTCTTGGGTATTTAGTTACCCCTACAGTACAAATACACCTTCTTAGGTCATGCATACTGTATTAGCCCCACTGGCTGGGTGTGCATCCTGAACTCCCCAAGAGCCCCAGGGAATTCATAATCTTGCCCTCTCTGCTAATCCTCCCCTGGCTGGTAATCTTTATTCTGCATGGAAAGAAAAAGCATTTGATCAGAGAAAATGCCTTCAGGTGAGAGGAACAGGTATTGAGTTCCATTAGCAAAACCCCACAGATCAAAGCTATTGACAAGCTGCTGGTAAAGGAGGCTTACAAAGGCAGATCTGGATTTCCAGCCCTTCAAAAAGATGACAACAATGGAAATAGCACAGGCTGGGAGCACATTCGAGTAACAAGACATCTTACAAAGACTGTGAAAATTTGAAAGACTCTTCAACTATCCCTCTCTGGTTTTACCCATTACTGAAAAGTAGAAATACATGATGACAATTATGTTTTCAGCTAATAAACATGCTAATCCAAAGGACAAAAGCCTAGTTATATTGCTGTCTATAACACCACAAGCTATGAGGAGTCACAATGAAATGCCACATCCAACACAGATGTACAAGGCAAGGCAGTAGAAACTATAGAAGTGACTATTCCCCATTCTTCAGAGCAGAATGTTATAGCTAATCACTGACTTTAACCACGTGAAATAATTAAACATACAGCACATACCTTACCATTTCCCTGTAGTTTTGTAGTCAGTGCAGTACCTTGGGGCTCTTCATATCTAGCAGAAACCAGCTAGAGAGACCATGCTGGAGAAAGCAGTTTCCTTCCTTCCTGGTTCTTAAAAACCCTGCTAAACAATCAGTGCCAATTGCTTCATGAGGCTTTAATGGTGATCAGGTGTGCAACCACAGTGCAGGTTTTGTAAGCAAAGTCACAGCAGCTGGGAAGTGTTTTGTACCCAGAAATAAAGCATCATACAGGCAATAATGGAAGCATTATATACCCTGAAATATAGAAGTTACAACGATGATTGCAGCATTTGAAAGCCAACAAAAACATAATCGTGCTCACCCAAAGTGGTGAGGTAACTGATAACACATGTTTTCCCCAATCCTTGCTGCAAACAATCCACACGTGCTATGCTGTGAAAATAGACCAATTGCTTGATTTAGAGCACGGTAACTGATCCAGTTCCAACCCCAGCTGCCCCTAGACCTGGTTGCTGAAAGCCCTTTCTAAGCTGACTTTGAACACTTCTAGGGACAGGACATCCATAACATCTCTGGGCAACTTGTGCCAGTGTCTCACCACCCTCACAGTAAGGAATTTCTTCCTAAGATCTAATCTAAGCCTGCTCTCTTTCAATATAAAGCCATTACCTTGGGGTAACCAGGGACACAGTACACAGGTGGGGACTGGACACAGTATTCCAGGTGGGGTCTTACCAGAGCAGAGCAGAGGGGCAGAATCCCTTCCCTCTCCCTGCTTTGGATGCAGCCCAGGGCACCTTTGGCTTTCTGGGCTGTGAGCACAGGTTGCCAGGTCATGTTGAGCTGCTTATCCATGAACATCCCCATGTCCTTCTCCCCAGGGCTGCTCTCAGTGCATTCCCTGCCCAGTCTGTATTTGTGCTTGGGATTGCCTCAGCTCACATGCAGGATTCTTGTACTTGGCCTTGCTGAAGTTGAGGTTCCTGGTTCACACAGCCCCACCTCTGAAGGCTGTCAAGGTGCCTCTGGGTGGCATCCCTTCCCTCAACAGTCATGATTTCAAGTTTACACTGTTGTAACAAAATGAATGCTGTGCACTCACTATGAACCTAGGCTGACCCCCTATTTTTCAGTCTAATGTTCTTAGTCTGGTAAACTTTTTTACTTTGCTTTTGGATTATCTTTTGCAATGAATAACAAAGTTAGAATAGTGACTTGGTGAATAAAAACAAAATAATTAAAAGAATAAAAACATCATTTATAGAGAAGTAATTTATCATGTGTAAAGCAAAGTCCCTAAGCCTTAAACAAAGAAAAGGAAATGGATTTGCATGGGTGTTGTCCCCCAATAGATTACTTACATTGTTTTCAGGTTTCTTCATAGAAATCCTTTTTTTCTAGATAAATGTACTCATTATACTAAGATTTTATATTTTTTGATTGTTAAGCTACCAAGACCTCATTAATTCCAAATTCAGTGCAACATTATACTTAAAAACATATCATATATTGTTTTGAATCGTCCTGCGAGGCCCTGTGGTAATTTTTACTCCCTTACTCTGAGCAAAATTTGCTTTTTGTAATTTTTAGCTTGGGTGAAGTGAAAACCTTCTGGTAGCAGGGGACTGTTAAGTTGAAGTCAAGAAGTACAATCCAAGCCCTGCATGTGGGAAACGAGCTTTGTAAGCAAAGTCTGCTTTGAGTGCAGCTAAAGGCTCACCAACCTGCAGAGCCCAGAGGGCAGCTAATTCATTCTTCTGTGCTCGCTGCGGATGAGCGGAGTTTAATCACAGAACAGAGCCGGGAATGTGCTGCTCTGCCACAAGCGCTGGGGCCCGCACGCAGGTTCTGCGCGCTTAGCTCTCCATCTAGCGGGGAGCTGCTGGCTTTGGCTCCGGGCTGAAGCAGCAGGATCCCCGGGCCAGCAGCGGGCGATGGGCTCGGCGGGGTTGGCACCGCTCCGGCCACACGTTTGTGAGGGAAACTTCCCTGCCCGGCCGCCCAGGAGCCCCTCTGGCAGCCACACCGCCACCACCCTCGGCTGTCCCTGCTGGGACCGCGGCCCCTGACAGCCCCAGTGACCCGCTGGGCGCCCCGCCTGGCTCCCCTCACAGCCAGGCAGCTTTCCCCTTGTCCTAGGGTGACTTTATGATGTTTGTATCCCCAACCGTCTGTTCTGTGTGTGCTGTATATTAAAGTCCTGTACCTTTAAAATGGTTCTGGGAGCGAAGCGGGAGAAAGAAGCCGCGCAATTTGTTTTGAGGAAACTGCGTGACTCCCACACGGCCTGGCTGCGGCGTTCGTCTGAGGCACGGACAGCGCTGGGACAGAGATCTCCTGTGCTCTTAGTCAGTTTTAGCTGGCTGAGGCAGAAGCAGAGAAGTTCCCTGGACTGGTTTTTTTCCTTTTCCTTGGCACTGTTTAAATCCGCTCTGGACTGAAAACCCAGAGGAGCAGCGAGGGCTGGCACCTGTGGCCGCCGGGCCTGGCCCTCCTGAGGGAGTGGGGCTGGTGAGAGACTGAGGGAGCTGAGCTGCACCCACAGCAAGGACTGGCTCAGTTTGCCATCTCTCTTCGGAGCGGGAGAGGTTTTATTGTTTCATATTATTAATTCTTTGTGCTTGTGGGCATCTTGTTTGTTAAATAAATAGTTTTTTCCAGTTTTCTCCGAGAAAGTTCTTTTCCCGGACTGGCTGAGGGGAGGGGCCATTTGGGTGTGCTTTCCAGAGGAACCCCTTCGGAGGTTTCCTCCCGAATTTGCCCTAAACCAGGACACTCCTGCTGGCTGCACCCTGGGTTTCCCACAGCAGAGATCTGGATCTCTGGATCCCTAAAGTAATTTAATGGTGGCACAGAAACACCATTACAGCTCAAGCT
Source organism: Phylloscopus whistleri (assembly GCA_017589585.1). Lineage (NCBI taxonomy): Eukaryota > Metazoa > Chordata > Aves > Passeriformes > Phylloscopidae > Phylloscopus > Phylloscopus whistleri. The sequence continues at coordinate 479,203 of JADMLD010000108.1, read as the reverse complement.
GTGCTTCCAACAAGCAAACTCGCACAATGGACTCTCCAGACATTTATACTTTCACAGTCTGTGTGCTCTTAGTCTGGGCTCTTCTTGCTGTTCATCAGCTCCTGCTGAGTCTCAGGGTGAGCAGTCACTCCTTGGTATGGTCACAGCCCCTTGCTGGAGGCTCCTGACATTCCCCACACCCAGGGCACAGCCTGTAGCCTCCAGCACTATGCATATTCCTCATCATCCCTCTGTTTTAATTGAGCTTACCTGCTGATTTACTTTAAGGAAAAAGAAATAAAAAGAAAACACTCAAGGTATTGAACCACTGCCCTTACAAGTAATAAATGTAAGAGAATTAAGGGCAACAAGATTGCCATGGAGTGGTAATGATTGTCAATATAAAATCATTAAGGATTCTTGAAAGTCATCAACTGGTAGCATCTAATGTGAGAATGGTGGATCCAGTTTGCCTTACCTAAAACTGTTAAGTAAGACAGTGTATAGCCCCTACCATTTACGTTCTTATTTGGATTTTTGTGAGAAAATGTTCATTAACACTTCCATGTCCATGTTGTGTATCACGTACCTGTGTCTCCAGTGGGCTGGGCTGATAGCACTGAGCATACTTTCTCCACTCTTCAAACTCTTTGCATATGTATAACATATTGGACCAGGTGTTCCCAGCCATTCCCTTTAGCAGTTTCTGTAATGCCTCTCGTGGGCTGGGCAATGCATTAGAGCAATTTCTGCAGGTAACCGTACTTCCTCTAATAAATTAGATCTTCCCTGCTGATGTGAAAATGTCACTCTCTTCCCATAGCACTCCTGTTGCGTGACATACCCCGAATGCCACATGTGTAAAGGCCACAAGTTCTGTCTTTTGTGTGCCCATCCTTGCTGGAAGTGGCTCTGCTTCCCTCACGCTTCCCTGGCTCACCACAGCATTCCCAGGCTAGATCTGGGTTGTGTCAGGGGCCATCAGATAAATCAGTCTGTGGCTTGAAATATGCATCACCAAAGATCATCTTGGTTTTGAGGCTTGAGTTGGCCACTTCAGGTTTGTCCCTTCAGAAATGATTCAGTAGAACTGGTTACTGCTTTCCAGAAGCCAGTCCTGGCCCACAGGGCGAAAAGGTCCACAAAACAGCTGTCAACACACACCGGTATAGCTTTTTAAGACTGGATTCTCCTTTAAGTACCAGACTGAAGCAGCAAATAACCTAACTGGGATTGTATTTGAGTGGCATACAGGGCACGCCTCCATCTGCAAAGGGCATGCCCCAGAAGAGCTACCTGCAGAAGTCAGAGCACATGCAAAAAGGAAAACGACAGGCTCCAAACTAATAGTGACTATGTGTCATGGGTTTAACGAAGTTTGGTTCCAGTCAGGACCTTTGAATTTCTTTGGAAAGGACAGGCCTATCAGGAGCCAGTTCTTGGCATGTGGTTTAACCACTGAGAGAACAGAATGCGACTTTTGGTAATACCCACATGAAGCTGAAAATGGCGGGGAGCCTCCCTCTTTTCTTCGGGTGAGGAGACAGGTAATAATCCTGAGATTCAGGCTTGAGAGATCCGTGAGAGTCGGGCCGGGCTGAGGGGCCGGGCCCCGCTGCCCCTCAGCAGCCGAGCCGGGCCGGGCCCCGCTGCCCCTCAGCAGCCGGGCCGGGCCCGGGCCTGACAGCAGCAGCAGCCAGGGAGGGGAGGAAAAGCCCCAGCAGCTGCCCCCCCTCCTTCCTCAGGCCTCAGGGAACAGCTCTGAGCGGCCCAGGCCACGAGATGGAGGGGCCAGCTGCCTCTCCACAGGCATGGCCCTGAGATGTTTGCTGCTCCCGCCACAGGGAGCAGTGAGCACGTAGGCCTGGGCAAGCTTTAACTCCTTCGTGTCAGTAAAGTGAGCCCTCAGAACCCCGACCCTTCCCGGAGTGAGGACAAAGTGATTGAACCATAAAGAGACACAGCATGAAACTGAAGTCAATAAAGAGAGAGTGAAAAGACTATTTGGGGCAAAGGAGGAGGAGTGGCCTAATTTGGCTGGACATTTCTGGTAAACTATGGAGACTGAACTGGTTTTTCCTGTCACATATGAATGCTGTTTGGGGGGGATGTAAGGTTCTAGTTAAAGGTGATATGAAGCTCTTTGCTCCTAAGGAAAGGGAGATTTTTAGTTCTCGAGATGAAGATGATTTTGGAAATAGAAGAAGAGAATCTTTGTGTTATACTAGAGAAGGCATCCTTAAACAGTATCCCTAATCAGAAGATATGGCCCATGTGCAGTGTTGGGAAAGCTGCTAATGGGTGGGATTTCACAGTTTGCGGAGGTTCCTTTCAGGTCCTTGCAGAGGTGTGGCATGGGAGCCACCAGAGGACTGTTCCTCTTGTGACAATGTCTCTGTGGAACCCAGAGAGACTCCTTTCCTAAAAGAACTGATGAAAGATTATTTTTAAATGGTAAAACTGACTGAAATTACAAGTTCTTCCTCTTACGTTGGGTGTGGGAAAGTGAACACTTGTGGAGAGAGGGAAGGATGTTTTGAAAGTTTCATTTTTTTTCTTCTTTTCATTCTTTTAGTGTGTGTAAATAAACTATACTTGTAATTTTAAGGTAAGCCTGTTTTGCTCTTTATGTTCTCCTAGTCATATAAAATATAGCAAGTGGTGAAACCATCACACTATGTCAGCATTTCTCTTAAAGGGAGAGAAAATTCTCAGCCAGTAGCACTTCAAACAAGTTATAAGTAATTGCCCTTGGAAACAGGTGGTCAAATACACTTCAGCCTACTCTCACCATTTATGTCATCACTGTGCATTTACAATGCTGTTGTTCTAAGATGTGCAGCACTTGCACAGCAAAGAATATTGCAATTGGGTCTGTACTCACTTGACAGTTTATTACTGAGTAGTGGTGTCAGCACACCCTGAAACAAGGCACTTCCTTGTATACAATGACAAGTATAAGTGTAGCAAGTGTGCATGCTGCTCGTTCCTGTTTAAAGATTTTGATTTAATAGCAATTAGTTTCTCCTGTGCTTGACATCCTCAAACTTATTAATTCCTTTCTTCAGGGATGTCTGCCTCATCAGCCAACTTGGTTTTGTTTCTCCAAGCTGTTAAAAAACTGAAAAATATGATGGATCCAAAGTAGGCACCTAGATATGCACTTGAGTGGATAACTGAGTTTCCAACAGACTGGAGATAACCAAGCATAGAAGCCTCTGCAGACCCAAATATTTGTCATGTTTTTTAAATGTGTGTATCTGACAAAGTACAAGGATGGGTAAAGAGTGCCCAGCTCCAGACTGATGCACATCAGAAAGGCCACTTTGATACATTGTTGCTGTGCATAAACATTTCAAGTTAGTCAAGCTCATCACATGACATCTTGAGTGCATTTTATAAGCAAAGAAGAAAAAAAAATGGTTTTCATTTAACATTTTCAGGGGCTGAAAATGCAATTACAGAAATCTGATTTATTTCAAGTAACTGTTAAAAAAAAAAAAAATGAAAAAACCCCAAACCACAGGTCCTTACAACACTTAAACCAAGTGGCTTATCTCAGCCTTTATTAGAATAATTACAACTAAAAGAAACACGGTGCTTCTATTTTCACAGCAGGACACGCATCACAGGAAGTAACGGGCCACAAAGCTATAGCAATACAGTGGAGAAAAAAAATAAAATTAAATAAACCAAACCCAAAGCTTGCTGCAGACATTACAGCTTCTTTTAAATGGAAAACACAGTTTTCAGGACAAGCAGAGTGCAACGCAGAGGCCGCAGGAGCATCAATCAGCTCAGAGAACCGGGAGCCTGTCACACCAAGCATGGGATCAGCTAATTGTGTCCTAAGCCATAGTGAAAGCAGAGGATGGGGAAGTGAAGAGGGTTTTTTGTTTGTTTCCCAGTCCTGCTCAGCTCCCCCTGCCTCCATTGGGACAGCGGGGCACGGTCACTGAGCCATCTGGGCCTCCATGGCCTGCGCTGTCCACTCCGGGGCTGTCTGACTGATCTTCTCCAGCAGGTTGTTCACCTGGAAACACAGGGACTGGATCTGCTTGTCCCAAGTTGGCAAAGCTTCACGAGCTGAAAAGAAAAAACAACCCATACTAAACAAAATAAGTCTCAGCAATTGCCTTGTCAACTGCAACCTTTCCTTTTGCCACTGCCGTCACCTAACTCACAGAGGAAGCCTTCCTTGCAGTGACATCAGGATCACTTCTGTACTCAAAAGCTGTAACAATTTTGGCTGCCTGTTACAAGCCTAACTCCTGCATTGAAGCAGATTTGAACAGAGAACTTCCTGGTGAACACGTTCCTAGAAGAGACTGATGGAATAAATTTCTTCCCTATGGGTAAGAGGATGCAAAGCCCTCTGTGGGGAGTGGGTTAAGTGTCAAAGGTTGTCCCTTGTGGCCAACTCTGCCACCTCCTGGCTACAGCAGGACAAACAAGCTCACTTCAGGCAGAAGGAATTACTAATAAACTTAATTTCCTTCCCCTGGCAGGGACCACCTCGAAAAGCTCACTCTGAAAGGTGCTAAAAAAATAAATTACTGTGGTTGCACTTACTCTCAAAGTGAACGATTCCATCAATCTGATCAATAAATCCGTTCATGCGACCCTCAGTGATCATCTGAGAAGCAATCTTCTCTGCCTGGAGTAACAAGGAAAGATATCAGAAACTCTGTCTGTTCTCAAAGAAGTTAGACATTATTCAGACTCAACAGTCTTAGGGGTTTTTAACCAGGTCCACACACAGGGAGGAAGGAACCTGCAGACAGCACTCATTATGAAATGATTAGACAAACTACAGTGGCATTTACCTCCACTGTTGTTCATTCCATATCATGTACTTCCCGTGCTAGATATTTAAACTTCCTTGCAATATGGAATATTTAATTATTCCCTAAAATTTAACTGATTTTCCTAATATTTACCACAGATATTTTCCCATGCCATTCATGCTCCTTGTTTTTAAAAAGAAAAAAAAATTGGTAGGAAATGGATACCTTGGCTGCAGGGATCTCTAGTAATGCTCCAAGTTCTTCAAAGGTAATGTTGTTGTAAAGTTTGCTTGCAGACAGTAAGTTGTGTTCAATAACAGCTCTGTCCAGAATACTGGAACCTTTAGGGTTAGATGAGAAAACCCCCCAAAACATTACTACAAGACTGATATATTGGTTTATATAGTAGAGCAAATGAAGTACTTCATCAGTACTACTGTTTTTTCCTGAAGTGTTGCATGTGCAAAAGGTCCAGATGCATCTGCCTTACATCCCTGTTAAGCTGTGCAGAGACAGTGGACAAAAACAAATGGATGGCACGTGGCTGATTTTAAAACAGATAAACCCTGTATTTAATTTCTGGAGTAATCAAGTGGAGTCCTTGCTGCAAGACTTACTGTCTGAATCAACGGGGTCTGACCTCCTGTGATCCCAGCCTGACAAATGGAAAGACCATTGGGGGTTTTCTTGTTATTTATTATGGCTCTTAGGGGTACAATTAACCTCTCTCTTACTCTGCTTGTGATAAACCTTTATCTGATGTCTCTCTTCCTGACTGAAGAGTTTTCAACAGTAAAACACCAGCTAACCTGCATTCTTTAAGGACAAACAGTACAGCTTATAAATAAAAAACAAAGTGACAAGGAATGCAGCATATTGCTACTAAGTACCTTTAACCTGGTTTTCACTTCTGCAAGTACATGGTTGCTTATTTTTCCTTAATGACCAATTATTTTTCACTAGGAAGATTTTCCTGATTCAGAGATATTTCATGCTTATGTATTTTTTCACCTTTATATTCTTCCAATCTACAAAACTGAGACGAGTGTGTTCAGGATACCAGTTAAGTCATTTATTGAGATTTTTTCTGACTGTTCAGAGGTTCAGGACTTAGTGCCAGGACGTGTGAGACGTCCAAACCATCCCCTCACTATGTCACCTCCCTGTCAAGTCAGGAAGCAGTTCCAATAAATGTACCATCATTTATACCCTACATTTATGGCATGTCACGGGTTTCTAGGCACCCAACTCTTTAACAGTGCCTGAGAAGCTCACGAGGACAGAGACTCCTTTAGAAACACTGGGAAGCTGTCACTGGACTGTAGATGGACAGGGAAAGAAAATGTGACAAGTTATCTTCCAGAAGAGTATTTCAAAACCTTAATGGCAAATCAGAAAGATGAACTATATCTAAGAAGCTTTAATATCTAACTATACATACTGAAAAATATTTCTTAAATAACGATAAGCAATAATAAAATTCTTTTCCATGATACTTCTTGACTGATTTGGAGAGTCTAATTCCCATGGATGAACACCTAGCATTACAAGGTTTTAGAGAAGTGTGTACCATCAGCTGTAGTTGCTTTCTGGTGAGGCATTAGCATAGCTGCAAACTCTTGCAGTTGATTTCCACGGATAATTCTGTCGAGATACATTTTCTCCAAGATCCCATAGGCTGCAAGCTGCTGGCATCTCTCATCCTTGAAGAGAGTAGCAAGCATGCGGGAACGCTGTTGTCCTAGGAAAGCCAAGAGGAATTCTCATTCTCATGTTACACTGTAGTCATCACTACTCAGCAGTTACTAAAATGGTTTGTGAAATTTGTGTGTGAACTCTGTATACAGTAAACCCACAAAAAACCAGGAATGTCAGCAGTTAATTTACTACCTAAGACTGACCACCAAAACACAGAGTACTTAGAGGTAAACAGCAGGAAGTTTTTTCCCCAATGCATGCAAATAACAGCCAACAAAGCTCTGCTGAAGAAGGAATTTGGTTGTGTTCAGTTCAAAGGCAAAGACACTGAACTAATCCAACTCTGAGCTAACAGCCTGCCAACACATAATCATGTTCACAACCTTGGATTCCTCACCGACTCTTAGTAACACAAGTAATACACAAGCTGACTTGCTCCAGGGGAAATACCTTTCACACACAAATGTAAGGTGTATTTTACCTGCTGATGCCAAAATAGTACAATGCAGTGCATGTTTCAGTGCCTCCAGCCGCTCAGTCTCATGGACTATGCTCTTGTAGGACAGCTCGTTGTACCTCTGGGCAGCCTCAATGAACTTCCTTCTGTAGTCGAGTACTCGAGCATAGCAAACCTAGAAAGGAAGGGCAGCTCAGAAAAAGAAAAGCAGCAGAGGTGGCTGCATAATACAGGTGTGTAAAAATTGCACACCCTCAAGTGATAGCTCCCATAGATATTGCTCTTCTGCTTCCTAGGGAAACGTGTGCCTTGAAAAGAATTAGCTTGACTTGACATGTCCTTGCTAAAGTATCAGGGAAATGAATTGAAAGGACATTTCCCACCACCATTCAGGTATTAAACACTGTGAATGTCTAAAAGCCAAATACTGAGCCTAAGTAATGGAAATATTGTACAGATACTGTATTTGTGTGAGTTCCCCCTTCACTACTGACACTGACAGCTACCACTTAGACAGCAATTTATGTTTCAAGTATTTGCTTTTCCCTTTCAGCATGGGAACACCACCTGATACTTCTTCCTTCCTTTGTGCTTTTCTAAGATTCACAGAAAATATTTACAATTTCAACTGTGTGCAAACTTCAAAACGTAGTATGGGATGAGGAAAAAAGGAAAGGGAAAACCAACAAATGAAATGAAATGATGCTGAGGGACTGCTTTGTGTCACAGAATTTTAAACACCACCACATTCGACCAATTCTGTTACACTGTAGTCATCACTACTCATCAGTTACTAAAATGGTTTGTGAAATTTGTGTATGAACTATGTATACAGTAAACCCACAAAAAACCAGCAATGTCAGCAGTTAATTTACTACCTAAGACTTTAAGCTACTTTTATGTATGGCACTTACTATTTAATTACTGGGGGTGGGAGGACTTCTACTCTCTCTAATACTGGATGCAATTTTTCCCCCTCTTAGATTTATAGACAAAGGTGGAGGCAATATTTTCAACAGTATTTCAGATTTTTTTTGCCTAGTTTTTATTTTCTATCCATAAATCTGGCATTTAAGGAACCATTACAGACTTATCTCTGTATGGTAAGGAATGGTAAGGAGTGGGTTGTTTAATAATTGCTAACATGTGTCTCTCAAGTTCCCAAGACCATATAGCTTTTCCCTTTGTCTCTTTTCTCATGATGAAAGTTTTAGTGGCAGTGCACTAAAACACCTCAATGTGGAACTGTCTCCCTTTGGAAAGAGAAAGCAATAAAGCAGGTTAGACAACCTTATAATGGATTTGCAGCTGTTCATTAGTTGATTCATTCTGGAGCAGGGAAGCTCGATTGATGTAAGCTTCTGCCTGAACTGGGTCATCATCCTCCAGATACAGCCTGGCAATCTTCAGGTAGGTCTCCAGTTTATAATCCACATTGTACTGCCTGTAGGGGAAAGAAAAAAGAAAAAAGCTCAGAGTTGCTCCAGAGCTACCTTTGCTTTTAGCTGCTCTAAATACTTGTTATGATTCTTAATGTCCACCAAGACAAAAATATACACTCTCATAATCTGTTTTTTGTGGACTGCAAGTTTGCCACCAGTGGTGAGCTACTTGAGTTAAGAATCAACCTTGCAGTGCAACAAATAGGTGCTAAATAGGCAAAACCTACAGCAATTCCTTCCATGTGCAAACTGAGAAAGGGGAAAGGACTGCCAGAGAAAAGTAACAGCGAGGGTTCTACACCTAAAAACCCCAAACAAACAAACCAAACTGAAACAAACCCCACCTCACAAACACACAGAAGAATCCCCAACTGCATTTGTTAATATCCAGTTTCAAACTATTGTCTTCATTTTGAACTGAGAAGGTGGACACATTGAAAAACTGCCACCTTTTAAGGACCTTTCAATAACCCCAGAAACGTTTCTGCAAAATACTATTAAAAAGACTTGTTTATCAACAAGACTAATTAATAGTGGGTAACTTTTGGTGCAGCAAACCCCCAAACTCCCCTCGCTGCTCTAGTTCAGTACAGAGAGAGCAGGTACAGATAACACCACAGAACTGGGTGTAACATACTTTTGCCCTGTCTCCAAAGGGATCCCCACCAACACTTGTGCTGCGTTTCTCCAGTCTTCTTCTTTCTCGTAGATGGATGCAAGATGTTGCCTTATTGAAGCCACCTGAAGAACAATAATAAAATCAACAGCAAAAGTAGCCAGTATTTATAAAGCTTTCAAAAAGATGAAACAAATCTTTCAAGAACTGGAGCACCAAGAGCCACAAGCCATTTCTTGCAGTTACACCTCATATCATGCCTGTGACGTAGGAATGAGGTGAACTGTGATTAGATCCTAATGAAGAAACTTCTGCTTTGGAGAGTGGCTGTCAGCAAAGTGTTAGTAAAGTGTTAGTGTTTACAAAGGTGAAGTGTTAGTGTTTAGAACCTGGGTTTTTAACTGAAGTGTGGGTAAAAAAGAGAAATCATCTGATGTACTGGATTTAATTTATGCATAATCATGATGACACACATGCAAGCATATTCAGCTCAGAGTAAAAGCTGCATAAAAAGACTAAAGAGAAGCAAATAAAACTCATGGCAGAAACTGTCTTGACTTTCTACTCCAATACTAGATCCGAAGGGCTTTTTATATGAACAGCATCCCTAAGAAGTCTCAGATGATACTGCACATTGATACAACAAAACACAGAACTGAACTGAAAAAGCAGAGCAGCATATTCAGTAGTTAAGCAGAACTGGGTTTCAAGAAATTATTTTTTCCTGGTAAAATGATTATGGCTAAAATGAACAAACACAGAAAAACTATTTATTTTGAAATAAAAGCTATTTTCCAAGGGGCATGTTCTTCACCTGTCTGTTCCACTATTGGGGTAAAAGGCAACAGAATGAGTAGCAGTCTGTCTCTCTGGACACCTCCAGCAGCTCAAGGATTGTTTCATTGTAACAAGCCAATTACTGGTAGCAGAGGAATTACATGTCCATTATCATGATGAAGTGACAGTCTGTAATCTTTGCACAGTTCTAAGTGCTCTCTGCATTTAGCTCAGGTTTTCCGTGTACAGGACTGGAAAACTGGACTCTAAGTAGGAAAATCTGTTTTGAACAGCTTTTTGAAAGGCTTGAAAAAGTCAGCAGACAAGGAGGGGAAAAAACTAAAGCCAAACCCACAAGCCAAAACCCCCCTCATCACTGATCTCTCACCTGTTCTTCAAAGGAAATAACTCTGGGCTGTATCTTTTCCAAGGTGAAGTGATAAATTTCTTTGGCTGTGCTGTCAGGGAGGCTTGGAAGATGTGTGCAGAAATCTGTCAGCAGCTGCCGTGAGATCACCAGGCTGACGTTCTCATTCACCACTGGTTCAGAGATGCACAGAAGAAAAACACAGAATGGATGCAATATTTTTCAGTGCCTTTGCTACAGGTGATAATTTGCTTTTACATTGAATTTTAATATTTCAGTTTTAAAAACTGTATGCAAGTGAAGGGGATTTTTTTTTCTTTTTTTTTAATAAAGGTGCGTTTTTTTTTTTTTCTTTCAGAAACTGTTTACACTAGAGGTCACCACAGTTCTAACCCTTGACAGATAATGAATTTTTCATCTTGATTTATAGTTCTCAGTTGCTGAAATCTCTTGGCCAAAGTATCTGTTTGGGCTAAATCTCAATAAGCTTATTCTCAGCTTTAAAAATATTATCGCAGATATAATTTACAGAGATGTTCAATAAGCCCAAACACCCAGTACAAAACAAAAAAAAACCCTAACAATTTCTTGGCAGTTTTACAGATAGGTGAAGAAGGAGGCTTAAATACCACTTGGCATGCAGTACCAACTTCAGCACTCCACAGAGCCTGTTTTGTTTCCACCTTCCAGTGCTGACAGGTTGGAAAGCTGTAACAACCACAAAGCTTACCAATCCATCCCCTCCTCACTTCTGAACGTGGTGATGAGGGCTCCTCTTCCTGTTGTGTCTGAGTTCCAACAGGACAAAAATGTGTTGCATTTACACATCCTCAGACACATTTACAACGCCACAGGCCTCTGGCTTTCACTCAGTGCACAACCACTCACACCAGACACACTTACTTGCTTCCACAAAAGCTTTCAGAGCTTCAAGCTGTTCCACACCCGACAGCTGGATGGCTTTTTCCAATATTTGACGGTACCTGTCCATAAATAAATTTTAGAAAGGTTAAAAATCACACTTTTTTTTTCACTAAGGGCTTCTGCCTCTCTGCTTACTTTCTGTGTCAGAGCCCTGTTTTTGCTGATATTTTCTATACCTTGAGGTAGCAATTCTCCAAAGAGTTTGCTCCCAAGTGTCACAAACATTCACCTGGAATTGGTACCTGGCTCTTTTTAAATCCCAGGACTAGACTCTCAGATAACAGAGCTCATCATTTTGTTATCTAAAAACTTTTGGAAGTTTAAAATAGCACAGTAATCAAATGCCCAGGATAGTGCAGAGAAAAAGTAATGAGAACTGTATTGCTGACAGATTGATCGAGGTAGTCAAACATTCAAAATGCCACATTCAACGTGACTGAGAAATAGTGTTATGATAAATATTATGTCACAGCCACTTGACATGGGCACAGGTGCACTCTCTGTTTTCAAGTGTTTATTCCTACAAAAATTAGCAAGTTCTCTTTTCTTGTTTCAGCAAGCCAATGAAACTTTGCCTCAGTGCATGCGGTACTAATGAAGTACTACATTCGCATGGAAGTCACATTTTGAGGGGAAAATTTCCAAGGTTTTACACGAAAATCCTAAAAGTGACACAGCCCCCCTAGAACACAAGCAGCTGGACAGGGAGTCAAAGAATTCCAGGTGACAGATCTGCCTCTGACTGGACTCTCGGAGTGAAAACCTCCGTGACACACCGCGCCAGGAGCAGCTCAACCCCTAAGGGCTGAGCCCCAAAACACCCATCTAATGAAAACGGTGATAATTATTAATAATAATAAGAGACTCTCTGATATATCCACGGCAGCAGAAGAAAACAAACTCCCCGGCCTCTCGCTGTGGCACAGCCCAGGGGCAGCAGCCGAGCCCCGAGGGGGGGGCGAGCGGACACGCAGGAGCCCGTGAACAAAAAAACACCTACAAAACCGTGAAGTGAAACCTTTCTGTCTCCTTTTTATTGGCATAAACGCAGGCCGCTGGGCACGACCCACCCTCGCAGTGCAGGGCGTCCCCTCACCCCGAACGCGGCTCGCACCCCTCGCCCCGACGCGGGGAGGCGGCGGCGGCGGCCGGCAACTCACTTTCCCGCCAGGTCCTTGTGGGAGCCGCTGGAGTTCATCAGCTGCGCCAGGTCCTGCCTCACCGCGCCCGCCGCCATCTTGGGAGCCTCCTCCTCCCACCATGGAGCCCCGCGCGCGCCGCCGGGAGGGGGGAGTGTGTGTCACGTGACGGGGGGAGCGCGCGCGGGCCGCGTGAGGGGGCGCGGGCGGGCCGGCCCCGCGGGCGCGGCTGGAGGGGGAATATCCCACGGAGATATCCCACGGGATTTACACCGCCGGCGGGATAAGGCCCGGCCGCCGCCGCCTCCTCCTCCTCCTCCTCCACCTCCACGACGGGTGGTGCCCGCGCGTGGCCCCGGAAGCGCACGGCGGGGCGGGGCGGTCCCGGAAGCGCGGGGCGCTGCGCCGGCGGTTGCCAGGGCGGCGCGGTATTATGGGATGCGGCGGGGGAATGGCGCGGGGCGCGTGATTTTGAACAAACGCGGCGGCGGGATCGGCGCGGGCGCGGCCGCCGCCGCCGCGGCCGCCGGGAGCGGCACCGGAGGGCGCCGGCACTGGCGAGAGGCATCGCTAACGGAGGAAGAAGAGCGCCCGCCCGCCCGGTGAGTGCGAGGGGCGGGAAAGCGGCAGCGGGAGGACAGGGAAGGGGGTGCGGGCACGGCTGACAGCCACCTCCCGCCGGGAGAGAACAGGCCCGGCCCCGCCGGGCGCTCTCCCCGCGGCGGGCCGGACTCTCGGCTGGTCCCGCCGGCCTTCCCGGGATGGCGCGGACGGTCGGTCCCGGCCGCCCCTCCGCCGCGGGGGTGCCCGCCCGGCGCGTCCCCTCCCCGCCGCTCGCCGAGGTCAGCTGCGCCCGGAGCCGCGGCGGAGCGGCGGGGTCACGGCAGCCCTGGGCGCGGCGAGGGCTCCCCCTCGGAGCGGGGTCTGCGCGGGACCCTGCCGGTGCGGAAGGGGTTGGGGTTGGCGGCTCGGGGGCGGCGCCGGGGCGGGGCGGCGGGGGCAGGTGCGGCGGGGGCGGGAGCGGCGGTGACGGGCTGAAAATGGCGGATCTTTCGAAATACGGCGGCGGCCGCCGGCGCTGACGGGCCCGGGCCGCCCCCGCCAGGTGAGAGCCGGCCCGGGGGGCGCGGGGGGAGCGGCCGCGCCGGCGGCACCGCGCGGGGCCGGCGGCCGCCGGGGCTCGTCGCGTCGGGCCCGGGGCCCGGCTGACCCGGCCCGGGGACAGCGCGTCGGGCGGCTCCGGGGCCCGGGCTGCTCACCGGCATGCGCCCTTCGAGAAGCCCGGGCCGCTCCTGAGGAGCCGCGCCGGGCACAGCCCCGGGTGGGTGAGGAGGTCCCGGCTGTGTCAGCGGGATTCTGGCTCCGGCTCTGCCCCGCGGAGCGGGTGCGGCGCTTCCTCAGCTCACCCCGGCGCACCTGGGCGTGCGCTGCCCCGCTGCGGACAGCCCCCCAGCTCCAATGCAATGTGTCAGGTTCTGGACTCCTCAGTACAAGGAAAACAAGGAGCTACTGGGGAGGGTCCAGTGCAGGCCACGAAGATGATGAGGGGGCTGGAGCATCTCTCGTGGGAAGAGAGTCTGTGGGAGCTGGGCTTGTTGAGTCTAGAGAAGAGAGGACTGGTGTCATTAATGCCTAAAAATACCTCAGAAATGGGTGCCAAGATGATGGTGGCAGAGGTTTTGGTGATGCTCAGCAACAGGATGTGGATAAATGGCCATAAGCAAAAATACAAGAAGTTTCACAGGCTGCCCAAGGAGATTGTGAGTCTCCCTCTCTGGAGGCATTTGAAACCCACCTGACCATGGTCCTGTGTCACCTGCTCCAAGTGGCCCTGTCTTGTCAGGGAGGTAGGACTGCATCATCTCCAGAGGCGCCTTTCAAACTTAACAATTCTTTGGTTCTGTGAATTGGCCAGACCATCTTTTGGGGCAGTCGCAGCTTTTCTTGTCATTGTCTTGCTTCTTATGAGGTATATCAGCATTCAGAATGTGTTTTTACTTATTTGTGGGCTTGACTTTGAAGCACATCATGTGCTAATTATGTAATGCTTGATGTTGAGGATTTGGGTTCTGGAAAGCCCTGTGGCATTGAGAGCACATGAAACTGTCCACTGGAATATACTGTAATCAGGAGGGAAGCTCTCAGACTTGAGATGTCAGATGAGGAAAGGTCAGATATTTAAATCACCTTTCATTAGTTTCATCCTTCTGAACAGTTCCTTGAAATACATTACAGTTACTGAAGGAAATACTGAATATAGAGAAATAATTTGAGGTGTCCTTTGCAATGTTTAAATGAAGCTTGCAATAGCAAACAGGTATGTGTTTATCTTTTTCACAACAGCTTTTGGCTTATTGGAGGCAAGAAGAGGAGTGGGTTATCACCTGAATGTATTTCTCCTGTGATTGGAATGTTTTTGTAAAATAAAATGCGTTAGACTTTTTTTTTTCTTTTTAAATTATTGTTTGTCATGACATCCATTTTACATGTCTGTCAGGCAGGTACATATTATTTACATGCCTTGTACAGAGTTGCAGGCAACCTAGAGAGAGATGTTTGTAGGCCAAACCATCTTACAGGCTGGCTTGGAGAGTGTGTTTGAAACACACAGCCCAGCTTCCCTAATGGGTTAAAAAAGTATTTCATGCTTGTTGTGATGGGGTAAGCTTCAGTAGTTCACTATGCAAGGTTGCTTGTTCAGCTTATGGATCAAGAATCATCTGCTGATGTTTGGTTTGCTTATACTGGTGATGTCCACCTCAGATCCTCTGTAACTGAATGCTCTGAACAGTTCAGTCAGAATTCTTGAGAAGTTTTAAATGCTTTCAGGTGGAGTATCTGCTAACCACAGGTGAACAAGAGGGGTGATGATGAGGAGTATTGTCAGAATTCAACCTTAGAGATATTGTTACCTCATACACTGCAATATCTTTTATTTTAGGTTTGGAAAAACGGTCAGAGCCCCTTAGGTTCTTTTCCTTCCCACTTGTTTGAAAAATGTTTGCAGAGGGAGCTAAGGTAGATTGGGGGGGTTGTGTCTTGATTTCTGCTTCAGCAACAAGCCGTGGTTCCTTCTCTGTCACTTGGTGTGTTTGTGCTTTTGTTCTCTGTCTGTGCTGTAGAGGTGGTGCTTTATTCATCACAGGCTGTGAGAAGCACATCCTAATGTCCTGCAGAGGTTGTACACTACAGCAGTGCCAGGGTATGGTGGGGCCCTTCATAGAAGTACCTAGGAGATAAACTCAGGATTCTTCGGGGTTTTTATTGTTAGTCTTAGTTTCAGGAGCTCCCAAAAAGAAGTGGAAAATGTTTGTTGAATTCTTATTTCGAAGGCTTGTATTTTGCCAGGCCTTGCATTTGAATAGCTTGATTTCCTCAGTTGCTCAGAGAGCTGATAAGCAGCATGGGGCTTTGAGTACAGCCTGTGATTGGGCTTGCTCAGCTGACAATTGTGGTGATACAAAAAGAGATGCTGCAGAAGGCAGTCTCCCCTCTAATAGGTTACACCTGTGTTAATTATCTCGGAGTGGAAGCACCTTGCCCTCACAGCCATGGGCATGATAAAAAGTGAGTTAACTGAGTTGGAGTCTGCTGGCCGTGCTGTGGAGACCCAGGGACAGGAGGTTGTGCAAGGCTCAGAAAAGGTAAGATATTGTACTTAGGATAGACAGGGTTAGGTGGCCGTGTTAGGGACAGGATGGAGCCAGACCCAGAACTGAAGAAGAGAGAGCCAGAGCTGTGTGGAGCTGCTCTCAGAAGCAACAGAAGAAAGGTATGGGAGACTTTTTGAATTAACAAGATGCTGATAGCTGAAGCCTTCTGATGATTTTGGTGAAGCACCTCGAGTGCAGTGTCAATGTCAACTGACACACATGCCAGCGACTGCGACAGACAATATTAGAGTTCTGGAAAAGAATGTTCTTGCACAAGAAAGAGGGAGACTAACAGAATAACCCCTTGATTAGTCATGGGGTGCAAAGCTGCATTGTGAGGGTTCCCATGTTTCCCATATGGTTGTAAATTGGTAGCTCTTTAATTTGTGCACCACTCCCCTTCAAGAAGCCATCCTGCTGCCCATGAGGGTTGTGCCCTTAGTGTTGGGCTCTGCTTTGATCTGTTGTGTGAGTTCTAGGTGCGTACTGAATCCCCACCTTCAGGAACTGTTTGGGGGTTTTCATTCCTTTGGGGTAACAGCAGTTACTGTTACAGGCTCAAGAAGTCTGTCTTCCTTGGGTGAAACTATTGTTTCTGTGAAAAGTCTTTCAGGTGTGATCCCTTGGCGCTGCTCTGGTGCTCCCAGACTTTGAACAGAGCTATCTCAGCACACTGACACACCAGAACTTGCTTAGTGCTTTGCAGAGTAGTTTTCTTCCTGGGCTGAACACCAGTGGCCTGCCTGGCTCTTCATCTGGGCTGCCCTTGCAGTTATACAGATGTTTGCTGCCACAAGGAGGGAAAATGTAGGGAAATAAAAAGGTGGACAGGAGACCTTTAACAGTAATGCTGGCTTAATACACACAGGAAATTGAAATATAGGGAAAGTAATGCTGCTCATGTATACAGAAAGTAGCAAATGATGCTATTTGAAATAACAGTGCAATAAAGCTATTGCTAGGATATTGCTCTCACTAAATCCGATGAAATTGTAGCAGGTGCTTGTTTTATTAGTGTATAATTATCAGTTTGTTGACATATAAGGTTTTTTAGCTTTTGCTTTTCCTTTTAAAATTACAATGGAAGCATAAATTACTCAGAGCTTGCCAAGGGAAGAAGGATCTCATAACTGGTATGGGACAAGAGGTTAGCTGGTTTGTTGGCTTTTTTCTCTGTCCAGTCTTAAAGAGAAACCAGGTAGCACCTCTGTTATAAACATGGCAGTGGAAACATGAGCTTAAGCAGTCGTCCCATGAAAAAAATAAAACAAAAAACCCCAACAAAACACAAACAAACAAAAAACCCCCACCTCACCTATGTAATATAAAATTCTAATGTACATGTCCCTTGACAAGTGTCAGTTTAAACACGTAGGAGTTGCTGATTTGTGTACCTTGCCCATTTTTCTGATCTGCTGCACACAGTTGTTTATGTGGTGTCTCAGGCAGCCATCACTCACTTAGCAGAGTGTAGAGAAATGGGAAGGGAGTGGTGTGTGTTGGTTGAGGGAATTATGGTTGCCTTGGGAACTATTTTGTGATTATAGATGGTTAATTTGTGGTAGAAGAACACCTGGTATTTTCTTAAGTATTCCTTGTAACTGTTGGGAAAAAGACTGGATGCTTACACTGGTTATGTATTTGGCATTTGATAAGGAGCAAGGTTGGGGTTTTTTCCTTATTATGGTTTGCCATTGGTGTTGTATTTGACAAACCTAGAGCCATGATCCTCTGGGATGCATGCAGACAAACTGCCTCCATGACTTGTCTTATGTGGGGATTGGGAAAGAGGAAGGCAATTATTTTGTCTGTGTTCCACATACATATTTTGTTACTGTGTTAAAGCTATTTGCTTTCACTTTGCTATTACATATGCAAACATGGTGAGTTTGCAGTCTTAGGTGATTAATTTTTCCACTTATCCTTGTTAATCACAGCTTCCTCATGGATTCATCGTTTTCTGGTTTCATGACATGCATTTTGTTAAAGCATCTCTAGCTCAGTAAGATTAAACAAAAGCCTCTCTGTTGAAAAAACACAGTGCTGAGTGATTTTGTAGTTCTTTGCTTTATGACAAAACAAACTTTTCAATTTTAGAGACAAAACAGAGTGTCAGAGAGAGTAAGAAAATGGGGAATGCCTGAAATGAATGACACTGTTTTCCCCATTATTGAAAAAAAAGAGCAAAATTGAAGAATGGAAATTAATTGTAGGAATTGTAGTACAGCAAGATCACCTGCGTGCAGTTGTGCTCTTTCATTTGACAATATGCCAGCAGAGCAGGGTGAGTCCTGATTATCCATATACTTCTGTGGAGGCTTTTCTAACAAGTGAATGAAGACATGTCTGGTGTCAGTAGTTTCTTAAGAACTGCATTTCCTACTTTTTTTGTGCTGTTCTTTGTGAATTTCAGTTGCCCTGGAATAGCTGATGTGCTTGTTTGTATTTGTCAAAAAGGGATGAGAAAACACAACAAAGGAAGAGATTACCTAGCCTGCTCTTTAGTTTGTTTTGCTTATAAAATGACCCAATAAAAGGATTTGTTTCTCTAAGATTTATTTGTTTTCCCCTTGAAATCAGCTTGGGCAAACAAGTGACCTTCACTTTCTAAACTGTAACTTGATTCTGCTTTGCACAGGTAGGTGTTCTAAATCCCTTGCACTAGCAAGCAGTCAAGAATCTCTGGGAACTATGAACCTTGTGCTGTTATGCATTGATCTTTTCTTCAAGTAACTTTTCTCTTTGCTGGGAGAATGCCTGGACCATTAAATGTCCAGTGGGTGTTTTTTTCTATTTGCAGAGATTAGTTTTGGTGCCAGTGCTGTGAACTGGCTACCCTGGAATGACCAGAAGGCTGCAGTCAGTTTTGCACTCAATAATATTGGCGAAGTTTGTCACTCCTGTTTCTTGTGGACAAAAAAAATGTGGGTTTCCCCACAGGAGAGAAGGAGAAAATAGGCGAGAGGGAGGCTACTTATGAATTTTTACCATTGCTGCTGGAATGATTGGGAAGAGTAAGAGCTCATTCTTTGTTGAATGGGAAGGTGAGTTTTGATGTTATGTCAGCAAAAAGAAATAGGTTGAATAAAAGGTTTTGATGAGTTGGATGTCCTGGATTTTTAACAAAATTTCTTAATGACATTGATAAATGCAGAAGCCATAGAATATTGCAGAAAGACATCCCATAGTTATTTTCAAGTTCTATTGCTGCTGCTGGGTTGGTTTCAGTAGACTGTACAGACTGACACAGAGCTGTTTGGGTGTGTGTCCTGAGCTGGATTGTGGGAGAATTTAGAGTGACAGTCTCTGGTTCAGGTGTGTCCAGCTCTTTGTGGGTGCTGTTCCCTGTGTAGTGATGAACTAGGGGCAGCTGAGTCACACAGGGAACCTGCCAAGCTGCAGGTCAGCTCCTGTGTCCTGTCATATGCTAATCACTCTTGATCTCCAGTCCTCACAATTATGAATTGACAGTTGGCAAAAGCTTCTGGTAAATACAAATTGGTTTTAGATGTACTGAAGAGCTAGGTCGGTCTTGATACAAAAAAAAAAAAAAAAAAAAAGGCAAGCCAACCAGCTCTTTCCATGGTAAAATACAGTTAAGGCTTTGCATACTCTTGTTTCTTCACTTGGTTATTCTGAGGAGATGAACATTCTGAATCTGTATCAACTCAGACAGTGTAGTGGTGACTTGTCCAGTTGGTGGTTGAGCACGTTTGCCATGACAGTCAAATTTGGAAGGGTATCCTGTAAGGACACACTTGGGACTTTTCTCAAAGCCTGGTGCTGGTTTAGGTTGGGCGTTAGGAAAGGATTCTTCCCCCAGAGAGTGATTGGGCACTGGAACAGACTTCCCAGTGAGCAGCAAGGAGGGTGCATGCAAAGACCTCTTCTTCCTGGGTGGCCTTGGCATACTGTGTGGAATAAAGCTTCTCCAGGGATAGAATAAGATACAGTGTTGATATCTTGCTGTGTCACTTTCAGCATGTTGAAAACAAAGGTTGTAAGAGATACAGTGTAGTCCTAATCACCGAAATGCTTCTTTCTGGCTAGTCCTGTCTGTAAGGTTTTGGGGGTTTTTGAAGTGTTTATCCAAAGCTGTTGGTTTTCTTACCTACAGCTCATGGATCTTAGGAGTTTGTTTCAGAAGCTCTTCAACTTGTTGTGTTAGGAGACTTCAGACATCTGAGTAGCCTGCATTTGACGTGACCCACATCGTATTGGAGCAGGGATGAAGATTCCAGAGAAATTCCGATTTCTCCTGTTGAACTGATATCAACTCAAAATCTTAATGCAGGATTTCATTCCACAAAGGTCAGTTAGCTATTGCACAGTGGTAATTTTTAACTAAGTTTTCCAAGAAGGAATACAGAGGTGTTTTATCTAGAGATTAAAGTTGGAAGGAGGTGTTAATAATGTTTTTTCTGAACAAAGGAATCTGAATCAAGTCCTGGTTTGCCTGCAAGTGAGCTGTTCATCTTCAGCTCAGCCCTTCTGCAAGTAAATATATTCTGTACTTGTGGAGTATTGTCATGTTTAAAGCTGGTAGAACTGCTGAGATCTGCAACTAGAAGCATGTTTTCCTGCAAATCACTGCGAAGTAACTGTTCAGGCTATCTTTTGTTTTGTTTTAATGCTCCATTTGAGTCAAAAATGAAGAAAGCCAACCTAGGTAAGTTTAAAAAGCAGTAGTGGCCATAGCAGCTTTCACTGCTGTTTAAATCTTAACAGCACTACCTTTGAAGCATTGCACTTTATCTTCCTAAGGTTTTTCTCTGGTTTTCATTTCTGTGGTGGTGTAACTTTGAAATGGATTGTGATTGCATAAGACACATAAGTAATTAAGCCTTTAGGGCAAAATTTTCTGTGCCATTTTAGCATATTATTTTAAAATTCTATACTTCACTGAAATCAGTGTCATGGCAAGGGGGTTTGTTTCAGTTAGAATGAACTTCATTTATTGTTCCTCCCAACTGGGCAGTGCTGGTGTAGTGCAGATGAGATGCACTGGGATCATCATTGTGCTTCCTAGTTAAGAAAGTCTCAGTAAAGCTGGTAGGTTACAATTCTGTTCTGATGAACTGTTGTTCATAAATACAGCTCTAAAATGTACTCTTGCTGAAATTGCTGGCAGCAAGCCTGATCTTAAAGGTGTGCAATATGATAACACCTGCTAAAAGTCTGTGGGGAACTCGATATCAAGCCTATGGTGGTGGTTTTCACACTTGTTGTTCAGAGTGTTCTTGGTGTGATATTGTTGTGTCTTCTGAATTCTTCCGTAGCCTCACATTCAAGAGGTGTCTGGAGTTTGGAAAGCAAGACCTTTATTTCAAGCTATATATAGAAGACAAAAATCTGCATTTTTTGGGGCCTAGTGATAAGTAGTACTCTTCACATTTCAGGCTTGTTTGGTTTTTGGTTTTTTATCAGTCAAGCTAAGTTCACTACATGTTTATTCAATGTAACTTTAGATTTGTAATGACTTACTATTGGCCTACTAAACACTGCAGAAAATTAAATCACTTGAAGTTATTTTAGGGTGGTATTCTGTTTTTTTTTTGATCTCACCCCAAAGTTTGTGTGGAACATAAGAAGCAAATCTTGGAATCTACAAACCCCAAATTTGGATCGTTCACTGTAGTGAGCACCTTCAGAATGTGTTTAGTAGTCATAGCACCTGTGCAGTTCTGTGTTTTAGCTTTTGTGCTGTGGTATGTTTTGAAAATGACTGAAACTGGTATGCAAACCAGGGAAGGATGGTGGGGAATGGTCTTATTTTTAGTTTCTATTTTATTTTTAGTTTCCCTAAAGCTCTGCTTGAAAGTAGAACATTGTTTCCCATTACAGAAGGCAGTCTGAACTGCTTTGAAGCATTCTGCTGGACAGAATGTTATTTCCAGTACTTTCCTGGAAAGTTGCTGTGAGTAAGGTGTGTGGTAAACAAGCAGTGTTTAACTAATGTCTCTGAGTTGAGTGCTTGGATTCTTGTGTTTTGTTCAGTAATACTGCTCAGTGCCTCTCAACAGCTGGAATGTTCTTCCTTAGTAATCTTCTTTTGTAATAGGTGGTACCTTTGGGCAATGTAGTATTTTGTTGTGGTGGAAAGGGGGTTGTCCAATCCAGAGCTGGATATCCCAGTGTTTTGAAATGCTGGTTTTCTAGGAAACAATGCACTCACTTGTACAAGTAACATAATTCAACCATTTGCAATTGGTATGACATGCTGCTTTTCTCCAAAACTTACAGCTTTTTTCCTTTTTCTCTCCAGCTTCTGAAAGGCTCTGACTCATGGGGATTTTTGGTTATGTACTCTTTATAAGGTCCTTGTTAGTTTAATTGTAAGAATTACTTTTGTACTTAGTGTGTGTGATCAAATTTCTGTGGTAACATGCTGAGATTGCTTCTGTGTGAGAAATAGTTTTGATGTGAAGAAAACAGCTATAGGTCACAGGATAGCTGAGCCTTAAAGTATATTTGTAGCAGCTGTTGTGGTGAAGGAAGAGGATGCAGTTGTGTAAAATACTTTTATTTTGAAGGCAGTAAGACATGAATATTTTTGAAAACTTCAAAATTTTTTTTTTCTTTACAGCATGTCTGCAAAGAACATCATCTCTTCCTTCCTCTGTTTATTGGGGTTTTTTTGGGCAGGAGGGGGTGCTCATTGTGTTTTAAGTGTCCTTGTCAGTATTTTGTGCTATGATTTGTTAATTCTAGCAGCATGGAGAGCTTAGTAACTGCTTCATGGTTGACTAATTGCAACATGCTTTCATTCCCCTCCATCCCAGGAGCTGGAACATTAGGAAGAGGAATCAGAGTGTGTGAATGAATTGCTCCTGCAATCCAGGGTTTCCACTGGATTGTATTTAAATTGTTGCAGCTTCCAGCTGTTTTCAGAATCACAGAATGGTTGAGGTTGGTTGGAAGGGACCTCTGGGTGTCATCTAGTCCAACTGAGCTTAGGGCAGGCCACATGTGTTTGTGTCTAGGTGGGTTTCTGCAGAAAAGGACACTCCACAACCTCTCCAGGCAGCAGTTCCCAAATCACCCCAGGACACCATTGGCCTTCTTGGCCAGAGGGACACACACACACTGCTGGCTTGCATGGAACTTCTCCCCTTGAACTCGCAGCTCCTTCTCTACAGAGCTGCTTTCCAGCAGGTCAGCCCCCAGCCTCTACTGGTGTGTGGGGGTTATTCCTCACCAGGTGTAGGACCCTGCAGTTTTATAAATTTCATTAGGTTGCTCTTTGTCCAAGTCTCACTGAATTGTAGCACAACCTCATGATGTATTAGCCACA
The DNA here is from genome assembly GCA_017589585.1 of Phylloscopus whistleri. Classification (NCBI taxonomy): domain Eukaryota; kingdom Metazoa; phylum Chordata; class Aves; order Passeriformes; family Phylloscopidae; genus Phylloscopus; species Phylloscopus whistleri. The sequence continues at coordinate 456,070 of JADMLD010000108.1, read as the reverse complement.
CCTCCCAGCTTTGAGTCATCCACAAACTTGCTGAGGATGCCCTCTGTCCCTTCATCCAGGTCATTTAACCACTTCAGCTATACCAGACCCAGTACTGACTTCCTGGAAAATCCTGCTGGCTACAGGCTTCCAACCAGACCCTGCTCCAGATCACAGCCCTCCGTTTCCCTCTTCTGACAACTTCAGTTCTAAACCCTCCTCACCATCCAGACAAGCCTATGAACAAAGATCTTTTTCCTTTCTTTGTCAGAGGGACCCCCTAAGTCCCTCACAGAGCAGGTTTCTCCAAGTGAGAGAGAGCCTGAGCACCTAAACCCCTGCTGGTGGCAAAGGGAGTAGGTGGGGCTGCCTTAGCTCCAGCATCTTTCCTGGTGTAATGGGTTTTTCCTCTTCAGTCTGCAGAGCAGCAAAGCTGTTTGGCAAGGGCACCTCAGCCACTGGGAGAAGTTGCTTCTTCCTTGCAGTCCTTGCCATTGCAAGCCTCCATTCTTCAGCATTATTTCCCCTGTCCCTTCTGGGTGTGCTGGCAGGGGAGCTTTTGGCTCTATTGCTGCAAACTGTGAGTCTCCTGCAGCCTATGCTTGGAACCAGCCATCCAACTCTTTCCTACCACCTGCTGCAGGAGAGCCAACACCTGGGCACACCTTTAGCAGGCAGGTCTGCTACCTGTCCCTGCCCCAGCAGAAAGGTCTAGGCACTGGCACTTGAGGCCTGGGCATTTCAAATTGCTTAATCTCTAGGTACTAAGGCCCCAAAAAACCAGATTTCTTCAGCTCAGCAGCCTTCAGGATATCTGCCTGTATTGGAGAGAGCAGATAAGCAGAAGCTGAAAATTTTGAAAAGCCTTTAAGCAACTAAAATGTGGTTGACAGCATCTTATGCTTCTCACTTCAAGGATCCATTCTATATTTCCCCATTTTTCTTCCTGCTCTTGTCTTTGTTCTAATGAACGGACATAGGAATAAAATATATTGTGTTTTTAAACCACTGCTAGTTAAGGTTTAAATATGCAAACATATTATGAATGTAATATATTTTATGAATTTAATAACCACGTAATGTGGGATTTTTGAGTTTTAAAATCCTCACATGTGAGCCATAGCCTGCTGGAGTTCCTCAGCTGCACTGTGATTGGAAAGAGGAGAGATTCTGTTGGTACATTTTTGTCTCAGCAATGGAAATTCCAAATGTTACCCCTTTTTTTTCTGACTAACTGTTGATCCTGATTCTTTTGTATTCATTTTGATTATAGTCCACTGTACTTGCAGTGAACAATTACTCGTTAGGTTGTCCACTCTTACTTTTCTGCCATTCATCTGACTCAGGTTTCAGCCTCATTCTCCCCCTTCTTGAGTGCAGGCTTCATTGTTCTTCTTCATGCTTCTTTTTAAGGGTTTTTGCACGGTTTTAGCTCAGAAGTTGAAAACATTTGCACTTGCTGGCTCTTAGGAGTGCTACTCTTAAGTGTATCTGTCCCAGCTTTAAAGAACTACTGACAGATACTATTGTATCTGGCAATGATACTGAGTTTCACTTAGCATTTTCTTGCTGGTCTCAAGAGAATCCCTGCTGCTTCAGGGGTACCTTAGATGTATTGCCTTCATGAGGCTTTTGATTTTGGGTGGTGTGGGGTTTGTTTTGTACTTCAAGAGGTGTTCATACACAAGCTGTTACTGATTTGCTTTCCTTGTTTTCTGGTGAAAGCGACACTGGAGAATTTGGTTAAAAAATGAGCATTGCCAGTGACTCAAGGCAGGTCTGGCCAGTGTTCCTAGATGTGTCTGTCAGGTTATACCAGAGTGTTCCCGTGGCTGAGCACCACCAGGCCAGTGCTGTGCCCTGGGAAGAGAGTGGGAAGGGCATTGCTAAAGCAGCCACAAATGGTGAGGAGTGCCTTGGCCCTCTGCTTCATTGTCGTGGCCTTGCTAACATGCATCACCTTCCCAGGAATTTGTGTAAAGCTGCTCTCAGCAGCCTTGTTTCTGAATCTGAACTCATAAATGTGTGTTTTGCTGATGGTTTTGTAACGTGTCACCCTACTTGAACTGCTCATGGTTGCAGGCTGGAAGGCTGGCTATTCTTGGTGAAATGGAGACATTTCTGCATGTAATAAAATGCAGTTACTGTAAAGAACAAGCCTTGTTATATCTTGCATTTTGTTTATTTCTTTGTAGATCACTGTGTTTTGTTATACTGGGGTTTTTTATTTTCTTGTTTAGTGTGGCTGTTCTGGTATTTTATCAACAAAGATATTGATATTATTGGTCTCAATACTTTTAACAGAGTTTCTTAGAGATTTTGCAGTGACATGCTAGTGATGGAGGAAAAAGATGAAAATTCACAGATACCTGTCAGACACCATTATGTCTTTTTGCCAACAATCCCGATCTTCTTTACTCTCTTCCTTACAAATCCTCTTTATCTTTTACGTCATCATATATATGTTGCTATTTGTGAATATCAAGAATAGGAATCTGTTTAATGAGTGAGCTGATCATGGGTGGTTGGCTTAAGCTGAGAGTTTGTTCCTCTCCTCCTCCTTACTGTACCTAGCACTTCTCAAAGTTATTGGTCCTAGGCTTTGCTGACAATATGCTTTTGTCCCTAACTGTTTTTATGTGTTTCACTGGTTGGGTATCCTGAGCTAGCTATGTTTCCAAATCTTCATTATGTGAATTTTCTGGTGAACTTTTATTTAATTGTATGGCCATTGGGTTTTTTTAGGTTAAAATTATCTGTTTAGTAATCTGAACTGAGGATATCTGTTGAATTTCCCATCTGAAGCTTAATCACTTGATTGGTCTAGATTTTTTTCCCTTCATGTTATGAGTAAACACTTAGTGACGCATCTTTTCAAGGGGTTGTGGCTAGAGCTTGTGCATTATTCAGTCCTCAAAGCATAACTGCTGAAGTGAAGGAAACTTTCAAGAGTTTAAATAGTCAAAACTATTCTCTACCCTTTCTTGACAATCTCAAGGCTGTTAGGATCTTGAAAGAGGTTGGCATGCTTTTACTGCTGGTAATCGCTTTAGTAGAGGAGCTTGGAAAATGGAAACTATATAAAGGCATTAGTAAAAAATAAACAGCTGAACTATTGAGAAATCCTGGCCAGATACCAAGAAGAAAAAACCTGCAGAGATGTTGAAGTTGCCTTTGACAGCAGCCTCTGGTGTAGCCAGGATGAGATTTTCATTGTTGCTTTTCATGTATCTATTGCAGTCGTGTCCAATATGCAGCGAGGAAACTGAACAAGTGGGTTGTGTTATGGTTCTTTTTTGCTGTTGTTGAGCACACTGGCTGAATACATTAATGGAAGCTAAGTTTAAAATAACCTGATAACTGCAAAATCTTCCAATGTGATTGCCATAAGCTGTTAATGCAGTAACTATGAGTAATGTTTTTCTTTTTCACTTCTCAGTTTGTGATTCCAGACTTGATGTGATGTATTTCTTTTTCTTCTGCATTCTGACTTGCAGTGGTTAGTTTGGACTCAAAATGTTTTAAAAGCTGCTTAAAAGCATGCCTCCATGTGTTTTAATATAATTTCAGCTAGATATAGATATTTAATAACCACTTGCTGCTTTATAACATAACCAAATGGCAAGGATAAAGAATGCAAATAACTTATGAACTATAAAACTACTTAGATATATTTAAGTATTTTATGGTCATATTGTTAAAAGATGCTAAGAATGGCCTTTCTTCTTGGGAAAAAACAGGTACAAATGCAAACCAAAAGCAAGTTATTTAAAACTTATTACAATTACAGAGTGAGGTGGTTTTCCCACTGTCTGATTGAGATGATTCTCTCCTTTTCAAACTTGGATGCAATCATTACATGGATTGTGCTTGACAGGAGGAGTCTTAACTTCTGGATCCAAGCCCTATCTGTATATCAGTATAGAAGAGGATGATGGTTTGGTTTGAGGTTTAGTTTTTTTGTGTCTGAAATAGTTTGAAGTTGTACTTGTCTGAGCCACAAGCCTTTGCAAATTGCTGAGGTGACAGTCAAGTCACACAGCTCAGAAGACCTAGTGACCTTAACATATGCTGTCTTCAAAACCAGTCTACTTTTATTATTCCTATTTTTGAGTAATCATCTATGCAGTTAACCTATTTGACTTTAGGGCAGCAATGTGATACTGTTACTAATGTGTCCCCAGGAGTTGGCTGTTTTGTCTAGGGCTGCTTACAGGGCTGGCATTATCACTCTGCAGGCATTACTGTGGGAGAAATGCTTTCCAGAGGAGATATTTCTGGCAGTGACATCAGATGAATTTGTGTCTTTAAATGCCTGCCAGTAAGTGAGCTGTGAGTTTGACTGTCAGTGGAGTTCTTTCAGAGCTCAGGCTCCTTGAGTGTCAGGGCAGTTTGATCTGGCTGGCGCTCTGAGGTGAGGGGGGTCAGAGTGGCACCCTTGGCAATCAGGGAGGTTCCAGCATAGCCTCTGGAGCTTGGCATGGAAACTGTAATCCTAGCAGGGCTTTTTTCCCTCATCCTTCCACCTTGTGGGTGAAATGCAGCTGTTCTGGAGTCACCTCTCGGCATTTGGTCAGTGTTTTTACTGGCACGGTTCCTCATGAATTAGCATTAAAACTCAGCTCTGCTTTTCCTAGCAAGTAGGAAACAGAATTTGCAAGGATTTTGGCCCCTTGAGCTTCTAATTAGTACTCAGGGGCATGTAGGCAGACCCACGTGGTGTGCTCACCCATCCGGTGCCCAAGTGTGCTCATGGGGTCAGCAAGTGCAGAAAATGCCTTATTAAGCTGATCTGTTTGCAGACTCTTGACAGTGATACAGCTTTAGGGGAATGGTGCAGTGTGACCATTTCCAGCAATGTCTGTAAGGTTTCTCAAGTGGAAGTGACTCTGGCTTTGAATCTCGCTGCAGGGGTTTGTTTAATATATAATTTGGGTACTCTTAAAAAAAAATTCCTTTTTTTTTTCATACCGTGTGTTATTTGTTTTGTGTTTAGGACACCTTTGAAATTAATCATGAATTTGTGTGTTATGTTTTCTGGTGAGTATTGAGGTAAAAAAATTACTGGGCTCTTCTCTTCATAGCCAGCATCAAGAGATTATCTCTTCATCTTGTGAGTGGCAGGGCTTTAGCTTGATCCCGTGGTAGGTGATTGAGCTTTTGGGGTTGTTCAAGTCCATCACTAAACAGTCATTTGTTTTTCTGAGATTTTCAAAATGAAAATTTGACAAGAATGTTACATCTGGTATGGATAACAAGTCTCTTGAGCAAGATAACCTGCTAATCAATGTTGATATGTATGAGAAGACCTCATCATCTATTAGATTTTTTTTTTTTAAAGCTGTTTAACTCTTGTTTTATACTTCAGTGAGTGTAAATGTCTGTGCCCATATCTTCAGGGGGGAAACACTGCTGCTTTGTGTACTGTGTTTTGAAGAGTGGACTGGTAATGCCTTCCTTTGACTTCAGTGAATGATAGGGTAAAGAGTTGATGTAAATTACTACTGAGAGTAAATGCAGCTTAGTGTGTTACATTTTGATAACAGTTTTGTTTTTTTCCCATGATGTCCCTCCTGTGCATGCACAATACCTTCAGTCTGAAAAAAAACCTTCTGTATTTTCTTCTTTGGTAATATTATTCATAAAGCTTTGAAAATCTGTGTTTTCTGGAAGCCAATAACTTTTTAAAATATTGCAGTACCTGCTCCGGCCATCACTGCCACAGCTACAAAAATGGAGGTGGTTTCAGCAGAAGTCAACAGCTTGCTCCCTGAGGAGATCATGGACACCGGCATCACTCTGGTGGAAGATGACAGCATCGAGGCCGTTATCGTGTCCTCGCCCATGGCGGGAGAGTCGATTCCCATGGAAACAGAACTGGAAGAAATAGTGAACATCAGCTCCACCAGCGACTCCTCAGCCACGTCTACAGCCACAGTCACCACAGAATCGGTTCCTGCGCCCAGCAGCCACTCAGGAGACGCAGCGCTGACCAGCACAGCCCCAAGCCCCGATGTGAACGCAGCTGTCAAGCCTGCCTTTCCAGGTGGCCTCCATAAACTCGGTGCTCAGACCCCTGTCACTATCTCAGCTAATCAGATTATTTTGAACAAGGCCACTGATATTAAAATAGGCAGTCAGAGCATTAAACCGGAAGGGCAGAAGCTGATTGTAACAACTTTGGGCAAGTCTGGCCAGCCTATTGTCTTGGCGCTGCCCCACAGCCAGCTCCCGCAGTCGCAGAAGGCCGTGTCCCAGGCCCAGGGTGGAGACTCCAAGGTACAAGGCCAGCAGATCAAAGTTGTCATTGGAGGTCGCTCGGAAGTGAAACCTGTTGTGGGTGTCTCAGCTCTGACGCAGGGAAGTCAGCTGATAAACACTGCGGCCCAGCCCTCTGTCTTGCAGTCCCAGCAAGTAAAAACAGTACAGGTAAAATGAGTTATGCTGATGAAACGTCTTAAAACCGGTTCTGTTGCTGCAATTGTTGTCTGTTTCTTCTTGCACTGATTGACACACTGTTGCTTTCAGCCTTTGCGTTTATTCTTTGTATTAAAAAATACAATGCTGCTCTTAGCCCATGCTTTCATCTATGGATGCATTTGCCATTTTATGCTGTTTGCCTCTAGCTACTGTCTAGAAACTTAGGGTTTGCCTCAGAGACAGTGAACTATTCAGTAAAGTGAATTTCCTCATTATTTTCATATTATAAAAATAAATGCTACGTACTTTCAGGAAGACTGAGTTCAACTATATATGCCTGTTGTTCTTTATTCAAAGTATACTCCTTTATGGAAGAGTAGCTTCTCCCTATTATGTTCAGTTTATTTAAATAAACTCTCTGAAAAAACCTAGCATCTGAAAAAGAACAGGAAGGTGTATCTTGTCTGCCTCCAATCTAGTTAAGCTTGTTAATACACTATGATGGACTAGACACTGTCATAAGCTAAACATTCAAGGTTTTGTTCCCAATCTCTGGCATGGATCTTGAGATATTTGAAACCATGCTTTGGATCTGAAAACGTGTTGAAAAGACTTGGGTTATGACCCAAAGGGTCTGATTCTCATCTGCTATGTGGCAGAACTAGATGTGAGTGACTTTGTTCTACTGGCAGTGAGACAGGAATAAGACCTCTTAAAGTGAAGGACAAGTAGAACTCAATGCAGGTTATGATGGAAAAATATTTATTTTACTGTCTAAATGAAATGAGAAATTGAACTCTTAAGTATACTATTAAAAATAATCAGCTGCACATAAAAATGACAAAGTTTAAAGAATTTTATTAGCCAAATGTTCCTTGAATTAGTATTTCATGACAAGTGAATAAGATCAGTTTTGAATATTTTCTCCCAAGTTGCAGATGATTCCTGTACCAATTTCTACTTTCTCCTTTTTTTGTTGCTACATCCTACCTGGAAACATATATAATAATGGGCATTTGAAACATAAATGATTGTCACTATAGTTTTCAAGGAAGTCTCTGCTCTTTAGTCATCATAGGAACACTTGAGAGTGGGTCAGTTCCTGTTACTTGACTTCATTATTCACTGCCAAGTGGCAGGTACAGGAAACTGAGGAGAAGGACTTAGCTCTGATGTGGTTTTTCCTTCCATGAGGTGATTTGTGCTGTCAGTGACTGAAATCAACGACTTTGCTGTGGACCTCTGTGATTTGCCATTGGGAGTTCTACACATTCCTTAGCAGAAGCTCTTACTAATGGACTTGCATCCATTTTTAAATTTAGTTAATTGCAGTTTGGGTAAATTCGTTCTGTTGTGGTTTCTTTTTGTTAAGCCATTGGTTTCCTTTGCACAACAGATTGAGTTGTTAGCAATTGACATTATTTTTTCCCCACAAGAATCAGAGGGAGTAGAAATGAAAAGCAATAAGACAAGGTTAGCACCTGATATTGCAGGGGAAATGATTGTGTTAGCACTTCACAGACAGTGCTTTTCCCTGTAGAAAATTTCTAAAGTATGAGAGTGATATATGAGGCTGGGTGAGAGATTCTGGCTCTGCTCTAGCTTGTGTGACAGGGGAGGTAACCCACACCTTGAGTTCCTGTCTTAGAAAGTGAACTGATTCATTACCCCATCACCCTGAATGAGCCCCTTAAGCTTTCAGTGAGTGGAAAAGGAGGTTGTGAATGCCTCCCTGACTCCCCATGGGTCTTGTGTAACTTATCTCTCCTGGCTTTGTGGGCCAGGTATTTCAGATGGAGGGCAGCACAAGGCTGACTTGGTGCTGAAAAGTGAACTGGTACAGATTAGATGACAAAGAGCTCTTATCAGTTCCTGTGGTCACTATCATAGGGGCTTTGCATATCATTAGAGAAACTCCACTGCCTTGACATCTAATTTAATCTTGTAATCTAATTGTGATAGCTCGAGTCTCAGCACCTGAGGCATAATTGGTAGAGTTCAGCAAAATATTTCTTGGAATTTGACTCCTTCTCCACTTATAGTTCTAGATGTGTGAGACTGTGAGGTGTTAAGTGTGGCAGGACCTTTGGCCTCGTATGTATCCAGAGGTTAATTACTGTCCTTAGCAGCTTGTCCTGATTTAGTTGAAACTAGTGCTATGGATATGTGGAAAAAAACTGCTGGGCAGGTAGGTCTGCTTTCAGCCTGTGGCTCCTGCCTGCCTACAGCCTTAAAAGTGGTGGTGTGCCTGCTGCTCTACTGCTTTAGTCCAGGTTCATTAAGCAGGAGTTTGGCCTTGCACGTGACTGAACCAGGTGTCCAGACACATCACCATGGCTGCCATTAAGTCTGACTTGTGCTTCTTTCGTGTTGTAACTGGCTCTGGTTTTAAAAGTGTCCCTAGCATTGTTGCTACCATGGCAAGGCAGCTGCTAAGCCATCACTGTGGCTTTACTTTATCGTTGAAAAGGGATCTTGTGCACTCTGTAACTTCCAACTCCCATTAGGAATGCTCAGCTTCTTAACCTCTGAAGTTAAGGTGGTTTTTTTCTATTTCTAGAGTCCCTAGTTTTTCATACTATGCCAAAGGTGAATTACATAGAAAGTGGGTACATGGACAGGCTCCCAAGAGGTTATCTAGGGAGTGGGTTTATAGTGTATTAGCTCCTTTGTGGTAGCTGACTGTGGATATCCAGCACTAAATGTGAGATGTGAGTGTGCATATTTCTGTATGAATAGAACAGAGTCTGAAAACAAAGTCCAGCCATGTGAACTTGCTAGTTCATCTTTAGTGGAGAGTGTTTAGGAGGGCATAACTTGACCCTTGAAGTCAAATTGCCTGCAAGTAAATCTCTTGATTTCTGTAGAGGAAAGAGGGTTTGTGTGTGCTCTGGAATATAATAACATTCTTACAGAAGAGCTTGTTGCTCCAGGTAATATATTTGCAGTCTAACTCAAAGTAACTTGCAGAGGGCATGCTTAGCTTACATAGGCGGGGGATAATGTTAAGCTCCTTGAGATCAGAGTGCTCCAGAAAACTTGCCCATTCTGAGGTATCAAAGGGGCATCTTGATTATTTCCTCTGGTTTCTCCAATCTTTACTGAAATGGGCAGTGAGTTTCCAGTGGTGCCAGAAAGCTTCTCCTAAGAAGCAACCCCCCAGTTGGCTGGGGTTATCCAGTGCCATAAACCTCAGGAAGGCTTGCTTGGCAGCAGGCAGGGGCTGGAGTGCTGTTCCTCATTTATAACCAACCACATTTGTCTTGCTGTTTCCTAAGCCCTGAGGGGATTCACTTGTTTATTAGACCTCCCTCTTTGTAGCTAAACTATTCATCTAAAAAGCAGGGGGAAATTTATTTGAGGAGGATACTGCAAGTCAAGTGTGAGGGAAGCAGAGCTACTTGTGTTGACCTGTTATTTTGGGATTTTTAAGTTTTTTTCTGACATACTTTGTGTTAATGGTCCAGTAGTATTTTACACACATTTGTGGAAGTAATTTAAGCACATTTATTGACTGTTACTGGGAAACAACTTCTGTTATCCAGAGCTGACTGTTCCTGCTGAACATTCATCGTGTTCTGGGCCAGACTTTGCTCTCACTTCAGGGAAAAAGCAATAGCAGTTGAGTTGCAGTAATATCTTATAGCAAGGTAAGATTGATTTAAGTAAAACAGAAATCTCAAATCAAGCAGATGAAATGTGTAGAATTGATCAGAAATTAAAATGTGTGCAGGCTGAAAAAAATCATGGATAAAATGCCTGCTCATCTATCAGCTGTGGCTGATATTTGTGCTATTTGTGCTAAGATAATTGAATTCTTAAAATTTAAAAATGGCTTTGAGATAAATTTGTGAACAGGGCTGTGAATGAAGCTTCCTTCTTCACACAACTTACGTTTCAAGGTTTTAGCTAATGTATCTCCAAAAAGAACAGATTTATTCTACTGTTTCATTTAAAAGCCTTGACAATTGTGTATCACCCATGAAGTACCTACTGTGCCTGAGAAACAGCTTATTTGTTCTGAGATGGAGCTTTCCTCTGAGGAGCACTTGTAGTCTAACTGTGGAGCAGCACGTGGCTTCCTTTAAGTGAGGAGTCCATTCTCTGGTAGTGCCTGTGTCAGAGCTGCCCCTTGCTGGTCTCCCTGGCATACAGAGGTGCCCTTGGCTTTCCACAGCAGCCTGGAGGACTCCAGTGCCATAGCAGAGGGGAGCTCCAGCTTCCTTGGCTCTGCCATGACTGTGCTGCTGGGAGCTGGGGCAGCCTCACATGTGCTTTTTGTGGAGCAGCTGAGGAATTTGTTACGTGCTGCTGAATACTTTGAATTTTTTTTTGCCTTATGTGGTTGTAAAAAAGGTGGTTTTGGGCAACAAATTCTATAGATAGGGTTTTGTGTAGGAAACGGTAACTTCCTGCCTACTCAATTGCTTCATTTGAGCGTTTGTAACTTTCTCAGGCTGTTGAAAGTAGCTGTCAGCTCTGTATCTTTGCCTGTCAGGCAGATCTCTGATTTAGCTGCTTGAGTAATAAAGGTGGCTCTGTGCCCTTGAGAGGTGGCTCCCCATGTGGATGTTCATGTTGTGCCTCTTGAGTATTGCTGGAGTTCAGGGCTGGTGTCCATGGGATGTGCCTGAGGGTGTGTGGTGGAGGAGAGGCAGGATGTGCCTGACCTGTGGGCTGAGCAGGTGTAAGGGCTTCAGTAATGCCCTCCAGTGTGCTCACATAGACTCAGGCCACATCCACAGGCAGCCTCTGCAGTCAGCAGGTTAAAAGTCTTTGGAAAAAACCAACCTCTAAATTGAACTATTCCTTAGCTGGGTGCCAGCGTATAAAAACTGTTGGAATAAATGCATCTGGTAGTTAACTTCTCTCAGTGTGGACAAGGGAGAAAAGTCTTCTTTAAAACTTTTAAGACTATATAGTCCTGCTTACAAAGATTTCAAGCTGAAGTGATCTGTCATTGAATTGCTGTACATGTTCTTGGTCCAGCTGTGTTTTAAGAGACTGGATTACAATATGAAAATAGATCCCCTTGTACCTGGAGCTAACCAAGTGATTTGTTCTTGGCTAGTGAGTACTCAAAACTTTCAGGCACTGATGATCCCTGTATGTTTGGGGAACTGTTGCAGAAAGAATTTTTCCCATTTGCAAAACAAGTGTGCTGCTATGTCAAAATGGTCAAGAGATGTTTCAGAACAGTAGTGGTCATATTTAAATCACCTGGGGATGAGTTTTGTCCTGGCTGGCAGAAAAAGAAGTGACTTCATTTAAAGCTTCAAATACTGAGAGTTGTGCATTTAATTTTAACATTTTTATGCAGACCAACCACATGTAGGAAATAATTTCAGCATCTTGAAGATGTTTGCACAGAGAGCTATCTTCTGAAAAAGCTGAGAGGGATTTGGCTATCCTACTTTGGTAGCTGGCATTCTGAAGTGTTGAGGATAATCTCCTAGTTCTTTCCATAAGGAGAAATGGAGATGAAATGCAAGACATGCAGTTATTCTTCTAATTATGTGTGCAAGTATTGCCCTTTCTACTTTTTAATGTAATTAACAATACAATAATTTAGATCCAAAATGCTCAAGTTACTTTAGATCTTTTTTCCTCCATCTTTTAGATTGCGAAGAAGACTCGAACCCCAACTTCTGGCCCGGTGATCACCAAGCTGATATTTGCAAAACCAATCAATAGCAAAGCTGTTACAGGGCAGACCACTCAAGTGTCACCAGTCATTGCAGGTTGTACTACTTTGACTTGTTTTGCTTTACCATTTTTAAAAGGCTTTTCAAAGAAATGGTAATTGTAGAAATTCCTCTGTCTCAACAATTTTACAGTAGTTTCTGTCAAAGTACCTCAAGAAATTGAAAAAAAAAAATCAGAAAATTTTTTGGTTAGAAGCAGATAAATGTAGTTGTTGGTACCTTTATACTTAGCTCATTTAGAATAATCTTGGTAATTGCAGAGTTGCTTTTACTGCAAGGTACTTCATGGATTTTGGGGAGGAGAAAAAAATACCCCAGAGCCACAGAAAAGATTACTTGTTGAACAGAAAGTATTTATAGAAACATGATATAAATACACCAGGGGAAAGGGAGACACATGCTTTTGTGTTACTTTAATCTGCTTATAGTTGGACTTAAATGCAATACATGCAAGTAACAAAAAAATATGTTTGAATGAAGAAAGCTGTGTTGTTTCTGTTGAGTTGCTCACCCATTTTAAAAATAACCATCACAGAAGTATCTAAGAAAGGCAAATAACAAATGGTCTTTCTCCTTGGAAAACAACTCTGTATATCCTTATGAAAAACAACAAAGCCCAACCGACCACAGAATAACAGCAAAAACACCAACAAAATTCAAAGAGAACTCACAGTGTAATATCTTGTTTATAATGGCAGTGTATCTGTTGCTAAACATCTTAGACATCTAATTTTTCTGAAAAAGACAGATGTAGGAAGCTGGAGTTGTCTTTAGAGCTTTGAAGGATGTCTTTAACTGCTTACAGATTGATCAGCCTAAGTAGGCCTAAAAATCTTTTCCACATATTTAAACAAATTTGTGAAGTCTTTACAGCCCTGGAAACTTGAGCTGGTTTTAAAAAGGATGCAACTGTCTCCTGTGTTCAAAACACTGATAGATGCCAGTGAGTGGCCCATAGATGGAACATAATCTTTTTCTTGAGTTGTCAGGCTGCCTGCAGCCTGATGTGTTTGAGATGGAAGAGGGATTCCCCATCCCACTCCCTAGTTTGTCCCTTTACCAAATATATAGATCTATAAGAAGATTGCTCTGCATATAAACACTTGAATTAAGTTGTTTGTGGGTTTAAAAAACAATCCAAAGAAACAAAAAACCTAACTCAAAATCATTAGAAATCACTTGGAGTTTTTAAATCAGTATTTTGAAAAATCACCTGTGCCTGAGCCTGTGAGAGAAGCATCACTGGGAGGTAAAGTTGCTTCACTAATTGAGAGGAAGATCTTTAAATATTGGTTTTTCCCTCACCATTCCAAACAGCCAGCACAGCTTGCCACCTTTGAGAGGCTGGCATCACTTTAGGGAAGGTGTGACATTTGTGGTTTGTGTTTTTTGTATGCATGTTTCCATGAATCTGATAAATATTTTTAATTGCCTGGAAATTCCTGCAAGCTGAGATGGAAGTTGTAAACTTGAAAGACTTGTCAATATAAGCAGCCAGATTCTGTTTAGGAAGCTGATGCCAAGGGCTGCAGAGGAGATGTAGTGAGAAGGGGAAAGCTGTCACCAAGAAAATAACTCAGAGGACTGAAACCTCTAGATGGTGATTCACATCACCATCTGACATTCCCCACAGACTGACGTTCTTCAGGTTGCATGTGGCTTCAGCAGCTGCTGGCAACTATCTGTGCTGTTAGACTGCACAAAAGTGGTTATTTTAGAGCACATAGACTTCAGAGGAAATCAGCTTTCCATGGGGATAGTGCTTTTTCTTGTTAGTTCCAGTTGACTTTAATTGTTATGCTGCTAGTTGATTTTGGATGGAAAAGTTGTTTGTTTGTTTGTTTCTTATTTTTATAAATGTAGTACAAGAGAATGGGTGGCAGAAGCTATGACAGAAATGAGTCTGAACCAAAGTGGAGCAGAGGAAAGCTCAGTGGTCAAGCCCTCTTTGGAAAGAAACTTAGAAAGTATGGGGAAAAAAAACCATCTGTTTTCCATTCTGGGAGTTTGCAATATTCCTGAAACTGATGTCATGATTTGGAGCTGCTGTTTTTGATGTTTAATCTTCTTTGGCATTGTAAAAGGAGAGAGAATGTATGACATGCACATGAGAACATGGGTGGTAGTGTGACTAAAAACTGTTAGGCAGTGAAAGAAGCAACTATCAACAGAGAAAAGAAAAAACCCCAAAACCTCAGAGCTGATTGTAGACAGACCAAACACCTTTTTTTTGGTCACTGTAACGCATCTCATTTTTGATGGCTGAGGTTTCAAAGGAAGTAGTCCCCCACAGATGCTCAGTGTCTCTGTATGTTGGCAGCAGCCCAGGGCTTTCCCAGGAAGCTGCCAGCTGGCTGGGTGTTTGTGTGTGGTGCAGGTGTATTGGAGGGCTCTGCTCCTTAGGATGCTGTCCTGGCTGTCAAGAATTATCAGCTGAATGGCACAGAAAGCTCAGTGTGCATTTTGGCTCTTTATTTTTTTTAAGCCGGAGCAAGCTGTCTTTTTTTTTGTAATAGTAGCAATTATTTTCTTCTTTGTTGCTAAATCTAACTTAAAGAATGTCAGTGTCCTTCCTTTCAGCTCACAGACTCTCAGAAGTAGGGATAAATTGCACAAACGGCAGGGAAAACTTTGCTTTAAAAGTCACTGTGACCAGGGATAACTGGAGCTGATGGTATCTTCGTTGTTTATAGGTAGGGTTTTTTCACAGTCTGCTCCAGGGACACCACCAAAGACAATAACCATCTCTGAGAGCGGAGTCATTGGATCATCTTTGAGTACAACAACACAACAGACACCGAATAAAATAGCTATCTCACCACTCAAATCCCCCAATAAGGTAAGGACCTGTTCTGGCTGCAGCCTTCTATCCCTCCTGCACAGTGGTCTGAATGGAGCTCTCTGTGTCTTTGCTGCAAGCTCTTTATTATCTCTCCAGAGATAATAAACATATTTCCAGAGTCCATAAAAATATCTCCAGAGTCTCCATTTTGCATCACAATGCTCTGTGGTAATGCCCTAATTTAGATTTTTTTTTCAACTGGCTCCTTCACTCCTTCACTATGGTTTGAAGTAGATAAGCATTACTGCAGAGTTTACCATTCCTGCCATTTCTTGCCATTCCCAAAGCATTGATTCTGAGAGCAGCTGTTCCCTCTTAACCAGGCACTCAAACTATTTTTAATGCCTTCATAAAACGTCAACAGGCTGTTTAAGAGGAGACCTCAATAATATTAATAGGTCTGCACTTCTTAACCATTTCCTGCTACTGCACAGGCAATTTAGTCTTCCCTGATCACTTCTGAAGTAAATGAGATTTGCAGTGGTCCTTGACAAACAGAGTTGGAGGTTGGGATAGGTCAAGGTGACACTTTGTTTCAGATTTAGTAATTGTCTTGAGAAGAGGAATATATTGCTGGAGAAAGGGAGGTAGCGGGACAAGATGCACAGTGCAGGCAAACTAAATATCAGGTATAAAAAGCAAAGTAAGAATGAAGAGTTCTTTCAGTTTGGCTGTGCTTTAGTGATGTAATGTTATACAGATGGAGTAAAAGACTTGTGTTTGACAATTATTAGTAAGAGAAGCAACATAAAGAAGTTGTTAATTTTTATTCTAAAGTTTTGGGGTTTTTTAACTAGGAGTGAGTGTGAAAAGACTCCTTAGGGTTACATCCTGAATTTACTGTAAGATAAGTAATTCTAAGAATCTGATTTTTCTTAAAACATAAGGAAATTTAGAACAAAAAGTAGAATACCAGCCTTAGAAGGAGTGTAGTTATATAGTGTTCAAACTCTGCACTCTGCAGAAATGTGGTTGAAGACTGGATCACTGTGGGAAACTGCAGTGTTGATTTGAAAGTACTGATGTTCTTATACTTTGACTGAATCAGAAGTGTGAGGTGAGAATTTTCTTTTCTTTTGAGAGCTTTTCATTAAAATTCCTATCTGTGATGAAATAGTCATTGTACCAATTATAACACTTTTATTTAGGAGATCCCTCTTGCCAATGCTTAGGCTTCAATGGGATAATTTCCTTAAAAAAACCCAACAAAACAAATGAAAAGACAACTCCTCACTTCCAGTCAGATGCTGTGCTGGGTTTCTGCAGGAGCCTTTTGGTGCTGGAAACCAGTGATGCCTTCAAGTTCCTGAGGGCTCTGTTTGCTGTTGTTACAGCCAGACTTGAGTGAGCTGCGGTTAAATGCAGCGCCCTCGTTCACAGAAAGAACTCTGCTCTGGTGGAGAGCTGTACTGTCCTGAGGAGGGGAATGTTTATGTACAGGGTCCTGTATCCTGCACAGAGGTTTAAACTGCTTTTTGTTTTGCCAAGCAGCTAACAGTGGTGTCAGTGGCCTCCCAGCCTCCCAGCTCCCCCCAGAAGACGGTGGGCGTCCCACTGAATGTAGCGTTAGGACAGCAGATCCTCACAGTGCAGCAGTCAGCACCCTCCTCCCCTGGGAAGGCTATAGTCAACCACACAACCACCCAGGTACAGACTGACTTTCCTTTGTCTTCTGCTGTGTGTGTCATTGCTTGCTGGAAACTGGAGTGTTGGAGCACGGGCTGGCAGCGCTCCATCCGACGGTGTTCTTGGGATGGTGTTTGCTTCAGAATTGGCAAAAGTGTTGCCCTGAGGAGCGTGGACTTCTTCAGTTGAGGGGTGCAAACCATTGCAGGCCCCTGCAAGGGCATGCTGTTAGAAAGCAGCTTTCCAACCTGGAAAGCCCCACGTGGTGCAAATTCTTGTTTCTGTGTACTGAATCTCCCAAGTCACCTGGAGAACTGTGACACGAGGAGGAGTTCTTTGAGGGGTTCTCTCTCTTCTGCCACTGCCTAGGGCTGCCAATGTTTCTATGCCACTGCCTAGGGCTGTGTTCCAGGTATTTCTGAGGTTTGCAGCAGTGGAGTTCGTATTCCTGCTGTAGAGGTCTGGGCTGAAACTTACAGAACCAGAAATTATTTCTTTTTTATGTCTCATTTCTAGAAAAACAGCCATAATAGCTTTTATAGTTTTGCATTAATTAATCACAAGACAAAACTGACCTTTCTTACAAATGAGTTTTTGCTGTTTTCCTCTTTTGTGGTCTTAGGTAAATATTTTTCTATCATAATATCTGTACTCTTGTGGTGAACATGAAGAGATGTGAAAGGTGTAAATGTATCCAGAGTATGGATACAGCTGGGAATGGACATGCATGTACAACACGAGACCAGAGACTCAGACAGATTTTCTCAGTTTTATCTTACTGATACAGGAGGTACTTGGAATGCTGATATGGGAATATGGACACTATAGAGATTGGAACTTTTTTTCCCCCACAGGGAAAATGGTCTTTCAAAATAGTTGTTAAAAGGTTAAGTCTCTCTCTCTTGCACCCTAAGTGAGCAAATGGAGATGTCTGTGGGAGTTCTGATGCAAAGCTCTCTGACACAACACAAGGGTTTCACCTGTCTTCACTGGGCTCAAGAACATGCCTTTAGAAGAACTGTCCCTTGAATTTTACAATTTTCCCAGTTGTCCTTGGAGAGCAGCCGCTCATTTGTGTGCTAGAGAGAACTGGTTTCCCTTTGATAATGTCTGTGACTGTGCTTGCACATAGTGCTTATTTTGATGTTCTGGCTTGGTAAGGTTTCAGTGTCTTAAGAAAAATAAAAAATCCCAAGAAAGCAGTTTGCACACATTTTACTAGAAAAACGACCCGAAGACCAGGGTCATTTTTCTAGTAAAATGTGTGCAAATTGAGATTTCATTTGTGTAGTTGCTGGAAGCTGGGCAGCTGGGAAAATGTTCTCATGAGAATTCACATCATGCTGTCAACCAAATGTCAAACTTCATGTGAAGGACAATATGCTTAATACCAATAGTAAAGGATACTGAGAATAAAAAGCTGAGCTCTAAAAGAAGTTGAATGGAAGGAGAAAAAGGAAGCAATCAACGTTTGAGGTTGAGCAAGTCTGGGAGAAGAGGCTGTTATCAAACCAGTAGACTTATGAATGTGTATAAATGAAATAAAACTTTCTCGTTATTAGTTTGTAGTTTGAGAAAAGTTGGAAAGATGAACTTTGGCAAATTCCTGGTACTCCAGCTGCAAGGTAGCACAGGTTTGCTGAGCTCCCTTTCTTTCAGCATTTTGCCTTTTTTCTTAATGAATTTGTTTTGCTACTCCTCATTGTTCTTGCTTCTTTCATTTCTCAGCTTGTACTCTTTCTGATGTCCTTCAGTTTATGGATTCTGTTCCCTTTTCTTCTCCAGGGTTGCACAGTGATTTATATGGATTAATCACAATCTTAACAGGACATATCTCTACACACAGAGATAAATTATTATGCAGTCCAGCACAAACTGTTTCTCAAGTTCTTACCATGTGCTTTTAATAGTAGAAATATTTCTGTTTGGTTGTTTGATTGTGGAAAACAAACCAAGCCTTGTTTTCTGTAGTCACCTGAAATAGTTTTGGCAGATGTTGTATCTTGTGAAGTGGACTGAGTCACCCTACTCGTGTAAATACTAGTTTACTCTGGTGTTTGGTGTAGAGCGTTGAAAATGGAACTGAGTTTACTCTGAGCTATTGAGAGGCATTTAATCCCTTTGCACCTGTTCCACTTTTGAAAGCAAAAAGGGGTTAACTGTCTTTCCTCTCAAGGGTATGAATGTATGCTAGAGTTGCTCACTGACAAATTGAGAAATAAACATGCTGATGTTCTCTCTGCCTTTGTACAAGTAACTTCATGCTGTCTGTGTTGGCTTCACAGGCTGTGAAATCAGCAGTGCAGACCATAACTGTAGGAGGAGTGGGTACATCTCAATTTAAGACAATTATTCCTTTGGCAACTGCACCCAATGTTCAGCAGATTCAGGTACCTGGAAGCAAGTTCCATTATGTCAGACTCGTTACTGCCACAACAGCCAGTAGTTCAACCCAATCTGCCAGTCAGAATCCCAGTACGAACACTCAGCCTCTGCAACAGGGTAAGTGCTGGTGGTAACATCTTGTCTGAAGCCTCTGTTGGGTTTTTATTTTGTGTTTGTTCTGTAACGATTAAAATGAATACATAACAGAGATCTGTGAAGACTGCCAGATGTACTTGGTTTTGTGGTAAGGCTTAGATAAATTCCATATTCTGCTGCTACCTCTGGTTTGTATGTCAAAATGCTCCTTTGTGTCAAAATGCTCTCTAGTTGGGGCTGAATCCTGGGAGCATTTTAGGTTGCTTTTCCCTAGTTTACCAGATTTGTGGATGGTTCATGGCCTCTCCCATCTCCTCTATATGAGGAGTGTGAAGGTAGGACAGCCCACACTGTAATGTGAAGATCCTTCCATGTAAATTGCTTTAGAAGTGCCAGATGTTTTTGCTGGTTTCTGTCCATGCTTTCCAGAGCGGTGATGGAATAAAAGATTTCAAAGGAAGGGATATAAGGGAAATCCAGTGTCCTGGCTGGTTTTTTAAGCCATTGCTGTGAAATGTGTGCACACGCTCTTGGGCCAAATACCTGTTTACAAAGGTGTTGTCTAGACCCAAGTGTTGCATGCCATGAGCTCCAGTGTTAAGTAGCTCTGTGTTGTGCACATGGGGAAGCCTGAAGGGTTGAGCTGTGGACATGGAGTGACTAACACACATTGACATGATGTTGTTTCTTGCCACCAGCGAAGCCCGTGGTGGTGAACGCAACCCCAGTGCGTATGTCAGTCCCCATAGTACCAGCACAGACTGTGAAACAGGTGAGTTCAGTTTAACTCGTGTCATATTCCTGACCTGTTCTGGCTGGGCAGAAAAAAAAGTCTGCTTCCAGCTCTGTAAAGAAGTGTTCTACTAATAAAAGTGTGTTCAGGAACACTGATTTCATAAAGAACTCTTTTCTCTCCAGGTGGTGCCCAAACCAATCAACTCAACTCCTCAAATAGTCACTACTAGTCAGCCCCAACAAAGACTTATCATGCCAGCCACTCCACTGCCACAGATCCAGCCCAACCTCACCAACCTGCCCCCGGGCACTGTGCTGGCACCAGCCCCTGGCACAGGAAATGTTGGCTATGCAGTCCTTCCAGCTCAGTATGTCACACAGGTATGGCCTTTCCCAACGAGGGGTAAGCAAATGCTGCTCTTGTGGAACATTCTGCCTTTCTCTTAAAGGTTCCTGCTCTGTCACTGTCACTTGACACTGAGGTTTCTTTTAGGGACCCTTGGCAGAATGATGATGGCACTTAATTGCAATCACAGTTGCAATTAAAGCTTTGTTTTCTCAAGAGGAGTTTTTATTAGCATAATAGCACAGCATTTCTATAAGCAGAATCAGTGCAGTACAATTTGGAGTAATGTAGTGCAGAATAATGCCAGCTTACTCGAATCACCCAGATCTCAAGTTGGAATTTCTCATCACCGAGACCCTCTGCATATTGGGTCACATCTTGATACACAGCTTGCTTCATCACTTTAACAATCATAACCTAGACTTGAAAATCATATGAAAGAGTACAAGTCACTTGCTCCTCGGAGGAAGCACATGTCAGTGCAGGTGACCCTGGCCACTGGCAGTCACAGGGCTCAGTGTCCAGCAGCAGTTTCAGTCCAGGTTCATCACTTAGGGCTTGGAACAGCTCGATTTTATAACTGTTCTGTGTGCTGTTCCACTTCCCTGTTCCCTGACAGCCACCACTACCTGGTTGTCTGGGTGCCTGAAACCTCCATGGCCAGTAAGGTGCCCAGGAATCCTGAGACCTGGATGAGGGGAAGAAGAAATCCTAATGGGTTTGTCTGCTTGGTTCACAGGACCTTCAGGGCCTGATGAAGAGGAGAAAGGGAGCATAGATGTGACCTGCTTGGTCACAGTGTGGCTGTCTTCATTATAAAATTGTGATAGTTAATGCTAAGCACATGGGCAGGGGTCAGAAGCAGCTGCTACCAGTCACCCCATCTGAGGCCTAGGGACTATTATTTTGATTTTTGCCAAGATCTGACCAACATTCAGGATGAAAAGGAGAGTAAATGAAATGTTCTGCTGAAGGCTGAAGTTTGTAGAAACAAAGACTCTGATAGCTCCTGGAATTACTGGTACCAGACTGGTCTCTGGTTGTCTTTTGGTTTTGTCACATTTGCAGTTGAATGTGAAAAATAAATAGTGGGTTCAGGTATGCAGAGGAGTTGGAATGCAAACCATTTTGCTTACTTTCATATAGGAAGTGGCTTGTATATAAAGGAAGCTACTCATTTATGCAGGAAGTGATTCTGGTCCATCAGGGGGAAAATGAACGTGTTTTTAGGAGCCAGAGCTGTTTATGGTCTGAACAACTCTATTTGTTATCCTGTCATTTGTATGGATCGAGACACTGTAACAGACAACAAAAAATATAATCTAAAATAGTATTTTTATGCTGAGTATTGGGGCAGGAATTTGCCACCTGGTCCAAGTTCTATAAGTGTCTAAAAGTGTTCTTAAAAGCAAGTTATTTTTATAGGAATATCTGGAAAGCTAATTTAAAAACTAGCAACACATTCCCTTGTGTATAATTTCTCTCATGTCAGGCATTAACCTTTTTGTTTTGTTAGCTACAACAGCAGTCCTATGTATCCATAGCAAGCAACACTGGCTTCACAGGGACATCCACTGTCCAGTCCCAGGCACGGCTGCCGTTTAACGGGTAAGAGTTTGGATAAAAAAATCTCAAAACCTGTACAATAGGCTTCTTGAATAAGCATGAGGTCTTGGAGTTTGGTTTGGGGAATTCTCCAAGACACTCAGACCTGCTGTGGTGTGGTTGTTACCTCTGGCTGAAGGATGTGGATCTCTCTGACATTTGAGCCGGTCTCTTGACCAAAGCTGTGTTTCCCTTTCTGTTTTTTGATTCATGTAGCAGGAGGTTGACCTGAAAGCCCCCTGTTGTTCATTTTTTTATTTGCAACTGCAGCTGTGAGCTACAGGTCTCAACTATTTCTCAACATTGCTGCAAAGAGGTTCTGGACAACACTTAAGCTAGATGCTTAACACATGCAGAAATTCAGGCAAACAGCAAAATGGATCCTTAAAAGAGGCTTTAGGTTTTTCTCTTGCATTTTTCCTTTAAGGATGAAAATAACAGCTAACATATATTATTTTCCCTTTGCTAATCCAGCAGGCTTAGCTGTTCTGCACAGTCCTTTTGTGTTACTGTTTGCTGGAAATTGTGAACATGAAGGTGCTTTTTGTTGCTGCAACCTCAACTGATGCAAACTAATCCCAAATCCAGATGCAGCTATTCAAATGGAAGGGTTTGATTTAATCTCCCTGGTATTACGTGCAGAAATTGCTGGATAGGGATGGAGCAAATCTCATCAGAAGTGATTAGTGTCACAAAATCCAAGTTTTAGGAGCAGTTAAAGACTGTGTCTACTATAAAATTTATCTGAAAACTAAATACCATGGTTTGGCTTGCTTTCCTATTATTCCAGAGGGGGGGTATTTCTTGTTTTCTGGGATTTTTTAAATTCCAAGTAGAACAAAAGAAAAGGCACATCATGTTGTTTAAATTTTGGTTGGATCTGATCCCACTGCACTTGAAGGGATTCTGGGGAAGTTTTCCCTGACTCCAGTTTTTCAGTTATGCTTCCTCTAGCTTTAAAGCCTAATTTCTACTTCAGGCATGCATCCAAATTTGCAGCCAATAATCCATCTCTTTCTGGGTTGGAAATACACTATTTGTAGTAGTTACTTAAACACAGTCAGCCAAAAACCTAATGCAAGGTTATAAATAATACAAAGTAATATAAAGGATTATAAGGAATATAAATATTTTTTCGAAGTTCTTATTATGAGCTGTTTACATGAATTTAAAATAGGAAGAAACTGATAAAACTGTTTGTATATAAATGCCCTTTTCCCCCCACAGAATAATTTCTTCTGAGTCTGCAAACCGCCCCAGGAAGCCTTGCAATTGTACTAAGTCTCTGTGTTTGAAATTGTAAGTACAGCTTGGTTCAGTTCTTCTAAGCCTTGTTTTTAGCATCACAAATGTGCACCAAGTATCAGAAAAATAATGGTTTTAAGTACATCAGAAATTTTATGTCTAGATGCTGATTTAAGGTGGATATTGGTGGAGATGTTGCAGAGCCTGTGTAATTTTGCAACTCCTGTGAGCTCTATGGACCATAACATTTAAAAATATCTCATTTTGCATCATGTACCTTACTGCATGATGGAGCCAATTCCTCTCAGCAGCTCTGGTTGCCTTGTTGGTACCATGATTGAAATGCTCTCTGATGGTATCATTTGTGGGCATTTACTGTACTTTGGTGAAGTGCATCAGTAACATCATGCTGGATCAAATATTTCAGAAAAATTGGGCTATGTATATTTTATTAAAGGATGGAATAGACAAGTGATTCTTCACTGATAGGTCTGCCTCTTGCTTATCCATGACATATTTTGCTGTTCCATTCCATGTATTTGTAAGAATTTGACACACAAGCATCTGGAGCTGAGGAGAGTTTCTTCATCTCGAGGCAAAGTCAGTTTACTGATGTTTTTGGGACAGCAGTGGGAGGAGATACTGAAACTAATCTGTGGTTCCCTGAATCCTAGACAATGAGGAGGAAATCAGGGGTGTGGTACTCAAAGGGGAAGTGATGCAATGGCATCTGAACCCAAGTAAAGAAATGTGTTTAAACTCTTAAGCTTGGATGTCTTTTTGTGTAGGGCACCCCCCTGCATGGGGAGGTGTGCCCTTTGTTTCCCAGTGTCAGACTTGTCTGTTGCACAGCAGGAAGATGTGTAGCTGTTTTTCAGATATTGCATGCATGACTGACCTCACAGTGCCCAATGTATGTTAGATGTGTAGAGGTTTGGGTTTTGTTGCCTGAATGTGCCCTAGAAATTCTGGGAGCATCACTGGGAATACTTTGCACCTTCAGAATGCTGTTAGGAAACAAACTGTTCTTGTAAATCACTGATGTTATGTGCTCTGGGCATTGGTGCAGACCAAATGGTTGATTCACACTGGCAGAGGTGCTTTCTCACTAGTAAAACCTTTTTTCTGTCTGGGGGGGAACTTATTTTTTCCCAAATGCCTGTGTAAGGTAGGCACATAGCCTATTCTTCTAAGAAGTCAACTCAGTTATTTGCTCACTGATGTTCTGCATGGATGCTGGCCCTGTTTTTTGGAAACCAGGGCTATTCTACCACTGAACTTTAAAACAGAAAGGAGAGCTATTACAGCTTGTAAAAGCTTTTGATTTAGTTTGTCCCTGGCACCATTCAAGGTGCTAAAAATCTCCAAAATCCAGTTCAGCCTGATGAAGGGTTGCAATGGGCTCCAGGACAACCTTAATCTAGTCTGTGTAGTGCTAGGCTGGGCAAGCCACAGAAAGCCAGTTTAGCAATAGGTTTAGGGTCCGAAAACTGACCATACACCCCCAGCAGGATTTGAAAAACAAGTAAAGAGGATCAGCAGTTTTCAGCTATTAGCTGGAGGTGGTCCTGGAAGCCTTGAAATGTCAGAGTTTGCTGTGGCCTAAAGCCACGTTTGAGCTGGGGGTGAATGTGGTATTTCCGTGTATCAGATCTGTGAGTCTGTGCATTGGTGAGATGTTGTTTTTGATGGGAGGCACCAGAGCTACCTAAGAGGCATGGCAACATGATTTGCTTTCCCTGTCCATGTTTTGCTGGTTTTTGTTCATATATTTGTCCCTTTTTAAAGTCAGCTTTATCTCATTCGGATTTGTCACCTGTGCTTCAAAGCCTCCAAGATGTACCAGTTGTTATTCCTTTTCTATTCTTCCACCCCAGCTTAAGGGCAAAACTAACAAAAAAAATGCTCCTTGCTGGGTTAGTTTGACTGTTAAGTGTCACTTCGATTGCTTGCCTTTTGTTTTGGCTGTGTGAGGGTTCCTGAGGGCTGACCTGACTGTCTCTGTCAGGAGCTGGCTGTGAGGAGGCTGCAGCAGACTGGCCCTCGATATGTGGGTGACCCAAGAGTCACTCTTGGAAAAGCCTCATTAGCTTCTCTTGCTGCTTGGGGGGCCTGTGCTGTGCAATGAGCTCAGATGTCACCCTTGAGCTCCACCTGTGTCTTTAGACAGCAGCTAGACTTGCACTGGAGATTTTGGCTCTGCAGCGAGGCTGGTACCGCTTGTAGGTGTGGAGTTGAGTGTAGGGTGACCCTGACCCATATTGGTGCCAGAGTAGGAACTTCTGCTGCTGCAGTGTGTGAGTCAGTACTCACACACCATGTAATGGTCAACGTTTACAAATGCCTTCTGCATCTTCTTTCTGTTTCAGGTATTGTGACTGTTTTGCAAACGGTGAATTCTGCAATAACTGCAACTGTACAAATTGTTATAACAACCTGGACCATGAAAACGATAGGCAAAAAGCAATAAAGGTGAGGGGCCTCTTCCCCTGCCCCCTGGGATCAAAGTCCTTTAGCTGCTTTTTTCTGAAGCTCCCGAGCGGGGCAGAGTGGGTGTATAATGCCCTGATCTCCTCCCACATGTGCAAGGCTTAAGTTCTTTTATTGCACCTCTAAATTCTGCTCCCTGCATGCAATGACTGACCCTTTGGGTCTGCATTGACAGGCCTGCCTCGACAGAAACCCCGAAGCCTTCAAGCCCAAAATAGGGAAAGGAAAGGAAGGAGAATCGGATCGGAGGCACAGCAAAGGCTGCAATTGTAAACGCTCGGGATGTCTCAAAAACTACTGCGAGTGTTATGAGGTACGAAGCATTATCTCATTTGAAAAATAGCAGCTTTTTCCCTGTAGTGTAGTAACTTCTCTCACTTGCTTTGTCTCTTCCTTGTATTGCTGTAACATTTGCTCTTCTGTTTGTTTCCATTCCTATAATGTTATCTCTTTTCCCAGCAGTTTGCATGTAGAAAGCCATGTACAGGGAAAAATGGTTGCTACTGTTCTGTAATTTTAATTCTAAACAATTTAGCAACGTTGAACTTAGGCTTGGATTTGTCTTTACTGAATAGCACCATTTCCTAAAGAAATCTACTGCACCAAGTCCCTAGGAGGAGTTGAAGCAGCATCCCACAGATGCTCTGGGATGGAATGTGTCTGTGGAATTCAAAAGCAAAAGTTGTTGTTACTTACCTGCTAACTGATCAGTCTGTGGATGTAGAGACAGTGTAGACTGACCTTTCTCAAAACTCAGCTGTCTAAATTCCACTGGATGTTGATGAAGGAAGGGATGAGTGGAAAACCACTGATTTACATTCTATGCTCTATGGTTCTATGATTGATTCAAGTAGACATTCAAGTATACATTCTCTACTTCAGGTAAGAATTTAGAGAGAGGAAGACTACTATGTGGGAGTTTGTTCTAGTGGTTAATTGGTAAGAGATGAAAATAAGGTTCCTTTTTGTTGTGGTTTCTCATAAGGGAAGTCAAACTTGCAACAGATTTCTTATGTTTTGTTTGTTTCTTTCAGGCAAAAATCATGTGTTCTTCCATATGCAAATGCATTGGCTGTAAAAATTTTGAAGAAAGCCCGGAGCGGAAGACATTGATGCATTTAGCAGATGCTGCAGAGGTCAGGGTCCAGCAGCAGACTGCTGCAAAGACCAAGTTATCTTCCCAGATCTCAGACTTGCTGACAAGGCCAACACCAGCACTCAGCAGTGGTGGTGGGAAGTAAGTTGATGCTGTGCCCTCTTTGCGTTGTTTCTAACCCAGGTTTTGATGTGTGTGCCAGGTGTGTCCCTGTCATCTCTGAGCCTTGTCTGTGTAAGCTGTGGAGGTGGCAGCAGTCAGGTGAATGGAACATTTTTTTTCCTGTAACAGTAGGGATTCTGACCCAGCAGTTCATTTATTTGGCTGTTAACTGAGGCTTATTCACCATCTAAAGGCTCTTGGAAGCAATGGGACAGATGAAATCTCATCAGTCCTCGGACTAAAAAGTTGCCAGCCCTGGAGTTGGGTGCCTTGTGTGTTTTTGCAGACACTAAGTGGATGTTTCTTTGTTTCAGGCTGCCCTTTACATTTGTCACCAAGGAGGTGGCCGATGCAACCTGTGAATGCCTCCTGGCACAGGCAGAGCAAGCGGAGAAGACGGGCAAGTCCAAAGCTGCGGCAGAGCGCATGATCCTGGAGGAGTTTGGGCGCTGCCTGATGAGGGTTATCAGCTCTGCAGGGAAGTCCAAAGGTGACCCTTGTGCCATGAACTGCTGACTCATGCACATGAGCCACAATGAGGTGGACTGAACACAACACTTAAGGCACAGGGACACTTTGGTTTAGCAGAAAGGATTTAATAATATTTGTTAATTTGGTGCTTGTTGTAAATTGACCCATGTAAGATTGAAACAGAAAGAAATTCTTTTATAACAAGATGTAGAGCCTTTTAAATCTTAGCTAAATCCTCTTCTACGTAAGACAATGCCTAAAGGTCAGTTCCTCTTCCCAATGTACAGCTTTTACCCTGGGTTTCTTAAAAATTAGGTGTGTTCTCCCCTTTCCCCCAGAATAATTGTCTGAAGGGCATATATAAATTATTATAATATATATTATTTACAGTGTATGGATTTGCATCACTGTGCATACAGGAAAACACAGATGATGCCAACAGCCAGGTCATGCTTTTGCTGACAGGCCTGTAATATGGAGGTACCAGTGTATCCAAGGTGATTCTGAAAGGAAATAGGTAGAAATAAGCATCTAAATGGAAGGTAGTAGTTGTGTTTAGGACCTGACATGTTGCTTTAGTGCACAGGGCACTGTGAGATATATAGGCAATAATACAGAGGGGTTGCTTGCAGATTTAGTACTGAGCAAGTCATGGAGAAGGTTTCTGGAGCAGGGCCCAAGGAGTATAGAGGCAAAGGGCATTACAGGGAATTTTTGATAGGAATGGGGCAGAGTGCTCAGGTGTTTCTTAAGCTGGAACTTGGAGGCTAGGACAGTGGCCTGTCCTGAGAAGTGAGGAAGAGCAGCCACACCACAGTGCCAGTCTGTCTGCCCAGTGTAGTGTTACCTAAGTGTGTAGCAGATTGATGCTGTTGTTTAGGTGAAGCTTGGTTTTTCAGAGGTCTGCAGCAGCCCAATCCCTCACTGGAATTAGGGCTGTGCAGTCCGTTGTGTTTTCTACGATCAAGCTGTAAGCCTGGAAAAGTGTTTAGTCCTGAGAAGCTGAAGTCATGGGAGATGGCAATCTGCATCTGAATCAACTTGCAAATGCAGGTAGGGATCATGTTCAGCCTGGCTGCTGCGAGTGTTCAGGATGCTGCTTCTCTCCATGCTGGCAATTTACTTGGCATAAGGGCTCTTTTAGTGTTGTTTAGAATAATTGTGCGAGCAGTGATGAGAGGAAGTACTAGCACAGAATCAGGATTGCTACAAAAACAGACACAGATCCTTTTACACTAAATGGGGAGCAATCAGCTATTGCTGGGTATAGATTAAGGCAGGGGATTTTTTTCAGTATTTGTTACAGGCAATCTCATATCACATTTTTGATAGTGGAACACATTTGCAGAATTAACCTGGTGGGTTACTTACCTATCATGAACATCCATTAACCATGTTTAATCACAGGCGTTGTTATTACCTGTCTCACTGCAGCCTGAACTAGCTACCTTTTGTCCAAAAGGGATTTTGTATTCCTTCTATGAAACTGTAAATACAGAGAAATGCAGGGCCAGGCTGGGGAGAGGTAGGGGCTAGGCACACCAGCAGCAGAGATATGTGCCTGTGTGTGTGAAGGCAATAGGGTGGGAGGATGATTCAGGATGCAGAAGGCCCTTGGCCCTTCTCTGGTGCCTCCTTGGAAGGCCTGGGAGGCATGAAGGGCCTGGGGGAGGCAGCAGTGGTGGGCTCACAGACCAGGTCTGCCCTGCCAGTCACTGTCTGAAAGGCTCTGTCTGCTAAGGACATCTCCCTGAGCATAAATAGCAACGTTTGTGCAAATCTCTGAAAAGGGAATCCACCTCTCATGTAAGTAAATGCCACGTTTTTTCATGATTAGGACTGGATTTACTAAAAAATCAGTGCAGTAACTTTACCTGTAGATAGTGCAGATATTCCGTTCCCTTCTAGTGACCTAATATAGTCTGTCCAGTAAGATTTGTATAAATGTAAATTAGTGTAAGTGAATAAAGTAATACCTACTTACGTTATTTTTCAAACAGATTGCAATATGCCTTTTGGTTAGACTTCAATCTGTGTTAATTTTGTATATATTCAGTGTCTTACTCTGAATTGCACCTTTTGTGATGTGTATTTATATACAGTGTGCAAAAGCACTTGTGAAATTTAGATTACAGTTGTAATTATGTATGATGGCATTGCTGGAGAATATTTTGCTTGTAAAGACTTTGAAGGTGCAATCAAATGCTCTTAGTTCTTCTACTTTGTTTTGAACAAGCTTTCTCAAATATTAAGCTTGGATTCCTCTCTCCCTTCTCCCTGGTCTAGAGTGTATTAATTGGTTTTTGTACTTAGCCATTTGCATCAAACTGCTGGACAAGATTAACAGTCAAGTTCATCCAGTTACATAAAAAATAATTGGGAATGGGGCAAGGGTTCATTTTATAGTTCTGTTTACATCCAAAAGTAGAAAATTAAATTTATATTTACAAGACCTATTCAAAGAATACACTTTTCTATATTGTACAAATAAAACAGTCAGATAAATCACAAAAAATAAACATTTATACTATTCTGTAAATACGATTTTTTTTGCACTCCTTTGCTTCGCACTGACAAATACACACAGAAGGTTTGTCACTGAAATATCATAATAAATTGTTAACACTAGGTCCACTTCTGATGCAAGCACTGGCTTGGATTTTCAGTGTGAGACCAAATGCTACCAGACATAAATAAATATCCCTTGGTCTCATCTTAGAGCTGAAGGCAATGCGAGTGTTCCAACAGTACATGATTGCAACCAGTCACTGGGACTTCAGCAGCATTTCTGCCAGTTGTCCCAAAAATCACATATAGAGGGGAGGGAATAGTTTTGCAGTCTTGTAGCTGGAATGGCTCATGGCAGTGATGGCTTCAACATGGTTTTTTGCAGATATTTGGATTGCAGGAAAAAAAAAGCCCAGAGGTTCTGGTTTGTTCCTCCCAGCAGTGATTGCATGAATTTCTGTGGTGGTGCTGCTGCTCCCAAAGCAGAGCTTGAGGGATTGAGTGCAGCAGAACTCTAAGGGAAGGAGGAGAAACCCAAACCAACCAGGGATAGTTTTGTCAACTTACTGGTAGGCAGAATGGTATCTTTAATGTTATTACTGTCCTAGGATGTAGCAGATCACCATTTTTCATTCCAGCTCCATCATGGATCTTGAAAGTGACTGAACAGCAGGTTTTGTGGGAATTAGTTTTCTTCCATCTCTATGAATGCAACTCCTGTTCTGCATAGCAAAAGGAAACCCCTTATCAGCAGTTCTGCCAAACTTTGCTGTTCCAGGCACAGCACTGGAGGCAGCTTCCTTGCCATGGAAATGAAGAAGCCTGTCCTACTTGGTGGCATCAAAGTTATGGCTCAAGTGATCAGTGGAAACACTGAAAGGAAGATGCCTTGTGCCCTGGGCTGCAGGCCAGCCCTGGGAGGATGGAGCCATGAAATGGGAACTGAAATGCTTGCCCTGCTGCAGCACCCCCATGTATTCCTGCCTGGATGCCACTGGACACAACAATCTGGTCACAGGCTCAGCACTGCTCCAGAGGATCTAGACTTGACCAGCATCTTTAGCTGTTTGATGAGACATGTTGGAAAGGAGATTAGAGCTCATGTACAGAGTGAGTGCACTTTCTTTACATATCTTTATTTTACTATTTAAGTAGAAGCTCTGAAATCCTGCTTGCCCCCAGCTTTTATAAAGCACATATTTTTGGTAAAATCAAAGTGCTAGTGCATGTGATTCCCCTGCAACCCCATCAACTATCAGTTTTTCTTCTGCCAAGAGCACTGGCAGCACTAAAGCCAGCCAGCAGTTCCAGGGACACTGCAGTCTCCTACCACTGTCCCAGGCACCTCAAGCAACCACTGCTCACCCTGCCCTGCCGTGCAAGTTTGATGAAATGCGTGGCTGCTTTGCAGGATTGCTAGAAGGAACAGGGGACCAGATAAACCTCCTTGTTTTGCTCAGTTAAACTCTGGTTAGGGGGTTTGCAATGGCCCCAAACATCACTGTGTACCAACACTAGTTTTGCTAGCAGTGTTTCTGCACGTGTGTTGCATAGGTCTGTCCAGCACTGAGCCTCAGCAAGGAACAGCCATCCTTGGAACCACACAGTACTCAGACTGTGTGTGGGTTTAGCTTGACTGACAGCTAGCTATCCAGTGGTGGTGGAAACAAATGCTTTCCCTTCAGTCTCTTCAATTTGTGCCTTCTGCAAGGGTATGTCAAATTCAGGTGTTGGGCGGGGTTTGTTCTTATGTTTAAGTAACACCGTATTATTTCCTTTACTAAGACTGTGTAGTGGTTGTTGATGCTCAGCTCCCTGTCAAGTAAGTGGTTTGTGAGGGAGGGAAAGAGGGGGCTTTCTCCCAGAAGCTTCTGGAAGACTTCCTGTTCTAGAGACAAATGCCACAGCTCGGTATTTTTGCTGGCACCCCCTACTTTGCCGTATTGGTTTAGGACCTGTTCTGAAATGCTTGTTATGTGGTGCACACTGGCCGAGGGCAGGCTGACACCCCCTAACTTCTTTATGTAAAGCACTGACCTGCATCTGAGCCTGCTCTCATCTGCCTCAAACAGAGAGGCAAGACAAGCCTGACACTGCAAGTCCAAGGCCAACTGCTCAGCCACCCAGCCAGCAGCGCAGGTGAGGCTCTGCGCGTACAGCGACAGATCTGTCAGCGCGTTGCTCAGGGCAGAGCTGGGCAGAAGCAGGCCTGCCCTGTAGGGGTACTCTGGGGCCAGAGTCCTGCCAGGAGCTGGGTGATACTGAGCATGAATGCTGCCCAGAGTCAGAGCTCTCCTCTGAGACAGGGATACGTCCCAGGGGCTGGCAGTGCCACTGCTGTGTTGGGAGCCGGGTGCCAGGCTGCAGCTGGCCAGCAGTTTGTGGTAAGCAGCCTGGAACACAGCACAGGTGGGGCTGCCACTGCTGCCACAGGCTTGCTGCAGGGCCCTGAGAAACTGCTCCAGAGGCTCCAGGCTGAAGACACGTGTGTGGAGGTGGTGGGAAGGAGTGCCTTCTGGACACGTGTAGTTGGAGGAAAGCCACTTGAGGCTTTCAGCATTGAGCAAAAGGCTCAGAAATCCCAGTCTGCGTTTGCTCTTAATAATGTATCTCCCCACAGAGTCTCTTAAGTTGACAAAGCAGCTCTTGGCCTCATCGAAGAGGTTGCTTATTTTGGTGTAGTTTCCAGCTAGCAAAGGCTCCTTTCCATAGGGACCTCGGCCATAAAATACATTGCACAGAGAGCTCATCAGACGCATAAACTTGACGGTCCCACTACAGTTCTGAAACGAGGCCAGGCCCAGTTTCTGGAGGTGCTCCAGTGCCTCAGGAACACCCTCGCTGAACAGCGGGGTCGCAAGGTTGACCTTCAGGTGGTAACTCCCTTTACTCCCAGCCCTGCCTGACTCAGGACTGCACAGCTCCAGCGCTCTCTGCTCCGGCAAAGCTGTCAACTCCACCACGTGCTGCCACCACATGGTGTCACCGAGCCACTCTACCTTCTGGAAGCACTGCAGAGCATTCCTTATCAGCAGGAGGGCATGGCAAACATCAAAGAAGTAGGCGATGCTGTGAGCAGAACCAGGTGGATGCTGGAAAGTGCACTGAATCCTTCTAGGATCTGTCCTGATCCCCAAAGCTCTGGCAGTCTCAGCACCACAAGCAGAGGCCCCCGATGTCACAGCCAGCACCACGATCCCAACGTTGTTCAGCTTATTGATGGCCTGACGCAGGAGCTGAGCGAGGAAGTGGCCGGACGTGCTGTTCACCAAGAAGTAGCCCAGGGGAGCTGTCCAAGGGCTGGAGATGCCGACTGCCATGAGGATGATCGCTTCCGATGCCAGCGGAGCCTCGTCAGCATCAAGGATGCCTGCTCCCAAGTCAACAAAGCCTGTCAGCCGCTCGGTCTGTGGGTCCCACTGCTGCTGCCTCTGCAGGGACACGTCCTGCACCAGCACAGCACAGTGGCGGTAGCCCTGATCCCCTCTCTCCACCTTCTCCTGAAGCCGGAGGAAAATGTCACTGCTGAAGCCTGCAGCAGCCTCGCTGTTGGACAGCCAGCTGGAGAAATAAAAGGGAGGATGTGATTAGGAGAGGTGATTCTGGAAAAGCTGAAGCAACAGGCAGCACTTTTTTACCACTTAGGACATGGTCAGCCATGCCCAGAGCAGGCTGCGACACGCAGGGCAAAGAAGGTGGCCCTGCTTTCCTTCCTGCACAGTCCGCATTTCTTTTTTCCCACCTCAGTGGTGGGAAGCCAAGAAAAGTACTGACCACGCAGGGAAGCAACAAAGCAGCTTCAGGACAGATCTGTTACACCCCTTTCTCCATGAGCACCCCGAAATACCTCTGAATGAATGAATAAATTAAAACTTGCTTTGTCAGGCTGTAAGGATGAGGGAGGGGAAGAATCTTCCGTAGGTAATCGTAGGCCTTAATATGGTAGAGATGGAGAAGACAAACAAACTGCCTCATTTCTGCTGAGTAGTCTGCCATCTGCCTCCAGCTGTGCAACTCTCGAGGCAAATCTGCTTAAGAAATCACAAAAGGTCAACTTTAGTGAAACAAATAAATGGCTGGAAACAGAGGGCTGCGTGACACAAACGGACTGCAGAACACAAGGCAACATCGTGCCCTCTGGAACAGCTCAGTCCTGAGGTCTGGTGTGAGGTGCAGGGCTCAGCAGTGATACCACCGTGCCTCGCCTCTTCCTTGGCACGGGTTAAGCAAAGACACGAAACCGGGGCGAGGGAGTGCACTCTGCCTCACCACGCGCCCCCAGCAGTACCTGAAAACTGCGCCTGCAGCAAACTCACGATTTCCTCAGAAAGCTGCCGCTTCTCCACCAGCTCCCTGAGGATGCCCGGCACGGTCCTGCGCCGCCGGGGCGCGGGGCCGCACGTCCCGGCAGCCGGCGGCTGCTGCGGCTGCTTCTGGTGCGGCGGGGCTTCCGGCGGCGGCTGGGCCGCCCGCTGTCCCTGCAGGCTGTAGTTGTGGTCCCCGGCGGGGGGACTGGGCAGCGGCTGCTTCAGCGCTCGGCCGGCGCTCCTGCTCCTCCTGCGGCCGGCGCCCGGCGGCTCCTGGCGGGGGAAGGAAAGGGGAGGTCACGGCACACGGCGGAACCCCCCCGGAGGGAGAGCGGGGAGCGCGCCCGGTACCCGCCCGCACCGAGGGGAGGAAGCGGGAGGGCACGGCCCCCCGCCGCAGCTTCCGCCGCAGCCCGTAGCGCTCGAAGTCCCCTTCGGCGAAGTGTCGGGAGCAGAGGATGGCGCCGGGGCCGGGCCGCCACGCCCGGCGGCTCCGCGGGTCCACGCGGTTCACAGCGCGGATCCACTCGCGGCGCTGCGCGGCGTCCACCGGGAACCTGTGGCAGAGGGAGACGGCGGGATGAAGGAAGGGCCGGCGGGACGCAGGAAGGGCCGGCGGGGGCGCGGGCCGGGCGCACTCACTGGTGGAAGGAGATGCCGCGCTCGCGGCTCCGCCCGGTGTCGCGCGCCGTGCAGCCCAGCGCCGAGCAGCTCCGCGTCATGGCGGCCCCGCGCGCGCCGCCACCGCCGCCGCGCCCGCCGCCCCGCGCGCGCCGCGGCGGGCCCGCCCATTGGCCGCCGCCGCCGCCCGCGCGGCCCGGCCGCCGCCTCGCCATTGGCCGGGCGGCTGAGGGACCGGGAGCGAACCGTGCCAACCGGGAGCGGCGGCGGCGGCGGGCGCAGCCAGTGGCGAGGGGCGATCCTCAGCGCCAATGGGAGCCACGCCTCCGGCCCCTATTTATAGCGGGGCCGGCGGCGCCCGCCGCTTCTCACGCTGTGCGCCCGTTGGGCTGCGCCATGCGGCCCGCGCAGCGCCCGCCTCGCGCACGGGGTCTGCCCGCCGAGCGGCCTGCGGGGCCCAGCGGCTCCGGGAGGCGGCAGCGGAGCTGTGCCCCGGCTGCAGTGAGGAGGTGGGTCCGGGGCTGCTGCCCCCGGCTGTGGAAGCCGGCCGAGCTCCCTCGGGCTGTTCCCCCGCCCTGGGGTGGCCCCTGTCCCGTGATGAGCCTCACTGCTGTTCACATCATGAGCACGCCATGATTACTGCCCTTGAGCTGAGGACAGGCGGCACCGCGGCCCCCGCGCTGCCGGCGCTGCGCCCCGGCTCCCCTCGGTGAGGGCGCCCCTAACCAGTCTCCCTTCTCCCCAGGGCCGATGGCTGCTCCCGCCCCGAGGGACACGGAGGACACGCGCGGAAGGAGGCGGCTGCACGTCCCCACACACACACCCCACCACCACCTCCACCCCCATCCCCATCGCTTCCCGCCGCTCCCCGTGCCGGGGAGGCGCGGCCCCACAGCCGCCGCCCGGAAGCCGCGGGGCGCGCCCGGAAGGCGGTGGCGGCCGGGAGGCGGTGCCGGGGCTGCCACGTTGGAGCGGTCCGGGGACGGGTGAGCTCCGGGGACGCCGAGGTGAGGGCAGCGGCGGCGGAAGCCTCTGTTTTACCACAGTTTTACCACAGTTTTGCTCCCACAGTTCCTGGGGGAAACGGGGCGAGGGTGGCGGTCCCGCTGGCCTGGCGCGGTGCACCTGAGGCGGGGGGAGCCTGAGGGGGCTGAAGTGGGACCCAGGGATGAGCCGCTGAGGGCGTTCGGCGGCGCGGTCTGGGGAGGGTCTTCCCGGGGCTGGGTTTGTTTCGTGGGTTGAGTCAGAAAAGCTGCTGTAGGGTGCTCGATGCCTTGTTGTCGTGAGGAGAGGGTTTTTCACAGATGTTGAAGCTTTGCCCACGTTTTTCCTGTGTTATGTTCCGCACCCGTCAGTTTCCTCTACGTGTCGATGTTACTCTGCCAGTGGAGAGTTGTTCCTCCCCTCCCCCGGGTGTCCTGTGGGGAGGATGGCTTGGTTGTCTGTCCGTGGGATATCTTTAGGAGAACAGTCCCTCCGGCTGCTCCTGCCAAGTCCTAATGCGTCTCCTGGATCCCTGGCGGTGCAGTCTCGCCGTGCACCATTTAAGCATCGCCTTTCTTGGCCTTACTTTTCAGCAAAATGAAGCTGAAGGAAATAGACCGTACTGCCATGCAGGCATGGAGCCCTGCCCAGCAGCACCCCATTTACCTGGCCACAGGTGAGTTTTTTGGGAAGCACGTGCTGGCAGACCTCGGGCTGCGTTGAAGGGGCCACTATTGAAGCCGTAGGAGTTTCTCTGTGTCCTGAGGGCTGGAGGAGGGTGTATGTTGTGGGGTTTTG
This sequence comes from Phylloscopus whistleri, assembly GCA_017589585.1. Taxonomy (NCBI): domain Eukaryota; kingdom Metazoa; phylum Chordata; class Aves; order Passeriformes; family Phylloscopidae; genus Phylloscopus; species Phylloscopus whistleri. Next base: position 419,649 of record JADMLD010000108.1, on the reverse strand, counting down.
AGTGGAGTTCTTGCATTGTGCAGATAAAAACATGCATGGCATTCTACAAGTGACAGCAAGCATCCTCCTCCTTTTGCCAGGGAAAGGTGACACTAATCCTAAGCACTAGTCACTTGTGGCTCCTTTGTGGCTTTGGTCGTGTTCTGTGCATCATCAGGGAGAGGTACTTGCCCAAAGTTTTTCCTGCTCATACTCATTAAGAAAACCCAAAGGGAGAACCATGGAGAAGAGAGCTGTGGCGTATATCTAAGTAACAAACAGAAGCCTGACCCCCATCTCAGGGTCCTTTTTGACAGGATAATGTTTTTGTTCCCCTTCTTGTGCTGCATTTGCAGTTACTGCTCTGTGTATCGTGGCTTTCTCACTGCCAGACATGCTTCCTCACAGGTACATCAGCTCAGCAGCTGGATGCAACCTTCAGTACAAGTGCTTCTCTAGAAATATTTGAGTTGGACTTAGCAGACCCGTCACTGGATATGAAGAGCTGTGCCACGTTCTCCTCCTCACACAGGTGGGCAGTGTTGTAAGAGAAAGGTTCAGTGTGTGGAACTGCTACATGTGGTATGTGTGGAAATGTCACTTCACGTGGTTTGCCTGAAGTTCAGCACTTCACTAAAAGAACTGTGAAAGTTCAGCACTGAAAGATGAAGGCAAGTCTGTGCAGTTGATATTGTGGGGCAGTGAGCTGGGACTCCAAGCAAGCAGCTCATGCTTTGACATAAACAGAAAATTTCTGAATATATGTGTGGACCCTTTATCTCAGGAAGCCTCTGGGATTCACAAGAGCAGAAGAAAACTGTGAAAATATGGTGGCAACTTTTCGTATTGCAGCATCGTGTTTGTATTTAGTGTTGTATTTAGGCATTTTGGGGAGACTCCAGTAACATAAGTGACTTGGGTTACGTTGTGTGTGTTCCTACAGCTGGGAAGCCAAGTTCCTGGCTGCACAGCTCCACTTAGCTGTTAGTTCCTTACCGTGTGCTCATCCAGACAAGTATTGTTAGCATCAGAGCACCGAGTTTCCATCGCAGCAGCCCTCGTAGCAGCTCTCTGGCAAAGCTGAAACAGCCACAGTCCCTTTTCAAATGTCAACATGTTGTGTCAACATGTCCTACTGACCTGCTCAGAGCAGGAGGCAGCGTTGCATCTTTGAGTTTCATTGTTCTACCTTGTTTTAGGTGTGACTGAGATTCAAGACTTGCCATTTGCTTACTGAATTTCTAGAAGCACTTCTTATAGCCAAGGTGCAGTGCTCCTTGGAAAGTACCTCCCTTGACCAGCAACACAAGAACTTGACTTTGCCCCAGAAAATGCATTAAAAAGGAGATTGAGGCTTGTTTGTTTGTTTTTAATTCAAGATTAGATAGCAGTGTATGCGTCGCTGTTTTGGTTTGCAGCAAATGAAAACGTTCAGGTGATTAGACCCATAAAAGATAAATCCTTAATTGCCCTCCAAGGAAAGTTTTGCACTGCTTTTATAGAACTTTATCTTGGAAAGAGTAAAGGGTAGGAGAAAATTGCGCAGTTAATTTTTGGGTTTTGTTCCTCACTGTTTCCTGCCTTTGTTTTGGGTTAAGTCCTGTTGAGTCTTGCTGGTGATGCCTGGACAACCCTGTCAGTCACTTGGTTTCTCATAAACTGCATAGTTGGGTGCAGAAGTATAAAAATCATACCCAGGAATGGGCCTGTCTAACATCACAGGCCAGTTTCTATTTGCAGCATCATTCTTTGGTGAACCCCTGCTGTAATCTCAACCCTGGGAGCCTGAACACTTGGCTGTTGTGGTATTTCTCACCCAGCACATGCTCTTTGGGTAGATTTCTGCAGTATCTATCTTGCCATGCTAAAGTTGCTATGATTTAAAGAAATCATACTTGAAGGTTGCCCAGAGGTAACAAAGAGATGAGCAATATTACCATGAATGCTAAGGTATCTCCTTGCTACCTTCCAGTCAATAAAGTTTGCTTTTTGCTTGTGTAAGAGCTGATAGGTGGCTGTGTCATTTTATGTAGAACATACTAGTTCTTTGTATGGGTAAGTGCACAGGAATGCTCTTTTGCTTATGCAGGAAGTTAATTGAGTTGAAGGGAATTTGGATATTTAGGTGGACACAATAGTGTTCTTCATTTCTGGAAGTATGTTTGATTCCTCTGCAGTTAGCCTGAAAGTAGGCTGTGGTCCAAGAGATGTGTCTGTGATCTTGACTGAATTTACTGAGTCCCTGCTATGGCAGGCAAAACACTTGCACATCCAAAAGCACAGACAGGGAAAAAAGCTGATGGAATTGTTCTCGTTTCACCTGTTTCTTCTCCTGTATGAAGCTGCTTGCAGATTGCAGAGATTTTTCTGCAGGCTGTGGCTGGATGGGCTACAGCCCTTGCTTTGATTACTCCTGCTGTGGTTTGGGAGCGCTTACCTGATTTTGCTGGAGGAGATTGGTGATACCAGTTTGCAGGTTGTTGGTTGTGCCTGTTGTTCAGGAGCAGAATTGGGGCATGTCTTCCTGATGGAGGGGGTTGTGCTGAGACTCATCCTCAGGGAGAAATGCAGGCAGTGTTTTTCTCTGGCTTTGGCTGGGGTGAACAAAACTGGGATGTATTAACCTGCGGGGAGCTGGTGGTGGATGGGTCTGAGACTGTGGGGCCCTCTGTGTCTTACAGGTACCACAAGCTGATCTGGGGCCCTCACAGCGTGACCTCAGGGGACAGAGTGTCTGGAGTCCTGATTGCTGGGGGTGAAAATGGAAATGTCATTCTGTATGACGCAGCCAAAATCATAGATGGAGAGGCTGAGGTAATAATAGCCCAGAAAGACAAGCACACGGGACCAGTGAGAGCGCTCGACGTCAACATGTTCCAGGTTGGTTTTTCTGCTGTTCCTCTTAACATACTGTCAGTAGAGGAGTGGCCTATCTTAACTTGTAACCTCTGATGTTTCTGCTGCTTCCCCTCCCCTGAAAAGCATGAACTATATCTGGTGTTGAGTGTCTGTTTGTATTTAGTAGGAAAAAACCTGCCCCATTACAGGCATTTCAGGATGGGGGATGAAAGTGCCTGAGGTGTCTGCTTCCTTCCTTCCCCTCATCAGTTTACCTTGTCAGTTTAGTTGATCTTTTCAGCTCTGCTCCTGTGTGAAGTAGAGGTGCTCGTCAGGGTGTTTTTAGTCTGTCTCTTCTCTTAGCTCCTGTGCGTTGTGCCAGTCACACAGGAAGGAGTTATGTGCTCTCATTCATGTTTCTGGTGAGATCAGTTTTCAGCCATCTCTCTGGGGATTGGGTAGGATCCACCTTCAAGGCCTCTAAGTATTGTTGTTTGGAAAGAGGAGACAGCAGGGAAGCACAGCCATGTGGCCTCTTCAGCAGAAGGGCTCTCTCTCAAAACCAGCAATCCTTCCCACATCACCAATGAGCACTTCCTTCTAGACACAGTGTGTTGGGTTTTCCTTGTTGCCACCAGCCGTGCGAGAATTCAGTTGGATTTGTTTCCTAAATAAAACTTGTGTGTTCGTTGTGTCCTCTCTGAATTGCTTCCTGTCCCTTTCTGCCTGTTAGGAACTCAGGACTTGCCTGTCACCAGCCACAGAATGTGACCAAAGGGCACTTGGTGACCTTGGCTCCTGTTGCCCTGCCTGGACTTTTGTATCCCAGGTGCAGGAGTGCTCTGGGTGGCTGCACTCGCTGTGGGCAGGGCAGGAATGCCACACTGTCCAGAGCAAAGTTCTGTGGTGGCTGTAACTGCAGCACTGCTTTCTCCTCTGCCCTGTCACTTTTTTTTCCCCCCTCTGTCTTTTCCTATATCCTGTGCTGATAGGGGAAATTCACAGAGTCCTGCAGATCTGATGCCTCCCAGCAGCTAAGACTGGGCAGGCTGATGCTGAAAATACTCTTAATGTCTATTAATGTTTCTTACAGACTAATCTGGTGGCCTCTGGTGCTAATGAGTCTGAAATCTATATCTGGGACTTGAACAACTTTGCTACACCAATGACACCTGGAGCAAAGACACAGGTACCGGATTGGTGTTCATTAAACACTCATGGAAAGGGTGCATGGCAATTAAGTGAGAGCTGATTGAAATTTGCAGTTTTAGAGCAGTCTCAAGGGCATGGAGGGGGCCAAGCCTCTTGAATTCTGGCTTGGGTAGCAGCTGCATACAAGGGTGACTGCATGCTGCTTTTGTAGCCCCTGGAGAGCAGCGTCCTGGCTGGGCCTGTAAGGTCAGGTGTGCACAGGTCCATGCAATGAGTGGTGTGCTCTACTTCTCCTGCAGCAACCCTGGATGTGCTGTCTTCTTTATCCACAACAGACCTGCAGTTTTGGCTTGCTGCACACGCCAGCCATGTCTTCACTTGGCAGTTTTTTGTTAAGAAATTGTATTTGGCCAGGGAATGCTGTAGGGTCCCCGTAATCTTTGACAAGTGTTGCATTTTATCAAGCAACAAGCAGAGTCTCTCAGGTTACACTCCTCTTCAAACACCATAGCCATAACACATCGTTTAGTCCTCTGCATGTTTCACTGCATGCACAAATCTGAAGATGGTAAAGGTACACAGAAAAAAAAAGGAGAAAGATAAAAAAGCAACCAGTGAGAAGTCAGATGATGAGGCAGTGGGTTTTGCAGTTACCTTGGTGGGTTTCAGGGAGTGATTTAATTGCTGTACTCAAGGTCCAGTGTAATTAATTGCTGTACTCAAAAGGCCTGTGTCTCTTAAAGATGATCTGTGGGGAAAAGCAATAGTCTTTTGTGCCCTTTGTCTTGTGAAGGAAGTGGAAGAATGGGAGGAAGTTGTTTGAATGCAAGTACGCTTCTGTTGCTGTTACAGATTTCCGCAGGAGTTCATGGTTACTGGAAAATGGGTTTATTACTGCATGATAATTTGGAGACAAAAAAGTGTGCAAATAGGATGAGAAGTAATCTTCAATTTAAGGGTTTTTAGTTTAAACTCTGTGGGGTTTGGTTGCTTTGTTTCATTTAAGTCATTTATTAAGATGTAGGCATTTGAGGGATGCTCACCTATAGATTCCTGTAAAAGACTTATGCCTAATAGTGATTTTTTTAGGCTGGGATATCTTTTAGTCCATATGCATAATGACAATTAGAAATAATAGGGCAACAAGAGCTGGATTAGTACTGCTCTTAATTTTTGGTCTAGAAATATGCATTGGGGGGAATAAAAAAACCCCATGGAATTTCTCGAAGCATATCTCTCTTTTTTTTTTTGCAAAATAAAAACCTAATAGTCCAAGACAAAAGAGCAGTTCATATGTCTGGATGTACTTTCATGGAGTAATTTTCTGTTCTTGAAGACAGTTTTGCTTAGTCTTGTTTTAGTAACTAATGTGTAGTACTATAAAGCAGAAAATAACTTCACAGAGAAATTCTAGCAGCTTATAAATCAGTATTTTCAGGTGTTGTACACTACAGCACGTGTAGAAAGGAAGCCAGAGCACACCCAGTACTCGGGGCACTCACTCTCCTTGCAGAGTTCTCACTTAGCAAGTCCTGAGCGTAGCAGGGTTTGGGTCTCCAGTGCTGGGGTTGTGACGGGCTGTTGTGTGTGTGCGGCAGCCCCTGGAGGACATCAGCTGCATTGCATGGAACCGGCAAGTGCAGCACATCCTGGCCTCCGCCAGCCCCAGCGGCAGAGCCACCGTCTGGGACCTCCGGAAGAACGAGCCCATCATCAAAGTCACCGACCACAACAACAGGGTGAGTGCTCTCCTGCAGCTGCTGGCAGAGAGGAGCAGGGATGGGTCATGGCACCCCTTCTCGTGTGACAGAGATAACTGCTGCTTGGCCCAGTTTGCTCTTGAGAGCATCTTTGTGCAAGAGGGGTTGTCAGCATTATAAGGTAAAATAGCCAGATGCAGACTGCAGCAAGGCAAGGCACTCAGATGTCCTAGCAGAGTGGTGATTTAATGTTGAGAAAGCACTTACTCCTCTGTTTGGGGCTACCACAGAAAGATATTTTTTGGTTTGTTTTTTATTTTGCCACAGAGAAGTGTGGCTTTGAGCAGGTTACAGAGGCACTGCCTCCTGTGGTTATAACCACCATGACACCCCTTTAGGCAGTGTAAATGTAAAAAAAGAGCCTGTTCAACACATGGTGACATATTTGTATAATTTTTATTATTTGAAATAGAATATTGCTATAACAAACTCCAAAGATACAGCAGGAGTTAAAAATGAAACTTAGAAGTTGGTGGTTGTGAAGTAGCTCACTGTATTATTATTTTGCTAAACTGTAACTTTCAGTGCTTTCTGTGTTTGTTGCCTGACATAACAGCAGCAGGGTTGGCTGTCTTCATGTGATGGTAGTCCTGTGATGCAGTGTTCTCATGACCATAACCTCTGCCTAATGTTGGCTTTTATCAAAATAGCAATAAAAATAGTAGAGAAGAAGGTTTATATGGTGAGGTTTAGTGTTTTCTCACTTTAAAACACAGGACTGTGAAAGTCAGCATGGTGTAATCTGTCTGGGAAACTTAAGTGCAAGTCTCCTCATTCACAGGAATTAAGGAGAATATCCCAGTCAATGCAGTCAGAAATGATGCCTGGAAACACAACTGCAAATTCCCTTGCAGCTGTGTTTTACCATGCACACAGACACATTTGGTCCAGTTTTCTTTTTCCTTTAGTGCTGCTGAGTTATGTGATGTTCTGACCCAATGTTGCCCCTCAGATGCACTGCTCAGGCTTGGCATGGCACCCTGAAGTTGCCACCCAGATGGTTTTGGCCTCTGAGGACGACAGGCTGCCTGTTATTCAGATGTGGGACCTGAGATTTGCCTCCTCCCCGCTTCGTGTTCTAGAAAGTCACACAAGGTATGGCTCTTACACAGTGTGGTGTGCTCTGTGGTGTTTGCACTATTGGTGGCTGTCCTGGTGTGCACATCTCACTTCCTGCTCCTCTCTCTGAGGGAAGGCTCCCTTGGTGGTGGCAATTTCAGCAGCAGGCAGTGCTGACCAGCCAGCCCTGTGCCATGAAAGACTTGCTTTTTTGGAGCTTGGTACTCTGAAGGAAACAGGTCCCAGAACTAAATAAATGAACAGACCTGCCAAGCTGCTCAAACAGCTACTAGTGAGGCTACTAGTTTGTTTCTAAGTTTTTAAAGAAGAGGAAGCTAAGGAGAAAAGAGCTAGTAGTAGTTGATTTTGGCTGAATAGTGTACTAAAGGGGCACCCAGGCACATCCTCCTGTGTGGATTTGCAGTTTCTGTGATCTGAGTCCCCTAAATGCCCTGATTTTGGGTATAGTGGATGATTTTGCTGAATTATTGTCCCTCCTCCACTGTTGGGGAAACTTTCCTTATTGCTCAAACCCAATGCTTGATTTAAGAAGGGAGAACAGTGTTGTGGCTTCTACCAAAAATGCTGCCAGTGGGTTCTGCTGACTTGAATGTCTTGCTAATCAGCAGCTGAAAAACTTCCTAGTCACTGACCTTTCCTATGGGTTTGCACGCTGGCAAACAAACCACATTGTTACTAATGCCCAGGTTCTCCCATGTGGCTATTGCATTTAATTTTCAGATACAATGGCTGCATCTTTATACCTTTTCATGCAGAAAATAGAGGACATCTATTTCAACAAAACAAGGGTTGATAACATTGAAGAATTCTTCCTATAAGAGGAAGAGGTGGAGAGGGCATTTTGATGTGGGATGCTGAACTTCTAAATATGCTTTATCACCATTTTGCATTTACATCAAGCATTTTTTTGTTGTGGCTTTTCATGCAGGGGTATATTGGCCATTGCTTGGAGTATGGCAGATCCAGAGCTGCTACTTAGCTGTGGGAAGGATGCTAAAATTCTCTGCTCCAACCCCAACACAGGCGAGGTATTGTATGCATGCCACTTTAAAAATCCCAAAAATGTCTGTTCAGAGGTGGCACATGCAAAGCAGATGTTCCTGTGCTTGCATTCCTGGGAATGATGCTTCTGTGGGATGTTGCTCCCTATCCCATTTGCTCTATGTGCTTTCTCAGATTGTTCTGGTGGTGCAGGATTCCTTCCTGGTGTTGTCAATATTACATGTTTGTCCTTGCAGCTTCTCTCTTGCTGGGTACTGATGTCCCTGTTCATTAAAAGAGAGGGAAATGGCTCCACTTAAACTAAGTAAAAGCTTCCTACTCTTTTGTTTTGGGTGTGGCTGGGTCATTGCTGCAATTGCCTTTTTCCTTCTATAAGAACTTTATCCAGACAGGAGAGTTTTTTGTAGTTGCCATAGTAGTGGCAGATCAGTGAGAGCCACTCCCTCAATGTGTTCCCACCCCACCCTTTTGGGCCTGGGGATACCTTTCAAAGAGAATGCAGATCTGTTTTTCAGACAGTGTTTGTCCCTAGACCAGGAGAAAGGCTTCAGACATGCTGGAGTGCTCCTTGCCTCCAGTGGGCCATAATTGTGGAGTGGGAAGTGTTGCTAAAATTCAGACATTGGCCCAAAAGTGCAAAAGCTGTACAGTGTTAGGTGAGTTATCTGAGCTGGATCCTGCACTGTTATGAAATGTTTACATGTGGATGAATCATGCTGCCTGATTTTATTTAAAATGAAAACCAGTTCCTTGGGAGGCAGCATTTTGCTGACAGCTAGCATTTTGTTCTCTGAGTTTCTCCTGCTTTATGGTTAAATGTCTGCTGTAAGGGGGGCTTGTCTGTTCCAGGGCACAAGAGGCTGTCTACCCAGGGTGCAGGTTTTACCCTTTTCAGTTTTCCTGTCAAAACAGACTTGCTGCATGTTGTGTGTGGGGATACCCAAATCAGCTCTGAATAAGCTAGCGTGAGTGTCAGCAGCTCACAGCTCTCAGGGGGACAGCACAGACATACCCCACCTGCATCCTTTGTCCTGTGTGGGTTAAACAGAGGATTTAATGAAAGGAGAAGGAGATGAAGCAGTGGTGTGTGATGGATAATCTGCTGTTTGGAGATCATCAGGGTTTGTTTGCCCTCTGTTAGTGTTGTGGTGATGTGGAGGCTGCTGGGGAGCAGGAGGAGCACAGCAGCCTCAGGGCACACAGAAGACTGTCGCTATGGGGCAGGGTGCTCCATGAGAGCTCTGATTTGTTGGGCTGGTTTTGCTCCCCAGGTGCTGTACGAGCTGCCCACCAACACGCAGTGGTGCTTTGATATCCAGTGGTGCCCCAGGAACCCGGCTGTGCTGTCTGCAGCCTCCTTCGACGGGCGCATCAGCGTCTACTCCATCATGGGCGGCAGCACCGACGGCCTGAGGCAGAAGCAAGTTGACCAGGTGGTGAAAATTGTTCAGCTAAGAACAGGGACAGAACAAGGGTGGGGGGGGGAACAAAATATGGGAAGTCTTTAGTGGATGTCTTGCAGCCCTGCTTGCAGGAGAACCACTTCAGCACAAATAAGTGTTTAATTTATTAGAGAAATGTCACTTGTGTGTTTTCCCCCTTGTGTTACCAAAGCTCTCCTCGTCTTTTGGGAACCTGGATCCCTTTGGCACGGGCCAGCCCCTGCCTCCCCTGCAGCTTCCCCAGCAGACTGCCCCACAGAGTGTGGTGCTGCCTCTGAAAAAACCACCCAAGTGGATCCGGCGACCCATGGGAGCGTCCTTCTCGGTAAGGAGGGGGCAGGGACGGGCAGGGTTGGCCAGGCAGGTAGGGAGAGAGTGCTGGCACCTGCTGAACTCCTTAGGATTGGGGACTTCAGTGTGGTGGTCCACCTTGGGAGATCTTCCCATTTGTCATCACAGTGGGAGATGCTCAGAGCAGCTTCCAGACAGGGCACTGGGGACAGCAGAAGCCTGATCAAGGTGCTTGGGAAAAAGAAACTGAGAGACATTTGTTTGTGTTTCGCATTAGGGCTTTGCTTTTGTTTCTGTGCAGTGATTGCTTTAGAGTAAATAAATATACATCAGGGGGAATGAGACCAAAGTGGGCAAGTATCTGAGGCTTCATAGCTTCAAACTGCACTCATGTGAGTCAGAGTGGTGGAGAATACTCATGTTAGCTTTGATCAAGGTAGCAGGAGTTGCTGTAGCAGCACAAGGCTGGGTTCCTCCATGGCTGGGTGATTTGCAGAGGAGCCAGCTGAGGGGATGGCAAGCTCTGCTTTTTGCAGTCATCAGCTCCTTGGCTCCACTTTTGGCTTATTTTCTAATCCCACAGGCCATTTATTTGGGAACTTCTGGAGATTTTAGGCTGTCCATCTGCATTTGATTTCTCTGCTGCAATATTTCTCAATTTTCAGCATCGTATGTCTGCTTATTCATGATCTGATGCACAAATTAAATGCAATTTTCTCCTGTCAAAGAGAAGCGATGTTGCCTAGCCACTGACTGATGTGTCATTTTATGATGTTGTTTATTCCCTTATTTGTCCTGGTTTCCTAGGAGCCAGGTGTCACTCTTTTCCCTGGCTAGGCTTTTGCTTTTTCCTGACACAGGTTTTAATGGACTGGCCCGTGTAAATTAACTTTGAGCTATAGAATGAAACAATATCATAAGCCCCCCTATTTTCTTGTGTTGATTTTACCTCTTTTACCTGTTGATTTTACTTAATGATGCATAGGCAATTGATGCATAGTTTCTGTGGCAATTGCACTGCAATATCATGAGATACTCCTCTGATGTTGGGTACTGTATAGACCCACAGCTCTAGCTCTCAGTCTCTGGTCTGTTTTTTGCCTGAGAAAAAAACAGGCACGGGAATGGCTGTGCTTATAAATCCTATTAAATCTGAACCTACTTATCCAACAAGCTCCTTACATGCACAGAAATATGGGGTGGGGGGCAGCAAATAAATGAGCACATGTCAGGAGTGTTCAGTCATTGGACAATAATCATATATTATGTTACAGAAAATGCATTGTCATACATGCTGCCCTGCTGTGCACTTGTGTTTTCACACACTGCCTGTGTGCTTCAATTCCAGTTTGGAGGCAAGCTGGTGACGTTTGAGAATTCCAAGTCTCCGCAGCAGCCGGGCATGGAGCAGCAGCAGCAGCAGCATCCCCACGTCTACGTGAGCCAGGTGGTGACAGAGAAGGAGTTCCTGGCCCGCTCCAACCAGCTGCAGGAGGCTGTGCAGTCCGAGGGCTTTGCCAGCTACTGCCAGAAGAAGATGGACATGGCCCTGGCTGACTTTGAGAGGAACGTGTGGGCCTTCTTAAAGGTAACAGGGTGGCAGCCCTCCAGGAGTTCCCCATGGACTGGGAAAGCCAGGACATGGTTCCTTCTGCACATTTAGCTGAAGAGGTGCTGGGAACCAAAGCTGCTGGGAGTGATGCCCATAAGCCCATTTCCCACCCAGAAGAGGAGGGCCCTCAGAACCAGGGATGTTTGTGGGGAGTCATGGCAAAGCAGAGGTGTGGGTGAGGGTGTCCCATGGTTTTGGTATTCCCCATCAGCACATAATGGTTCTGGGAGCTGATGAGAAGGGTTAAAGCTTTGGGATAGCTTTAGATGGGCTTTTCACTGCTCACTCTAAGCATTTAGAGGTTTCCAAGTGAAGCAGATAAAGAGACTGTTCACCTACAATAACCAGATGGAGGGCTTGCCCAACTACTCAGGTGCCCAAGTTACTTTAGATTTTTGCATTTCTCTTTATTATATTCAGTCACTAAATCTCACTGGGTCATTCGTGCCAGTGAAGGAGAAAATGAAAAAATTGAATTGCAATGTAGTATTTAACTTTTTAAAGGTGAACTTCGAAGAAGATTCACGTGTCAAATACCTCGAGCTCTTAGGCTACAGGAAGGATGATCTGAGGAAGAAGGTAAATGTGCCATATGTGAGATAAATAACTTTTGAGTACTTTCAGAATTCTTACAGAAAACAGTTTGATCTGTTGGTTTTTTTCATTAGTTGTGTCTTCTTGCAATTTGGATGTTCAGTGGAGATGTCAGAGCAGGCAACAGACTTCAGAGGTGTGCCTGCATCTGACAGTCCATGGTTGATGTGAAATCCTCACTCATGAGGAAGCTTTGATATTTATTGATTCAGGCTGTAACTTTGCTATGTGACATCCTTCTGCTCAAGCATTGTGGAATGAGGTCTGCTTTTAGGCTTTCTGGTTGAAGAGCATGTAAGCAGTTTCCATTAATTAGGAAAACCTGGGATAGTCTTTTTTGTTTGTGGGAGATAGCATTCGTTTTTGAAGGAAAGGAAAAAAAACCAAGTCCAAAGGTCAAACGTGGTTACATTTGGAAAAGCAAAATTTGCATCACCTGGAAGCAATTTGCACATCATTATAGACCTTTCTTCCCAGTTGGAAGATTGTTACTCAGTGTTACAGGAGTTACCTGCTGTGCCTTTTGGCTCTGTTGTTTTTAGTTGTCTGCCCAGGAAGTATCTAGTATTTCTTCAGTTCTGTTTCAGTGGGTTTTAACATCTGACTCATTTTCATTATATCAAACTAATGTTTTATTTTCAAAGACTGGCTCCATTAAAGTGTGCTCACAACCTAAATGTCCTTCAGGGCAAAATTAATATGATTATGGAAAAAAAAATCATGGTTTTGATAACACTTTGTCCTCAGCTTCTAAATATTTGTGCAAAGGCAAGCACAGCAAGGGTAATCCTGTTTTTGAAACGCAGCTCTCCATTAGAAAAATCAGTTGAAATTTAGCAGTGGTTCTGCAGAGTGGCCTCATGAGATTAAAGCCCACTGCTTGCTTTTGCTCTGGGTTTGATAGGCCCTGTGCAGGGGGAGAAGCTGAGAAAATGGGCACAGCTGAACTGGGTGGCCTGAAATGCTGAAATTCCCAATTTAGGTATTTGGGAAACAGATGAGAGGAGCTACAAGGTCCTGTTTTTATGTATCTGTTTTCTGAAAAGATTCCACACAGATGTTGAGTCCATGTTTTCTTTAATGTCAAGATGCAGCACAGTACAGCTTATCTGAAAGTTTATGATACCCAGATGGAAAGCTCACTGAATCACAACTTGGTTTTCCTATTGTTGGTAGCATTAGGAAAGTAGAAACAGGGATCACAGATTTCAGGTTCTTGTAATAAGCTGCTAAGAACATGGGAAGGGTGGGTTGTATTCTTAAAACCTGTGATTCTCATGCAAGCCAAGTCCTGGATTTCTCATTTTCATTGTAAACCAGTGATTAAAAAGGAAAGAGAAAAGTGTCTCCAGCAATTTGAGCTCAGCTCTTTACACAAACCAGCCTACAAGGGTAAAATAAAGCCTACAATACAAAAAGCAGTAGATAATTTCAGGAGCAATGTGAAACCCAGGCTCCCTGATGCTGAAATAATACAGAAACTGTATACATAAAATTGCTGGTTTTGAGCACCCTAATTGAATCTGGAGTCATGATTTGCTTTGCAAAGCGGTAGAAGCTGGGTATTTAAACTCTTTTTTTTTTTTTTTACCTTGGAATATCCTAGCCCACAGCCAAGTGCCTGATATGCCTGAACCCACAGCTTCCTGACAGGCTCTCTGTTGCACAAGGGTTTTCCCTGACCAGAGCAGACAGAAGGTTTTGTCCTTCGTGTTCTGATACTGCTTTTATTCCTGTGGTTTCCAGCAGCTCCAGTGAGGTTTGAGGCCCTTAACAATTAAAGGTTTCAAGGCACAGGGCAGCTGTTGTTTGCATCAGAGCTTGGGGTGCAGGGATGTTAGCAGTAAATCCATCACCAGGATGGAAAAGGAAATGGCTTTAGTTTTATTTTAAAATGTTTAATTTCATGTGAAGTGTTGTGCAAGCAATGTAGTAGCTATATGTGCCAGTTCTGCAATCTGAGAATTTGGGGCCTCTTTAGAAAGGTGCTTACTTAAATCTTTGTTGTATTCTAGATCACATCTGCTCTGAATAAAGATAGTCTTGCAGATGGTGTCTTGGGAGAGGTAAGCAAACACATGTCTGTAACTCTGTGGTTAATTTTATCATGCCATGGTACTTTGTAAAGCAAGAGTCATTTCTCTTTCCACTTGCTGGCTCTCCCAAAGTAAGTCACAAATAATCCTGCATGTGGCAAGTTCCTACATTCAGTAGGATGAAGGTAGTATTTAAAAAAAAACAAACCAACCACTTCTTTTCCACTCAGATGTTCCCTTCCTTTTCCAGTGAGGGGCTCTCAGTCACAGGTTTTAATATGGAGTCTCATTGGTGTCCCTTCACTTTTCCTTGCTGCTGCCTGTGCCTTGCCCACTGTGAGGCAGGGCAGAGCCTTGCTGCCTGGCAGCTGATTTCAACAACAGCACCTTCATCAGGCTTTAAAGAGAGCAGGACTGAGAGTGTGGCCCTATAACTTTTCCTACAAGAGTGGTAACTCTAGCTCAGGCACTGCCCACTGTAACTGCAGTGGCCTGAGGCTCAAGCAGGGCTGCAGTGCTTTTGTGCCACACACAGTGCATCTGTAGCTGCCTCATGGGGAAGAAAGCTTCTGCTGCACGTTTTGAGGCAGCTAAGATGGAAACAGCACAAGGTGTTGTGTAATGACAGAGGAGGGAAACAGGGCCTCTACCCTGTTTGTGATGCTCAAGCATGTATTGCCAATGCATTTCTGTGATTTTTCAGTCTGGTTCTAACTGTTGGTTGGTGGAAAGGTGACTGTGCTCTGCAATGCAAAGTGTTTCTGCCTCTTTTGCTGGTGGATTTTTATGGCATCTTCTCTCTGCTGAAGGCTCCTGCAGAATCTGATGGATCTGTGCCAAACGAGGGGGCTGAAGGCCAGACTACAGAGGAGCAGTTCTTGGGAGAGGTATCTGTTGCCCTCTAGACTAACCCTGCTGACCTCCCCTGTAGTTACTTTGTTCCTTTTAACAGCATGTCATTTTGTTGACTTCTCCTGCCGCTGAGGATATACAGAGATACAAAAAAGTTAAAATGGTTTAACTGGACTCCTGTTGGGATTTTAAGGACCCAGCCTCTGCCTTGTGAGGTGTCCCTAGCACTGACAACAGTGTACAGCTCTGTGAACAGGCCAACTTCATTCTTCCTCATCCACTCAGTCTCCCTTTTGGATTAGGATTTGGGCTGGTAGCCGTGCTTGCTGTGCTTGGTGCCTGTCTGCAGCTGTCTGTGGGGATGGGGACAGTGGTTTAAGGCTCATGTTGGGGTGGGGCACTTGACTCCACATAACAAACAGCCTGTTAAAGACACTAAAATCAGAATGCTCTCCTTGGGTTGGGAGAGAATTCACAGCCAAACGTTGCCTTAGCCTGCCTAAATATCTGTGAGCCTGGCCTGCAGCCTCTGGTGCTGCATCAGGGCGTGCTGTCACATACATAAAGGAACTGGATGGGCACATTATTCCCCTGCTAGTCACAACATGCTCTCAACTGATACCAAACACACTCTGGTGTTATCTGACAACAAATAAATTTCCAGACGCTGTGTCCTTTTCACAAGCCAAACATAAAGCTTCTTTCACTTTCTTCCCGGTCCAAATGAATGTCTTTGGGCTACTGTGTCCTTCAATTTAGCTGAACAAGCAGGGTGTTCCTGGGCTCCCTTCATCTGCTGGAGCAATGGCTTGTGACAGAGGAGGTGCTTTGTGGGTCAGGTTCTGTGCTCCACTTAGCCTGTGTTGTGAAAATTGGTGGTGAAGAGAGACTTCCCTTTTGATACTATTTTCTAGTATTGAAATGTTTTGTTTGAAATCCCAAAATCCAAGTACTCGCACAAAGTGGTCTCTGTCTTAATTCCAGGGGAGTTCTATATAAAAAGCAGCCTCTGTCCACTGAGCACTCCTGTACTGAGTGCTACATTGGACTTCTGTGTTGAAAATTAAGCTTCTGTTCACGTGTAATTTGCTGAATTAAACTGGGGTGTATATCTAGTGCACAGGGTTTCAAGGGTGAGCCGAAATTGGAGCAGAGTGGAACCTCGGTAGCATTAATGGTAGACTGTTCTTGGTAGGGGTTCAAGCTGAAAGAGAAGAAAAGAAAAGAATTCTGATTTTCTCATTGTAGCTGTGGCTTTACTTGGAGGGGGGTGTGTGTATATGGGTGCAGATGCAGGTTGGTACCCAGGATCCAGGTGTCTGGCTGCTGGCACTTGTGAGATAAAGGAAGTTTAATTGGTAAAGCATAGAAAAACAAGGGAGTCCTAGTTGTATCTCATCCCAACTTCCCATGCACTCCCCACCTCCTCACTGGAGGTGCAGTAGGAGAAGTAGAAAAGGCCTTGGTGCTGTACAAGTACTGCTCAGCAAAAGCCACAAGGTCTCTGTGTTATCAGCAGTTTGCAGGACAAATCACACAGCCCCATCCTGGCTGCTGTGAAAAAAAGTAACTTTACCTCTGCCCAAACTGGCACACAGTGATAACCTTGCCTTCTAAGTTAATGGTCTCTGGGTTGACTGGTAGTCTGAAGTTCTAAATTTAATTTAGAGTGCAAGAGCCATATGATTTTAAAATCTGTGTATTTTCTAAGTGTTTACGTAGTCTCAGAAATTGTGCTTTTCCTTTCTCTTAGACGCCGAAGGACCATAAAAAAGAAACTGAAGATTTGGGATCTGCAAAGACAACATTTAACATTTCTGTTAGTGGAGGTACAACAAAACTTTGGTATTGATTTCACTGTGTGTATTGTTATTTGCAAGTACTGATATTGATACTGATGTTCCAGTGAGAGGGCAAATTTTGCATAGACTGTGAGGGATTGTAGTTACTTGCCTCTAACTACGTTCTCACGCAATCTCAAGGCACTAGAAAATACAGTTCTTTGAAGGCAAGGAAGGAAGTTACACAGCACTTGTGTAGCCCATTGCTGACATGCAGCTGCTCTGAGTGATTTCTGATACAAAAGAAGACACGCTCGGTCAGGCATGAAGTGCTGTTTAGACAGAAACTCCCAGGGGATCTTGAGTCACACAGAAGCCACTGGCCTCTGTCGAGGTGTGACTTCTTATGGCACTGTTCAGGTAGTTGTTTTAGGGGCCATTTAGACCTCTAGGAACTTGCTCTGTCACAAGGTAATTAATGCTTGACAGTGCCCCTGTGGCACAGCTGTGCCCATGAGTGTTGAAAGCTGGAGATGAAGGTGAGCACTACCTGGTCGGGAGTGGGCTGGGTTGCAGACCACTGTGCCCGCGTTGTACAGTCGGACAGTGTCACCTGCTGCTGCATCTCTCAGTGGCTTTTGTGGCAGCATTTGGAAGTGCACCCCTGTCTCGTTGCAGATGTGGATGGGCTGATCACACAGGCTCTGCTGACAGGGAACTTTGAGAGTGCAGTGGATCTGTGTCTGCACGACAACCGCATGGCCGACGCCATCATCCTGGCCATTGCTGGCGGGCAGGAGCTGCTCTCCCGGACACAGGAGAAATACTTCGCCAAGATGAGGAGCAAAATTACCAGGGTATGTGTTTTCAGACCAGAGTAACATGCTCATATGCCTTTGGCAGCTCCCTTTTTTTCCCCTTAAAAAGTTTTCTTGCCATTTAATAGGTTTATTTCTGGCAGATGTTAGTAAGTGTTCGAGCCGGTAAGATCTCAGAGCAGTAGGATTTCTGTCACTCTTTCTTAATGCATTGCTCAGGGAGAGGAGGCACACCACCTGAATATCAGTACACAAGAGCATTTTTTATCCCATCTCTAGTGTCTCTGAGTTGCATATGCACTAAGAGATTCTCAACAATAAAGGCAAATACCTTAAGCAGGGCATATTTCAGTCTGCTGTTCTGTCACATTTTCAATACGTGACCCATGCTCAGGGCCAGCAGCATTATGTTGATTTCTGCCCGTGAAATCAGATCATCAGATTTTGCTGATGCTTTGTTTTACTGCACGCACAGAAGTGAGAGCAAAGTATGCCCAGGGTAGATTAATCACCCTTTGTCTAGGAGACAGCATGCTATGGCCAGCTGGTTATTGTTATTTTCAGCTTTTTGCAGTGCTAGGGGTTGCTGGTGCTGCTTGTGCAAATCTTTCTTTTTTACTATCAATATGAGAAAGTAGTGACAGGAGGATGAAACAAGAGAAGTGGCTTTAAAAGAACAATTGATTTAGTGAGGGTGGCAGCTTTTAGATGAATTTCTTCACTGTAGTTTATCCTTTGGGAAAAGGTGTTTCTCTGAAGAGCTGACCAGTTATCTGTGCCTATGCTGACAGGCAGACATTGACCTTGTAGTTAGTAGGGTGTTGCATTGGTTGTTCAGGTGTGTTTTTCCTTTTTTGGTCCTGAACTGCACACATACTGCTTATTTAGCTGTTTCTGAGCTAGTAGTCTTGGCAAGAGAAGGGCTTTGTTCACTGAAGAGCAGCACAGCTGCCAAGTCTGTCTTTTATTCAGAGCAAAATAACTGGAGGCAGAGTTTTAGAAGGAAGAAACTGGAATTTCATTCTGAGGGCTGTGCAGAGGCAGCCTGTGTTGGTGGAGGGTAGAGATACTACAGGCAGCTCAGGTTGATGTTGCTGCCAATTTGCTGCTGCCTTTATGCAGCCTTTTCAACTGCCCCTGGCTGGCCAGCTTGAGACCAAGAGCTGATTGAAACAGTAACAAACAAAATTGATACATCTCCCTGGGCATCGTGTAGAACACTTTATAGCTAAATACTTGGTAGGTTATCTTTGTCTGCAAAAATAGTGCTGAATACCATTTGCAACAGGTTGTGGAGGTTTGTGTATTCTTTTCTTGTATGTTTCGTAGCAAGAATTAGCAACCCTAATTGGCCTCTGTGTGTTCTCTGAGCTTGTTTTGTGGGGTTTTTTTTCCTTTTTAAGTAAGATGTGCTCTTGTGCAGCTGTTGAACTGCACTGCAGTACCTGTCATGACCCTGGGTGCAGTGGGGATGAGTACACTGAACAGATCCAAATTATGCTGTGTATTATGTGGAGGAAATCCTACCAACATCCTAACTGTGGTCTCTCTCATGCTGTAGCTCATCACTGCAGTTGTAACAAAGAACTGGAAAGAGATTGTGCAGTCCTGTGACCTGCAGAACTGGAGAGAGGCTTTGGCTGCTGTGCTCACTTACGCCAGGCCAGATGAGTTTACAGCCCTTTGTGGTAAGGACACTTCACACACCGGGTAACTCCAGAGCAGTGTCAGGGCTTTGCTCACACTTCCTTGGCCAGTTGCTTCCCCAGCTTCAGCAGTGGTGGGGAGGGAATCACCCAGAGTGATTTTTCAGCATCTTTGTTCTTACTTTATCTAGATCTCCTGGGCAGCAGGCTGGAGAATGAGGGGGACAGCGTTCTGCAGACACAAGCTTGCCTCTGTTACATTTGTGCTGGCAACGTGGATAAACTTGTTGCTTGTTGGACCAAAGTTCAGGATGGAAACAGCCCCTTGTCCCTTCAGGTTGGTAATTCTTTTAAGGAAGATGTTGGAAGTAACAGACTGCAATCATTTAGCTCTTAAATCAAATTATCTAGTGTAGAGCTTTGCTGTCTGATGTCCATAAGGATGCAAGCCTTTCCTTTCTGGAAAAATAACAAATATAGTACTGGAAAATGTGTTGGGAAGTATAGAGGCCCTTGTGCTTGCCTTGTTCTTTGGGTAGTGGTGCTGATACACTTATTGTGTAAAATAATTGTAGTACTTAGTGTTTTAGTAAAGAGGGATCTTTCGTGGTTAGGAAATACTTGGACTTTTCTACTTTTGGAAGTTCAGAGAAGAAATCAATAGAATTTAAATCTGGAGAGACAGTTGTAGGAAGGTTCTCATGGGAGTTTTCTCTAGGGATTTGCACATACAAAGCTTGGTTTCCAGCAGTGAAATACATTGCTTATAGCAGGTATCTGGAGGAAATAGAGTTGATGAATGGAATGAAGCAGTAATGGAACAATTTATTTTGTAATACAGTGTTAGTTTCTTCCACCTGTTTAAGGCCTTTGAAGAACCAGTTTTAGAAAGTACTTGATGATGCTGTGAGACTCTTGTTTAGTTAATTGAAGGAACTGATGTGTATCTGAGTTCTGCTTCGTGTCATTAATTCTCTGAGTTATCAAAATAATTTGATTTTGAGGGCTTTATTTACAGAACTACCTTCAGTTTGAATTTGCATTTTGATTGCATGGCTTTGGTCTCCCAGGCAGTAAAATTGGAAAATACTGTTGAAGTCCTAATTAGGTGGCTTGTTTACTATGATAGTGGCTATAGAAGCTGTTGGTTTTGGGTTGGGGTTTTTTCACTTTTTTGAAGTGCTGATTTGTTGGGAAAAAACAAATGGCTAGAAAGCCATCTCTCTTAGTAATGTATGGTTGAAATCTTTTGTGTGGTACACTCTCACTAAATCCCTTGTAAGGTTTTTAAAAGGGCTTTACTTTTGGCAAATGAATATTTGTAGTATCCTTCAGTATAAATACACAAGAAAAACATAAGAAAACTGAACAGAAAATGTTCCTATAATTTAGGACTGGAAGGAAACCCAACCAAGACCAGCTCTGGTGTTAGGGGATGTGCAAGGAAGGCAAGACATAGAGTATTTCTGGTGAATATCAGGAAAACCATTTTGCTGTAACAGCTAGAAAACTATGGGCAACTCTTCCAAGGGAGATTTTAGATCCTTTTAAGATGGATAAGAGCTGACTTCCTAAAACCCTGTAAATGAACATGCAGCAGCAGGGCACTAGAGTAGTGGTGACAGGCGTGGCGTTGTCTGTTTGCTCTGAGGCTGTCACCAGATAATTTTATGAAAGCATCCACGTGGTGGGACACGCTCAGTGCTGACAGGGCCATGAAATTCTGTTTAATAAGAGCAGTTCTTTTGAGCTCTGCTGGCTCTGCTGTTAGAAGCTGCTTGGTGGGTGGTTGCTGTTCCATCCTCTGGGAACAGCCGTGCCTTTGGTGCAGCTGTGGCTGTTCGGGAAACCTGCACGTGGCTCGGGCTCCCCACTGGGTGAGAGGGGTCCTGCCAGGGACAGTCTTTAGCCAGGGTCTGCTTCACTTGAATGTTCTCACCTGTGGGTGGGTTTTTCCCCTGCTGATCTTTCAGGATTTAATAGAGAAGGTCGTGATCCTACGCAAAGCCGTGCAGCTCACGCAGGCTGTGGACCCGAATGCCATGGGCGCCCTTTTGGCCGAGAAGATGAGCCAGTATGCCAACCTGCTGGCTGCTCAGGGAAGCCTGGCTGCAGCACTGACCTTCCTCCCTGCCAACACCAACCAGGTACGGGCCCTCCAGGCTCTTTGCTCGCTCTCTCTCTGTGAACAGGCGTGCTTCAGGCAGAGGTCTCTGCGTGGTGCAGTTTGGCGTCAGCACTGCCACTTGACGTGCACCTTGGAGTGTGACAGTCGGGCCATTCCACTCACCCTGCCCTGGCAAATGTGCACAGGCCTCTGCTCCCTCTTGGATTCATACCCTGGTGCCTGCAGCCAGTGACTGCCAAAGGGTGTCCCCCCTGCAAGCCAGGCATGGCAAACGACATTGCATTAACAGTTGGTTGTTCTCTTCTGACGTCCCATCTTCCATCAGCTGATACTTGTAGACAGCTGGTTTGGGAATGAGGCAGGCAGTTGTAAGACAGCTCCAGTGGCCTCATGTCTCATGCAGAAAAGACTTATTCCAATGAAATAAAGCAGAGCAGGCTTCAGAGAGAGCTCAGCCTCTTGGTGTGATGCACTGGGTGCCAGGCAGTGCATTTCAGCTCCCTTCTGTCCCCTCCTGATTGCAGGCAAACATCGTGCAGCTGCGGGAGCGGCTCTGCAGAGCCCAGGGGCAGCTCCCGCTGGGACAGGACGGCCTCAAGGGACCACATGAGAGGGAGCCCAAAGGAGGGCGAGCTGGCCCTGTGGCTGGACGGATGCAGGCGCCCCAGGCTCCAGCCCAGCAGTATTACCAGCAGGTAAATGGCCTTTGGCAGTAAGGGAGGGATGTGGTGCTTGAGTTCTGCAGTGATGGATGTGATAATGTTTTTCCTTTCTCTTGATCTGAGGCTGTGTGACAAACCTCCACTGAGAGCCTTGTGGTGAAGGTCATTGGTGCTTCCTTTCAGTCGGTACAGATGCCTTCTTTACTCCTCATCTGGAAAAATCTTGTCAAGTAGCCTGCTTCTGAAGATTAGGTGTTTCTGCCCTTTGTTTGGAAATGTGCTTCAGTGCCAAGGACAGCTGTGTGGGAGAGCACTGCAGGAGTTCTCTGTGCTTCCTCTCACAGTCCCTGATGTTGTCCCATCCCTGCAGGCCTTGGGGCTTGCTCATGCTGCTCACCAGCCTCTGCTGGGGCAGATTATTCCCCCCCTAGGTCTGATTTTGGCTGCAGAAGTTGCCAAGCAGTGGCAATAGCAAACTGAGGGCACTTGCTGCAGCTGTGGGTACAACCTGCTGTGAGAACACCTTCCCAGGTGTAAGGGGCATGGGCTGGTGGGGAGGCTGAATGAGCTGTGCTACCAGAAAGACCTGGTGAGTATGAGACCAGTAAGGGAGCTGTGCATGGAGGAAGAGCAGAAATGGGGGAGGAAAATTCCCTGGTTTTACCTCTAACCTGAGGATGACACTGCAGCAGAGCACACTGGCCATCAGGGCAGCCTTGGCTGTGTGTGTGCTTAGTGAGCACTGCCAAGTCTCCAATCCCCCAGCACAGCACTGCAGCTCACCTGGCCCCCCTCTAAAGGTGCTCTGGGCTGGGTGTTTCTGGGAGCAGGGCTGTCTTAGGGCTGTGGGTGTTCTCCTTATGCAGAGATTGGCACAAGCAGAGCTGTCTCTTGTCTGTGCTGCCCCCAAGCACTGCCTGCCAGAAAAACCAGGGCAGGAAGAAGGAAGGGATGAAAGGTTGGAGGGGGAGTTGGGCATTCTCATTGTCAGCAGTAGTGTGTGCCTCTGCCTCCTGTCCAGGGTGTTAGCAAGGTGGATTTCAGAAGGGACAAAGCCTCCATCACGGGTTTACCTGGCTAACCCCATTGCATATGATTTTAAATGCATCATCATTAACAATCAAGCCTACTCCGCTGTCTGTCTTTGGCCTTCTTCCTCATAACCAATGAGTTGCCTTGAGAAGAGAAGCTGTGTGTTTCCTGCTTGGCTCTGGAGAATAGCAGCTCTCCTGTAGATGTCGAGATATGAGCAATGCTTTTTTAAACCAGAGTTCCCTCCTTCTCCCACTGTTTCCAGAATACTTCAAGTTATTATTTCAGCGAGCCCTGCTCGTTAATTAAAGGCTGGGTGTGTCACAACCCCACGAGTTCACTGGGAGTTACAACTCCCTTTGCTGCTGGCTTTTCAGGGAGTTCATTCTCAGCAGGAAGGGCTTGAAGGGGACAGGTGTCAGTCAGAAAGGTTCCCAGCAGATGAACCAAAATGGAGAGAAATGACCTGTTTGAGCCTTGGGATACTTGCTTTGTTTGGCTTCCTTTTCAGAAAGGACTTGCTCAAGCTTGAGGCAGCCTTTGTTTAACTGCTGTCCCAAATAGGAACGTGTTCTTAACACTTGGATTCCTTTCAGCATAGTTTTGTTGAAACCTCTTTTTCATCTGAATAAACCAGGTGTGAAAGGGGGTGAAAAAGTCTTTTAGACACTCCAGTGATGAGTTATGCAGGCATTAGCAGTGGCTGCACCATTAGCTTAGCACTGTGTGGGGTTAGAGACACATAGACTGAAGCCAGCTGAGCCAGCCAGGGCTGCAGGGTCACAGCTTTCCCTCTGCTTATATCCTTGAACTCCAGCCACTGTCCTGCTGTTGGACAGCACGCCCACTCCTTGCTCAGGAATGTCACAGGCACAGGAAGTTCTTGATTTCTGTCCCATCAGAAAGGTAGAAGTGGTTGTATGGAATTGAAGCCGTTTGCAGTGGCAAAAAAGGAAGATGGAGGAAAGGAGCTACTGGAGACTGGCTGGGAAGCAGTTACCATTAAGATGTGTATTTCTGCATGTACAAGGACTGAATATCAGTTTTTAACCTTTTAAAATTATATTTTAACCTTTTAAAATTCATTTAAAGCTCAATTTAAACAGACTTCTTTTGTGTGAGGCATATGTTTGAATTTACCTGGAACCTGGGGCTTGCAGCTGTGGTTAGTGATGCTTGCTGTCATGGACCAGTGGCGGGGGTGCTTCTGCAGTGGGAAAACACAATGAGAGGAGGAGATCTGGCTGACTGGCACACATAACACTGCACTTGCTCCACAGCCTCTTGCAGCTGCAACTCCACTTCGTCCTTCATTCACTCTGCAATTCACTCTGGCTCCAGTGCACAGTGATTTTTGTCTGTCTTGAATGCAATCCCCTTCTTCCTCTGAGATTTTATGGCTGTTACAAGTGCCAGCATGCAAACCTTCTTGCGTTCACTTCCTTGCATCTTGTTTTGTGAAACCCTTTAGACTTTTTTATTGTTTTGTTTTCCATGATTGGTATTTCTTTGTTCGATTCAGGTTAGAATTGCCCCTACTGTCACTACCTGGAGTAACAAAACTCCTACTGCCCTTCCCAGCCATCCTCCTGCAGGCTGTCCCTCTGACACACAGGTATAACCTTCATTATTCCTCTCTGAGCCTCTGCTCCACCCCAGTATGTCCCCTGATGTAGTCTGTGTGCTTGGCACAGTCTGGTACAGATAGATGGAAGGAGCAGCTCCCATCTGTGCTCTGGGTTTACTCCTCTGCATCTCCTTACTGGTTTTTTTCACTGATGCCCAGATGAGTGGCACTGGAAAGTCTCGAGTGGGAGCTCAGTGTGACCTGAATTTCCCCAACCCTTGCCCCACACTGGCAATATTTGAAGTGTGATTTTTCCTTTCACCCTTTTCCATGGAGATCAGAAGCTTCAGAGTTACCATTTAAGTTGAGTTGAGAGATGGCAGGGTGCTCTCAGGCTGCCTGAACACCAAACAGTGCTGGCAGGGAGCTCTTCCTCGTGCAGGCAGGTGTGTGCTGCTCTGCTCGCTGCTGAAGTCACAGCTGTCCTTTCAGTGCTGTGCTGGGCACCCTAAGGCACTGGGGTGGTTGGAGGCATTTGCCCCTGTGCTGATGATTCCCTTCTTCCAGGGAATATGGTTTCAGGCCTTGAAATGAGCTCATCATTTTGCTGCAGTTCTGCTTCAGCACTGCATTACCATTACTGCTTAAATCCTGTCTCTCCCAACCATTTCTCCTGTGATTTTTTTTTTTTTTTTGACAGGGGGACAACCCACCTCCTCCAGGGTTTATTATGCCAGGTGCTGTTGGCCCCAGCATGCCCCCACAGCAAGGCACACCTTCCAACTACAGCATGTACTCGCAAGCAGGAACACGGCCAGCGTACCCACAGAGTGAGTAACAGCAGCCTCCCCCTCTCCCTCCCAGCCAGGGGGGCACCATTAGCTCAGGGATAACCAGGCCCTTCCCTGTGGCTGGGAGTGTTCAGACCAAGCCAGTCCCATGGTTCTTGTGGGCTGGGGAGCAAGGAGCCCTCACATCTGAGGGGTGTCCTTTCTTGGTGGGATCCAGACATAGGAGACCCTCTGTCAAACATTCCTGCTCTGCTGAGGCGTCTGCCCACAGCTCTCAGACTCACTCCTCAGCTGGCCTTGCCCAGGGTTGTGCTAGGGTTGGAAACTCCAAAGTCTGAGTCCTGGGAAAGCAGCACAAGCCTGGTAAAGAGAGACACAACTCACCTGTGTGCAGCTGGGCCATCCATTTCTCATTGGGGCTCCATGGAGATGGGGGAGGGGATGAGGAAATGAGGACAGCAGTAGAGGTGAGTGGAGAAGGGGGCAGAGCCCTGACTCTCTCAAGGCAGGGGCTGAAAGTACTGGCACTAAGGAGGAAAAATGGCCATAGATGGGCAGAGGCAGTGAAATTAGACTGCAGGGCCTGCAATGAAAGGCTGTGAGCTTCCATTCCCTTCCAGAATCTGTATTCATTTCCTTGGCCTAAGTTTTCCCTTTGTGAAAACCTGGGACAGGGCATTCCTTTCTCTGAGAGCCCCTGTGAGGATTGCAGTGGTCCAGAAGACAGCAGTGTCCATGTGTCCCAGCCCCACCACAAGCAGCATGGTGGCTCTGGGCTGGAGGGTGTGTGTGGGAGAAGAGCAGTCCTTTGAGCCAAGGCCATCCTCTCTGTGCCTCCCTGCTCCCAGTGACAGGCCTGGGGCTTTGAGCAGTCCTACAGGTGCAGGCAGAGTTGTGGGAGCCAGATTTGGCTGGGCAGGGCAGTGGTTTCGGGGGTAGGGGCATGAAGAGAGGAGAGTCAAGTGCAGAAGGAGGCAGAGGCAGGTGAAACCCACTGCTCTGTTACGAGCTCACTGACTGACTCTTTTTTTCTCCCTGTTTGTAGCGTATCAGGCCACACAGCAGTACTCCTCTGGAACAGGGGGACCAGCTCTCTATCAGCCTCAGCAGCCTATTGCTGCCCCTGCTTCAGCCTCTTACCCCAGCCCTGCCCCTAACACCGCCCCTTCCTACCTGCCCTCTGCCCCTGCCCACTCCATGCCCTCCCCGCTCTACCCTGGGCAGCCTCAACCCTCCCCAACGAGCCTGAATCCCATCTCTTCCTTCCCTGTTCCTCCTTCTGGCACATCCTTTCAGCATGGCAGGCCAGGACCTCCAGCAACTTCTGTGGCTTATGCATTGCCTACTGGACCAACAGGTACTCTGCCTGCAACCAGTGACCTTCCTGCATCCCAGAGAACAGGTCTGCGCTTGGACAGGGGGGCAGGCAGGGAGGAGGGAGGGGTTTGGTCGTCACCCACTCAGTTAAACATGCACTTTTTGCCTTGTGAATGCTCTGTAATAAGTTTGCTTTTGCTTAGAGATCAGTTCAAAGCATTTCTAAACCACATCATCACCCCTGTGCATCTGTGATAGGGTTAGTGCACTAAGCACTTGAGCAGTCGCCTTTCTCTGGTGAGCCAGACCTTGGCCCAGTCACAGAGCTTTTGTTTTGCCCAAAACAGGATGCTGCAACAGGCTTGTTATGAGGCAGTTGTATGCCATGGATGGATCATGGCTCAATTTGAACATTGGTGTCAGAGAGCAAAGTACAAAAATGAGCAAGTTTTCCTAATCACTGCAGACAATATGATCCCTGTTCTCCGTGCTGAATGATTTTGCAGATGTGATTTGGCTGTGTACCTGGTTCTTAAGCAGCCTTTTAAGCCCGGGATTGGCAACATATTTAATTCAAACATTTCCCATGGCATCAGCTCTCTTTCATTATTTTGTCCCTAACCCCTCTTATTGTGATGGGATTTACTGTGGCTGCAAACATCTCAAAAGATAATCAGAAGTGATTTAGAAATGCTTTTACGTGTCTCTCCCTGAATGTCAATTAAAAGCATGTGTGTGTGGCTGACACTTAGGAGCATGTTGGAGCATGCTTGGTGAGAGAGCACTCGCTGAGGTGGGGCTCCATGTCTGCTTGTGGCTGCCTGGGTGTCACTGCAGGGGGACAGTGACCTGACCTGCCATAACAAACCTGTCCCTTCACTTAGCAGCCTGTGAAACAGCAGCTTTGCATGTCAGGCAGTGCAGGAACAATCAGCAGTCCTTTTCTAAACCTGCTCGTGAGCATCCTTCACATCCAGGTGGTCCAGCTGAAGAGTCAAGGAGCAGATCTGGGAAGCAGAGGGTACAGGGAATACTGGGCAAGACTTGAGGGATGTTTTGGGCATGTCTGCTCTGCTGGCAGACCCTAATGTGCCCACTATCATTCCTTCTCTTATTTTAAAAGTCTGTTAGGGGTGATGCAGTGCAGAAAAGGCATTTTGCCTTTGGCAGGATGAATCCTATGAGTAGGTGCTCCTTTTGGTGTCCTTGAGGCTGGCAGCTCACATAACCCCTTGTGTTTGGGGCAAAAGTGGTCTTTTGCTGTGTCAAAAAATAGGACTGGTGTAGGACTGCCAGAGTCACAAGGGGAGAAAAGGCCTTTTCCATCCACCATGCAGCCAGACTTGGTGTCCTTTCTGTTTTTGGAGATGCTGTACTGTGACCTCTCCTGACCCCACCTTGCAGGGCATGTCAAACTTGAATCTCTAAGCCAGAGGAATTATTAAACTGGACAGAGGGAGAGGTGTTGGATAGGGTTCTAGGCCTGGGATGTAAAGCAGCACATTATAATGCAGACAGCATAGATTCTGCACCTCTAATAAATGCAAGGAACAAGAAAATGTTCTTACCCATCTTACTACTCAGCTTGCATCACTGGCAGGCACTTGGGATCTGCAGTTTTTTGCAGTTGATGTGACATAGTCCACATGGCATGCTCAGAGTGGGTGAAGCTCTTTTCAGAGTTAAAAGTTGTTCATGTCAGGCTTTTTATCAAACTTTCTGAGATGCTGCTTCTGTTTTTCCCAGGAGCTATGGTGAACAGGCTAGCCAGTACAAAGTGTCAGACCTTCAGGAACCCAAACTGGGGTATCCTCTCTGATTTCCGTAGCCATAGGCTGGAATGCAGAGGTGGGCTGCAGGGCATGGGGAGGTGCTGAGCTCAGGATGGCTCTTGCATACACACAAGTGATGATTGCAGCTGGAGAGCTATGGAAAAAAGATAAAATTATCTCACCTGTAACTCTGAGTGTTCTGGTGCAGTAATGCTGATCCTGGCAAGGAGGTGGTGTGCTTTTGTGTGTGGTGATGATCTTATCTGGGAACATCATGCTTCACTTTGAAGTTGTGACTCATTTAAAGGCAGGAAAGAAACAATATCTCAAATCTGAACTCTTAAGAAGCACCTGACCTTTGAACTGGCTTGGATTTTAAAGATGCATGTAAAAAGGAAGAGTTCTGTAAATATTTTCTGGGGTTTTTTTCAAAAGCACAAAACGTCAGTATGATAAGCTGTGCTTGAAGCTTCTGTGAGCAAGAAAAGCCCACATTTAATTTTATTTTCAACCCCTCTTGTTTTGAGCTAGATCTTAGAACCTACTTTCAAGGGAGTTCTAATTTTCAGCATCTTGACTCTTGTTTGAAAATGCGATAGACCAATCCTGAGCTAAAGGAAGGGTTTGCACCAGGAGTATGAGCAGGCCAACCCCAGGGACAGGAGTTAGCTCATCCCCAGAGCCCCTTTCCTCTTTGGAATGGTGAGGGCTTTATTTGCTACCTTTTGCCATTTGGCTTTGTTGCTCAGTCTGTGCAGGCAGTGTGTCTTTTTGTGTGAGTGTACAGTTGATGTACGAACATACTGGTGTTGCTGGGCTGCGTGCAGTTGAGAGTGTGCCTTGGTTTGAGAAGATACTTGGGAGTGACACCTTAAGGTCAAGATACTTCAAGCATCTCTTGAAAAGCTTACTGGAATGGTAAAATGGTGTTGAGAAGATTGTGGCTAAGAGTAATGGTCTGTCAGCTGTGCTGGAATAGAAAATGAGAAGACCAGAAGAGATAAGAAAAAGGGCCAGAACGCTGCAACATTTGTTACAAACAACTCGAAACATTGATTTACTGCATGGAAAGAGCAACAGGCTTGTTTTGGGGGAAGGTGGACAAAAGCAATTCCATGGGGAGCTTGAACAAATGACTTGTCTCCAAGCTGGCTTTGTAATTAGGTTAGGTTTTTTTTTTCTGCTGATGCATGTTGTGAAACTAAATTGCTGGTCAAAAATTAAAGACCAACTGCTTTATTATTTTTGAAGAAATTTTTTTTTAGTTATCTTTGCATTTTGTCTGCAGAAAGTCTACCATCTCAAGACCAGACCTCTCCCTTCGCAGGTGAACTAGGTACCACCTAACCTGAAAATAATTACAGCCACTACATGAAATTAATTGAACGGACCTCAATTATGCGAATGTTCTTTAGAGAACTTTAAGTGTGATGCTGTTTGCCAATTAGACTTTAATCAAATCTATTTTTAATTCCTTAATTGAAACCAGTAACAATATATTTGGAGTTTTTAACCACAGAAACAAATTCTTTTTAAATCTTTTCCTTTTTTAATGCAAATTATTCCAGGAAATTAACAGCAGCAACAGTCTGGGAGATTTTTTGTAACATGCTACTCCTATCAGTTAGACTCCCTGTAGCTGAAATACTCTGGGATTTTCTGGATAGGGAGGAATAGAGGAGGTTGCCAGGAGATGGCACTGCCTTTGGTTAAAGAGAAAGCAGAAGTGAAAGGGGTTTTGAATAGTTCTTCATTTACCCCTTTAACTTGCTCTGGATGCGGAACTTGCTTGACAAAAGCCTGGGAGCAAATGTAATTTCAGATCAATTGAGCAAATTCTGCAGCAATGTTAACCTGTGCTGCCTAAGGTAAATTCATCATCTGCTAAGTGAAAAACACTGTGGTGAAAAAGTCCATTGAGCAGGGATTTGGGTTTGTTGGCTTTTTGTGGCTTTGTGCAATAAATCCTGATTACTGGGGGAGGCTGCAATAATGCCTGGATGTGACGCCCCCGGTTCCGTGTGCTCCGGGAGGAGATGGGCAGCTCTTTCTAATGCACTAATGGGAGCTTTGGGGTGCAAATCTCACAGCTGCAGGGGGCTTGCTTTCTTGGGAGAGCAGGAGGGTTTGTGCAGAGCAGCACCCCAAACTTGGAGTGAACCTGCTCAGACAACCCTCTGTGCTTCTAGTTTCAAACAAATCACCCCTGGTACAGAAAGCCAGATTTTTCCACCTTGCTCAAGCAGCTCTGCTCTGATTTGGGGATACAAAGCACCCAAACCCATGCTGTGGCTGGCAGGGGAAAGCTGGGTTTATGGCTCTTTTGTGTTTCCAGGGTGGCTGGGTGAACCTGGCCTGAAATGCTTAAGGCCTCTTACACCTCTTCTTTTTGTGTGTTGTTGCTGGGGAACTCCGTGTACAAATGTCATGGATATGCTCTCTTCACATACACAGTCTCTGTAGCAGAGCTTTCTTGGGCATGGTAGGCCCTCTTCAAAGGCATGTCTGCTCAAAGCTCTTTTTTCTTGCAAGAGAAGAAAAAGTTAATAATTAAGTTATTAACTTGAGAACAGTTGGTCAAGATCACAAACCTTGCCCAGTGAGCACGGAGCCCAAAGGGTCTGATGGCAAGGATGTTGGGAGGCTCTGGCTGGCACAGGAGATGTTCTGGCCTGTTGCAATTAAGCAGATGGGACTTCTGTTTTCTTCATGCAGAAAAGCCAAATTTTTGTTTGCATAGTTCATTTTTATATGGTATCAGTAGGCACCGTGTATGAATTTAATTTGTTGGCAAATTATTGAAATTTAGTTCATTGGTTGGTAATGGCTATTGTACATGTCTATTAAACTTTTTTATTTCTAGATAGTTTACTTTTTTATGGATTCTTCTGGGACAGACTTTTTGGTTTTGCAGGTGTAACTTTTTTTTTTTTTTTTACAAGAACAGATTGTTATGCAAACTGATTTTTATTCTCATAGTTCTTTCTCCTGAGAGCCTAACAGGGTAGCTGCTAGCTGCACCCAGCTGAATTAGCAGGCTTAAGCCATGAGAGAAAGCCTTTCTTTTATAAGGTTTTCACCTGTGTGCAACACTGGCCCTCAGGGAAGGGCAGAGGAGCAGGCAGGTCAGGGCAGGCTCTGCCAGTAGAGCTATGGCATGGATCTGGCCCAGCTGAGCTTAAGAAGGCATCACTGCCCTCCTCTCAGGTACTCACAGTCTCTGTTTTCTTTCTGTCCCAGGGCCCCAGAATGGCTGGAATGATCCTCCCACCCTCAACAGAGCTGCCAAGAAGAAGAAGGTACTCTAGGAGGTCCTACCTCAGCACAACTGAGTGCTGCTCACTTGAAAAACAATAGTTTGAGCTGCTGCTGGGAAACCTGTTGGCAGGAGAAGGAAAGAGAAGAGCTAGCAGCAAACAAAAGCTGCATCTCATGAGCAGAAATGGCCTTTATGTCTCTCTAATATCCATTATCCCTCTCAAAATGTCTAAGCCTCTAAAGAGATGGTGGATTTTTGCTGAAGTTGTGGTTGTTAGTAACAACATTGTTCGTGGTTTCAAGCAAATACTTCCAACTGTTTTCATCTGCAGTAAAGCAGCAGAGTTTTGCAGATGATACTTAGGCAAAATGAGGAGGCTGTGCAAATTGTTATAGATTATTGGCCTTGCTGGAGCTGAAAGCAATTTATCCTGATTAAGGGTCTGACCCTGAGAGATCTGTTGAGAGTAAGACAATTTCCACGATGGGGATAATGTAGTTTTGCAAAATGGATTTAAATTGCAGCAGGGCAGGATAACTGGGAACGCTTGGCACAGAGCAGAGTGAGCCTTTTCATCCCCTGGTGCTGCTGTAGCCTGGAGTGTCTCCACAGCAGTGAGTGTTATCCACTACTCTGACCCTGGGAAGCAAGAGTTAGTCTGGAGCATGTTAAGTGTGGGGAGAACAAAACACTGGAGCAGCCAAGACAAGGTCTGGGTGAAGGCAAAGGCAGAAGTCTTCCTTACCCTTTTGGTCTCTGCAGTTCAAGGTGAAGAAGCTTTTGGAGGCTGGATAGAGAACTCTTAGTGTCAGAGTAACTGCTGGAGCAGAGAGCTCAAGAAGCAGCCTTCTGCACACAGGGCTTTTGCCACTTCTTGGTGTGTGTGTGTGTGTCACAGCCAGAATTTCTGCTGTAGCCAAGGCTTGCAGGCTGGCTCCTTCTAAATGCAGAATGTGTTTGTTGAATTCCCTGTCGGGTATTTAACAAATCTGTCAGTCAGTTTCTATGTTTGTTTCCCTTCTGTCCAATGTCTGAGGGGTGGTTTAGGATATTATAAAAAATGACTCACCACATGGACTATTATAAAATAGAAGAAATGTCTGGCATTTCAAGCCATAATTTTCAGCTGTTTTTCTCCTAACTCAGAACTTATTCACCACTCAAAAGTTTATTGCTGTGATTAATTTTCTTTATCATTTACTTTGTTGCTGGATTGGGAATTTTTTTTTTTTTTTTTTTGCTGTCCCAAACCACTAGCTTAATTCTAGCATCATTCATTCAGGGTTCTGTAATCTTCCCTTTTTTTTTTTGCCACGTGCACCCAAAGAAATGTGCCCATTCCCATGGAATCCCTTTCTGTTGCTTTGATTCCTGCATGATGTGTAGCAGAGGCCAGTAGCTCATTTTGTTGTTTCTTCCCTCTAGCAAATGTATGTGAAACACCCCTGTGTAAAGAATGCTCAAGGATGAATCTGAAATGCCCTGGTATTCTGCCTTAGTGCAGACCTGTGTGCCAGAAACTTGAGAGGCTTTCAGAAGCTTTACTGGGGCATGTTGCTGGCTGTGACCTACGTGTACTGCATGGACAAAAATACACCCTTGAAAGTGAGACACAAAAGTCTAAATATAATGACCCAATAGTAAGAATAGATGTAGGTGTGGGTGAGTTTTCTCTTCTAATAGTGCTGGTCTGCCAAACCTCTGGTTTGGAGGGAGAGCAGCTCTGGTTCAGGGTGGCTGCACTCAGCTCTTGTGTCCAGGGCCAGGCTGGGCTGCCCCAAGGCACTTCTTACTGTGCAGCCAGAGGGATGGCTTTGGTTAGCCAGAGTGAATTCTATGTTGTCTGCCCCTGTTATTTCCGTATCCAGCACTCCCAATTACTGTGGTTTGGCAAGTCTGTAAGAGCTGGGTGTTGTGCTGTGCCTGCAGCAGCCACACCAACATCAATGCTGCTTTTTTTCCCTGGCAGGTCCCTGACAACTTCCTGCCCCCGGTGCCCATCACCTCCCCCATCATGAACCCGCTGGCGGACCCGCAGTCGCAGATGCAGCAGCCCCAGGTTCCAGCACCGCCCAGCAGTGCAGCCAGCTTCCAGCCTCCACACCTCCCTGCAGGGCAGATGGTGCTGCAGGGTGGCTTCCAGCCTGCTTCCCAGCCCCTGGGGCCATCCATCATGCCACCCACTGTTTCCAAACCCAGCACGGAGGGCGCCCCGGGGGCCCCGATTGGCAATGCCATCCAGGTAACGTAGCCCCAGCACTGCATGGGTTTGTTTGTCCATCAGTAGAGCCTGCCAGGCAGGATCCTGTTCTCCAGGATTTTTTTGTAGCTGCAGAGTGTGCTGTGGGGTTTCTAGGCACTGGCTTTGCACCTTGCTGGCATTTTGCACTTGTAATCTCCACCTAGATGCCATTAATCCTATAGGCAGTATGGGCCAACAAGCTGCTTCCTTCTGCAACTTTCACAGCTTGCCAGAGAGAGCAACAGCAGGTGCTGGTAAAGTCACCTCCACACACCCACAGGGAAGAAATAGGAGTTGTGCCAAGCTAGGTAATAATGCCACTCGGTTTAGCTGAAAACAACATGTGGGCACAGTGACCTGGAAAAGCCTCACCTGTTCTCTGTTGCTCAGCATGTGCAGGCCCTGCCAACAGAGAAGATCACCAAGAAGCCCATCCCTGAGGAGCACCTTGTTCTGAAGACTACGTTTGAAGCTCTCATCCAGAGGTGCCTGCTGTCTGCCTCCGATCCGGTAGGTGATTTGCTGTGGCTTGTGATTGCTGGTAACAAACTCATTCCAAAGGGAAACAACAGTTACCTGGGAAGGGGAAGGTTAACAGCTTGAACACAACCACTGGAGCTGGATAGGAAAGACATTTCTCATAGCAGCCAGTACCTTGTAAATGAGCTATCCCTCCCTGAGCTTGTCGTGTATTTCTGATGGCCAGTAAATAACATGCCACCACAAAGCCCAGGTGCTGACTGCTCAACTGGTGTCTGCCACCTGCTAAAAGGTGGTGCTGGTGGCGTGCAGAGGGCTTTGTGCACTGAGTTTGCCTGGTCAGCAGCACAGACTCGTGCTCTTGTTGGTTCAGTATCGCTCTGTTGCTCAAAATCCTTTATTTAAAGGCTGTTGAGTGCATATCTGTGTGTGTGTTTGTGTGTATATATATATATATATAGTGTATTCTGCACTGCCTTTGACCTTTTCTTCCTCTAAGTGCCCTTCCCCCAGACAGACAAAGAAGGCAAAAGCATTCCACTCATATCTGCACCTGGGGATTGCTTTTCTGCTCTGCCAACACATTTTGCTTGCTTCTTGTTAAGTCTCTCTGATTTTCTTAGGCAGTGAAAGTGTTTCAGCCCACAGAGACAAGGGACACCACCCTGACTGTACACATCAGTTGTTGTCAGAGCAAATACAGGCACTGCTCAGCTATTACTTTCTAAAGGGGAAAATGGGAACGGGAACTTAGGAGCAAGGAGAACAACCAGTTTGCACTTCCACCTAATTGCTTTGGCCAGAGAGATGTCTTGCTGTTTCCTAGATACATTTTATTCCTCTCTGTCCTAGCTGACCATCTGTAAAATGAGAATGGCATGTGCACCTTTTCATGGGTTTTGAAACAAATGTTCTTTGTCATGCATCTGTGAGTTAGGCAGTCCAAAAGAACTGAAGGTTTCTTACCTGCTCCTCCTGAGGTACTTTTTCCTTAGATATCTCAGTTCCTTGATGACATAACTGCTGCAGAGGAGTTTTCCTCATGTGGCCCAAGATCTTTGTGTTGTGTTCTCCTTTATGCCATCTGAACAGCTTTCCCTAATTTCTAGCCCAGCAAGCAGCCAGCAGTTGGTCTGAGCTGGAGCATTCCCACAGGCTTTATTTTTTCCAGACAATTATTTAATCCAAGGAAATGTTTCCAGTTGCCAGGGAAAGTGGCAGTTATCCTAAGTGAAGATGGATTGATGCACAGATGGATTTAGGAGGAAATTCCAGTACTCCTGTGGACTGATGCCATTTCTGCTGCTCTTGACCAGCAGCTTTTTTGTGCTCCTGCAGTTGTAACCTTGATGCTTTATTGCTGTTTCATTACTCTGGAGTAAAAATCTACAATTTTAGATGTTGTTTAAGAAAAAAAAAAAGTGGGTAAAAATTGATTTTTCCAGCAGCTGCAGCTCCAGGTGAAAAGTACTGGGGTTATTTTAAGAACCTTTGGTGGCAAAAGAATTCCAGGTACATCAGTGGGTGGTTTTCTTTATGAAAGTCACAGAAGCACCAAGTGTCTGTAATTGGGTTAGGCTATTAGTTTTTCTGTTGACACTAAGAACTTACAAACAAACTGCTGGCTTTACTAATGAGGAAAAATGTAATTAAGATTTGCCATAAATGATGACTGAGTTGTACACACTTACAGCTGGAGAATCTGCATGTGCCCTTTAGCTCTCAGTAATGTTGCTGGATACTTCATTCCAGTAAGAATTTTATCCAGTTATCATTATGCTTTTTCAGTGAACCAAAGGAAAAAAAAAAAAATTAGTGCTGCAACTCGGAATTCTGTCACTTTTCTTATCAGCTCTGTGCCAGTGGGGTCTGCAAATAACCAGTGGCTTTTGGGGTGCCCTTCTACAGTTTTCCATTTTCTGTAGACAACTTATTTCTGTAGACAACTTATTTATGAAGTGTTTACATGTGGAGAACTACAGTCATGTGGTCTTTCCTAGCAAAATCAAGGGAGGAGAGTAGAGAACAAAGAGTCCAAATGATGTGTTAGGAAAATGTTGTTGAGAAAGGAATTTGATGTGCTGCATGGACCTCTTTGCAAATTGATACCAGATTGATCTGGGGTTCTTAAATTTGCTGTGCTTTGATGTATTCATTTGTCTTGCAGCAAACCAAGAGGAAACTGGATGATGCAAATAAACGTCTGGAGTTTCTGTATGACAAACTTAGGGACCAGACAGTAAGTTCTGTTTTACTTCCCCCCAGCCCTCAATCACGTATGGCCAGTGACTTCAGTGGTGCAATACTACTTCTGCAGTGTGTAGCAGATGCTCATTTTTTCTTTGGAAGTGTGCTCCAAATCCATTTAGTGGAAGTTTGCATGGATTTCTTAGAAAACAGCCAGTTACTGTGCTTGGCCCCACATGCTGCAGACTTTACAGTGTTGCTTTGTGGGTTGTCTCATGAGTTTTATGGTGCTGTGCAGAGGCTGTGCTGAGCAGGCACAGTTTCTCTGCTCCAGGCAGGAACTGAGACACACAGCCTGGGGTCAACACAGAACCCAGGGGACTTCGATGCTGGAGGCTCACTGACTTCACTGGAAGGCAGATGTGCAAGTACTTTGAAGATCTGGTAATTTCTCCAAAGCCTTCCAGGAGGCTTTGGCAGAATAGAGGACTTTGCTTAAATGTCCTAGTACCTTAAGGTTAGAGTGATGTAATCCTCTTGTTGTCAGGCTGTGTTTGCTGAGCAGTTAACCTTACCCAAAGGTGTAAAAGCTCAGTAGGTATTTCTGGTGCCAAGAGTCTGTCACAGCAGGTGTCCCACCCCAGGGAATTGCATCCAGGGGCTGGCAGGGAAGGCTTGCAGGGCATAGCAGTACTGCAGAGAAGGTCCATTCTGCTCGAAGTCTCTTGTTAGACTTCCCAGTGGCTGTTGGCAGTGTGGTGCAGCTCTGAGGATGGCTGTCTCCAAAGAGAGGAATTCAGTGCTGCACCTTCCTGAGGGCCAAGCACTGCAGTCAGAATTTCTCTTTTTCCAGTTTTCCCTTTGTGTTGACCTGCCTTGCCTGCCTTCCTTGCAGCTCTCTCCAACCATCATCAGTGGCTTGCACAACATCGTGAAGAGCATCGAGACCCGCAACTACCAGGAGGGACTGAACATCCACACACACATTGTCAGCACCAGCAACTTCAGCGAGACCTCTGCTTTCATGCCAGTCCTGAAGGTTGTCCTCACCCAGGCCAATAAGCTGGGGGTGTGAGGTGGCCCTGCCCTTGCAAAGCCCTGGTGGTTGCTCTCCCAAAGAAGTGCATTTCTACGGCAGACGTGCGGGAAATGGACCAAACGCTCGTCCTCACAGCATGGCGCAGTAGAGCTGGCAAATGGCATTACACTCTCCCTGCAAAAGTACTTTGTTCTAGAAGGGCTGTGGAGCCCTGGTGCTTTTCTTCTTATTTTAATCCCTTTCCCATCCCTAACGATTCTGGTCTACAAATAGTATATTTAATGGCTGATGTCCCACGTTGTCAATTTTTAGGTGCATGTCACACTGCTAAACAGTGGCTTTTAATAACAGATGTATGTGTTGAAACAAAACGAGGTAGGTTGTGTATTGGACCCTGAAACAGATTATTCCCTCCCACCCCCACTGTTCCTTATCCACCAGATTAAAAATGGTCTGATCATGTTACAAGTGTATTTGGTCTTTCATTTTATGAAGCTGCTTGCGGCTCTGTTATTACAATTTACATGTTAAATAGCTTAATTGTGCACTGGGGCAAATGAGCAAAATAAAAGCTAATGTGATATTTTCAATAAATGTAAATTTATTAAAATTTGTCTTTATGACGTGCAGTGGACAGATTTTGAACTGGAGTACAGTGGGGCATCTTTCTGTTGTGTCCTGGGCATGAAAATACTTTTGGTTTTGCTCTTCTTATCACTAAAAGTTCTGTGTAGAACACAGAAGGATCAGCAGTTGGAAAAAATGTCTGGGTTTGGGAAACAAAAGAAGCAGTTTTGCATGAAAACAACCTAAAATATCAGTGCTTGTGGAATCTAGATTTGGCAATGCATACTGCAAGAAATAATAACAATGTAAATCCCTGCTGACTTCTGTGACTTCAAACATTGGTTAGGCAAAAGAGTTTTATTTCCTTCCCAGCATTTTCTTACTTCATAAGCTTTTAAAATGGGTGAACACAAGGCTTCAGCTTGGAGTTACCTCAGTTCAGAAATTTAAACTGTGGTGATACAAAAGGAGATGCTGCTGAAGGCAGTCTCCCCTCTGATATGCTACACCTGTGTTAATTATCCTAGAGTAGAAACACCTTGCCCTCACAGCCAAGGGCATGATAATGAGTGAGTTAACTGGTTAGAGTCAGTTGGAGTCTGCTGGCCGTGCTGTGAAGAGCCAGGGACAGGAGGTCGTGCCAGGGCCAGAAAAGGTAAGGTGCTGTGTGTAAGACAGACAGGGTTAGGTGGCTGTGCTAGGGACAGGACAGACCCAGACCCAGAACTAGAACTGAAGAAGAGAGACAGAGCCAGAGCTGTGTGGAGCTGCTCGTGGGAGATACAGAGGAAAGGTATGTGAGACTTTTTGAATAACAAGATCCAGATGTTTGAAGCCTTCTGATGATTCTAATGAAGCACCTCGAGTGCAGTGTCCATGTCGACTGACACATATCAGTGACTGCGACATTAAACAGTTGGAAATTGTTGTTTAAATATTTTTTTCATCTAGGTAATCAGTTTATAAGCAAAAAAAAATTTAGTGTTAGAAGTATTCTTGTATAAGCGTACTTAGAGCTATGCATTCAGCACCTTTGTGTCTTGATTCAAGGTAGAAGATAAGTTTTAAAGAAAGAACACATTAAAAGGTGAACAGGAATAAGATAATTATTTTTAAAAATCCTCAATAGGGTGAAAAGCAGCTGTGCTGGGCTGGCCTGTGCTTTCTGTGATGCACTGCTCAGCAAGGAAAACAAAAAGCAGTCTCAGTACTTCAGGACCAAACCAGCAGATAGGATGTAATGCTACAGGAATTCAAGAGCTGGCCTTGCATGTGCTCTCCCTGAGTGTTTTGGGAGTTCTGGACAGGAACAGGAGTGGTGGCATGCACTGGCACTTGTGAAGGACAGGCAGATGGTTCACATTTTGGGCAGCTGGCTGTTTCTGGCAGTGAGAACTGGGGAGACTGATGTTGGGGGCAGAAATGCATGCCCTCCACTAGGTGCATGGTTGTGGGCAAAAGCCCTGCTGTAAATTGGAAGCTCATAAGTAGGGAATGAGCAGCAGGATGTGAGAGTAATTAGCTGGGAATATCTCCTGTGTAAGATATGGCTTTGTAAAAGCCAGGGAATGTTTAATGACACAAACCTTCATAAGACTTTGACATCAATGTCAAAGAGGATGCCAAATGAGAAGGGACTCAGCAAGGCACACATGCCAGGGCTAGGACTGAAGAGTTTATTTAATGGGGAAAAATTAAATAAATGTTGCTTATTCCCCTTGTGAAGAGCACAAGGGAATCAGGTTGATTGGAACTGTTGCATGAGAAAAAATGTGTGGTTTGGTCTGGAAATTGAAGTGGTCAAAAATGAGACCACCAGGTAAGAGGGAAACGAGGGGTTTTGAGGTGATAGTATCCAGGGTATGCTCAGGTCTTCCACCTCAGCCATTGTCAGGAGCACAGGACAGGAAAACTGCACTGTCTAAGTGCTTAACAGGAGTGGATGCAAAAATCTGCTCCTTCTCTCCTGAGAGCAGCTGAGATGAATTATCAGTTGTGCTGCCGTCTGTTTGTATCTTCAAGGAATGCCAAGCAATTAGCCACCCATCTGATGGGATAAATGCAAACAGCCATCCTCACTTACGAAGGCAATGAAGCCCTGCCAGGTTATGCTGGTAAAATAATTTGGCCCCAAATAGCCTAATTTTGATCTTACTGAGTGAGAAGAGATTTATACCTTTATAACACCAACCAAGCTGCTTCTCTTTGCGGCCACCCAAGGCTGCAGAATTATAAGAAGAAGGGACGGAAGGAAATTCTGGGATGTATTCTAAGCAGCATAGGTGTCTGATAGCAGCTGACATGAGGAAGTACCTTGCTGACCTTCAGCAGTCACCATCCAAGCAAAAGGGCCTGCAGGAAAGGGCAGAGTTAGTGCAGTTGTGTCCTATTTGCTGGAAGCAGGTGGGGATGTAACAGTGGCAGAGCTGCAGGGAGGCCTGGCTGCAGGCAGGACATCCGAGTTCAGCACTTGAGTGAAAACCTTTTTGTGCTTGTAAGGCTCTGTAATGGATTTACCTTGGTTTTGCTGGCAGAGGCATGAATGTTGGAGATTGTCTTTAATCACTGCTGCCTTTCTAGCCTGTGCAGAGTTTACATCAGATTTTTTTACATCACACAGTTCCCAAACATAAAGATTGGGAATGTGGGTTTACTGCATGGTAACTGTGTTTTCTCTGCCCAGAAGCAAGCGTGTTCTAGCTGGCTGGGCTAATGAGAGACAAGGGACAGGGGTCTTGCTGCCAGAGCTGTTTCCCCAAAAAGCTATGGAGGGGAAGGGGGCATGTTGTGGGAAGCATGGCAGAGCCAGCATGCAGAGCAGTGGTACCACTCCCCAGAGCTCTGCAGGCTGCCCTCAGCTTCATCCTCACCTTCACCACCGTGCTGGTACTTGGCTTCAGCAGCACCAACTCTGCTGTGTCATTATGCCTAAGAGGGGAAACAGAGGAGACCCTGAGTGAGATATTTCCCTTCCCTGCCTCCTCTCCCCACTACCTGCAATCCCAGCTGGCTCCACACCCCAAAGTCTTCATGGTTCTCAGGCATCCATTGCAAAGGCAGAGCAGCAGGTACAGAGCCAGGCATGGGAAAGGGAAATCCAGCCAAACATCTGCCACCAACTGACAGCACCTCCCCTGCAGGGAATGCTGAGAGTCCTTCTGAGGTGCCTGGTGCTGAGCTGAGTCCATCAGCCTTGAACAAGGGCCAAGGCCGTTGCCAGA
This sequence comes from Phylloscopus whistleri, assembly GCA_017589585.1. Lineage (NCBI taxonomy): Eukaryota > Metazoa > Chordata > Aves > Passeriformes > Phylloscopidae > Phylloscopus > Phylloscopus whistleri. Next base: position 378,502 of record JADMLD010000108.1, on the reverse strand, counting down.
GAATACTGAGGAATGTTATAAATACTGTACTGATAGCAGGAACAGTTTCAGCATGTTCAGTCCTACATGGGTAATTTTCCAGCCTTGACTTGCTGTATGCTGGGTTGATCATTCCCATGTTTCCTCTGGCAATCCTGCAGATCAAACTGACACATCACCAAATGGCCAGTCAGCATGGATGTATTGACACATTTAATGCAATCCTCACCCAAAAGAGGCTGAACTGATTAAAATTCCTCTGAGCTTTAGAGCTGCAAGTTATCCAGAAGAGCATCTAATTAAGAGGGGATTTGTTCCAAAGCACTCCAAAAAAGCAGCTGCAGCTGACCTCACCAATAAGTCCATGCCTGCCTGGACAGAACACAGAAGGCTTCTTGAGAAATTGTTGCTCAAATTCTTTGCCAGGTACACAAGAAACACTTCAATCCACAAAATTGATCAGATATTCCTTGCCCCTCTGATGTTTAAGGCTTTGTTCCCTTCTTTACTTAAAGTGCTCATTTGAACAATGCCTTGGGGTCATTACTTCACTTCTCATTAAAAGAAAAAGAGCCACTGTTGACAATATGTTAAATAGCTCTGCACTGAAATGTGATGGTAGGAGGCAGGACTGAGTAGCATTAAAATGATACTCACTGTTCACACGAACCATTCACCACCCTTCATCATCACTGTCCTCTTTCTTTCTTCTGGGCAGAGAATTCTAGAAGAATGTTCAAAATATATCAAAAACAATCTCGGGTTTAATGATATGCTCTCTGCTGATTCAGTTGCCTCAGGAGGTGTAGTTAGTAATTAATTAGCTCAGCAGACTAATGTGCTTTGTAGCAATAGCTCTCATTAAGCCATGCTCTGCTGGGTCCATGCCCATCAGGAGTTGAGACCAGGGCTGTGGTGAGACTCACTTGGGATAGAGGTGAGCTGCTGCCTGCCTGCCTCCCCCTGCCACACCACACTCAAACCCTGGCAAAAGCCTCCCTCTGAATTCCTTTGGGTGGCTTTCTAATGCAGGAAATAGTCAGGTCAAATAACTGGAGAAGGACAACTAAATTCTGGGAGTATGCAACATTAAGGTTCAGTTTTTGCAGTTTCTGAAACCTTTGTGATAATAAAAGATGTGAAGATACAAAGACTTTCAGACCCCTTGAGCCTCTGCTCTGGAGGACCATGCCAGCCTGGCTCACTCCAGTCAGGGAGAGAGCCTCTAGGCCCCATGCTGCCTGGCAGTGAGGGTTTTTGATGGCACAGGCATCAGCCTACCAAGCTGCTGCTGCCCAGGCATGCACTGACACTCAGAGCACACCAGGCAGGGCAGCTGTGAGTGCATTCCCCCATATTTCTCCCAGCAAAGTGAGAAAAGAAAACAAGCTTTGTCTAAGGGGCAGTACCTAACTCCAGCACCACTGCTGAACCCCTGCGAGCCCATGGTGTTTTCTGCTGGAATAGGAAGCTCCACAAGATTTAGGTCTTTGTCCTTTGTTCTCTCACGTTGGTTGTCTGACACTCAGCTGTGTTGGCAGGGTAACCTACGACCTCTTCCTCCCCGCAACACAGAAGTGTCTTTGTGCCACAGAGACGGCTGTCCCCGTCAGCAGTGGGAATCTGCCAGTGAGGTATTCCCAGGCTGCTGTCCAGGGCAGCATTTCACACCTCGCTGCAGATGATGGATGAGCCCTCTCTCGGTGGCAGGGCTGAGAGGATGTGTGATCGCTGGTGGGGTGCACTGAAGCACAAGTGTTCAGAACCTGGTGCAGCATTTCAGCCAGGTTCAGAAAGGCAGGCTCAGTCCTGGGGGGAATCACACTCTTGCCTGCTTCCTGTGAGCGGATTTGAGTCTCCAGGCCAGGCCTCTCACCCAGCACTGAGATCTGAGCAAGAGCAGAGGCCAAGACCACAGAGTGAGACAGACCACACAGTGAGATCATTGGAAGTCAGTGCACAAGACAGGAACAAGAACTACAGACAGGTTCCCTCAACCACAGCTCGATGCCAGGTGCCCCTTCTACCTGCACAGAAAGGGCATTGTTGCAGCAGTGGAGGCCAAACTCAGCCAGCAGATGGACAGGCATGACAACACAAAGTTCAGCTGGAATTGCCAGCAAAGGCAAGATGTGCAGACAAGAGTGAGGCTGTCACCTTCCTCTCAAAACACTGCCTTGAGTTCTCATTTTCAGCACATCTACATTCACCATTGGGTACAGCAGACAAAACCAAGTAGTTTCCAGATCCCTGAACTAAACTACACTCAAGCTTTTTTTTTTTTTTTTTTCTCTTCCGGACTTGCTCATCCTTCGCTTTTAAAAATATGAACCCAGGAATGTTTATTGAGAAAATCTCCTTTTAATTCTGTTGCTGTTTTGGTTGCAGCTCCCTGAGTTTTTTCTCTAGGCAATTCTGGCTCACTGAATGTTTTCCAATATTATCTCTTACCGAGGGAAGTAGGATTCAGATTTGCAAAATCTTTTCTTTGCATTTCTGAGTACTAGCAAGGCCTTAATCTGAAAGTCCAGACCTCTCTCTGTGACATGTAGTCCTGACTTTATGATCTATGTAGCCAGGTACCTTTATTCAAAACAGTAGATGTTTTCACAGCATCATGTCCCAGAATATGCTGCTTCCCACAGCCACTGCAGTGATCCTGGGACAAATGCAGATGCTGTCACTGAGTTGCCACTGCCCAAGCAGTGATTTCTGGGATCAGGGGAACAGTGATGGGCTCCACTCCTGAGGAATGACACTGTGCAATGACATTCTCAAAGGGGATACTTTGGTCTGCCTTTGGCTTCCTCTGCTCCTCCATCAGGACCAGCAACTCCATGAGCATTAGGGACTGCTCTGGAGCCACCTGGGCAGGGTACCACATAACATCCCCCTTACAGTTTGGCTGCTGCACTTGCCAAGCTTTCTCTGCATGTAGCCAGCTTCACCTGGAGAGGGACACGAGGACTTCTCCTCCACAAAAGCTACCCAACAGTGTCACCCTCAGCATCAGCACTCCCTAGACTCACAGGACCTGTGGCCACAGCAGAGCATTCTTCATGTCATCTTTGTTCACCTGCTTTCCCTGCTGCGTTGGCTGCTCTGTAAACAAACTGCTGGGAACTGGAGATAAATGTGGGGTGTGAAGCTTACAGTACTGTGTTCAAAGGCTCACAGAGGGAACCTTCACAGATGTGCTCACCAGTGACTCAAATTAGCTGGAAATCTGGCAAAGCAATTTGTTTGTGTTTGTCTCTTGCCAGAGTGGCAGGCATGTCTGTGGAAGGCAGCTGGGAGGCTTCAGTGCCACTTGCATCTGCATGGGCATACAAGACTAACATCTATCCTGTGCCATGCTTTAACAGCCTGCAAAAACCAGGTCAGGATGAACAGCTACATCCTGCCTTTTCAGAGAGATGTGCTCCCTGGCTCTCCATACTTCCTTGCTGCCTGGTAGCGTTCCCATTTCATTCACCTTGAGCCCTGACACTCCTGTCTTAACCACTCAGGGCATCCTATCTGTGGTGTGCAGAGGTGAGCTTGGGCTGTGCAGGCTCCTTCTGTGTGGTGTGCCCAGCAGCAGCTGGGAAGCAGCTGCTGTGCAAGGGCTGGGGGCTTCTTCTGGCTCCCAGGCACTGAGAGATGGAAAAATCATTCAAGGATGGAGTCTTCTCTCCTGCCTGCCCCCAACACCAGACTGCAGAGTCCAAACAGAAAGATCAGGGTCACTTATTAGATCAGTAGTAGGTACACTTGAAATGAGCCTTACAGTTGACCTTGGGCACCTGGAGGAGGTCAGGGCAGGAAAGCACAGAGCAAGTTAAATCACCTTCTTTTGAGGTCCTGGTGCAGCAATGGAAGGACATGGCAAGCTGTAAATCATGGAAAATCTGGTCCAGCCAGGGTGGAGGGCTGCTGGCACTCCTGGGCTGCTCCCTCCGCAAACGTTTTGTCTGGAATCAGCGTCTGGATCCCACCTAACGACTTTAACCCTCCGCATGCTGCTTGTGCAGGACGTTCCTGCTCCGCGGCAGGTGAAAAGCACCTCGCTGGTCACAGCGAGCTGCTTTCCGCCTGCCGCTCCTCCGGGCCACCCTTCTGCCACCGCCATCCGAACTTGTCATCGAGGGCGCCCACCCTGGCATCCCCGGTGCCCTGGGACCCTTTCTGTCCCGCAGAGCTGGCCGCGGGAGGTGGCGGCAGCACGGGGGGGGACACGGGGGGCGGCGGCCCCACGAACCCACCTCTGAGCGCTAAAACAACGGGACGGAGCGAACAACAAGTGCGGCAGCTCTTCCTTGGGGTGCGCGCTGCCGATAGCTTGCTGCCTGTCTGTGCGCTCGTTTTCAGCGCCCACCTTGTCAACTCCCAGGCAGGAAACTTTACCCACCACCTCTCCAACACCCGCTCCTCCCTAGCGCCAGCGGCATCTTTAACTTTGATGGCACGAGCGTCCAGAATTAAACGCCACTGGAACCTCTGTCTCCGGGGAGCCGGCGGGAGCGGTGCGGTGCGGGCAGCGGGGCCGCGCTGCCGCGGGGGCGCGCCGGGAGGCGGCCGCGGGCGGAGCCGGATCCGCCGCCGGAGCCGGGGCCGGGGCGGAGCGGGCGGCCCGGGGCCACCATTGGCTGTCGCTATGCGGTCCCCGCGGCCGCCCCTCGCCCGTCCCCGCCGCGGTGCGGGGCGCAGCCGGCGGCGCGGCGGCTCCATGGAGGCGGCGGCGGCAGCAACAGATGCGGCGGCGGCGCGTCCCGGCCGCCCGTAGCCGCTGCGGGGCCGCGCTGCGCGGGGGCCGCCGCCGCCCCTCCCCAGCGCCCGGCCGGAGCGATGGCCGCGCCCCGGAGGGCGGCCGGCGGCGAGGCCGGCACGGCGGGCACGGCGGGAGCAGGGCAGGCCATCGTCTGGCGCAACGTGGTGCTGATGGGGCTGCTGCACCTGGGCGCCGTCTACGCGCTCAGCCTGGTGCCGCGGGCGCACATCCTCACCCTGCTCTGGGGTGAGTGCGGGGGATGCGCTACAGGTGGGGCGGGGGCGGCGGGTCCCCGGGGCAGCGGGCGCGTCTCGGTTTGTCCTGCCGTCCCCTGTCCGTCCCCTGTTTACCGGCGCGGTGGCTTTTGTTCCCGAGCCCCCCCCCAGGCCGCTCCCGGGATGCCATTGCCAGCGCCGCGCCGGGCCCTCGGTTGCTGTAGAAACAGGAGGCGCTCTCCCTCCGGTTGCATTTCTCAGGTTTTTTTAGTTAAAAGAGGCCAGACGAGCGCTGGTGTTTCGGTTTAAAGGTCTGGGAGAGGACGCGCTGGCCGTCCCTTTGATGTTTCATCGCTTTGCTTTCCGAACACCCACGGTTTTCTGCTCCGGTTCGGAGTAGAAAATCAGCTCGTCGCTTGTTTCTTGAGGGAGGTGATAGAAATTTTCATTAGGGAAGATGTGAAAGTCGAGTAAGAGCTGTAAGGTGCTGGCACAGAGACGATAAACCAGGCTGTGCTTTCTGAGGGGAGATGGCTTGCAGCGTCTGTCCTGCTAGCCGTGAAAAGCCAAGGATTCGGTTCGGGGAAGAGAATATGAAATACAGCGTCTTTTCTTGCATCCTACAGTGGTGAGGTCCTCCTTTCTCCACGGAAGAATGATGCTGGGAGAAAATGCCACATAGAAGCACTGCAGTGTTGTGCAAGCCTTGCCAGGGTTTATGAGACCAAATAGATGGTGAATGTCAGCGTCACTGTTCAGAACTGTGTATTGATTCATAGAAATCTCGGTGGCCAAGAGGGTAAAAACTTGAGTGCCGCTTACAGCTGATGCAGTTTTTTTTGGATAAATAGCCTGCTTTGTGAGGTGAGTGGAGAATATAACAGCCTGGGATTCTTTTATACAGAGGAAAGAAGGGTCTCTGCTGCAGGAACTCACAGACATGGAATTTGGGTTGTTAGGCTGCCATCATTACTGTTGAGGTGACTCTTCAGCAGCCCCAGCTAAATGCTTTAGAAGTCAGGCTTATTCTTCTGTTTGGAAAAGTGCTAAATCTCTTTCTCACAGGTTCAGCTTTTGATATTCAGTCTGTCTTAAATCCCCAGAAATCACCACCAATTGCTGCTTGCAGCTGAAATGAATCTTCCCATCAATTACCATCCTCAGTTTCTGGGTCCCTGGAGGGCACCTGCATTTCACTGGCAGCCTGGTTTGCACAATCCCTCACCTGGCTTGCTCGTGACCAGAAGAGGTTTGTGGGGTTGGTTGTGTTTTGCATAGTTTCCTTCTGTCAGCACTACTCCTCTCGCCTCCCTATTCCTGGTTGAGTTCAGGCTGATTTCATAGTTTATCTTGGCCACAGCTTGGTGATCAGGGAGACCAGGAGAGCCTGTGGGAGCTGTGTGGCTGGAACGCACAGCCTGTGGTCTGCTTTCAACCCTTTTAGGTCCTGTTGTGTGCAGGCAGGTGGGCTTTCTTTTTCTGTTTTGCCTTTCCAAGAAGACAATTTGAAATCATCTCTGATTTCACTGTGCTTAATAACAAAAATCCCTGAGGCTGGAGGCAAGGGACAGAATTACCAACTCAGCCCTCCATCCTCCCGAGGTATTTTTTCCTGGTGGAGATTAAACAGACTCTAAATAATAAACAGTTCTCAGTGACTTTGCAGCTTAATGCCTTTCCTTCTGAAAGTGAGAGCCTCTCGTTTCTTGACATCGTTATTTTTAACAGCCACCCTGGAGCAGACCACAGAGTTTTTACAGGAGTTTGTTTGGTGGGTGGTTTTTCCAGGGGCTCCACAGCAGAGAGTGAGTGTGCTGGCTCCAGCTGTCCTGGACACTGCCTGCCACTCTTGCATCTGGCTGCTGCCAGCTCTGCTCCCCTCAGAGGTGCTGAGCAATGTGAAAATGCACACTCTCTTGCAGAATATGTCAGATAAATTACCTTGCTGTCACGCTGGGGTAGATAGCAAAGGGTGGCTGTTGCTTAAGTTGACAAACCCACCTCGCTTCAATGTGGAAGGAGCCAACCAGCGAAGTTGTGTTGGAAGGAATAAGTGTCAATCAGACGTGTCCCTCGCCCTCCCCAGTTCTCCACATCTCCTTCCCTGTGCAGATCAGCTGTGAGACTGCCTTTCTGTGGGCGCTGGCTGCCAGCCAGCCTCCGGAGCAGGGCTGGCACGCTGGCAAACGTGGATGGCGGGCATGAGAGTAGCGTCAGGTAGTGCAGGGATGTGTGTACGCTGAAGGTGCAGATGGAGGAGCTGCAGCCTTCCATGCATCCCTCTGTGGTTTTCCTTCTCTTCCCAAGCTTTCCTGGGACTCAGGAAGCTTCTCAGTGATCCTGTGCAAGCCCTCGCGTTGCTCCGCTCCGTGTTCCCCACCAGGGCTCCCCCGTGGATAAGCTGCAGGAACAAGTGTGCTGGGAGTGGGATGCCAGTGCTGGCTGTGACCTCCGTGGTGTCTGGCAGGAAGCCGACAGCTTCCCATGACTCACCACTGCCTGCTTGGCTTTTTTACCTTCTCCTCCCCCAAGACATCCACCTCTCGTTGTGTTCTCCCCTGGGGGAGGCCGGGTACAAACCCTCCCTCTGTGCAGGGCTTGCTTTCCTCCTTCCCTCCCCGCCCCCGGAGGCAGCTGATGCAGCACCGATTGCAAAGCGGAGCTGAAATGCCACTGTGCCACCTAGAAAACCGCTGCTGGAGCCAAGCTGCCTGCTCGGCAGGGCTCATTTCCATTGGTAATTTATTGACATTTGTCCAGCTGCACATAATAGACAATGGGAAAGCGCTGCCAAGGAGGGCTCAGCTGGTTGTTTACTCAGGATTATCTGTGCTCCTCTGTTCCCGCAGCAGCACCCCGGGGCCCGCGCTGCAGCTTCCAGCACCCCACATGGAGCTGGGGCTGCACAAGGGATCCCAAACTGCACTCTGGGTGCTGCAGAGTTGGGGATGTGAATTGCTGCAGAAGCGGGAATTGGGTTATCTTTCACGGGATGTACAGATAAGCTGGTTAAAACGTGGGCTTTCAGGGCCATCCCAGTGTCTCTGTGGAATTTGATTTCAGTCCAAGCTGAACAAAAACAATGAAATTACTCATGTCAAAATTTTCCATGAGCTGGGAGCTGCCTTGACCCGAGAGGCAGCAGACGGTGTGTGCGAGGCATCGAGCAGCCCTGGGCTGTGCCCATGGGACAGCCATGGAACCGGCCCAGCCGTGCTGGGAATGTCCCCTGCCGTGGCAGCCCAGGGCTCACTGGGAGCTCTCTTGCCTTGCTCTTTGCCAGCCTGACTTGTGGTTTGGTGCAGGGGTGAGTGGGGAAGATCCTGCTGCCTTCCCCCTGGTGCTCAGCACCACGGAGGTTTGAAGGGGAGGCATCACCATTCTCTCCAGGCTCTCAGGAGGAACTGCAGCAGGGTGGGAGCAGCTCGCTGCTAATGGGACTGGCTGGGCCAGGCATGCAGATTTTCCCAGGAGTTAACTTGTGCAAAGGGGTGCTTGTGGCCAGCTGGGGCTGTGGCTCACTGATGTCCTCTTTGGGGCTGGATGTGCTGTGCCACCTTCCAGAGGTCACTTGGGAGGAAACTGTGCAAGGCTCATCCCCCACGACAGTAACGTGCCATTAAATGATGCTTCTTAACCAGGAACCTCCGTGCTCCAGCCAGGTCCACCCTGTGGCAGTCCCAGTGAGGTTTTTCTGATCTGATTTAGGGAAGCAAACTAAAAACTCTGAAATCATTCTGCAGAGGGAAGTACCAGCATGTTTCACTGCGGGGCCCGATGTTAACAGCTGCTCGCAGTTTCTCCTGGTGGGCTCATGATAACTTCTTAAAGACTCCATCTGGGGGACCACGTGGTTGTCTCGGATTTTGTTTGGAAAAAGGTGCTTTTTGGTCTTTGTGGAGGGCTGCTGAGGAAGCACTTGAAATAGCCAAATTAATTTTAGGAAATAGAGCTGCCACAAAAGAGATTAAGCTGTTTACCTGCTTTAAAACCTTTCATTTCGGGCTGCTGAAGCAACTTTAAGAACTTGTGCAAGCATGGCCGCCCAGAAATCCCAAATCACTTGGATGTGTTTGGCAGAGCTGCCTGAGGGAGGAGTGGATGTCACACGCTGCTGTGCCTCACCAGAGCCTGGGGCTGGGAAGGAGGATGGCTTTGCCCCAGTGGTGCTCATATGGGAAGGGATGCTCGTTGCTGTTGTTTTAGAAGTATTTAGGAGATGTTTTAGTGAGCACCAGATTGTTCGTGTTCAGCCACGGCGGGCCCTGTGCCGTGCTTACCCTCAGCCTTCCCCCGTGCACGAGGGCTGGCTGCACCCCAGCTGAGATGCAAGCTGCTCCCAGGCAAGAGTCTGGATCCTGCCTGGGATCCCTGGATCCTGCCTGGGATGCCTGGATCCCTTCAGTAAAAGAGATTAAAGCAATTGTGGTCCTAGCACTTTGGGCTGTCGCCTCTTTCTCAGGCTGCTGATAGGTAACATGCCTGTGTAATGAGGCTCAGGTTGCTGTTGTGCACTGCAGATGCAAGTTTTATTGGTCCTGCATGATTCCAGAGTCTTGGATATTCTTGAGTGCCACCTGCTGGCTTTCTGGTTATTAAGTGGTTTTAGTCCCAAACCGTTTCTATGCACGGCGTTGGAAGCTCTGTGCACACAGCTGTAAATAAAAAAAAATCCTAGCTCCAGGGAAGTTCTCCTTGGTACCTCTGTGGATGAAGGAGAGTGGAAATATTGTCTCTGTTTCACACTGAGGGAAATGGAGACAGTTTGATGGAAGCTTCTCCGTCACTCCTGCTGCCTCTCTGGAGAGTGGCTGTGCTCCTCCGTAGCCTGGACAGTGGCAATGCTCAGGTGATTTCTGTAGGTGAGGTTTTGGGTCAGAAAGAGGGAACAAATGCATTTATCTTGGATACTTGGTGGGAAAGGCTTAATGATCAGAAGGACCTTTCCTCACCTTACTCCCCGGGGTGATCTCCTGTTTGCTGGCTCCCAGAACAGTCCCAGCCATGAGCAGGGAGCAGCTCTGAGAGGTTTCTGTGGAATACAGGAGGCTGGCATTGTTGTCCGTCTGCGCAGTGGAGTAGCCCTGCTTGTCTCCAGAGAAGTTTCAGACTGGCTTTTCCTCCCCTGGCCCATTTAAAAGCATAGTTCCACAGCTGTCACTCTTAATAGCCAAATTCCTGGCTTGTTCTTTCCCTCCTGGCATCAAGAGCTGAACTCCCATCATCTCTGACAAGAACAAAGTTTTTCTCAGTGTTTCTCTCCTTAAAAATGGCATGAGCCCCAGATCTGGGGATGGCTGTAACATGTCTGGGAATGGCTGAGCTCCATGTCCATGGTAAAACTGGGAACACACCCTCACATAATGCACAGATAGAACAGCATCACAGAATCACTTGGGATGGAAAAGACCTCTAAGATCATCAAAACCAACCATTAGCCTACACTGCCAAGTCTACCACTGAACCATGTCCCTAAGCATCACAGCCGTTCATCTTTTAAATCTACTCAGGAATGGAGACTGCAGCACTTCCCTGGGCAACCTGTTCATGGAATAGGTATGGATGGATGCAGTCACACCAGTGTTCCTGGGTCTGCTCCAGAATCTTGCTCTGAGGTGGTGTCCTGTTGAGGACACTCCTGCTTGTTGGATGTATTCCCTTCCCCACTGTTCACTCCTCGCTTGTTTTAACTGTTGCTGGAGGTGGTTCCTTGTCTGCCACAAGTAAGTGTTTTTGTAAGTAAGTAAGTGTTTTTGTTCCTTATCCTGATTTCATCCCAGTGCAGTGCTCCTGTGGTTTTTTTCCCTCTGTCCTGTGTGCTGCACATCATGTGGTCACTGCGAGCACGGCAAAGGTATTGGGAAAATTTTCTCTGTGTGTGCTGAGCCCTGGATGTATGTGATGGTCCTTTGGTCCTGCTGCTCTCAGGAGTGGCTTCAAGGCACTCCTGAGGAGTTCCTGCAGTGGGAATGAGTGACCAGTAAAGCTGTGTGTGCTTGGCATCGGGATGTTCACCCAGCACAAAGCACTGATGGGCTGCTCTGACCTGTGCTCCAGCCACGCCACAAGAACCTCAAGCACCCTTTCCCTCTGATCTGTGTGATGAGGACAGAGATGACAGCTGGATCCAGCAAAGGTAGAAATCCCTGTCTGATTTTGGCTGGGTTGTTGGCATTTGGGCTGCCCCCTGACATCGAGGGCTTGGGAGAGGCATCCCTGTGAAGCAGCCCCTTGAAGGGAAGGTTTGTTGGCACTCCCAGAGCTGGCTGTGGCAAACACACAAAAGCCCAGCCAAAGGCCACAAAAACATAAAGTGCCTTCTTTAGCTATGGTCCACCAGTCCCTGAGCTGGTGCAGGCAGCTCTGGGGAGTCATCAGGAATTTCTGGCTCTAGCTGTTTGTCCTTGGTTACATGCAGGTGGGAATGGCAGAATACAGGCTCTGAGGAGTTTCAGTAGATGAGTCAGGATGGACTTCTCTGCAGAAGCCTCAAGGGACTCACTGCATTGAATTTAGTGTGGTTCCTCATCTCTGCCACTGCACCTACCCTCCCTGCAGTCACAGTTGCACTTGTAACTAACACTGATGTTGTAATTGAAGCCAAGCAATTTCTTGTAATCAGATTTTCTTTTTACCATGTAGGCTAACAATAAAATGTGCTGCACCACTGGAGAGTGAAACATTAACAATTACTGTGCTAAGTAAAGCAAAGCTGATGTGAAACAGAGGGGAAGGCTGTTTGTGATGCTGGCATGGGGAATTGTGTGCCTGCCATCCCTCTTGTGCGGGGGCCTCAACAGCAGGGGATGGGGATTTCTGGAGGATCTTTCTGAAGATATTTTTGGACAGGGGTGTCTCAAATGATGTGAGCACTGGAGGAGCAGAGCTGGGCTGGGGCAGGGCTGTTTGTGCTGGAGGGACACAGTGAGGAGTCACTGGGGGAGTGTGGAGAGCAATCATCTGGTGAATGCCCCCAGGGAGCATCAGCCTGCCCACACACAAGGTCTCCTCCTCTGCCCTGGCACCATCCTCCAACCTGACAGCTCTGGCTAACTGACCTGCTGCGTGCAGGGGGCTTGTGCCTTCTGATTTTAATGAGGTGTAGTGCTTGCAGCCCAGCTCTGAGGCTAAAACCGACAGGAGAGAAAGTTAGAAGAGGCTGTTTTTTGCAACAGCTCTGAGCTCTGAGCTCGGTTTGGTTTTGGAAGGGGGAGGAAAAGGTGTAGCAGCTGATAGCATACAAGTGGAGCAGACACAGAGCATTTAGGCAAGGTGCAGTGATACAGAAGGAAACATCATCTGGACTGTGAAGTCCTGAAAAGTCAAACCCATCAGATCTCTGCTTTGGTGGTCATGGGGAGGGCAGTGGGTCAGAGCAGGGCATTCCCCTGTCACGTACCTGGTTCTGTACAGGGTAAGCTTTGGCTTTGTCCCTTTTTGGACAGGGATGCTAAACAATAACTAAACAATAACTAACCAATAATTAAACCTTCGTCCTCAGGGCAGAGCTGCCTGCTGAACGCAAGGCTCTGGGCTGCTGTGCTGATGGCTTAACCATGCTATTTCTTTACCCTGTCCCTAAAAAAAAGGTAAAATTGGCATTTATTCTTGGCATTTATAGAGCACTTAAAACTCACCAGAGCCCGAGTCAGCGTGCGGATTGAGGACAGCAGTGAGGTCACTGGGAGAGAAGTGAAATCTGCCCGTGGTTTTGTGATGACGCAGGACCCAGCTGAGCTGAGACAGGCTACACATAAGCATCAAAAATTTCAGAGAAGCCAAAGCATCTTCCAACCTTCTCTTTGATCTAAAAATATATGTAAGCTGTTTCAACATCTTAAGGCAATCTTCAGTTGCTGGTGAGTTCAGGGAATCTGTATTTCCTTCCCAGGGGAGTTCTAGCACTGGCTGGAATAGCTGCTGTCAGCCACGATTTCCACTGCTCTATTGGCTTTATTTATTTCACATTGGCTGCAGTTGTCAATATGAACATTTCTGCTATTCCAACCGGAATAAAGTCTTTTGTATACTCAGCCAAAAGTGCTGGCTCTGGGGAATGTTCCTGAAAATGCATGCACAGGCATGTGCATCCAGGCAGAGGCAGGCTGGATTTCATGAGCAGGTGATGGCAGGGCCAAGGAGGTATGATAGATGGCTTCTCTGGAGCTCCACTCTGGTACAGAGGGGCAGGAGCAGGGCATCATCAGAAATCATCTTCCCTGCAGCTCTGAAACTCCGCTTCCCCTTTGCCTTTGATGTGCTTCCTCTTATCTCTGTCTCTCTTGGCTCAATTTAGAGTAGCTCAGAGGATGTGAAGATCTAATTTTAGATGAAGCTTTCTGGCCTGAGATTTCACATGTTTGGTCTCCAGAGGAAAGCACGGCTCCCCGTGAGAGCTGGCATGACCTGTATGGTGGGCAGCCCAGGGAATTGGTGCTGCTGCATGCCAGTGCTTTTTCATTCTCATTTGCTCACTTGAATCCAGCCCAAGGAGCTTTTGATGCCAGCCTTTGATAGTTAGCAGGGCTCAGTGAAGCAGAGGGTTGGTTAGCAGAGCAGTGTTTCCTTCCCAGAGAACCCAGGGCCAAAGCACTCATTCAACATCACTTCTTGGCAGCAATTTAGGGACTAAGGTGACAATTTCTTCCTCCTTAATAGATGTAGTTCCATGTCAGAAAATAAGTAGGATTTTTTTAGTAGGATCCTGCAAGTTAAATGATATGTTACTGCTCCCTGGTGTCTCTTTGCTGTGGAGGAAGAGAGCTCCACGGTTTCCCTGGAGTTTAGCAGTAGAGATGTGTACTGGGGACATGATATCTAATCTACATCTCAGAACGCTGCATGTTGACTCTGGCCCTCCCGCTGCTGCAGTGCATGACATCAACCAAAATTTTTAACTGAGGTGTTTGGGAAGACTGGTTTGGGGTAGAAAGACTTTCCATTCTGAGGCCAGACGTGGCATTTTAAGAAAATGTATCCCCAAACTCGACATTTTGTAATGAAAGCGTAAAAGAGCATGTGAGGCTCCACAAAATTATCAGCTGCGTTCCTGGTCTGAGCCCTGATGTTGAATCAGAAGAGAATCTTCCTCTGTCTGTGTGTGTAGTGAAGAGACCAGGCATGGTGCAGCTACTGAAATGGGGGGCAGTGCTGCCCTGAATTTCAGTGGGAATGAAGTTAGGCACTGCTTGGCACTGCTGGAAGTACTTTCCCTGGTTTGGTCATGTTGGTCCACTGAATAACAGCAAAACCCCACAAGTGAGGAGGGGAAGGCAGATACAGGATGTGCAGATGTGATTTAATTTTTAGAAAGGAAAAAATCACCGCTGGAAATTACAGAAGTGTTACATATTTATGGCAGTCAGTCAGCTTTGCATGCTTGTGCTTGAGCTACTTGCTGTTTGTATGCCTTGTGCAGTTCTTGCAGCATAATGGAAAATGTTGGGTTTGACTCATTTGGTTAGTAAAATTCCCTAACAAGCAATTTTTATCTGATTGAATAAGGACAGGATGCTGGTGTGGAAGCAGACAAAAGTTTCATGTCCATTCTTGTACTTTTTAATCCTCCAATATTTTTTTTTAAATACAAATGAGTCAAGTTGTAGTATCCTTTTATATACAGGGGAGAAAAAATGGCCTGTGCTAAGATGAAAATTTCTCAGCAGCTTGCTTGAGACTTTGCTGGCTACCTTGGAGAGAGAATTTCCTCCAAATGGTGTATGTCACGAGATGTCTTCATCATGAACAGCATTTTAAGGTCAGCTGTCTCCAGCTGCCCTCTTGTTGAAGAGGTAACAGATGTCTACAGGTGAAGCACAGCCCTTGCATTTGATTTTAATTCTCCAAGCAAATGATGTGCTTTCTTTGCCATTAGTGTGATTAGAATTCACATCTGAGGAACTTACTCCCTCCTGTATCCGTGGGATCTTGCCTCCTGATCCTTGAGCTGCTGGAGACATAGTGTGTGTTTATAAAAACGTTTAAGCCTTTTCTGAATGTAACTTCAGGCTGGGCCTGGGAATGTGTCAGACCCTGTAGGCTGAACAATGCTGGGAGTGTCATGGCCTAGCAGTGGGACCTCCATCAGAACAGAGTGCTGTGTGCTTCTGAAGCTGTCCCCCGAAAAAATGGCCATAGAAGAGCTAAGGTTTTTCCAAAATAGCAGCTGGAGGGTGAAGGAGCAGCTCCCTGAGCACATACAGAATAATGCTGCAGGTTGGTTGTGAGCAGGCAGGGGCTTGGCAGGAGGGGACAGCATCCAGCACAGGAGTAATTTGGGCTGATGTCCTCAGAACAAGACATAAAACCAAGGCCCTGACCCTTGGTGGCTGTCCTGACCCAAGGTCTGCCACCCTTCTGGTCAGAGCAGGTGTGATAACAACTCTGGGACAGCCTCCAGTAATTACTTGCCTTGGTAATTACTTTTCACAATCTCTCTGTGCAAAATGTCATATCTTGAAGCCCACACTGCTTCAAGTGGGCAGGCAGTATTAGTGCAACAATGGCTGGCCTGTGTTGTCTTTTTTTTTTTTTTCTTTTTAATTTATTTTTAATTCTTCTTTAATTCAGACTCCTCTGCATAGCAACTTCCTTTACCCCTGTTAGAAGAAAGTATGGGGCTAGGTGAGCCTCTGTTCTGATCTCACAAGGCCTGCCATCTGTCTTGTTTGAAGGGGTGGGCACTTTCCCCCCACATTTTTCCCCATTGTTGGTACTGCAGAGACTGGGAGTTTCTGCCCTGCTTGCTGGCATTGATGTAATACACCCCAATCCTGGCTGATGTAAGATGTGTCATCACTTGACTTAAAGCCAAGTCTGCTCCAGGACCAGAAAAAAATGTTTCTTACATGCTGTAGCATGCAAAAAAAAAAAGAAAAAGGTCTAAGGTTCACAGAAGTTGCCCAGTCCCAAAGTGTGTTCAGAAAATAGGGTGGTGGTGGGATCAGTGTTTGGAACAACTCACAGAGAGCAAACTGTGAGGGTGATGGCTTCCCAGGCATGTGCCAGGTTCAGAGTAGTCACCTTGCTGTGGCTGAATGCAGTGTTCAAGTCCCTGAGGAGGGACTGGGAGCCACGTGGGTGAGAGATGCCAGCAGTGAGACCAGCAAGGGCCACTTCCCTTCCCTGCTCCTGGCTCTGCTATCCTCCTGTCCGTGCCATCCACACACAGGGATCATAGCCACTGGGTGTGAGCTGGTGCCAGGCTCCATGTGCTGCCACCCCATGGGAACAGCTGTGGGACACTATTCTGTATTTTAGAGATGGTTTGTGTGTTGACAGTAGTGCTGTTGTGAACGTGCTGTTGGTTTTGTTTCGCTGCTCCTGTTTTCCTGTCTGAGGCATCGTCCCTCTGAGAAAATTGTGATTTGGTCCATCTAACTGGGTTATGTTTGACATTGGTAACGTGTGGATAGCTGCTATCCCACAGTGTCTCCATGTCACCTGTGCTGAACAAGGATGTCCAGTCATCTCCTTGCTTTCAGGAGCCAGAATTTTCTGTTCAGATATGCAGAGTGAACCCAGTGTTTGTTGAGCATCTTCTTTTTGTTGATTTGGTTTTTTTTCAGTTACGAGGTAAAAGTCAAAATCAATCTGTAATGTGCTGGATTCACAAAGAATAAATACATATCTTTCTAACATGGTCCCAGGTTTCAGAAACAGAAGAAGTTCTAATTTTGATATTTAGCATAAAACAGAATTGAAATTTTCAGGGGGTGAGATCTGCTCCAATTTAAGCAACCACTAAGGATGATGATGAGGATGATCAGAGGATGATTTCCTGATGCCTGTGAAGTAGATACAGACTGGCAACATCTCCCCATATCTTCATAAGAAGCCAGTTCCCTGGATACTGAGATTTTCAGCAGAGTTTGGCACTGGCTTTAGTAAAGCTTTTCTGGAAATCCAGCTATGGGCATAATGAGTTGTTCTGAAAAAGGTGGCCCAAATGTTTGATGTTGTTGATTTCCCATCCATTTTAAAATTATTTGCCTGGTGTAGTTTTCTTCTGTCTGACAGAGAGATGATACCTCTGTGCCTGCTGTTCAAAATCACACTGATGTCTTGCTGCCTTATCATATGGCCCACTGGGAGTATTTTATCAACTGTTGGTGATCCTCCTTTCTGGCTCCTGCTTCCCCAAGCTTCTCATCCTCCTCACAGATCCCTCTCTCCAATTACCACTCCCCAAACCACATTACTTTGCTTTGTCTTTACTTTGAGCCTTTCTTCCCCTGTTTCTGCACAGATCCTTCCGTGTTTTCCTAGCTCTCTCAACTGCTGCTCCAAATATAGCATCATCCACTGTTGTAATTAGTATGCTGTTTGCCTTTGTTTCGGGTCATTAATAAGAATGTCGAATGAAAATCTTCTGCCTATTGATTCTGGCATGTTCCCATAAATAGCATCTGTGCACAGGCACAGTGTATTGGAAGCCTAGCAACCCGCCAGCTCCCTGCCTGCACATCACTTTAACCTCGTGTGTCTTGTCTCTCTTGCATCTTCTTCCTGTCCCTGTGCACTGGGTCTCTCTTCTGTCCTTTTGTACAGGTTTACCTGCTGTTTTCCCTTTCTTCCTCTTTGTTCCCTCTTTTACGTGGTTCTCCCTCTGCTCTGAATCATTTTGCTCCTGCTGTGCTCCATCGAGTGAGCTGGTTGGAAATGCTCCTGTCAGACCTTAGCAGAACGTGCAGAGGACACACCTAGCTATTTTACCAATTTCCTCGTTGTACATTAGCTATCCCACTAAATTAAAAAGAAATACAGCATTAATTACTTGAGTTCCAGGTTGTTAATTGGTACTTTTCTTGTGGCTTTATTTTTCCCCTTTTTTCTGCAATAAATCTTATTTACTCTGTATTACTTAGGAAACCCGTTTAGCTACATTTCTAGGAGAGTGTTTTCAGTATAAGGAGGAATTGCTATTAACTGTCTGCTTTGCTCCACATTGCAATCCTTCTGTGTGTCAGTGACATGTTCACCCCCTACACACCCTCCTACCCCTGAAAATGGGACAGGTAAGTAAGCAGTGGCTTTCTTCTCCACAGTACTGTAGCTGTGCATGATTAATATATAATCAAATGGTTGGAAGTCTGATTTTTGGTTTGAGATCCTAATTTATTCTGCAAATGAGAGCTTGAGACCTATTCCTTACATGGCAAATATTTGTCATTTTGGCTGTTTATGCATTGGGAATTAGTGATCAAATATTATTTTCGGGCACCTTAATTGCTGTAAGAATCACAAAACTTGCTATCACCAAGCAGTGCACTTGTCTGACAGGATTTGCTTCTGCTCTGACACTGAACCTCCTGAGTAATTCTGTTTGTTTGTTTCTGGGGATGTTTCAACCCTCGGGATTTATATTAGGAAGATTCCTGCTCTTATGATTCCTCCTCTGCAAAGCCAAAAAATAGTCATGGTGCGTGGGTATAAGCCCCAGCTGTTTCCTTGATCACTTGAGCACTGCAGGAGCAGGTTGGGGCTGGCAAGTCCCTGGGGGGCTGGAAAGGGCCAGAGATTTGTCCCTGATTGTGTTCAGTGCAGATATTCCATGTGCTCTGTTATCTACCACACAGCCACCTTCTTACACTGGGCAGAGCAGGGAAGTGAAATCAACCCTCATGTTGCATATCTGTCTTTTTAGCCATTCATCTTTCATTCTCGTTTTAAGCAATCATTCATCATTAAGGTGGATGGATGCCCTTGAGAAGCACTTGGTCAATTAAATGATTCCTTGCTTTGAAGTGGGAGAAAAGCCCCCTTGTGGTTTAAGGAGGCAAAGAAACTGCTGAAGATGGGAGACTCCAGCCCATGACTAGCAGGAGGTTAAACCAGGAGGTTAACCAGTCATAAGGCCCACAGAAAATATGTTCTTGTAATGATTCAGGGCTCTAACCTTAATATTTTTATGTTAGCTGGATAATGTCAGTATTCTGTGTGTCAGGGGTCTGTTCCCACAATTACAGTCATTTGAGTGATTTGGAAGGCTTTATTTAGTGATGTTTCTGCACAGCTCAACATCACACACAGCCAATGGTAGGATGGGTTTTCCCTGAGTTCATAGAAGTCCAAATCCTTGCTCTAACAAGGCATATGCAAGAACTGCAGCTCTGCAGTGGGGGACTGGAGTGTGAGGAATTGTGGTGTCAGCATTTTTGCTGATCTGAGAGTAATCTGCAGATTCAGCAAAATCTGCACATAATGCGCAGAGAGAATTAATGATTTTAGTTCATTTCTGTACCTCTCTTCAGGTAAGTAGAAATTTTAATTTCATGATAGACTTCAGTGCACTGGGCATAACTGCACAACTGAGCCTTTTCTAGGAGTACCATGAACACTCAGCCTGCTGAAAATCAGAATTGTCTCTTCGATGATGGCACCCAAAGCAGGTTTTAGAGAGGCATCATCTTTACTGGGACCATTCTGACTCCAGCTCTCTGCTGCATCTTGTGAAAAAGGCTCTGCTTTGCTGTACAGGCAGATGACAGGGATTTTGGCCATGGACATAATGGCAAGCAGTTGGGGTAAATTTGTTTTTGAGGGATCCATCAGCAGAGTGGAAAAAGTCCATTTGCTTCTTCAGTCCACAGGGGTGAGAATCAACCTGAAATATGGTTGCTGTTATTTTCCCAAATATCTTTAAATTCTATTTTCTCTCAGATGCTGCAATTTCAAGCACTGTGAGCTGGGAGTTGATAGAGGGACACACACTTAAATATACATTTGTTTCCTTTTTGCACAGACCAATTACACATTACATACTGCACATTACATACTGGGAAAAGCAGACTGTGAATTCCTGCCAAGCCACTGCCTGTCTAACAGGGTTCCCTGGTGGACATTCTTGTGCAGACACAAGTACAAAACCCCTTTTTGGGGTTCTCATTTTCCTTATTTGTTCTGGTATCTCGAAATAGGCTGTTTTAACCAAAACATGTCTGTTTGTGTAGGGTGGCAGGGAGCCCTGGCTAACCAACACGTTGCTGCAGATGGTGTCAATTGATTTGAAGTTGTCCTGTAATATTCTTTCATGTTTGAATGTGCTCTCGTTTTAATTTTACACTTGCAAAATAAGCCTGTCCTCTTTAGGCAAAGAGCCTGTGAGGCAGAGGTGGGCTGAGAACCTCATCTCCTCTCTGCCCAGCCTCATCTCCCGAGTCCCCTGCAGGCAGGCAGGCAGGGCAAGGAGCCTCTTTACACCAAGGAGAGCACAAGTGATGTCAGTTTGCCCCGTGGCACACCCCGTGTTTTGTTTTTGTGTCTTTCAGCGTATTTCTGTTTCCTGATGACGGCTCTGGGCGTGACGGCCGGCGCGCATCGCCTGTGGAGCCACCGCTCTACAAAGCCAAGCTGCCTTTGAGGATCTTTCTGGCTGCAGCTAACTCCATGGCTTTCCAGGTGAGCTTGTGTTGTTTGTTCAGATTCTTGGCCTCCAGGCAGCTCTTTCTGCTGTGCTGAAGGTGACCAAATCAGAGGCTCAGCACCCCAGCAATTGATCTGTGGCACAGGGCAGGCCCCACACTTCACAGGACAACATGGAGACTTTTTACAGGCCAACTTGATGCAAATGTGTGTGTGTAACCAAAATCTGTTCATCTAGGCAGCTGGAGACTTTGTGCCCAGCAACGAGAGCAGGCATCCTTTCCCAATCTTAATTTATCTCTGTTTTATGCAGCGTTTTTCGCCAGCCAAATTCAGATACGTTTGTGTAGAAGTGTGTTACTAGCTCTGTGCTTGCTGGTAGGCAGTTCTAGACCACAGAAACACTTGTGTAACACCCAGCTGGTTGTAGGAGTTAGTCCTGAACCAGGATCTTCTTCCTGTGAATTTGGTTCCTCCTCTGGCTGGTAAGGATAGAGATAGGAACCTGCTCTAAAATTAAACTCACCTGTACTAAAATTAAACTTACTGAGCTTGGCTGCCATAACCCCTTGTGGCACCAAGTGCCATGTATGTGTTGTGCCCTGAGTTTTCATCTTTTTCCTTTCAGTCTGGTTGGTGGACTTTTTGTTCATTTGCTTTGACAGAGAATGAAGAGAGTCCCTTTATCTACCTCTGTATTGCTCATTTATCATCTTTGATTTTTTTCTTTTTTAAGGTGGAAAGAATTAATCAGTTAGCCCCTCTACACATTACAAAGAGCACAACGCTTTTGCTTGAAAATGGAAATGTGTCCATTTTGACCTTTCTTTCATTCTGGGCTGTTTTCCATCTGCTGCTTGGTTCCTTTGCAGAGCTTTACAAGCCCCTTTGCTCAGTGTGCCAAACAACTGGTTTGAGTTCTGAGAAGCCCCTGGTACTGTTGCCCTGTTACACAGCTGATCTTATCTTTCACAAGTAATTTAAATGAATGTGTGGAGCTGTTTGCAGTGAGCCTGCACGCAGGGACTTCATTGCTTTCCGCTCCCCTGTTGCTATGGATTCTGCTCTCAGCTGCATCGGTCTGTCACTGCTTTTGTCTGGGGACACGGTGGGATTCTGAGGCAGGGAAGTACTTCAAAGTAGCTTCAAGCCACCCTTGTGCCCTTCATATCAGAAGTAAGATGAAAGGCCAAATTCCCCAATCTAAATCTGAAGCCTCCTGCTAATTACCTTGACATCCACTGCCTGTAAAGGCTGTTTCCACCACCACAAACAGACAGTGAGTGATGAGTTTTCAGGTCCATCTCCTTCATGTGGGCTGTGGGAGGAAGAGGTAGCACTGGAGATGCATACAGCATCCCTGGATGCTAAATGAGGAGGAAATATTCAGAATTCTTGAAGGGCAGGGGAAGGAAGCTTTGCTGTAGTGTTTTAGCTTGATGCTGCCTGGGCTATGACATGCTGTACCTCCTCTGGAATACCATCAGGTGCAGCTACTTTTGCCGTGTGGATTTTTTTATGATGGGAGCAAGCTGAGCTGTGTTTCTTCTCTCCATCTAGAATGAAGCTCTCATAATTTTGAAAGACTGTGCTTCTTGCTGTCACTTGTCTGTTTGAGACGTAGGTAATACCTGGCTTATTGATTTCCTAGCATTTAAGTTCCAGCACCTCAGCTGGGCCGTGCTGGTGTCACCTCTGTGGCGCAATCTGTGTTGTGCTGCAATCTGTGTTTGTGCTGGGTGCATTTGTACACAGCAGGAGGGGTGGTGTGGAAATCTCTGTCAGCACGTGGAGACTGTCACACAGTCCAGGCTACTGGCACCTTTCAGTCTGCAGGTTTGCTAAGGGACCTGCTAATGAAACCTCATGGCTGCATCACTGTCACAGCATGACGCTATTGCTCTCTGCTTCAGAAGGGATTTCACCCCCGTGTTTACCCAAAACTTGATCAAAAGTGACGTGTTCCTGAAAAATGGTTGCTAATAATTCGCTCAGAGCACATTTACACGTGCTGTGCTCCAGTTCTTGGTGTATTTATTGTCAACAGTTCTGGCCTCAGGTCTTTATTTCCTCTTCGCCTTTGTGGTTTTTAATTAGATGCAATTCAGTTGTTTCACAGCTTCCTAACCCTTTCATCTGGGGAATTGTGATTTTTTTTGCCAGCTCTGCAGGCATGTGCTGTGGCATGAAAAGCCGAGTTAATTTCTCACAGTATCATTGCTTTTCCTGGTTATCTGTTGTCCCACAAATGACTTTATCAAGTGCTCTTGTGACAAACTGATCAATAGTCCCACTTGAAAAATTAGTTTTGGTTAAGAAAGAAGACTTTTCTAAGTGTGCTTCTTGCATAACCCTGTTTTATTTTTAAGTTGCTTAATGTTGACATTTTCCAGTCATACGGATATTCCCACTGAAGCCACTTGAAGCAGTGTAGAGGTTTTCATTCCTTTTGATTTCTCTGTAGGAAGGTAGAGGTCCCCCCTTGTTCTCACTGAGGATTCGGGTGACTTCCTTTGCTTTTTTGCAGTTTACTTTGTTTTCTCATGCAGTGAGATGGTTAAGGTGCAACGCACTGGAGCACTGGCAAGGGGCTGATCTTTGCTGCCTCCTCTCAGTGGCTTAGATGTGTCTGTGCTGCAGAAAAATGTCCCCCTCACCCCCAGCCCAGTCCCAGCATCACTGTGTTCACTACATGGCAAGAGTAAAGGGCTGAGCATAACTGAATGCAGTGGAGCTGAGATCTTTCCAGGGCGCTTGTTCCTCACTTGTCCCTGGTGTGCCCTTGCAGGCAGAGAGCATTTTTGCACAGCTGAAATTGGACATGGAGCCATTTGAGCTGGATTCTTTAGCTGCTCTTTGCAGTCGTTCCCAGAGTCCCCTCAGTGCTTTCTCTCAAATGTTGATAGCTGAAAGAAAGAACAATGATTTCTGCAATGCTTTCAGCACAGGGCTTTTGCCCCACAAAATACAGGTGCACACAGTTTTATTATCCAGTGCCTGCTGTGTCCTGTGGTATATTCAGTGCTCAGATGGGTGGTGTCCTGGTTTTACTTCAGAGACACTACAAATGATTTGCTCAGTTCTACTGGGAGCAAAGCTGCTGTGATTGGTGGTTGTGGATGCTGTTCCTAAAAGTAACCCAAGCCTTTCCTTCCTTGGGTATTTCTGCTTGGGTCCCCCCCTGACTCTGCAGAGATGGAAGTAGCAACCTCTGCTAAGAACTCTCCAATTAAAGTTTACACTCCTGTGGATGTGGGCATTAACTGACATTTCCATGTGTTGGTGCTGCTGTTGAGCAATTCAATTCATAGATGAGTGTGTAGCCTGAGGTTTGCAAGTGCTGAATGTGCTTACAATGCCCAGCACTAATAGCTCAGCAGCACTGCAAAAGCCACCAGTTTAGTCCAGTGCATCCAGCCAGTGCATCCTGCAGAGCAAACTGGGAGGCTGAAATCCCTTCAGCTGAGTGAACTCGGAAAGTCTCTCTTTATGGATCCAAGTGTGAAACTGTGGTCCTTCCCTTCCTCCCTGCAGTGCACATGATTCCATTTACAGCCATAAGGCATTTCAGTGTTGTTCACTACAGTAGTTGCAGTGATCCACACACTCTGTCCCATTTTCAGCGCTGTGTTTGTGCCTGGAGGGCACCAGCTGCAACCAGCTGAGAAAGAGGATGCCAGAACTGAGAGCCTCTGTACAGTAGTCCCCTGAAAATAAATACACAAGGCTCCCCATAGCACAGTTTAAAATAACAATGGAAACATGTATGTACCCAGTCTCTCCAGCCCATCCTCAGACACCCAGGGCAGACTGATGATAGTAACTCCCAAGAAGCTCCAACAGCCATTTCCAGCCCTGAGACTTGTCCAGTCTGTGTCACCAGTTCCCAGATATGGTCCCATTCCATGTAGGGACTGACAGGAGTGGAATGATGGGCTGGCTGGCTGCAAAGCTGGGGGTTTTAGTCCACAACCTTTCTTGAGGAGCATCAGAGAGAGGCTTGCTGCTGTTACTCTGTGTGGGAGGACTGGAGGCCGTAGTGCCTGGCCCCTCTCATCTCACCCCACGGTACTTTCCGTGCAGAACGACATCTATGAGTGGAGCCGAGACCACCGCGTGCACCACAAGTACTCGGAGACGGACGCGGACCCGCACAACGCCCGCCGGGGCTTCTTCTTCTCCCACATCGGCTGGCTCTTCGTGCGCAAGCACCGCGACGTCATCGAGAAGGGCAGGAAACTGGATTTCACTGACCTGCTGGATGACCCTGTCGTCAGGTTCCAAAGAAAGTAAGTGCGAGCGCCGGGCCCTGCCGTGAGGTGGGCGTGGAGAGGTCCTCCCGCCTGGAGGTCCGGTTGTGGCTCATTGCTGGTTTTCATCTTGCCCTTTTCTTCCCCAAGCTATCCCGCCACCTCAGCTGCAGGTGCTGGGATGCCTTTCCTCTGGCCCCCACTGTTCCCATGTGGCTGGCACTTGCTGATCGTCCACACAGGCTCTGTGGCACAGGCACTGAGCCCTGTCCTCGTGCCTCTGCTTTCCCAAGAAGCCAGGGCTGGTTATGGAAACAGCTGTGGCAGAAGTTGCTCGGATCTTGGCCAAACTCTGCAGTCACTAATTGCCTTACCACAGAAGTGCACATTTCACTCTCCAAAGTCACCTTTGGCACCCCTGGGCCAGTGCACGCCAAGTGCCACCTCTCCCAAGACTGCCATTCTGTACAGGATTAATTATCTCACCTGGGAATTAGCACAGTCCTGGCTCAGTTTGCTACACACTCTGTGAGAGCTGGGAATTGAGCAGCATCCTTTGTGCTCTCTGTGAGTACCTGTGTTTTAGGCACAAGAAGACTTTCTGCTTGCAAGTATTTCATCCAGGCACTTTGGAAAACTGCTTAAGGCCATTTCTCTGTATTTCTGAGTGAGGGGAGCAGTCAGTTAAGTCTAAAAATAAGAGTTTTTTCTGCTAGTGCACAGATTTCTCTAATGCAAAAAAAAAAAAATTACCCTTGTAACGGAAATCTTCCAGGAGTGAGGAATATATCCCTCCACATATGGTGCTTCTATTGGTTCCTCAGCTGACAGTGCCTTTCTGCAACAGCTCCCTTGCAGTTAGCTGCAGCTCCTCTTGGTTATTACCTTTTACAAGACAACAGCACCCCAGGAGAAGCAGGCTCTACTGCTTGGGTCATGCTGCAAAGGTTGTGTAGTGAAGAAGTGTGTTTTCTGTAGAAAAGTTGTCTCAGCAAATGTCTTTGCTCTGGATTTGATTTAGGACTTTGTCCGTTACCCAGAATTCGGGTTTCTCCTTTCTACAAGGTTGCAGTGTTGCGTGTCTTTGACAGCATGGAAAAACTAGCTGGCCAGATCACTCAGAATCATAATAAATCCTTCTTGTCATGTTTTGGTTTAAGCCCAAATTGTTAGTTTTGCTGAATTTAGTGGTGCTGCTGAGTTGTGGACGAGGCACCATTCAGTCAGTTTAAAACCACATCCCTTCAGCTGAAATCACAGTACTGCTCCAGGCATGACTGACAGCAAAACTTGCCCTCTGTGAGTGAGGGAGCAATAATCCTGCAAGGGATGTGAGAGAGGAGCTCACAGGTGAAGTGTCTCCATGACAAAGTTTTTGTGTGGTGAAAGCAGCGGTGTTCCCCAGGCATGTGTGAGGCATTGATTCCCCTGCGCTCCAGGTAAGGGGGTTTCTCACTCCAAGGTGGATGTTTCGGTCAAAGGGAGACAATGTACTCTGATGCTTGTTCACATGGGAGGTTTCATGTCTTCATCAAAGACTGGGCTTCTTCCATCTCACAGGATAGTTTTAATTGGTGCTTTATAAGCTGTTTTCATGTTTTATTCTATTTCCTCAGAGTGGTAGAGGCTTTGAACTTTGAAGAGTTTTCTGGACTGGAAAGTATTTTTCTCCTCCAGCTCTACTTAAATGCTGGCCTTGAACTGATGAGGTTTGCAAACCTTATGAGAAGTCAGTGATATGAGTGGGAAATTATTTGTCATTGGTGGAGCAAAGAAAGGGAACTTGTTTGCTTGGAGGGCCTTAGCTCAGGTAAGTGAGGACTGAGTTCTATGAGAGAGCTGAGGAATGCCCTCTTCACCATGGCTGGTGATGCTGTAGAGCTGCAGATCTCCTTCTGGAGCTCAGGATGCGAGGCACAACCTCCAAACAACAACAAAATACACCCAGCAAAGAACTTGCAAGGCGAGAGGTTGATTTATTTCATGCACGAGATGATCAAAACTAGCTCATGTTTTACAGATGAGAACAGTGTTCATGAAAACTTCTTTCCTTTCAAAAAGTACTGCTGGTATTAACATTTTTCCAGTCCTCTGTGGATTTTAATTGAAAGCTGTTTGTTTGCTTTCGTCAAATAAGAATGACAGTTCTTCCTATCCAAAAGACTTTCAGGGAATGCAAAGTTTTAATAACTGTTTAAGAAATCCAAACTCTGGTTTTCCTCATCCCTTCCAGAAAACTCAGCAAAAGCAGGGGTCTATTTTAAACCTGTCACAGGGGGACAAACAGGACGGGTCTTACTTTGCATTCCTGTTTCCCTGCTCGCCCTGCAGGTACTACAAGAGCTCAGTTGTGCTGATGTGCTTTGTGATCCCCACCTTCGTGCCGTGGTACCTGTGGGGCGAGAGCCTGTGGAACGCCTACTTCCTGGCCTCCATCCTGCGGTACACCATCTCCCTGAACGTCACCTGGCTGGTCAACAGCGCCGCCCACATGTACGGCAACCGCCCCTACGACAAGAACATCAACCCCAGGCAGAACACCCTGGTCACCCTGGGAGCCATTGGTGAGTGCTGCAGCCACTCTGGGAGCTGCTCTGCCTACTCAGAGTCATGTCCCATCCTCTTTCACCCTGCCTGGGACTCAGTGCCTGCAGCTGGACACCGCTTGGAGGCAGGGTTTGGAGGAGGCCGGAGCTTGTGCGTGCTAGAGGAAGGCGCCCTTGTTCTACTGATGTTGTCCACTTTGAAATAACACCGTGTGGTCTCTGGGAAGGGAGGTGTTAGCACCCAGCAGCGAGCTCTGCTCAGCAGGTAGTGCAGAAGTTAGTGACCCCACTTCTGACTCAGTTGAGTGCTTCCCCTCTTGAAGCACTTCTGGTTTTCTTCCCTGAGCATAAGGTGTGGGACGTGCCCCTTCCCGTACTGGGGAGGAAAGCCCAGAGCACTGAAATGGAATCTGGTTTGGGTCTGCCCCAGAGGTCTGGGGTGGAGCATAACCTCCTCTAGATGCAAGACTTGGGAAACGGTGTTGGGAGTGTCCTGCCTGTGTTCCTGTGTTGACAGAAGTGCCAGCCGTGTGGTCTTTGAACTCCTTCTCTGTTTTCCAGGTGAGGGTTTCCACAACTACCACCACACCTTCCCGTTTGACTACTCAGCCAGTGAGCTGGGCCTGAAGTTCAACCCCACCACCTGGTTCATTGACTTCATGTTTTGGCTGGGGTTGGTCACTGACCGCAAGCAGGCTCCGAAGGAGATGATCCAGGCTCGCAAGGAGAGGACTGGAGATGGCAGTGCCTGAGGGGTGACTCCGGGCTGCGCCAGCGCTGCTGTCCGCGTGGCTGGCTGGGTGTGCGCGCAACCCCGTGCCTGTGGTGGATTTACCTCTGGGTAAAATTACCTTTTTGTTTCAGCTCTTTTTTTTTTTTTTCCTTTCCTTATTAGCTGTCTTATGTCCAAACTTAAGACTATTAAGTGTAAAAAAATGTTATATATTATTTAATATTGCAGTTAAGCGGGAGAGAGTTTTGATTTTAGTCACTGTAGTTCATGTCTGAGATTTGTTGTATTTTGCTTGTTCATGGTAAATGTTGGCAGGTTGAAGGAACTAACTGTCCTTTCCAAGTGCAGTTAGGGGAGATTTTTGTTCCTACTGCTCATCCAGTCAGGTTTTGAGGCGCATCTTTCGGGAGGATGGGGCAGGGCCCAGTGTGCTGTGTCAGCTGCATACTCACGGAAAGGACAGTAACACTGCTGATGAAAAACAGTGTGTCCAAGGGGAAAAATCACCCTCAGTTTAGTTAGATGTTAGTTTGGAAACCTGCTTTCTTCTTTTTGTTAGCCCTGTTAGCCAGCCCAGTGCACTGCTGTCTTTGCTAAATATGAAAACTCTTTATTGCTGAGCAGGCTTTTGTGTTGAAGATTAGTCTCTATACAGGCCAAAATACCAACTGATGCTATATTGAGATGGTTCCTTTGTTGTCACATATACATTGTAATTGTAAATGTATAGAGCTCAACCATGTCTTAAGCCAAATAAAGCTTTGGTTTCAATGTTTGGAGACCTAAGTCATATTCTAATCAGTCATGGCCATCGATGCATGCATATTTTAGCTCCTTTTGCACAAGAGGCCTCTTAATTTCTTTTTCTGCCTTTGACTAGTGGGTCTTAGAAAACTGACCTTTATCTAAGTCAGAGCCTGTACTAATATTTCAGCTGCATGCAACATCCATTGGTTTCTGAGCAAAATATAAAGACAGTTATGTAGCTTCTGAATTTTAACAGTTGCCTTGCTTAACCAGAAAAAAAAAAAGAAAAAAAGAAAAAAAAAAGGAAAAAAATTCTAAAAAAAAAGGCATGTGGATTTAATGGGACGTATAGCCCTTTGTGTTAGATGTTAGCCAGTGCAGGAGAGAGGCTTTGTACTGTCAGCACTGGAGCACTTTTGAAGATAGAGGGCATGATTTTCATTTATACAGAAGGTCACTGCCTTGCCCCTCAGAGAGGGAGTGCCTGTTTCCCAGCCACGCAGCCCCACAACCTGGGCAAGGCAGGGATCTCAAGATAACTGAGACTCAGGCCCAGATATTTTCAGGAAAGATGCAAAAGTGGGGGAAAAAATAAAATGGTTTCTTTTTTGTTCTGTTTCTTGTTTTTCAAATGATGCCATATAATATAAAAGAGTTGTCTTTATTCTGTCTTTCATCCAGCAGGTGTTTTAAAAGTGTTATTTTGCCATTAATGATGTGTAAACTCTTGAGTGATTTACAATAAACAGTTATGAGTTAGCCTGGCCACTGCGTTTAATTTTGAAGCATCTCCCAAAGCGAAGGTCTTTGTGCCTCACACGTCAGAATTACAGCAGTGTTTCACTTGGCATTTCCAGCTACGTGTTTGGGGCAGCTCAGGATACCTCCCCCGTGGGGAGACAAAAGGAGATGCTGCTGAAGGCAGTGTCCCCCCTGATATGTTTCACCTGTGTTAATTATCTTAGAGTAGAAACAGCCTGGAATTGTGGGGAGACAAAAGGAGATGCTGCTGAAGGCAATCTCCCCTCTGATATGTTTCACCTGTGTTAATTATCTTAGAGTAGAAACAGCCTTGCCCTCACAGAAAAGGGCTTGATAAAGAGTGAGTTAACTAGGTTGGAGTTTGCTGGCCGTGCTGTGAAGAGCCAGGGCCAGGAGGTCGTCCAAGGGCCAGAGAAGGTAAGTTACTCTACGTACTACAGACAGAGTTAGGCAGCCATGCTAGGGACAGGACAGAGCCAGACCCAGAACTGAAGAAGAGAGACAGAGCCAGAGCTGTGTGGAGCTGCTCTTGGGAGTTACAGAGGAAAGGTATGTGAGACTTTTTGAATAACAAGGTGAATATACTTGAAGCCTTCTGATGGTTCTAATGAAGCACCTCGAGTGCAGTGTCCATGTTGACTGCCACATATTGACTGCGACATCCCCCCTCAGCATTTCTGAACGTCAGGGGAAGAGGAGGCTGTCAAATGGAAGGGCACCAAGGGATTTGATTACTTTGGGCTTCCTGCAAAATTTCCTCTGCCTGTAATCATGTCTGCAGTAATTCCATATAATTCATGTCTTGAGGCCTCTGCTTATTTGTCTCTACTTGTGCCTTCCGATACCATTCACTTTCCGACATTAAAAATTCAGATTCAGTCAACAACAATCTTGCTAAATTCTGACAGTCCACTGGGGCCATCACACCTGCTGTAAAGATCCATGTTAAAATAGATTTTACAGCTTCAGATTTCAGTCCATGCTGAGTGACAGTTTGCTTTGCTTGTTGCAAAATTTTCCAGTCATGTGGTCTCCATTTGGCTGTTTGATTTACATGATCTGTTATCACTGGATAAGTGATTGCTGCAGCAGCTTGCCATTCCCCTTCCAGTATAGCATCACAAATGACTCCTGACCACTGAGAGGATGAATTTTGCTCTGCTTGCATAGAATCCAATTGTGGGGCATGCGATGGAGGTCAATTTTCCACATCCAATTGTCTGAGCTCCATTACATTCCGACACTGCTGTGTACAAGTTGTCCAAGGAGGAGGTGTTTGCTTTACTTGATGTTTTTCTCGTCCTTGTCGCTCTACAGTAAGATGTTTTAATTTTTCTAAAACTTCTTTCATCACAACTTCTGTTCGTCCTTTGTCAGGCTGCTGTGACACTGGAGTGTGAGCTCCTGACTCCTTGGGTGACTGACTTGAACTGCTCGATCCACCAGATGGCACTCGTGGATAACTTTTTTGAGCATCACAGCAAACCTTCCCATCATCTGCTATTTCTGCTTTTTGTTCAGTCTCTGTTGGCATAAATTCAGACCTTTTTTCCTGCTTTTTTACACGGCGTTGCACGCCTGCAAGGAATTTTTCAGGCACCGCAACCATGCCTCTTGTGGTCTGCATGAAACCAGTGCCAAAAAGATTTGCAAATAGGCCAGGTTTTGTTTTCTCAGCACCCGTGGAGGGCTCTGGGCTCAGTGCTTGTGATGCAATCATTGCTACTTGTTGCTCAGCCTATGGCTAAAGCCATTTAAGTGCTGCAAAGGTGTCACAATGGTCTGTACATTCTCCCCCTGGTTCCTGGTTTCTCTCTCATCGTATTATGCAAGGGGAGAACTGAAACTGTGTTGCTAGAGAGCCTGGGAATGCAATAGGCAAGGTACTAGCCTCTGGATAAAAGGAAAATTGCATTCAAGTAGTTGTTTATTTCGGGTCCGTTTGCAGGTGGATTCATTTTGCTGTCTTCTGCATTGCAGTTTAAGGGTGCAGGACAGACTGACCTCTACAAGGTCTATTTGTTTTATAACCTAGCTCCCCACACAGCACAAATCCAAAGTGCCTTAGATAATAGAATATGCATGATTTTAATAATTTAAGCATTTCTTTATTTTGGTGGAGTTACACACTTGCCCTCTTATGAGTATTGCCTGAGAAAAGCTGGGATCTCAGACCCTTTTCACTGCTTTGATAGTATTCAGAAGATTCTCCAAATCCAGATAAAGCCAACCACAGATCTCCATACACATAGTTCCTCATATTGTTGTATAAAGTTTCTAGTGCAGACAAAAATTGGAGTGGTTAGTCAGATGGCATGGAGAAAGCCCTAACTCCGTAACATATGAAAAGTTATAAAGCCAAACTTCAAGTATCCAGGTTGGAATGTCTTCTTCTTTGTCTTAGGGTTTGTTTGGGTGGTTTTTTGTTTTTGGGGTTTTTTTTAGGTTTGGTAGAAAATAGTTCAGCCATTTTTGGAACCAACTTAGTGAGGGGTGGTTTCACCAACATCCATATTTTTCATCTGTTTTCTGAAGAGCTATAGTGATTTATAAGAGGAGCTTGAAATCTGGCAGTGAGACAATCCTCAATTTAGAATGGTATCTTTGTCCCCAGGAAAATCCATTCCTAATCAGCTATGTTAGAAGTTACAGAAAAATCCCAGTTGGTATTTACAAAGCAGAAACACATTTTGGTTTTCAGAGTGTTTCAGTAGGAGTGTGCAAGCCCTGAGCCTGCTCAGCCTCTTGTCCTGGGCAGGTACTACACGTCTGTAGGCACAGCTCAGGGCAGGTTTTTTCTTGAACAGAGTTCTTGTTTTCTTAAAGCAAAAATCTGACATCAACAAAAAAGGCATAACAGAGGAGCTGACAGGGAAGGAAAAGCTAATTAGGAATTAGTTGGGTATTAGAGACTCCTAACATTATTAGACGGCACTAGAGCCTTTGAAACGCAGCCTGCACAATAATAATTTCCCTAGAATTTAAGGGCTTATTCTCCAGTTGTTCTAACTCAGCTGTATTACATTAATTTGCCCTAATATCCTTTAGTTATGCAGAAAAGCAAATAAAATCACTTTAGTTGTTCTTTTAAAGTCATTCCCAAACATCATCTGAAAGGCTCCCTCAGTACAAAAAACAAACCCCAAACACAGGACCCCAATGCAGCCCTGAACTGGCTGCACATTCCATATTGGGGGTCAACAGGAGTTTCATAAGGATACCCTCAGTCATTGCTTCCTTACAGCCACTTTGGAAGGAGGGGAAGAAAGGGTTTGAAAAACATTACAGATTTCAGCTGAGTTTTTGTAGCTGTGCAGACAAAGAAGTTGCTGAAATGTCCAGAGGGACAGCTTCAGCAAGCCTGTGACCTTCTATGACAAACTGGA
Organism: Phylloscopus whistleri; assembly: GCA_017589585.1. NCBI lineage: Eukaryota > Metazoa > Chordata > Aves > Passeriformes > Phylloscopidae > Phylloscopus > Phylloscopus whistleri. The sequence continues at coordinate 345,771 of JADMLD010000108.1, read as the reverse complement.
CCATGGCATTTCAGACGGGATTTAGCTGGGATTGTTAAACATGTGCCAAAAAGAGAACTGCTTCTTGGATTTTTTTTCAATCAAGTAGCACTATATTTGGACTGGAAACAGCCTGTGGATGGGCAGGAATAACTATCAGAAGGCAAGTGAAAAGTTTCAAGCAGGTACTACAGTCAAGGAAGAAACAACTCAAACGTATCTGGGCAAGTTTCCATACTGACTGAAGCAACCATTTTTCCCATGACATCAGACTCAAAACAAACAATATATTATAGTCCATATGTTGACTAAGGAAAGCCCAAGCCGTGCAGAGCCATGCACCAGCCTTCAGAACAGCGACTGAACAAAAGTTGGATCACTTGAAAGCCATGATGGGAGTTAATCAAACAAACAAAAAGCCCCAGGTTTTCAGGATAAGGCACTGGGTCAGACTTCTCAGCATGATGAGGTTGTGAATCCCGAGGTAAGACTGAAAGCAAACTGCCTGGATCAAAGCTATGCAGGCTGACTAGATGACAAGGACAATAAGTAAACAGTACTTTGAATATGCAGGAACCAAAAGGCTCAGAAAAACGTAAACCTGGTTACAGAAAATGTGCTCAGAGAACACGGAGTTCTCTACCTACCTGAGGTCATTCGGCATGTGCATGAGAAATTTGGACTTTGGAATGGTTTGCAGTCAGAGTGCAGAAGAGCTTTTGGCAGGTTAAACATGTTCCCAGTAAGATGATGCTGAGGATAAACATGCAAGAGAAATATATAAATGCTGTTTTCACAAGAATAGTGCTGCTTTCTTAGAACTGACTGTATTTTAGGGAGGAAGGCTAGAACACAGTCCTGATGGGATGCCAATACAATCTATCGAGAACAGTTAGTAAATCACACAGCTTAGCAACTGAAAAGGACACAGTACACTTGGAAATTTGAAACAAAAACCATGTTCCACAGGAAAGAGGTACTTGTTTTAGCATGTATTGATGCTGTTTACAAAAGGATTGGGAGTTTAACTCTTACTGTAAAATGGCCTAATAACATCATAATTACTGCATACAGATGAATTCACTGAGATACTTTATCAAACCTTGAATTATCTGATCCATGGATTCTCTGTAATAAGGAACAGGAGGGCACCTTTCTCACAGAATTTAATAAGTCAAAATTAGAAAAGAGCCCTTTCAAATGAGGACAGATTTGACTAGGAGGATAACTAGGCAAGTTGTTAAATTTTAATTGCGTTTTAACAAAATTATCTAAGCTCATAGGTTTAATAGTCACAACAAATCAGGAAATAAAATACTGCATTATTGCCACTGGTAGATTAAAGTGGCAGGACCTAGGTTTATACAAGTATTAAGAGAAAAGAGCATTTCTTTTGTTTGCACAGTACTGAACACGTTCACAAATCCGACAAGAAATGCCTTGTTCCTTAGTCAGACTTGGAAAATGCAATTCACTTAATGATTTTCTTTTCTATTTTAAATTATGGATATAGTGAAAAGAGTTGTTTTCTAGTTCTGTACATCCATTTTTACTCCCTTATACTGTTTCCCAGTGCTTCAGTCCAGGAATAACTTTTTTTAGTGTCAAACCACACAGTGAAAGTCTCAGCTAAAAAACCCATCTATGTAAACAAATTTGGCAACCACAATTCTTCATCACTCAATTTGGATCTCTGCAGCCATTTCCTTCAAGATAGACCCTTGTCCACAGGGATCTTTAGACAAGAGAAGACTAAATTAATCCCAGGTATTGTCAAGAAAAGAGGTGCTGAAATGTCTTGCTTCCAAATAACAGCAATTCTCCAGAGACAGCCACTACAGCAAGCTGTTATCTGTCAGGAAGATCCAAGACCCTCGGTGTTAGTGAGGGTGATTAGCTCCCACAGCTCTGTGGGCTTCGCTGTACATCTGCCACAGTGGTTTGGAACACACAGTCTCTTAAAAATGGAATCTTCCTGCCAGCTGAGGTGTGTTAACATCTGCCTGCTGCTGCTGTGCTGATCATCAGTGCCTAAATCCAAAGGAACACTTAATAGCTTTCTTCACAGATATCCCAGTTCTGCTTAGTGGGAAGCAGTGGTGACATAGTGGCTAAATTTGTTGCATAAAGATCACAAAATGTGATGTATAGGAAGAATTGCACATCTTTATAAGATTACCTCGATGGATTTTAATTCTTTAATTTGGTCTCTAGGTCCAGTCTGACACCACTGGTATAGAAATTCAGGAGCTGCCATTGTTCCATACTCATTTGCAAGTTACTTAGGGTATAATGCACATCAATGCTTCATTACAACTCCAAATAAACAAACAAACAAACAAAAAAAAGTAGTAACACTGGCTGTTGAACACCTTACCTTAAGACACAGTTAACAGCAGCTTGGCTTTCACTCATGACATCCATCCCATAGGTTGATGAAATCCTAGAAGGTAAAAAAGGTAAAATCATCAGGTAATCTTAACTAATCCTTAGGAGATCATTCCTGTGAAACTATGGAAAACAAATAAGGGTAGTCTGACAATTATCAGCCACAAAAGTTGTCTTTTAGCCCTTGCTCTTGATTTTTAATTGCTGCTGCACATTCCCCTCAGTGTGAAGAAAGAAGAAGGGAGCTCAGCAAGACTCAACTGGGAAGAAACATTCTGAACCTGGTGACAGGGACTCCTGTGCAGGACTGAGAGGTCAGTTATGTGCTACACTTCCGGTCTTTGATGATTAACTCCTCCTGATGTATGGACAAGGGATGCAAAAGTAGTGACAGACATGGTGCAGTTTAACTTTGCATTTACTGCACTGCTGTGAGCACCCATTCCCTAGGAAAAACCTACCTTTCTAATCTATCATATGATTAAATTATTAGGATCTTGATTAGGATCTGTGTAAAGCGCCGGTCACTATTACAAACACTTCATAGGAGCTTTCTCTATGTTCTTTTTCCAAACTCAGGCAGGTAACCTGTTTTGGGTTATGGAACAAAAACGTGTGTTCTATTTCATCTGTGGAAAGCAGTTGGGGAGATGTTTTTCTTCATCTCTTGTAACTCTGGGGGGGCGGGTGCCTTCTGATAATGGGCCAGCTGTTCAAACCAGGTGGGACAGTGTTTCTTATCTCTTTCACCCCCTCCGGGGGATATTTTCTGCTAATGGACCATTAAGGCTCACCAATGACATGACACAACACATTCCATCATCCCATGGTGAGATGCTCCACCCAGTGGGGGGGAACCAACCATTCCTACCTGGATAAAAACTGAGACATAGGAGCACAGGTATCTGCTTGCACCAGATTCCTGGAGGAAGACTGGACCCTTCTCACCATCACTGGACCCTTTTCTGTCAGGATCCTCTCTACTCCAACAGAACCACATCTGCCACTCCAGGAGGACTTACTGTGGACTGTTTCCGACACCCTGACCAACAGGGTGTCAGGCTGTACCCCTGACTCTGTCAGGGTTTCTAGAATTTTTGTTTGTTTGCCCCCCCTTTTTTTTTTTTTTTTACTACATTTGTAGTGCTAATATTCCTAGTAAAGAACTGTTATTCCTATTCCCAAATCTTTTCCTGAAAGCCCTCAATTGCAAAATTATAATAATTTGGAGGAGGTGAGGGGTTTACATTCTCTGTTCCAAGGGAAACTCCAGCTTTCCCTGGCAGATACCTGCCTTTCCAAACCAAGACATAAGCTCTGCTCATTTAACAGCAAACTGTTTCAATAATAGCAAGAATCTTTTTCATTATTAGTCAGCACAAATGACCCCAGTATTTGTTTCACTGGATGCACGTAAAACATTTCTGTGACTTTGTTTTGCTTTCAGTAGTTATGCCACCAGAAATTAAAACCTTTCAGCTCCACAGATCATAGTTTCCACAATTTACCAAGAGATTCTGTGAAACTTACTTCAGTGTAACATTGCCAGCATGATTTAATAGAAAAAACAGAGATTTTCACATTTCATCTCCTTGTATATCTCATGCACATGATTGCTTTTCAGATAATATTTGTTTTAGTGTAGGAAAATCAACTGCGGGGCAGTAAAATATCAGGAAGCACTGGATAAAGAAATGTTCTGCTGGGCTAAAGCAGCTGTCAAACATATCTTCTCAAAAATCCTGAAAGCCATGTTAGCTGCTACATCTCAGTTTTTGTGCACCTCAGCACTTCTTCGTTCTGGCTGGAAGCACAAGCTGTGAAAGGACTGCTCACAGCATTCCGAGTTTGGCCATGGCCAAGTCCTGGAATTGTAACAGTGTATTCTTTGGGGTCTATTCAATATTAACTGAGTTTCCAAATGCTTCTTGGCTCAGCAGCCATTAACGGACCTTGAACTTCCCATTTGTATTTGGTGGCAGGGGGCTAAACCTGCCATCTGTTTTGACAAATGTTTTCCATTGCCTCTGCATAGCTGTTAGAAAATGAGGCATATTAGGAGAACTTAAAGTTCTCTTTCTGAACCACCAAGAATTTCTTGAGTCCTCAGAAATCCCATCAGAACACAGCTAATTGTAATGCTGTTTGCAAGAGGTTTTAGTTTGTGATGAGCTGCAGGTCTTAATATCTTCCTAGATTCATATCACTTGTTCTCTGAGCATGTGCCTACTCTTCATTCCTTTGGGGCAAAAATCTTCACTGAGTGGAAAATCATAGCTGCAGGCATTCTGAAAAAAAAAAAGACAGCATCACTTCTACTTTTGTCTTCTGCACTTTTCTTCAGCCTGAAGAGTCCCTGCTCTTAGCAGAACCAGAAGAATCAAGGGAACTTGCTAAGGGTTGCCAGTTATGATATTAATAAACAAAGGAAGTGTCCAGAAAAAAGTAGTAATGAAAAGCTACAGTTCTTCCTGACTTTTAGGGAGCTTTTCTAGATTCTGTGGAAAATATGTAATAATGAGACAAAATTTGTCTTGCATAAATTGTCTCACAAGATATGCATTTAAAATATTCTGGTTTGAACTGGAGATGAATGATGAATTGATGCTACCAGTAGAAGAGAATAAAGGAAAGATGAAAAAATAAGGATGCCTCACTAAATGAGCTCCTTAAGTTTGAGCAGATGAACCATGTCAGCATGGAAAAATACTCTTGTACCTTTCATGTCACATGGAACAAGACATCCTACCTGTGATTGCTGCCGTGAGCCACAGAGCCATTGTGCACATGAATAAATCAGATGTGCTGCAAGACTCGCAATTAAGTTCAAAATATTTGGTTTCAGATGGGTAATTTATCCACACAGATGTAGCTGTCAGGTTTTACAGACTGGACTGTCACTAAGAGATTGTAACTAACAAAAACCAGGAGAGCAATATTCCACATCCTTTTCACACAGAGCACTTGGGTTCCTGGTCATACTATAGCTTCAGCCATTGTATACATACCAGGAGCCTGTCTGAAGGATCCTGAGAGATTGCTGGCCTCCTCCTGGCAATCACCCACCCTACCAGGGCACAACAGAGAGGTTTTGCTCTTTCCAGATGCATCAGTAGTGTCTGTGCCATCCTGTGCTCTACAGAGCATTAATGGTTTCCAGATGTGGGCTCACAGGGTGCTGACACAACCCTTGCACCGTTAAGGGTATCACACAGCAATATTATGAGAAGAATCAGAAACAAGGGAGAATTTTAGAGCCTTTGGAATCCATAGTGACAAGAAGAGTGAAATATGATGCTGTTGTAACACTGAATTTGTTCAGCATTACTGCCTAGGTTCTTGTCCAGATCAGCTTGTGCTGCAGCACCAGAGAGAGAGCAACCTTTGAATTCACTGTGCAATTTCTACCATTAGTTATTGTACCTGAAATGCTGTGTAATTACTTAAGTAATATCAGGAATAAGTATTAGTAGCTAGGTCTGGTTGAAAACGATACAGACATAAAATAGTTAAAGTTCATTTTCTCTTTCGGTGTATTTAAACACATAATTTCCTTTCTGAAAAACAAAATTCTTCCATATTTGCCTTTCCCACTTGTCTTCACTTACAAAACCACACTGAGAGAAGACAAAGAGAATAGAAGAAAATTTAAAAACTGGTCATATCACCAATTTTTTAATCATTATCGGATTAAATGATAAAACTTTCTTTAGAAAAAAAAGACTGGAAAACATAAAAGCATAATCTAGAACTGGAAAATACAACAATAGTATTTAAAGACTTGAGACAGATTTTAGGAGGATTAATTAAAGCTTCTCCTAGCATATTGGAAAAATTTTAGACCCTGGGAAACCTGCTGTTTTTCAGAGATATAATCGCAAATATAAAGAACATTATAAGGAGTTCTTCACTCATCCCATTTAGAAATTATTCCCTCATCTACAAAAGCAGAGACAACAACTCTGTTGACATAAATGACAATAAAAGCAGCTGCTGATTTGTGGCTGTATTTGTATTTAAAAAGGTGACCATGTAACAGCCAGTAAACACAGACCACGAGAAGAGAAGGGAAGCCCAGTGATAGTAACCATAAAACATTTCAAGGGCAAAACTAAGAAGGAATAGGATTTGATCTGTTTTAGTCCATCTGACATTTATATATCCACATTTAACTAACAGGTCATTAATATCCACACAAATGTAAGCAAGGGAATTTTGAGCTGAGATGTCTTGTTAAAAGCAGTAAAAACTTTATTCACGCTCTGCTCGTACCTCAAACATTTCATAACTTGGCAGCCCTGAACGAGTTCTCCGAGAGCCGCCAGTCCAATTGCACAGAACGGAATCAGTCAGCATCTGTTCAAAAAATCCTTGCTCTGCTATGGAAAAAAGCAACTATCATTAAAGTTTTTCCCTCAGAAAAATCTGGCTACACAGGAGGGGAAAAATCAGATAGCAAGCTGCGTGCAATAGGGAGTTTTAATTTTCCCTTTTTGCCTTCTAAGTAGAAAAGAAACCTTCAAGTGAAGTCTGTTTGCAGATTATAACTTCCTAAAGAGCCACAAGAGGATTTACTCATCCAAGTTCCCTTAGTACAGTCCTGTCCTATTCCGAAATACTCTAAAATGCTGAGACCAGCAGATAGCAAGAACACGTCAGAAGAGACGTGGTTTTTTTCATTCATGGGAAGATACCAGGCAGAACTTCTTCAAGTTGGCTATTTGCAATTTGTCAGCAAGTCTCAGCTTCCCACTTCAAACAATGGTTTCTGCAACTAATTTTTTTGTGCAGACTGTGCTTCACAGAAAACAGAATATAACTGGAAAAAGGAGGATTAAAATATCAGAGCAGTATTTTTACCAGCATAGTATTTTCAATAAATTTTCCCATTTTCTTGACAAATTAGGGGAAAACTTATTTCTGACATGACCCTGTTTTTAAAAAGAAAACCAAACAGAATCCCAAACAGAATGATGTCTTCCCAACCCTAAATCAATTTGCTTAATGACTTTAGGTTTGTAATGAATATTTCTATAAGGTTTGCATTTAGGCATGACTATAGTTGGGATTCTCACAAAGACTAAAAATGTCAGTGTTCCAAACATATGCAGTTATTAAATCTTCAAGAATGGCTTTGCTGACTTTGAGGTCAGTGATTTTCATGTTTTTTTATTCTAAGAAGAACACTATGGAGTTGGTGTGGTAGTGAGTCTCATTTTGAACTGGGCTGAAACTAACTAAGGCTTCTTTTGTATCTTTCCCATGCTAAAGGGAGGATCCTGTAGTACCTAAATCTCATGTAATTCAATGGTCTGTTGGGACAGTCCCAGTGTTTTCAGTGGGAAGTACAATTTTAATGCAGCATTTTTTAAAAATTAAAGACTATTCCTGAGGGTCTTTAGCAAAATTAGCAAATGTGTTTGTTAGTATAAAATGCACTCTATGTACATAGAATTACTAATACAGAGTAGGATCAGCAATCATTCAAAGAAAAGGATGCACAAGGATGAAACTGATAGGAGACATAGGCAAGGCTTTGGGAAGCCTGGCTGAATCAACAACCATGACTAATGGGTGAATGTCAGCTGAGAACACATCTTTGGGAAATGCCACTGTAAAGATGACTGGCGAGAGCAGGAAAACTGATTACTTACTTTTTCAAAAACATCTCTGAATGTCCATGCAAGCAGAGAGCATCTTCAGGATACATGAAAATCAGAGCATTTGTCTGGGCTGACATCAGTCACTGTCAGTGGATCGGGCTGTGGGTTGTGTGTGCCCTTGGTGAGCTCATCTTTCCACAACTCCAAAATACGTTGTGTGATATTGTGGCCATAAACAGCCAGCAAATATTATTCAAGGTCAAACACTTCAAAACAATGTGGAGACAGTCACAGCTATCAGAAAAGTCTGGGTTTAATTACAGAATGCTCAAATAATTGACATCCACATTGGATTACTTCGGGTCCATGACTTACCTTAACATTTCTGTAAATAATGTGCTGTGTTTAACAAACTGAGCTCATCATCCCTCATTTTGCTTGGAAGTTTTGCTTGGAAGCCCTCTTGAAAGTTTAATTTCTGCTGCCATTTCTATATATACATTTTCTCTCTGTTCAATGCTAAATTAAACTGACTTGCTTGAGACAATTCCTGAGGCCAAATTTCTGTAAGGCTCTGGGCTTTCCCTGCTTTAAAAATTAATGGCCTCTCACACTTCAAATTTAAAGTTGCTTTTATTCACCATGAAGGTTTTCATGTACCAATGTTATCACTGAAAATAATATCTTCTCACTTGCATTTACCTTCTGTTATGTAATATGTATGACACATCACCTGTCTTTTACTTCATTAGCCCAAATAGAACAAGTTTTCCTATCTTTTCTTATCTTTCTTTCTCAGATGAGCTGGTAGATTCTATCAAGCTATCTTTAATATTTCATTTTTATGTTTTACTCCCATTTTCAATATCCTGCCAGGTATTCAGAATGAGTTTTGTAGGTAAAGTCTGTGGCAGGACTTTTGTCTGTGGCACATGGCAGAGTCTAAATAGATCACCAGTCCCAGTCAGGAAGAAACAAGAGAGCATTCAGACTTCAGGATCTAAGTGAAACTTTTGAATTGAGAGTAATATCAATAAGCCAAAGGGGAAAATAAAGTCATCTCCTTCCTCACAGAATTTATTGATTCTTATCCTGAAAATTGTTTCCCCTCAGTTCTCTTGCTGTTCTTTGAGACATGTTCCTGCAGGAGAATATTTTGCACCAAGTGATGAGCTCATGTTGAGAGCAGTCCTCAACAAAATTTCCACGTCCAGATGGCATATGAATTATAACCTTCTATCATGGTCTTAACAAGCCGTGGGCTGCTGTTAATTGTCACTTCCACGTTTCAGTGTTGTTTATATGCCATGAATAAAACCTGCTGTTCTTCTTAATAACAAATTAGAAAATTTTAATTTTTTAAGGGATACACTTGGCACCCTGCTTTCCTTCTGCCTCCTATTACATGACTCTCTCCTGTGCTTTTTGAACATAATCAGCAATGGGTCAAATCGGAATATTTTTTTGAGATTTTCTTCATACCCTTTTCAGGCAAAATTCTTTAAGGGAAAAACTACATGTCAAAACCCTCTGAGAAAAGAATTTTTTTCCCTTCATAGTTATTATTGTGAAGTGAATTCAGAGTCCCTGGTGAATAATACATAAACAGAACATGCACAATATGAAAATGCATTTAATATTTTATTATATTTTAGCTGCCTGTTAGGTATCTCACCCCAGCCAGCAATTTATAATCATGTGCAAGAGGCAGCTTCCTGAATTTACATAGTTTAGAAATAGCAAAGGAGAAACAACATGTGAGGGTAAATTACTTTTAAACAACATTAAAGCAGAGCTTAGTGGATCAGTGCAGCATCTGCAAAGCTCTGCCCATTAAGAACCACAAAGCCTTCAGATGAGGCCCTGAAGAACACGAGCTACACAAATTCAGCCTGTTAATTGCAGGGCGTTTATTAAATTAGTTGTCAGATAATTGTAAAGCGGATGTCGGTGCTGGGGCTTCCAGAGCTGCTTGAGAAAGTTCAGGGTATATAAAAAAAACACTACTTGAATGACCAGAAACAAGGCCCTGGTGTCAGCACAGTCTCAGCCCAGGACTCCTGTGCTTCCCCACAGAGTTAATTGGGAGCACTCAGCACCTTGGGCTGGCAGAGATGTCCCCAGTGCTCCCTCCGGGCTGGCCAGACCTGTCCCTACGGATTAGGAGGGCCCCAAATGCAGGGAGAGTGTGCAAAGAGAGGTGAGGGTGCTGAAACATGCCCCTGGAAGGTGAGGATATGCAGATCTCCCATCATCACATTCCTCCCCCCACAGCAGCATTCGGGACAACAGGCCAAGGTCATCCTTCATAACCACAAAACTGCCTGGCCAGCCCATCCATGGATGGGATCTCCAAGGAAGTTACTTTAACCTCAAGGCCACACGTACAGCTGTAAAACATCCACATGGCCCAGAGGGAAGGTTCCCTCCTTCAGCCTTCAAGGCATTTCCCAGCACAAAGTGCAGCTGTTTGGGGTTTGTGCTGGGAACAGTTTGGAATTATGGCTTTGAAAGCCCTTCACTTTTTATAGCTATTTGAAAAGTAATGCAACTGGAACTCACTGCGGAGAGGTCAGCTAACCCAGCAGTGTGGTTTGCATGCTTCCTCTCGACACACATCAAAGGCAAACCCAAACAAAAAGGCTTTTATTTGCACTTATAATTGGCACTGGGCAGAGGCTTGTTCTCTTATGCAGGGCCTTGAAAGAAAAGTGAAAAATCTGGTAAGGCAAGCTGGAGACAGAAAATTCAAAACAAGTCATGCACCCCAACAGCTACACAGAGACCTGGCATGGCCGGTGACCCCTTCAAATTGATTAGAAAGTAGAGAAGAGAGGCACATTCAGAGCAGGTTACACCAGCACAGCCTGGCAGGTCCTGGAGGGACAGTGTCACTTTGTCACCAAATGCATCCCCCTAACAGCCAGCTCTGCTCAAGCCTCGGTCTCCTCACCTACACATAGGATAAAAAGTTATCCTGGCTCCAGGACAGACTGTACGCCATGGACTTGGATCCTTAAGTTCCAAGTGGCTCTTTTAGGCTCCAACTGCACATTAAACCTTTTTCTCAGAATGTTAGTCATGCTTAAAAGACAAATATTGCATGAGCCCATGTGAGGTTCCAACATGCTGAAGCCTTGTATGCAAAGTAGAAATAAAATCCCAGACAAGTTTCTTTTTTGACTGTCTCCTTCTCAATTTCTGGGAGCAACTCTTGCTTCACCTTTAGGAATTTCTTCTCTGACTCCATGCTCTAATATAATTGGAGCTATATGGATCTTGCATATTATGTATGCACAGTACATTCCTTTAATCACACATAAGCTTCCTGAACTGTATTATTTTTCATCTGTTTTTTGAGTAAATAATACAGAAAAAAAAAATGCTGTGTTCTTCCAGTGTTTTGGAATGTGTATTTTGAGGTAAGAAAGTATTATGTTGGATTTACTGTACTTTGGTACTTCTGTCTCAGTTACTCAAGACCAAACCCAAAATCCCCCAGTCGGGGAGGGTGGGAATCATAGTAACCCTGGATTACACGGTACAAAAATGGTATTTACAGTTGGCTATTACCAAACAAATCCTACCATCAGTAAGACAACCAATCCCTGAAGGATACTAACCAAATTCCATATTTTCTGTGAATTAGATCAGCCGTCATGACTTGGTTTCCATACACTGGAAGATGTTATATACCTACTGAATTGGTACTGTTGGCTTTAAGTTGCAGCCTTTGGTTCTTCAGGGTATTTTGGAGCCACTGCATGCAGAACAGCATATTGTAGGTTTTGGAGTGTTTTCCATAACATTAGTGATTTTAGTCAGATTTTAATTCCTATAGGAATGGTGTTATTTCATTTAAGAGGAACATCTCTGCAGCAGCTCTTCTGGCAGAGAGAGCTCCTTCAGGAATCTCTTGTTTCCATACATATTGGGTCAGCTTCTCTCAGGGGTCAGTCCTGCAAACTCTTTTTGGGCCTGGGGGAAGCAGTGTTCTCTTTCCTTTGGACAGTCATATCAGATAACTATAACCCATTTCTTGATGTTTTTTGATAATTTAACTCTTTCCTTTTGCATACTGATTTTTTTTCTTGAATATTTTCTGCTGTGAACAAGCTGTGAAATATATTCTGCCTCACACATCACAGGATAAGACCTGTCCTTAGCAGAACGAGTTTTCAGACTTTGACATCCTATTCAGATTTTCATGCAAGTAGCTTCAGCAACTACTCTGATAACACCAAACTTCCTGAAAAACATACCAGCCAATGGAAGTTCCCCAAAAGTCTCATTCATTGACCCCAAACCTACCATTTCCCTCACCCTCTCAGATATTTGAGTCCCTACATAATCCAAATTGCACAGAGCAGAAGTAACCCTGTGCTCAGAGAAAAGCAGAGCTGAAAGGTCAAACAAATCTCAAGCTATGCTACCCCAAGCCTTTCTGCTTCCAAAGGAGTGGCTAATGACTTGTTCTTTAGGAAGACTGGAAAGAGTTCAAATATGAAGGCATGATTAAGAGAAGAAAAATCTTTCACACCAATTACGGCTTCCATGCTTTTGGCCAGAATCCATAACCCAGCTTCCAGGGGCAGCCCAATGACCTTTCACTTGCCTTATGCTCCACAGGGTCAAAAGGATAGATGCATGCTATCAGTTTGCTATTTTATAAGCTGAAAAAGAGAGAAATTGGATGGGCAGGCTGCCTCTGAAATTCTTTTGGAAAAAAATTGGCATTAAAAGTTTTCCCAGAAGAAAATGACTCAGGTTTCAAAATTTTCTGAGATTGAGGACTGCATGCAAGCTATGTTTCTCTCCAGCTCATCATCACTACTGTCTCCAGTGCCATCACAGCTTCAAAAAAAAAAAATCTCAAAACACAGGAAATTAGAAAAAAAGTAACAAATTCCAGCACTTTTAAAAGCACCATGCTCTGCATGCTCTCATTTGGCAGCCTGCTGCTTTCCAGCACTTGTTAGCATGATCTTCTCTCTGCATTTGTCTGCTGCCTTTTCGGCTGAGACAGCCAGAATTGTTCACATCCACCCCTACAGGATCCAAGGAGTTCTCCAAAGTGAGAGGTTGTGCATTTACTGATGGTTGCCCAGCAATGTGGAGAGTTTCAGATCCTGACAATGCTCTAAATATTGCCAGGTGAATGAGAAACATGTGGATCTGTGGTGAGGGCATGAGAATTTTAGTCAACAGAGCCAAGATACACAGTGACAAGGCATTGTACTGCAATACTGAAAGCTGCAGGAATTAATGAGGAAATTTGAGAAGGAACCATCATACTTGCAGCTGCATGTATGAGAACCACAGGCTATGGATCACTGTTACAATTACAACCCATCCATCTTCAGGGTTTGCCACCCATTCAGTGGATAAAACCCATGAGTCTCCTTTCATGCTCCTGTAGGTTTTTGGCTTTACCTCCACATTACTCGACCCCAGGAGCAGTTCAAGGGTGAGGCAGGAGGAAAGGCTGCAGAAAGTATTCCAGTGGTTCCAGCTGGAAGAACAGCTCCTCTGATAAAATATCCATGTGGCTGCTGTAATTTGCATTACATCTTGTTCCACAAAACTCAGAGAAATTATCCCATTTCACTGATGTGATAAAAAAGTAATTGGAATCACCCCTGCCTTTTACTGCATGGATCATGAACAAATAGAAATTGGGCCAGTGTCTGAGTTTTGACAAGCACTTGCTGGTTTTTCACTCACTGGCTTTATACAGCTGTGATCAGCAGCACATTAGGGAAGAGAGGAGCTGGTATAGATATTTCCAGTTCACCAGAAGTAATTAGATGTGTGAGCATGAGTATAAATCTAAAGACGTGACACCCAAATGGCTGCTTCTGGGTGTATTTCTATTTACTGTCTCAAGAGCCTTCTTTAATCTCTTGTAAAACTGTGTATCTCATTCAGATTAAACCCTGGGATGAATTTCTTGTCTTTCCATTTCACGCCCATGGAAATGATTTGGCTGCATTACACAGCAGTTCCAAGGGCAGGATCCACAGATATCAGAAATGGCAAGAACGTACCTAAGTAGTAAACAGCCAGCACAGCCAAGGTGACACACCTCTTTAACTTAATCTAAGTGGCTGGGTTTCAGTTTTCCCCTCCAAGCAGACAACTAAATATACAGTTTGCCTTAACAGAATTGAAGAGATTTACAAGTGGAATTTCCTTTTGGATTTCCTTACTTCCTTACAAGAGCACTAATACATTATTTCTCAATTACATTCTGTATTTTGGCACAGTTTGACAGAGTGGGAGGACAACAAACTTGCATCCTGTGAGGGAAGAATACAGCAGGCAACAATCAGAACATGGATGTGACTGCAGACCTTTGCCTTTTTTTTTTCAAAGCAAACATTTGTCAGAAATAACTGGAAAATGGATAGTGAGAGGATGATCAGCCTTCAGGAAGACTCATAACCAGGATAGACAACATAATGCAGTCAATAGCTGGCATGTTCTGCTATTTCTTTGTCCATATTAAGAGTCAAGGATCGATTACCCGTAACACACAGCACATTTTACAGAATAGCTCCAGGAGTCCTCAAATCACAAACACACCCCTGACATGCTCCTGAATAAAAAAAAATAGACAGCAACTATTCCTACAAAACAGCAGCAGTGGGCCAAAACAAAGCTGAAGAAAACCTGAAGCCTTCTATAATATTTTTAAGAATCGTTTTCAAAACAAGGAATGTTAATACATTAATCATAAGTTAAGCTTCAAGAGACAAGTAAAAATACCATCAAGTAGTATTGGAAGCTCTAAAATTTAATATTTTAAGTAAAAGGCAAAAGGAACCTTTCAAGTTTAAGCTGGAATACAAATTTACTTTGTGACTTGGGGCCATGTCTCATCTCCTTTGTGCCTCTACGAGCCCAGCTGGAAAGTGTAATAATAAATTAAGAAACACAAAAACAAAAAGCAGGCCTGCAATGAGATCCAGATGCTCCATTAAACTGCCGTTCCCCTTAAACACCTTCCAAACCATAGCTAAATAGAAATACGCCTGACAGTTGGATTTCAGGCATGCCTGTGAAATCATGGAACAGTCTTTATCTGTTTTCCAACAATTAGAAGCTACCATGCCTCTTCAGGAACTGGAACCACATTAGCTCCTTCCATCCATAACAAGGTAATGAGAACAGAACTACACTGATGCCACCTCAAGATTAAAGGATCATACACTTCATGATTCTCTGTTTGTACAGTAACTTATTCTGTGGTTTACCTTGGCCAGGGAACGTGCACTCAGAGACTACCGCATGTTAAATGAAATCCAATCTTTCCACTGTTACCATATCTTTTCCTGGCTTTTTAATTCCCTGCTGTCTCTGAATTCTGTATGGGCTTTTCTCATCTTTACCTGTTTAGATCATGCCATTTTTCCAAAGGCAGTATATTGTTATTGTATCTACTTACAAAATGGTGATTGGAGCTGAATTTGGGTGTACAGAAATTATGCTCGGAAGTGTCATTATCTCAAGGTGTTTTAGTCAGAATTTTAGCTGGATATACTTTAGCTGCACAAAAAAATAAGCAGAAGATGGGAGAAAACTGTAGGACTGCCATGTAACTAAAGAGTGATACCACAATAGACAGAGAAGAAATGAAACTTTCATGAGTGTCTGCAAGACCACTGCTTTGTGTCTGTGATGTTCAGCTTTGCTACAGCAACATCATTTTTGTAGGAGGCATTTGCAGTACATTTTACCAAATGCCAGGCCTCCTGCAGAACGCATCTGTCAGTTTTGTTGGCTCAGATTGCCCTGCTAGGAGCTCAAAGTGAAGAACAGGACATGGGCCTCCCTCAGAAGCAGTTTCTTCTCAGTTGTTAAGGACCTGCCTGTGAAACCCTGAGTGCTGTTGAAGTAGTATTCCACTACTCATCAAAGTGCTCCGTTGAAGTGTGACACCTACAGAGGAATGCCTTCCTGCAAACACATAAAGGGTTCCCTGAGCATCCCATTAAATGAGGAATTCCTAATGCTGACCTTACTGCAACTTGGGAGAAGTGCTGCTGAGCCCTGATGGCGTCCTTGAAGGTAATTCAATAGGAAAAAATCCTAGTGAATAACTTTACCACTTATCTCTGAAAATGTTACAGCCTCAGAATAGGCCAGAGGTAAATATGTCTCTCAGATTCTTAAATTATCACCATCTCTTTTCTAGGTGAGCACAGTGCTCCACATGCTCTTATTGCTGGTAACAGGATACACTGGCTCCAGGAGATTCCAAGCTCAGCATAACTGCACATGATAATTGCCATTTTCTTCAAAACATCCATCCCACTTCAGTAGATCATCAGGCTCGCAGCTGAAATAACAGAATGTGGTTGCTTCCCAAAGGACACGGAGAGTGTTAAAAAAGGACGTTGCTAAGTGGCAAATGACAAAATTCAACCAAGGGAATGGAAACTGATTCACATCAGCTGGAATGAAAAAAAGTGCAGTCACTGCCAGCGTGCTGAGACCCATCAGAGGCCCTAAGGCTTGTGCTCCATAGGAATGTGGCTTCTCCCTGGTTCTCCCTGTGTCCCCAGAGGCAGTGTGCCACAGCTCATTGCCACCTGGTGGCTGAGGATGTTTAATGCAGCCCACCTTGACTCCTTTGCACAGTTTCAGGTGGGTATTTTCTAAGTTTACTCCCTCTTACAGATCAGCCCCTTCCCGTGGTGTTGCATGGGAACGCAATAAACGCCCAGACCAGCAACTGCAACCGCAAGTAAACTTCTATTTACTAGAAATGTCTAAGGTAGCATGTTGCTGAAGAAATTCCCTGCTTCTAAAGCAATGTGAAATCACAGTTTCCAGCTAAGAATGACATGCAGCTAAGCACAACCACCTGAACTGGGAACTGCATCTCAGCAGTTGCCTGATGCTTACATTTTATCACAATGAAAATTGTTATAGATTATTCAAAAAAAGGTCACAGGCATTTACTAAGAGACTTTCATCTCTGTTCTGCATCTGGCTCACTAACTTTAAATTGAAGTGAAAGAAGAAAATTGATACAGGCAAAAAATGAGCTCCATTTTTATGATAGCCTGAATCTTGACCCTTAGAATCCAATACAGTTTTCTTACAGCATCCTAAAAATTACTACATGACCCTTTGCATCTGTATTTCTCGAGCTGGCCTACCCCTAATCCACCCCATCAAAACTGGGCAGCTGAATAGTTGTGGACAGACAATTGCCAGTTCAGATGCCAAAAAGAATGCTCTTTAAAAGACAAAGCCAGATGTGAATACCAAATTGTGCAAGTGCCCAAGTGAAAATAATAAAATCATAGGCTTGACCTTGCTCCACCCATTCATTTTGGGCAGAACTTGCCTAGAAAAGTTAATGGGTTTGACCTCAGTTTCAAGAGATGAAGCTAGATCATGTGGAACAGGGCCTTTTATGTCAGTAAAATTATGCCTGATTTACCCCAGCCTAGCCAAAGTTAGAATCTAGCCTGAGGGTAAAAAAATCTTTTAAATTACCCAGGCTAGTCCTCCCCTGTGCAGGTTTGTAGCTGCACCACAGTGGCTGGTCTGTGTTTCCTGTGACTTGGAATATTTCATTGTTTCCCCCTGGTCGCAGTGCAGGAGAGATGCTCAGGGTCACAGTTCTCATGGGACAGTGAAGGGAGCTTTTCTTACAGACTTCTCATATGATCCCCTTTTCCTGCATTCTCTTCTAAGTGTTTGCATCTCCAGCTTAGCAGAACCAGGGAAACTCACTGGGTGGGATAACCTACATTTTCTCCACGTCTGGAAAGTCAGTGAGTAGTTCTGAAGTAAAAATTATGAGAGATGAAGGTACAGGTTGTATTTACTTTGGTGATCTTGAAAATTAGGATTCTCCTGCCAGCCAGAGGGATTGATGCAAGCCTAACTATTCAGGGAAGGAATATATTAGTGACAGAAGGGGTGATGAAGGAGCAGAAAACCCCCCCTAGATGAAGTGAATAGAAAGCAAGTTCATTATTGGTTTTGACTGCCAAAATATTATAACTATAACTGCCCCTCCTGATAATTTAGTAAATTACATCCCAGTTTTTTTTCTCTCTATGGAACCACACAGAACATTTACTTTTCTTTGCTGTAAAGCTCAATGCAGGAAAGCCAAGTATGCTGAAAAAGGCTTTCAGGTACACACTGGCAGATACACAATCGCTGGTCACAGCACCTGGGACCCAGCTCTGGTCCCAAAGCCTTTTGAAGGCTGCCTGGGAGCTGAACTGAGTGGCTGCACTGAGCACATTTCCCTGGGGCTCAACAGAGAGGCACTGGACAGGCTGGGAAACCTCGACACCAAATATGGCTGCAAACAGCCACGAGCATCCTGTTCTAATGTCGACATTAGCCCTGCCTGGAGCAGAGGAATGGGACTAAATCACTTCCTGAAATCCCTTCCAACATAAATATTCAGAGATATTACCAACATCTTTAAAATTTCACTTTTTTTTTTAAACATTAGTTAAACACGAATAGAAGAACGGAACCTCTCCGGAAATAAGCTGTGCACTATTAATAAGCATGCTGTAATAAAAACTTTAAGTGATCCTTAAGTGACCATTAAACACATAATAATGCACTTTCTTACAGACAGCAATGAAATTGAGCACTAAACACTACAGGCAGAACAAAATCATTTAGCAGAAAAGCCTTGAAATTCATTATTAGAATAAAAACAAAGGACATTTGTTCTCCCTATATGGGGTACCATATGAAGAATTCATTCCCACATTTCTACTAGACACTGGTTTAGCTGAAATTAACTCTGTGCTTAGGAGAGCAGAGCTACACATAAAGCTTCTTAGAAGTTGCTGGGGAGATCTTTGCCTAATAGAGAATATTGCAGTAGGCTCACATGCTTTGTTTGCAGCTTTTACAATTAGCAACACAAAACATTGGCGAGACAATGAGGAAGTAATGCTGTAAAGAATATTGTTTTCCAGCCAGGCAGACAAAGTTCCTTTTGTGATATCTCAACCTGGATTTGTTTGCTTTATCACCGCTTGTGTGCTCTGCAGCTCTCTGTTATCAGACTTTTCCAATGGCTGTCTCAGTCACTGGTGTGACTTACAGCATTCCTGCTGCAAGCACAGATTCGTGGATGAAGCCTGCTAGAGGAAGTGACAAAGTCTATCCATGATCCGTTTTCTCAATTAATGTTGCTTTGCTTCATGCACAACACAAACCAGCCAGTAAACAAACAACTGCTTCCACAGACAGGTAGACACCTGAGGGGGGGAATGGAGTATACTATTTATCTTCATCAGACAGAACATATCTGTCTCAGCCAGAAAGGCCAGTATTTCTGTGGCAGAGGTTTCAGATGTACACCCCACCCCAAAGAACCAACAGTTTCTGCTGATACAGAGCTACATGAAGTCTAATAACAGGTTCTTTCTATTTTCAATTTGATCAGTAGATGCATCTAACTTTTTCCCCCTGTGTGGTGTCTCTCCTATAGGTCTACATAAAGTGAGGTCATGTACCTTGCATTTCCAGCCCCTTGGTGTTCTTTCTATAGTGCAAGTCAAACTAGCCTTAGCCCAATAAATAAATATTTCCAGTCTTGCTGCCTTCTCTACCTGCTGCCCAACTGCAATGACATCACAGCAACAGCTCCCAGCACTCCAAGATGATGGGAAAGTATAAACAGTGCTCCATCTGCAGTTCATGTGCTCTTGCTACGAAAAAGGGACCAAAACAAGCCCTTGACTGATGGTTCGTTTCCACAGTTTGGTGGCAACAGCTTTGCAAATGAACTATTTCAGGCAGGAGCTGGTGGCAGTTATTTGATAAAACACAGCAGTGCCGATAATACATGAGGGGTTTTTTTTAACGTGGACTTTGTAAATGATAGGATTCAAGGACAAACTTGTCAGGTCAAATCTACCCCAGGTGCTGAATGTGTAAAAGCTGAGAGGCAGAGATTACTGAAGGGAAGATTAATGACACTATTAACGTGACTCTGTGGAGCTACATAGCTCTGCTCAGAGGAAAAGTTTGGGTTGCAGGTGTAGGAAATGAAGTCTGGGTATACTCTAGGCATACTGGTGTTCCTTTTGTGTACAGAGATGTTTTATTTCAGAGTTAATCAAATATACCCAAGCTGTATAAGTGAACTTTAAAAATTAACCCGTTTTAATAATTCTTTTAGCTGATGAATAAGATTCAAGGTAAAATCAGCACAGGTTTGCCTCAAAGTACCTTCTACTTAACACTATCCAGCTAACCTGCACTGAAAGTGCAAAATACAGCAATATGCTCAGCTACTCCCTGTAACAGAACATGTTTTCCAAGCTGCTGCAATGTAATCAGTGTAAGAAATAAAATACAAGTTTCTGAATTCAGCTGAGTGTTGTTGCTGTAAAGTGCCTTTTCAGTTAGATACTATTTACCTTACCCGTGGTAAGGCTTTCTCTGTTAAATACCGTTTAGCTCAGACTTATTGTTATTGTAATTGCAAATGCCTTTCCTAAATGCTTTCTCTGCTTCTTACTTGGGACCCCTTCCTTTGAAATTGTATCTTTCCTGTCGAATCACCCCTGCCCGGTCCCCACCGCTCCCTGCATGGCAACCACATGGCAACCGATGGCACCACCTGGCATGCAAATCAAGAGAACTCCCATAGGCCTTAGCCCCCCAGAGGAAGTGGAATTGGTATCTAAATTGATATCTAAAAACTCCTAGAACAAGCGAGCCATAGCTCAGACCGGACTCCAAACTGCAATAGTCTTTCCTTGTGAAATCAGCCAAGACTCTTCTAATTTCATTACTTCACTCATTTACATTGGCTGAAGGGATGGCACCCGAGGGAGGCAGGGCCACCCAGAGAGAAGGGCAAAAAGTTTTTTGCTCCCCTGACTTCAATCCATCCTTTATTTACAGCTGGTCCTGTTGCTGCCAACACTGTCAAGAAAAATTTTGACATTTGCTTTTCAGCTCATCTTCCTGTCATTCAACAATTTCAGTTTCAGGGACAAGAAGCCATTTTAGGGGAAACTGGATCCTAAGAACACGACCCAAATGTTCCTGAGTTTAATGGAAAGTTCACTGAATTCAGTTCACTGAGCTATTTTTCAATCATCCCTGAGTTTCCAGAAATGGATAAATAATTCAGTCAAACATAAACATAATAAATTTTGAAATCTGTTGAATAAAGGAGCTTTTTTTTCCCTTCTGATCACGGCCTGAGGTTTGTTTTGGGTTAGTGGAAATGCATTATGATTAAAGCACTGCACATCACCAGAGCAACATCCTGTTCCCAGGTCAGTCCATGAGGATTGTTCCTTGCTATCGGTTTGCAAAGTTTCTGAATATTCATGGGCCTTATTCTCTTCAGATTAAGCTGAACTCTTGCACTAGCTCTGGAGACCAGGCTGTGAACATTCAGTACTCAGATTTCTCATCTGGAAAATCATGTTTCTTTACATCACAGATGCATGAGAAGCATGAATTAAAATACTTCCCAGGTAGGGACAGCATTTAAGAAAGGGGTATGTAGGGGCTGTGCAAATTCACTCGCTGTGTGCAGGGGTTCTCGTCCCTTTTGCCCCCATAAATTCCTGGCATGTGATATCATGTGGCCATAATTGTATGCCAGGACTTTTCTTTTGATTGAAGCTGATCTATTTCAGAGTATTATAGGAAGGTAAAGAAGGAGCCTCTTGGTGTTTAAAGTTCAGTGCTGCTTCTCCAATTATCTCTCCAGTACCTTGCAGAGCTCCTAACTGAAAGCTTGAAGTTCTGTACTAATTCGTTGAAATATTTATTTTACAGCCTTTCATTCCTTCTTTTTGCAATGAACAACTGGAATAGCTTCTTTTGTTTTTACTAAACCTTTACTCACAACAGCAACCCGCATATAATCTCTCCTTTCCAGCTGGGAACTGTTTGTTGCAATCCCCCCCTACACACCAGAAATGCAGGAGGATGAATGAAGGCAGTGACAGTATTAAGCTGTGTGCCATGTTTTGTTTGGGTATGAAATTGCAGGATATCTGCTAAAACCCAAAATGGCTGAGTAACTCCATCCACCTCTCCTTTCCTCATAATTATTTAGACGGAACCATCAGGAGACAGCGTGTCAAAATATCCATTCATATTTGCAAACCCCAAACAAGGAGAGAGCTGAGCCAGGACTAAGTCAAAACATACAGAGAAAGAGACAAGTACATCTGGCTGGGAATAAACAGCCAGCTTTTTGCTTCCTCTCCTGGAAACTTTCTTGACTTTTGTTCTATCTCAGTTTATCCTCTCAGAGATGGAATGGCCTGCTTTAGCATTTGTGTAGCAGTTCAAAGCATCCTCAGATTCGGGTGTCATTAAAGACTTCAATGTTCAAGAGCAAAAGCAGAACTGATTTGCAGAGCTGACAACCCACTGCTGTATAGATGAGCACAGGCTGAAGGAAAGAATCCTGACTGTATAATCAGTTCTCCATCTACCAAGCCAATACCAACAGGGGTGAGAACGAGGAGCATTCCTCACTGCTCTTCTAATGTTTGAAGCACGCCACATCGTAATGGAAGAGAGCTTGGGGAAATATACACAACAAATTGAATCAAACTGGAAATGCTGTTTGCCTCCAGAACAGACTTGGGGAATTAATGTTAGAAACCTGCATTTATTTTATCTGTCTCTATGCCATGGTAACTTGCTGTGTATTTTTAAGTACAATAAAAAGTTCAGTTTATTCTTCTCCGAAATTATTCTAATGGAGTCATTCATCCTCTTTTAACAAAATTGCAACAGAACATCACAAAAACATTTACTGGGGAGACTGAAGAATGGTAAACAGAAAGAGACTTAGGATTTAATAGTAATATTTGTCATATTTGTCATAGATGAGTAGGTACATTCAGTTATTTCTACTGACTCCTCTAATCCTAAACCTATGTTCCAGACAGAGTTTTCAAAGATATTTTTACTAAAAGGAATAAGTTTTCTCAAAATTCACTCAGTCATGTTTAAAAACTTCATATAGAAAAAAACTGTTACAGAAAGGTAAAACAAAACCAAATTTTCTCTAATGTTTAAAGAAAAAAGGTTTCTCTGATGGTAATTGATTATTCTAAAATGAAATCATATACAGCAGAAACATGAGGGGTATTTACAAGGTAAATGCTACCAGAAAGATAAAATCTAAGTATCAGTGGTAACTTTCAGTGGTCTGTATTTGGCCTTTATTTTGTTAATTACAATCATTTAGCACTAACTCATAGAAATTAATTTCATAATTTTATCTTTTACGTTTCTTAGTTATAGCTCTCATCTCTCTCCTAGCTGAGGGAACTGAGCTTTCTTACAGAAAGGATTTCCAGAGGGTTCCATAGCTCACAAATCCTTCAGCAGCAGCTCCATGTCTGTTCAATTACTCTACAGTGTAAATAAAACAGCACTTCAAGAAAAGGTGAGAATTCATTTTTGCAGATTTCCTCTGTACATCTGCCCAGAATAAATCCAGAGCTCTTTTGCTTTTAGAACACAGGCTTGGAAATAAAAAGCTTGATACTCAAAAGGTCACAAATAGGAGTGTTTTTCTAGAACCAGACCTGTGTGAAGAGGCACTCACATGTACATAACTCTTCCAAATTTGAATGAGCTCCCAAACGTGTAAAATTAGGAACCTTTTTTGTCTGGTGGGCTTGAACAAACTGGGCTTGCCACAGACAGGGACCAAAGATAGAAGTTAACCATATTGGGAGGTTTTGTATTTTTTGTGTAAGAAAACTTATCTTTCAGCTACATTTACCCACCTCAAACAATGAGATCACCACAAATGTATCTGCCTTATTTTGGGAGTAAATCAGACACTATTTATATCCAGAGCTTTGGATTTTTACTGCCTAGTAACACAGGACAAGACTAAGGGATAAGAAAAGGAGAAAGTAGTTCACAGCGATCTGATAGTTGGTGCCTTTTCCCCATCCTGGAAAGTTTTACAAACAACTGTTGCTTATTACTTTATGGGTTTAATGAGACCTCATTTTGAAATTTGGCTTGAAGACACTTCTCAAATCCAGTACTTAAGCTTTAATGGCACAAGACTAATGAAAGGCAGGATATGCATAGATTATTGTAAATAACTAGCATGATGTGCCAGGAGAAATGAGGAAGAGAAGTGATGAAAGACAAGTGTTCTACTAGGATTTAGTGAGTTTCATCTTAGACTGGCACCAGCACAGGTGAATTTCTCCTGCTACAAACTCGAGCAAAGCTGCAAGGAGCAAAGCTGTGAGCTTTTCTTTTGTACTGAACATGTTTTGAGAAGATACTTTTCAGGAATTTATCATAATGAAGAACTACATTTCCCTACTTGCACTCTCTCATTGTGGTTTTAATGAATTAAGGTAAATTGTTCCAATTAGATATTTTTATTAGGATTTTTTTCCCATTTACAGGAAAGAGATGACTGTTCTGAGAAGGATTTAGTGCAGGCATTCAAGCTGTGCTGCTGGAAAGGGTTAGTAGCAAGTGAAACAGATCTCAAATGTCAACTCGTTCTCTTTATGTTTCGAGCAGTCAGGCTTGAGTAAACCTGAGCAAATTGAAGTGTGCACATACACACATCCTGCTTATGGAATGTAAAACTCCAGGAGAGCTGAAATATTGTGACAGAGAATAAATAGAGAGTACTATAAACAGATTTCATTGCACTTGGTAGTCCTCAGCTAAAAGCTTTCATGTATCCTCATAGTACCAGCCCCAATAAGGACAGCATTTAACAAAACTGAATGTAAAGTCCAAACCTAGGATCCAATTACACTTTAATGTATAAATAAACTCTGGATGCAAATATTTCTTTGCACAAAAAGCTCAAGATGTGACCCCCTTGCTCAGTTTTCTGCAGATCAAAGAATGCCCTAAACTTTGTCATTATTATTTTTAAATGCTCTTAATTAAATTCAGAACAAGCTGTAGCTAAAAGGTCATAATTTAAGTGCCTTAGACTATGGAGATGCAGCTCTGAGGAAAAGTGTGTTTTTGTGTTGCTAGGGGAACCCTTAATGTGCTATGGCACCAGGAACGTTTGGAAAAACAAGAAGTGAAGCAGAAGTAAGTATTCGGTAATGAAAAACATGAGAAGATTAAATCAAGGTCTTTAACTCCAAAATAGGGAGAGACGCAGCATTTTAAAGAGTATTTTAGAAGAGTGGTAAAATGTCTGTTTAAAATACTTATTTAGAAAAATTATTTTTAGTTATTTCAGGGGAAAAGTTTAGACCTGAACTATTGCCAGAGATTGCTTAAATAAAAGGACTAATGGTGCTCTGAAAGGTCTCAGAGGTCTGATGTTCAGTCAGTGGAAAGGTGTGGACTGGGATGTTCCACAACATTTTCTCAGAAATCCAGAAAATGTTTTCTGAGAAAACATTTTTCTCAAAAATTCTAAAATTGTTATAAATCAGATCTCAAGAAATCTGTCAATCTTATATGCATGGTTGTGCCATTTTGTACAGTAGTCTTCCACCAGGGCAATCCAAAAATCCTTTTGAACTTAAGCCTAAACAAGGACTTTCTCCATTTGCTAGAGATTGAAACCATTGCTCTGGATCAGAACCAATAGTTATGGGGTCAGGGGCTCAGCTGAGCAATGCCCATTTATACCCACTGAGTAGATAATCCATGAAAAATGGAGAATGTAATGTCAAGGAAACAAATTCTTTATAGCTTGAGTAGAACTATGTGAATAATTGAAATTTTGGCCAACTGATCACACTGTGTCACTTAGTGACACTGAAGTGTTAAGTGAAACCTAATTTCAAGCATAGTCTGGCATTCAAAATTACACTATCTTAATTTCAGAACAAAACATTTTGACCAGTCTCAGAAAAATCTATTTGCTTGGGTCAAAATTATTTGCACAAACAGCCTGAGGTTAGTTCATCCTTTCATTGCCCTGACATTATTTTACTGTGTATATTTGAAAATATTTCCAAGCAGAGTGGCAGGAAAGCAATCCAGATTCAAAAGCATTTTATACCCAAATGGTTGACATAATATATGTTTAACCATACAGGAACTGAGCACTGCTTGATAGAAATCTTCCTGTCTCTCACAGCATCCACAGGGCAATGCTAATTTATACCAGATGTACATATGGCCTGGCCTGTGTAAAGAAGCTGTTGAGGTGGAAATTTAATATTTAAACTAGTACAAGCCTACAGAGTTCTGCAATAAAATTAAATTTGGGTACAGGATTAGTTACTACTTTCATTATCTACTAAAGGAGGCTTATTTTTACAGCAGACAGAAATGGCAAATAATCGTAATCGATATTTTTGCTGCTAATGCAGTGTCAATGCCATTAGACCTGGAAGGTATTTAGCTCCCAAGCAGGTGAGTGACATGGCTAAACACAGTGACAAAGTGACCCAGCACCTCAGGTTTCCTCCCTGCTTTTCTACAAAAGCTGCACACAGCCACATATATGAATTTCTTTATAGAGAGATGAACTTTGACATATCACAATGCCCTTAAGAAGTCATAAACCCTGAAACGCAGGGAAAGTGAGAATAGAAATATTTAGCACACCAGGCTTTTTATGAATCAAGGGTTGCTGAAGATACTTTTGGGACCAAGGCTTGAGCTTAGCAAGTTCTTAAAGAGAAATAGCTTTTGTATCACTCTTTTCCTAACTCCCCCAGCTCTGCTGCTTTTTCTTCCTCCTTCCTTCCTTCTTTTTATCAGAATATAAGAGGGAAAGGATAAGATGGGGCTCATATTATGACTTTCCTTCTGTATTTGTTTCTGTTTCCAAAAGTGAGACTAGTCCTGAGGGCAGGTGACTGGTGCCCGCTCAGAAGAAGAAGATGTAGAAGAGCAGTGTGGGGAGACAAAAGGAGATGCTGCTGAAGGCAGTCTCCCCTCTGATATGCTACACCTGTGTTAATCATCCTAGAGTAGAAACAGCCTTGCCCTCACAGCCATGGGCATGATAAAGAGAGTGAGCTGGGAAGTCGGAGTCTTCTCACCATGCTTGAAGGCCTAGGGACAGGAGGTCATGCAAAGGCCAGAAAAGGTAAGATGCTGTGTGTAGGACAGACAGGGTTAGGTGGCCGTGACAGGGGCAGGAAGGAGTGAGCCAGGACTGAAGAAGAGAGACAGAGCCAGAGCTGTGTGGAGCTGCCCTTGCGAGATACAGAGGAAAGGTATGTGAGACTTTTTGAATAATAAGATGGAGATACTTGAAGCCTTCTGATGATTCTAATGAAGTACCTTGAGTGCAGTGTCCATGTCAACCGCCGCGTATTGACTGTGACAAGCAGCATGGTTGGCTCCCTATTGTCCTGCCTTTCCTAAGCAAACTTTATCCTCCCTACCTTTAACGGGGTTTGTCTGGCTTTGCTGTTGATGGGTCTGAGTGATCACAAGTTTTAACATAAGACCTGAAAAAGGTAAATAGAGTGATAGAATATTAAGCTGCCACATGGTTTATCTAGCTTCTACCTGACATTCCAGAGACTTAAATTTCTCTAGTTTTGGCTGCTGCTGGGAGGTATGATGGAACAGAGAAGGCATCACTGATGTTTGTGCAGCCCTTGCCTGACCTGAGGCACAGAAATGTGGGGATGTGCTGGAAAGTCCTGTGGAGAGCCAGAGGACACAAGGAACAGTGTAGTGCATCTTCACCCCAGCACTGAACAGCTACAGTACTGTCCTCCCATTGTTTTCCTTGGATTAGTCTGACCTTTTTTCCAGTGTGATGCCTGTTGGGTAATGGGGACATTTAGGTAACAGTTCTAATCAGCCTTACAGCTCCTGCTTTTCTCTATAATGGTCTCTGAATGGCACTGCTTCCATATCCACCTTCAGCGTACTCTGAAAAAAATCCATTGTGGAGGGATGCTGGTGGCAGAAACAAAAGGCATTCTGCATCAGCAGGAAGGAATAATGCTGTAGGTATTTATTTGTTAATCTGTCTCAGTCTCTATGTGCCGTGTTATTGCCTGCCCAATGGGTGAACTCTTGTATTAGCAACAGACCTCCCAAAGCTCAAGGATGAGGTAATGGTGCGCTGGAAGTGTGATCAGCACAACTCTGAGTGCTGCAGGACGCTGCACATGCTACACAACAAATTGTTTATGCACTTTCAGCAACAACAGCAGCTGGAATTTTTACAGGGATGACAAAACACTGGAATATGAGCAGTTTGATTGCACTTTCTTAAGAATGGATTTGGGTCAAAGACATCAAAGCACAGACAAGGACTTCATTCTGTATTAACACCCCTTTGTTGCTAGGTTTGAAATATCAGCTGTTTCTCTTCTTTTTGGTTCAATAATTTTTCTTTACATTTTAGACCAGCAACTAATAATTAGACCTAGATTTGATAAGGGATCTTCTAGCACATATCCCTATCAGTTTGTCCCTCACGACCAATTGTCAGACTACATTCAGCACAACCTGACTTCACAATTACAGAAACCTATCTGGGATATTAAAAAGCAGTCTATGCCCTTATTTCATTAAGATGTATTATTTTCATGAAGGTCTGAAAAAATTATTGAAATATTAACGGAAAAATGCCTTTCCTTTTGGGTGTTTTGAACAGTTATTATTCTGTTGGGAATATCTATTGAGCACGATCAGCATTCAAAGTTCCTTTTTAAACATATCCAAAAATACTTCACCATGATACTAAAAAGTCTATAACCCAAACCTGATAATCCTCTATCAAAAAAATAATGGAATGATCCTGATTATGGAAGACTTCTGCCGAACAAATAGAATAGAATACAAAACAGCTGCAAAAATTATAAAGCAGAATTGACCTTGTGGACCATTTGGTTCATTTTTCATGGTGTTTTCCCATGTTTTCATGCCTCATTAGCCCCCATGACTATGGCTTTAAATCCGTGCCCAAGGCCATATGAGTGAGTACGAAATAATGAATCTAGGTTATGTCAGTGGACAGGACCAGACAGGAAACCTATGTGAAATGCACCCAATTTAGTCAAGTTTTCAGCACCTTCTATTGTTGAAAGCTATGAAAAAAGCAGTAAGTTACAAATAAATTACGTTTGGCAGATTAAATATGCAAACTGGACGCTCAGTACTCTCACTCTCAGCAGATGGCTAAAGCATTGCCAGACAAGCCACCATATTTTGGATAATATTTTTTTTTTATTTGGTATTTCCAGATTCTCTGCAAGAGCTGTCTTTGCTCTTCAGTACAAATATGCCCTGTGGAAGATTTTCCCTTAAATAGCTAAGAAAGAAAAATGCCTCCTCTGAAAAAAACAAGAATTTGGTAGAGGTACTGAGAAAATGGCCCTCCAGTTATCTGAACATAATTCCAAGAACCAGCACAGAACTGTGGATAGCGGATCTTGTGCATTTTCTAACAGCTTGGTTCCTTTGCCTATTTCAAAGCATACATTCCTTAGAGAAGACAATATTTTGTCCTAGTTTATTGTAATATTGCCATAAATCACAAGTGATTACTTTAAAGAAAAATGTCACAAACCTGAAAGTGGCATAAGGCCTAAGGAGTATATTGCTATATATTCTATAGTAGTATATTGCTATATATTCTGTATTTACATGGCAGCTATACTACAAACACCAAGTATGCAATTCCACAATCCTCAAAAGAAAAGGCAAGTGATCTGTTTTTAGCTTTAAGCTTTCTACATTTATATCTGGGAACTGTATACTGCCAGGAATTATGGGTTAAGTTGGAGGAGAAACAGGAGCAACTTGCTTTGCTAGTTTAAAATAGAATTCACTGATTTCAGGAGTAGTTTCTTTTCCACATGCTGAGACTTCTCCTGAGCTCACTGATAGAGTAAGGACAACAGGAACAAGATGTCTTCCTACAGTATAAAGTCAAAACAGTAATGACTAGATAGAAAAATTTGTAATTTAATGTTTGAAAAGGATAAACATTTTGAAAGCATGCTTCCAAAATACATCTGCAAAATAACTTGTCCTTTTATTCATTGCTCCATGAGACTCATGGCATTATGTTTTATGATTGCTCAACTTCAGGCACAAACATTTTCCTGCTGAAAGACTGGCAACTTCTTTTTGGCAAAAAACATAAGCCAAAGCCAGTGTAGAGTGGATCTCCAGCATGCATCCATTAAAACAGTGCACTGCATCTCTGCAAGTGACAATAGCAGTGAAATATTATAAACATCCTTCCTCCTGATCCAGTGTTGCTTGCAATGAGTTGAGATTGTACATGAGGTATATGATATTCATGGTCAAAGCTCAGAGTCATTATTGTACATTTTTCAAAACCTATGAATAACCTATCAGCTGCTAAATTCATGGCTTCTGCCCCTAAACTACACTCTATACTTCTTTTGGCACAATTAGTACTAGTGGTCATGGTAGTTCCAGTGGAACAGAAAAGCTGTGGAACAGCAACTCTGGCAGAAACAGATACAGCAATAAGGTCACGATGCATGGAGGGAGCAGCCAGCACTGTGCTTTCTGCACAATAAAAACCAGAAAGAGTTTCCATAGGAAATGGAAAAACACTCCAAGAAATATCTGTTAGCAGAGAGCAAAGGTCAGCCAGGACCTCTGGGATCCCTATTTATAAGGGCCTACCCCTGAGTCCTCATTTGTGTAGGTGGCTATTTTTAACAGGAATGACAGACCAAAGTCTAGTCATATCACGTAAGGAGATTTGTATACACAAGAAGTATCTTCTGCGCTTCCTTTTCTTTTTCCCAGAAAGTTTGGAGTTCTGAGCTATGCAAGATGGATGAATGAGAATGTGGTCTTGTCTTTGGAGTTTACACTGCTCAGATTAAACTGAGGATATTTTCCAAAAGCATGTGTTATGTATTTAAGAAGAGAGTTCACTGTGGGGTGATAGAGATCAACATATTTTTTTCCTGGAAGAAGCTTTGTTTAGTTTCCATTAAGTAATGAGCTGCTAAAGGATTTGATGCTACAAGAATCTGAAAAAAAAGACACCTTAAACACACTACAGCAAAGTACTGTCCTGTGGGACAATTCCATAGTACAAATTGGTGCCAGTAGGCATTCCATCACCAAAATATCAACTAGAAATAGCTAAACTGAAAATTTGTTCCAGAAACATTCTTGAGAAAATTGTTTCCCTGAAATACATAATCATGCTTATTTTTTTACATTCCAGTGTTTTTACTGGTTTGGTAGTCTTGACAGGAGGCATGAATCACAAACTTACAAGCAGACAGTATTTTGCATTCTTTTTTGTGGAAAAGTTGGCCCCTAATGGTTTTTGTAAGCTAGAGCAAGGGAATATGCAAGATGAAGATCGCTTATTTGAGTTTCATTTATATAAAAGAGAAAATTGGAGACTTCCATGGTTAGAGCTCTAATGAAAGTTGTGTCAAAAAAATGTTCTTTATTCTTTACTTAGCAATGTAGTAATTTATTTTATAGGAACAATTATTTTGACTGGAATACTCTGTGAAGTGTGCATGACTGAGAACAGAGGGGCAGTGGAGTCAGCTGAATGTCATACTGAATTGAATTGTTGGTCAATATACCACCCAGCCTATACTTCAGAAAGTTTCTCTTTGTTGCAAAAAGATAACCAATGTCAGCCCATATGAAATTTTTCCGAGTGCTCAATATTCACAATTCAGTATCTGAGATGTTTGCTCAACTCAGTTCCTTGATATTGTTTCCTCTTCCTGACCAGATAGTCTTCCGGACTAAGTTTGTCTCAAATCTACTCTGTCTCATCATTAAATTAATCTCAATTTCAAGTCCAACAGTCACGTTCTGCAAACACATTGTCACAACAAGCAAATAAAAATGAGTGCAAGCATTTGCTGGGAAAAGGGTGAATATTTTCCTGTAAGGCTGTTGCATTGCTCCGACCATCCAGTCTCCCGTAAAAGATACCAGCAGTAAAAAAGTGATAAACAATTGGCCAACGCTTATCCACTTATTTAGAAACAGTTCCTTGGTGATGATTTGTGACTAAGACAGTGCGTGTGCCCTCAGCTGTAAGGCAGGATATTTATTTTATCCAGCCACACAAGAAGATCTCATCTTTACTTTCTACTTGTGGAAGTAAATTGGGCGTGATGCCAAGCCACGCCTCCTTGCACACACACTCTTCTCTGGAACCAGGCCTATGTGGAGCTCACAGCACTGGCTTTGGGTTTACAGGAGTCTTGTAGGGCCGTAACAGCAAGCACTAGAACCAACCCCAAACACCAAAACTCCACGTGTGCTTACCTAGAATTCTGTTTGCTCTAGCCTTACTGGAAGCCCTCAGATTTCAGCTCAAACAAACCACAGTGAGCTCCAGGCTGACAGAAATAAATCTGGCTGGCTTCAGGCTTGCGTTTCACCACAATAGCTTGGCCCTCAAGACACTCATAGAGAAGACATCAGGTATCAGGGCTCCATGCTGACAGCCTAGCCTTCCACACATTTTCAAGCAGTTTGAACAAATAACTTTGAAAAAAAAAATCCAGATTAAAACAGCTCTTCCTTGCCAGGGTGTCACAAGAAGGATGGTAACAGACCTAGTTCACTTGTGCTGGAAGTGCAGAGCTCACCAGCTCAGCTTGTGACACCGGTGTAATGGGAACAGTGCTGCTAATTTACCCGTTTGCACAAGGATTTTCCTGGGTGAGCACCAGGAGACAATAGATCAAGTTCTACATAAATTTAGTTTAGATCACTCAGTATCACTCCAAAATCTCTCTGCAGGACAGAAACACAAGTATTACTAGTAAAAGGGTAATGAGTATTTGTACAAAGTCTGGGACTCCTCCAAATCTTGGCTGTTCTAAGTGCTGGCCAACTTGTAGGATTAAATCTGATATTCATATAGAAGACAACCTGGAGCTGAGATCTGTTTCTGCTTTGGACTGGGGTACACAACTCTGTCCTCCAGAGACAAAGTTTCAACACCTGGCAAAAAATATCTGTAAGTACTATTTTTCCCTAAAGGGAGAATTACAAAGTGAATTAGTTAACACTTAGAAAGGGTTTAAGGTTTCAGCAAACTAAGTACCATGGAAATGCAGGGTGCTGTGATCCCTTTATAATAGAATATTTTATCATCCAAAAGTGGCAATTTCCTTACAAGTCAAACTTTATTCCACGATAGCCTTAAAAACAGACACCATAGCTTTTTCCTTGCATTTCTTACTTCAGCCAGACAACCCTCTGCTCCTTCTGCTTGGAAAAGAACTGAGTACAGTAATGGTTTTGCTTTCAGCCTACAGAACACTTGGAGTTTAGCACTTCACACTTGGGCTCCTGTTGCATAGGAAATGCTAATGGTGACAGCAATGAAAGGAAACAGCCCTTCCAAGTTGTGAGCTCCTAGGTGAGCTGCCTTTGTTTTCCAGAGTCAAAGCATGGTATGAATGTTCTAAATTAAGAATCAAAGCATTCCATATCTCTGAGTACATAGATACATTAAAAGTAGGAGTTTATAAAATACTTCAAGCCCTTGAACAACAGGAGGACACCACAGCCCATTCCACTGTTTTGGACTGGTCCATTACCATTTTATATCCAGTTGGGCATATGTCTGATAAACATCCTTACATAATTGCACCTTTTTTTTTTTTAAAAAAAGGCACTTTACATGCTAAAACAAAGATGTAAGTAGCAGAGGGCAAACCAAAACACCAAGTGAAAACACTAATAATTTTTCAGAACTTTGAGATCTTAAAAAAACTTGCGTTCTGGATCCAAGCATTCTCATACTGACCTTGAATTTACTGGATGGCTGGAGACTTCAGGGTGGGTGAAATCCAGTCAGCAAATGCTCCAAGTTTCTAAAACTCAAATACTTACCTTATCATGAGTTTGTCTTCATACAGTAGAGATATTTTAAGTTGCATTTGGTACCCATCCATTAAATTATGCAGACTTATAAAATGCACAAAATTATAGTGAATACCTCCAGGGCACTCAAAACAAAAGAACATTTACTGGTATTTTAATTCTCTATGTTGATGAAGAAACAAATCAACATATTATTTTAAATGTGTGCTTTCAAAGGTTCCCCTGTTTACTACATGTTCAGCAATTTTTTTTTCATATTTGTATTATTGAGAAAGAAAGCAGAAAGTAAAACTATGAATCTTAGATATTTAGCATTCAGTAGTGTTATGTCTGTAATAGTGTCTCATGCCACAGAAGGTTAGGGGTAAAGGATGTCCAATGTGAGTGCAGAGCTGAACAGTTATGTTCCTTATCAAACGGGAGGATGTATGAAATGAATGTTCCACCGGGGTCTGTCCCAGTGTTATTCAATGCTTTCACTCCTTACCTAAAGGTCTCATCACAGAAGCAGCTTGTTTGACTTAGAGACAAATGAAGTCTGGTACATGGCCAGTCCTTTGGAGGTCAACAACAGGATGCCACATAGTTGTGACAAACAGGAGATATGAATGGAAAACTTTTTATCTTTTTTGACTTACACAAGTGTAAGCACCACGGTCAGGAATAATAACCCGCACAGACAGAAAATGTGGAATAGCTGAGGAGGGAGAAATTCAGATAGAAAAGAGCATAGAAATGACAGCTGAGAGCAGGCAGGATGGGAGGTAAAAATGTCATGCTGCTAACAGTGTGTCATTCTGGAATGTGGATAGCAGACAAGTCTGCAGAGGAACCCTGCTAGAGCAGCACTGATAAGGCTTTAGCTGGATTGCTGTGGCTATGTCAGGGACCACACTTCAAGAAGTCTATGGACTGGTCAGAGACAGTCCCAAACATAGCAATAAAAATGATGAAGTGATCTCTAAATTATGAATTAGGGTAAAATATTGTTAAAGTGGGATATTTAGCCAAACAGACTGAGGAAAGCCTTGATAAAAGTCTGTCAGACATGTAGAGGGCTATTTTATGTGTCTGCAGAAGTAACAAGATAAAATTCAAGAAAGATTCAGGTTATGTCATCAGAAGCACTTTGTAACGAAAGGGCCATGAACAGCAGGAAAATTTGACTGAGGTTTTGTGCATCCCTACTGAAGATTTCAACGCAGGCTGACAAATGTCTGCCAGGAAGCCCCTAAAGGTTGCTGCTTTTGCCTTGTATTAGGGGATTTCTTATTCTTTCCAGCCCTATGATCCCATGGTTCTGGTTGCTCTTTATCCTATTTGATTCAAAGCACTAAAAGTTCTGACACACACCACACTGTGAAATACATTTGATTTCAATGAGCCCAGAATATGTTTCTGTTTATCCACCTTTTACTTTATGCTAAAGGCAAAAGACAAATTATTATTGTTCTCATTCACTCAATTGTTTTAGTGAAACGTCAGTTTCTCAGTGATGATCCAGAAACTGAAAGGCTCAAGCCTGTGGGATATGAACATTGTGGTCCCAACTCAGATATAAAATGAAGGTTAAGAAGAAGCAAACATGTGGGGAGACAAAAGGAGATGCTGCTGAAGGCAGTCTCCCCTCTGATAGGTTACATCTGTGTTAATCATCCTAGGGTAGAAACAGCCTTGCCCTCACAGCCATGGGCATGATAAAGAGTGAGTGAACTGGGAAGTTGGAGTCTGCTCACCATGCTTGAAGGCCTAGGGACAGGAGGTCGTGCCAGGGCCAGAGAAGGTAAGGTGCTGTGTGTAGCACAGACAGGGTTAGGCAGCCGTGACAGAGACAGAACGGAGCCAGGCCTAGAACTGAAGAAGAGAGACAGAGCCGGGGCTGTGTGGAGCTGCTCTTGGGAGTTACAGAGGAAAGGTATGGGAGGCTTTTGGAATAACCTTTTGAATAGCAAGGTGCTGATGCTTGTAGCCTTCTGATGATTTTGGTGAAGCAACTTAAGTGCAGTGTCCATGTCGACTGCCACATATCGACTGCAACACAAACACATACTTGCTGTTTCAGGGAGTGTGTCAGTGTCTGGCAGCTTGCTCAGAAGGCTCCTTATCTTGTACGGAGAGACTGAGCTGTACGTGTTTCATTCAGGAGAAGGACAACAGAAAACTAAATCTTGAACACTGCCATAAATATCTCCAAAGCATTGTTTGTTGTTTAATTTACAATTTCAGATAACTGGCACAGCTCAGACTGAAAGGACAGAAATGATGCAAATAACCACAGGAACTAAGAAATGCCAACAATGGTATTAAGCTTTCTATGGAGATTTTCTGGGAAGCTTCATAGAAAAGTTGGATGGTAGGGAAATATGTACTATTTTTTTTGTGTTTTTTTAACCAGGCTAAGTTTTATAACAAATGTCCATCCACAGCTCATTGGAGCTTTTATATGGATTAGGTGAAAGGCATAAGCTGTAATTACAAGGCAAACCACACCAAGCCAACACGGGCATTGTTCAGGAAGTCATGCCAAATGACATCCCAAGCACACAATGTGGAGAGAGGATTTGTCAACAATTTTAATTTGTGAGAAATTGTCTCAGTATTTTGTATCCCTGTGATAGTAACATGTTTTAAAAAAATGTCAGTTACACAGGGGCTGGCTGCAGTCCAGGGGTGAAACTGTGATGAAGAGGGCCATTAGTGAAAAATGCCAAGCTCTGAGTTTCATGTCATTAATATTTATGACACAGTGTGAAGAATCCTATTTAAATGCCACTCTGTGTGTGGGTTGGGTGAAGGAAAAGGAGGGATGCTAGGGGAGTTACAGTGTTTATGCTAAAGTGTGCAAGCATCTTCACAAGGAACAAAGCCCTTGACAGACACTGGGTAGCAATAATTAGTCTAATGGTTGGATAGTTACACTTTATCTGACCTCTGATTTTAATGGCATAAAAGTCTAAAAATGACTGTTCTGCCAAGCTGCCAAATAAAACACATTTGGATGGGTATTTGGAACCCAAATATAATTTTTAACCATCACCTACTATTTTGGGCAAATAGCGTGAAGTGGACTGAACCTCAAATATTTATTTCATGCCAGCCTGCTCATCCTGGAATTCTGTTGTGATTTCAGGCAGACAGTATGTTTTGTTCAGTGCAGTGCTGTAACTTCTACCAGTGCCTGCTGAAGTCCTGCAGTAACTGAATTCCTCCCTTTGTAGAGAGTGGGAAAGGAACTGTGCTACCAGGGAGTGCTGCCCTAGACTCTTCCTGGGTCACAGGAAGTGGTGAGGCATTTTCACAT
Source organism: Phylloscopus whistleri (assembly GCA_017589585.1). Classification (NCBI taxonomy): domain Eukaryota; kingdom Metazoa; phylum Chordata; class Aves; order Passeriformes; family Phylloscopidae; genus Phylloscopus; species Phylloscopus whistleri. Next base: position 308,706 of record JADMLD010000108.1, on the reverse strand, counting down.
CCAGAACTTCCATAAGCAGTGAGGTTTGTGCACTTACTAGATTCAGTTTCAGAATTTGGGTTCCTTCACAGTGAAACTCTGTAGTGTTTGTGTGACGGTCCTGGGATGACAATGCTCTGTGCTTTGTCACATGCCTGCAGTGAGTCCCTCTCACTTTTTTATGAAGTTCACATAAGATTTGCATGAACTATGTAGAGAGTCATCTCCCTGTTTATAATGCAAATTGTCTCCTTCTCTTGACATAAATAGTCTGTTTTATGTCCTAACTTAATTCCTACACACTGCTGTGTTTTTTCAACTTATGTTGTTATGTCAAGAAGTAAATGAAGTGCACTATACACATCATATTTTTCATGCGAGTGTCTGGCATGCGTGTTGCTTACATAAAAATACAGCATTGTTTAAGAAAGAGAAGAATTTAGAGGGATCTGGTATAAGACATCCATTGTTTTTAAAGTGGCAATTCCTTGCAGAGTAGTTGTTTTTTTTATTCAAATGACGATATTTCATAGGCTAAAAATAAAAATCTGCTGTTCAAAATACAGAAAACCATCAAGTGAAATCAGTGTTATGATTTTACACAAAGGGATCCTGCTATTTGTAGCACTAAAATATAAAATGAAATACTATTGGAATTAACTGCTGAAAATTTATTTTAGTATGTGCTTGGTTGCGCACTCTGTTGCCCAGGAAATGTACCAGCTTTGAAGTCACTATCTCCTGTTTCTGTTCAGAGAAGGTCAAAGCTAAGGCTCAGCCAGAATCCAGGAACTTTTAAGGCAGGATGAATTAAGTCATGTGGCATGTTGTCCTAAATTATTGCTTTGTTAGTATGTCCATCTAGAGTATGCAGGAACCTCTAGAAGTTAAGGATAGGTGATTGTACTTTGCACTACCCAATTAGCCCTGAAATAAGAAAGAGCTTGGCTTCTCATTGACTTTTGGCTGATAAATAATGACTATGGAGAAATTCCTCCTAATGAATTTTAACACATTTCTTATGAGTGGGATATCCCCTTTTGCACTCCTCTGGTGGCTCTTTAAATCTGACTGACTTTCATACATTTAGTAGCCTCATCTCATATCGATACATTTAAAAATGCTTCTTGCCATTTCAAAGAAACCTCAGTGAAGGAAAAGGAGCTCTGCTTGATAATCCTGGGAGGGCCATGTTCAAGGGGCAGTGAGGATCAGCGCTGTCTGAAGAGCTCACCCAATGCTGCTACACTGGAGAGACTGCCCAGCATCTGGAACTGTTTAGCTTTTAGTGAGCATTTTCTACTGAGCACTGAGATTATCTTATCTCCTTTCTACCTCTGTGCAACACAGAGATGTGTGTCCCAACATGGTTATTGTTAGTGGGATTGCTACATTCACACAATTGCATCAACCGAGTTCCTTGGCATTTGGTCCATTTCCTGCAAAGAAATTACTTCAGGCTTAATGAGGACTGCAGGCTGATCCCAAAGGTTCCCAAAGGAACTGATGATCAGAACATCTCCAAATCAAGAGCTGAGATGAAGGGTTCAGCTAAGAAGGTCCCTGACTCCCAAGAGCTGTGCACCTCCTGGGAGGCACCAGGCCCCTCCAGCTGCCCCGGCCATTAATGTGAGCTGAGGGTGCTCAGTATTTTGTATAACCCAGCTATAAATGCATTACACTTAACTGAATAATCTCAGGGATAAAGGAACATCTGTCATCCAATAGCAGCAAACACCATCTGCTTTTGTATCACCATATTCCTACTTCCTTGAACAAACGGAGCTCAAGGGACACTGGGCACTGCTTAAGAAAAACAAAATGTATTTAGACTTGTTACTTTGCCCTTTTTCACACTTGGAATAGCTATAATGAAAGGCTTTGCTCACAAAAGCTTTCAGAGAGTAATTTGCTATTTGTGCTTTCTCTGCTATAATTCCAGAATTATATCATTTTTCTCTAACCAGCTCATGGAAACTACCCAAACTAGTTATGAAATAACTCACCTTCCATTACTGCCAACCTTAGCCAGTAGCCTACATCCTTTTTCAAGGTAATATCAGGAGTCTTTCTTGATCTTTTCAGCTCTTGCCCAGAAGAATGGCTGGTCCAGCCTTCTGCTTCTCCTTGCTGGTACTAAAAGAAAAGAAATGCAAAAGAGGCACAGTGTCAGGCAAAAAAAATCTTCTCTGGAAGACTAAAGCAGTTATCCTCTGGAATTTTGCCAAAAGAAATTTACAGCTGAGTTGGTTTGAACACTTTGTTCTGTTCATAATTTATAGTGACTTCTTATTAATAATTTTAATGTCTGGAAGAAAATGAAATTACACTCTCCTGCATTGTGGAGTCAAATTTTAAAGATGTTCAAATTATCAGACTAGATAATTGTTCCTCTTCTGGCTTTTGACTATGACTGTTCATTCTGTTACTTGATTAAACAGATAGCAGAGCATGTGTCCTGGTCTGAAGTAGGAAATGGTTCTTTAGGAAGCTTTGGGAAATCTATCACTTCTCTCACTACTCCAATACACTCTAAAGGCAGTTAATGATAACAGTTGATGCTGTGCTTTCCAAATTTAGCCCTCGAGGGATTGATGTGCTGAGTGTCCCCAGAAGAGTACGTGACTGGAAAATCAAACTTAGGGACTGGCGTAGAAAAGGATGCTCAAGTAGGCCAAATGAACCAGATATAAACACAGCTCCAAGAACTAAGAGGAAATTAGTGGAGAACTGGAACGGCTCATAAATCTAGAGAGACAAAAAAATGTTTATCTGGAATCTTGGAATTCAAATTCAATTTGTATCTAGTGCTTGGTTGAACTTCTCAGACAACATTTCACAATGTTTGTCATTTGCCATACAATTTGTACATTTTATCATAATTTATAGAAAGTCTCTCTGTTTCCCTAAATATGTACAGAGGCAAGGCCTGTAGACAGGTTTTGTACATATTTGACCAATTACATCCACGCAAAACCCCCCTGAAAGAATAAAGTGTTTCAGTAGAAATGCTTTTAAGCTCACAGATGAAGTTCCAGCTTTAAAGCAAACAGCATTTTTAAAGCCCCAAAGTCTTCATCAGAGTTCCACACTCGCATCTCTGTTCTTGCCACAAAACTGAAAAGTGATGTCTCAAGGCAACCTTTAATATTATTTGTGTCTCACAACAGCACTTGAGAACCTGAATAACTGTTCCCACAGTATTTAGGAACTGTGCAGTATCTGTAACATGAGGCTACCTTAGAGGTTTGGGTTATTAGCTCCTAACAGACTGGAGGTAGGAGGAGAAATAAGCCCTGAGAGATGAAATGTTACAGCTCTATTGAATTCAAGTCCAGGAAATGGCACAACAGAATACGTTAACTCCTAAATTATCTCAGAAACTGGAGCAGCCTCTGAAGGGAGACTCACGTACTTGTGTGTCATTTAAAACTATCTTCTTAGTCGGGAGACTGAAAGATTTGCATCACCTTGCAAGTTGAAAGAAAATAAGAATTTGTTCAAATTCCCAATGAGCACATCTGGAACAGCCTCCAGTATTTTGCTGCCAAACTTCGCAGAGACAGACACCAGAGGTTTCTCTGGTTTTATCTGCACCATGAGCTGTGGTACAGCACGGACATAATTGAGCTGTTCCTGACCACTCTGCCTCAGCGGCTGAAAACAGGATCCTTATTACTGCTGACATTAGTGCAAGCTTATTTATCTCACTCTCCCTCACTGGATTACTACCATGCTTCTCAGAATGTCTTCTCAGCCTCAAATTAAATTGCAAATCATAATGTAAATTAAATTGTTCTTTTTTCCCTGGCTATCTTTGGTTTCAAGAAGACCGTGCTTCCCAAACAAACAGTACCATAAGGCGTCTGCAAAAAAGATATGGGAGAAGCCACTTGTCTTCTTCTGGCTGAAAATCAACTGGATAAAAAGGCTTCTGTCATGATCCACACTTTCAGATTACCATCTCCTAACACTTTTTGTCATAAATCAGAGGTAGTTAAACCCTAAGAACAGGTACTTCAAAATAATCCAGGTTACTTTAAAAATTACTAGAAGTATTTTGATCTGTTTGTTTTGGGGTTTTTTTTTCCTCTAAATGAATGCTCTTTAGCACAAATTTCATGAATACCTTTGTCATCAAATTATAGGGATCAGTAACCTCTGCTGAAGAAAAGGCAAGTTTTGATGAGAAACTTTAATGAAGCTGCACTGGGAGGCATTAACCTCATTGCTCTGGGTTGCTGGAGCCTGAGCAGGGCCCAGCTCAGCAGCCTCACGAAGGATTGGCTGACAAACACAAGTCGTGCACATGGGATGTGAAACAAGTCAGGAAAAGATCCCTTAGAAGGCTGCATGGAATACAGGCCATTCCCTTGGATAATTTTCCATCATTATCCATTTCATTAGTATTGAACCCTTCAGGGCCTGTAAGTGCCCATGAGCACTCTCTGCTGCTGCACAGCTACCACTGTATGTTCTACATGTAATGTGGGCTGAGGCTGTGTCACGTGGGGCTTTTCAGTGTTTTCCCCTAAACAGAAAACTTTCTCTGAAAACTTTTTTTGGCTCAGTTCCTGGAAAGAATTACAGGGTGGTTTTTTTTTTTTCTTTTCATAGAAGACAAGTTCCAAAGTGACAATTTCTTCCGGTGGGTAAAAGGAATTTGAACTTACCCTAATAACTGAGTACTTTAGGGCAGTGTAAAAAAACTTCTGAGATAAAGATACAGATACAGATGATATAGATATGAGCTTTTCTAAACTTTTCGAAAGACTTAAGGAGCCTTTTAGAGATCACATCACATCACTGGTCATGAAATAACAGTCTCTTTCTCCTGCTGTTTGCAACTGATACAGCCTAAACCTCTTTCTCTCTTTCTCTGATGGTTCTTATATTTTTAAACCTAATTACAAAAGGAAACTAAATTCTTTCCATAGGTAAATGATACACTTTTAATTGTCCTTGCTGGGAATGTCAAAGTGGGCAGTGCAATCCTTCTTACTTCAGCAATAGGAATAAACCCTGTTTGATGGTTTGCTGATTCCTAGATGATCTCTTAGAAAGATAAATTGCCAACTTTCTCCACTTTCAGTCATTGACATATTTGCATATATCAAATGAGAATACATGGAAAAATAATGATTGAAAATCGGAGATCAATGTTCTAGCATAGAAGGCAAGCAAAACATACCCTATGACAAAGTAGATCCCATATATTTATAGTGGCAACTTCTGGCCAAATTCCTGAATGACACCGACAGGCTGGTGTTTCAAATCCATGTTCAGTACATGTGTGATTGATTTACTTCATCCACATGGGATTCTGAATATTTATTATGAATTAACAACATCTTTTTCAGCAATAAATAAATAACTAGTTATAACAAAAATAATCCTAATTTGTGACGGGGTAGAAATGGAGGTAAGGAATTCTGATTCTTTGTCCATCATCAAGTCAGTAAAATTAGCCAATTAGACAAAAATGGCAGGAAATCTGAAGGAACTAAATCCCTACTTGTGTCCAGGAAGGAATTGCACTACTGGAAGCCCTGCTCATGTAACTGAGAGCTTGAGCCACTACAGAACTCAGTGTCTTTCTCTGGTTCACAGCTCCAGCTTTTCCCACCTCTTTCCACAACTGTTTTATTTCTGGCCTGTGTACTGTAGCAGTGTTAACTAATTGGTGAGGTGGAAACTGTCCTTTTCCATGAGGAAGCCAATTCAGAGAGCAAGTCTTTGAACAAGAGCAGGCTGGTGAGACTGGAGTTGTGGCCCACACTAAGCCCCTCACCCCGCATCCCTCTCACTATCCCGGCAGCACGAGCGTTGGGACAGAGCTGATGGCCAGGTCCCACCACAGCCTGCCCGTGCCCCTTGCACTCTCCCTCCTCCCAAAGTGCCTCTCTCAGATGGTGACAGCCACAAAATATCAAAGATTGTTTTTCCTCTCCCAACTCCCTGCCTGTTGTTTTTTCTCCAAACGTGAGTCCATCTGCGCCTTCCCAAGCGATGGATGTGCGGCGACATCTGCGTCACTTCAAAAAAAGCGTTTGTGTGTTTGCTGCTCACGGGAAGTGAGAATTGCCAAGAAATAATAGTCAAGACCCTTTGTTGCTTTTTCCCTTTTTGTACCTATTATTTCTGAGCAACCTCACCAACACAGATCCGATTTAAGCTCATGGAGTTACAGAGAATAAGGTTCTTGAAGCATCAGAACAAATATTCTTAATTCCAGAGGGTTTCTCTTTACTTCATTAGATCGCATAGATAACCCAGAGCTACACTGAGCTCTCACTGACATCACTGTACTTCCTGTCTGGTAGCAAAGTTCTCAGGGCTGCTCTTGGGGCCCATACACTGTATTAGTCACTGAGAGATACTCAGACTGATGGACACTTCTAAGTATTCCCAAGACAGCACTGGAGACTGAGACAAGACATTTCTGTAAACTATTGTGGGACAGAAGCAGTAAATAAGTTATTTTAGAAAAAGCTGAATCTGGTGGTTCAAGAAAGACAGTTACAGCTTTTAAAGCAAATTTGCTGAAGTGAAATAACACATTACCATCATTCAGATTTGGTGCTTCTTCACAGGTTTGATAGAAATACCATTTCAGGTGCAAATCTCCCAACGAGGGCAAAATGTCATCATCAACAAGCTTCTCCTTTATACTATGTTTGCATAAATACAGATAAGCCCTGGTGAAATGAGTCACTCTAAACATACAGTACAGGGTAGAGAAGAGAATTTGACCCACAAATCTGCTTCTCAGATTTAATTAATTTTGCAGTCATGAAGATAATATGATGGTGAAGGGACAGCAAAGCACTATCCAGGTACCTCTGCAGCCATTTCTCCTCTTGAGCCTGTGATGTTTCTACTGCATTCTGCATTTAGTGAGGTCACTGACAGGCATGAATCTGTGCATCATATCCTGTCCTTATCTCAGAAAGATGAAATAATGAGCCACTCCTTGCCATAAAATACCTGCCTTTCACAATTCTGCCTCTTTTTCGTCATTATGGTTAATTTATTTCAAGGCAGCTGATAAGTACAAAACATTTTGTTTCAACTCTGCAAAAGATGTGGGATTTTCCTGAGGAAAACCAATCCATGCAGTGACAACACTGTTGATTCAAAACACAACAACTACCATCCAATGCAGTTTATGACTTATCCCTTCTGTGGCAGGAGGGACGTTATTTTGACAGTGGGGATGAAAAGTTATGGAAAGAAATTAAAATAATGTCAGTTATTTAACTTCTTTAATCTGATAAACATTAGTAAAGCAGCAAGTCCTTTTCCCAGCACTGAATTTTTTAATCATTTTTTTAGGCAGTGAGCTTACGGTCTGCTCCTTTGCCAGGGTCAGACAGCTCAGATTACACAGCCACCTTCCTGCATTAGCACCCAGGGATTTATGGAGAAAGTTTCTATTCTGCTTTGTAGGCAGTGAAAATCAACAAGACTGGCAGCACAACCAGCTTTGTTGTCATGCCCTGTTCTGAAGGGAACATTGTTGTTGATCACTCAAATGTTTTTACCTTTATTGGTTTTCTTTAAAATGTCTCATTTCATTGTGTTGTGCTTAGCACTGGCACTCATTAATCTGCTCTACTGAGGAAAGAAGTATCAGTTGTATTTTTCTCATTTTTGAAATAAAACCAGATTAAGTTGAATTCAAATTACCCATTTTGAGAATGTAAATATTAAGAGGGCTTTCCTCATCAGTTTGAAGGCCTTTTCTCCTCTATTTACAGCTCTTTTTATTTGAGCTCCATGAACATTTGTGTGGGCAAAGCTGTGTTGGCACGAACAGTCCACAGAGAGAAAATTTCGGGCCTGTAACAGAGTTGCTATCTCCGAATTAGATTCTTGATTAAATAAACCACATTTTGACAGCCTTAGAGTTGCCTTTTAAAGGTCAAAACATCCAGCCAGAGAACAGAAACCCTCTGTACAAAACACAAAGGCCTGGTCCGTGTCCCAAGGACCTTTGCTAAGCAGCACAGGTGGGCTTAGCAAAGCAGATCTGTGAGCAGAGCACAGCGAGATCAAAAGGGGAGCAACAAACCAGAAGCATCAGCCTGGTCAGATAATGATGGCTCTCTGTTGCTATTGACTTGTGTCTCTGCGTGCTGCCAAAAAAGCCTTCCCTGAGGGAGATGTGGAGAGGAGAGGGTATTTTGCTCTTGCACTAGAGGGTAAGGGATTTTCAAGCACTGGTGATGATAAGAGACAGAATGAATGGAATACGGTGAAATGTGGTGAGGACACCAGACACACCAGAAAAGAACTTTACTCTTGAGCTGGAAGCTGGAAGGTCGATGTGCAGAGTGACATTTCTCCAGTTCCTTCCAAAGTAAAACTAGGAGGGCAAAGTTAGGCAAGGTATGAAAATTTTGCTGTCTCCACACTCTTCTTCCAAGTAGTGGGTGAGAAGTGTAAGCTCGATGTTAGCAGAGGGAAAGGAGCAAGAGAGCAGAGAGCGCTCAGCCTGAAGCAAGAGAGCCGTTTGCTCTGGGAGCATGAGAATAAATCTAGCTGCATTTTTTTCTATTTGTATTTTGTGGCTGCCAGGTTTTTAAGTGAATCATATTAACACCTTCCTGGGACTGTGCAGAGCTTCAGTTGAAGCTCCAGCAGCTGCAGGCTGTGGGTTCTCTGCTGCTTGGGTGCTGTCCCCTCCTGAGATGGTCACTGACACCCTGACTCTTGATGAAGGCATGAGAATGGTGTCTCTTTTCAACAGGACACCTGGGGTTTTTTTGAGGTGTTCACAGTATTTTGTTATATTTCTCTCTCTACTGGATGTGCTTGATGCCGGCTGGTGGATTTGAAGGGTCCTGGAGCTGCAGGAACTGATAGATATTCAAAGACACAGATAAAGACACAAACTGAAAGATATTTCAGATGTTTTGCCCCCATATTTTTTTAATTACCTTGTAGTAAGAGCTTCAGAAATTATTTTATATTACTATTCATGAGCATAACTCTTCAGAAACAGCAAAAAATCCTGGGAGAATTTAAAAAAGAAAAAAAAAAGAGAGAGAGAGGAGAGAAGAAAGAAACTCTGTTTTTGGATGAGGGAGGTTGTTTCAATCCAAAGCTTTCCTGCTGAGATGTGAAGGGACCAAACTGTCCTAAAGCTCTGAGCCACTTGGAATGAAAATCAGCCAGAACATGCAGGGACCCCTGAAGCAAGTAAGGCCTGTTAGCAAATGGAAACAATAGTACTGTGCATGTTTCAGCTCAGTGCTCAGCTGGGCTGTATCTGTGGTAAAATCTGCTTTCTGCAAGATTTTATGGCTGGAAAGCACTTGGGAGAACTTGCAGCATTTACTTTCAATTTTACCAGCTTGTTTAAGAACAACTTGTATTTATTTCCTTTCCTTATTAGTAACTATAAACATTATAGAATTCCAGTTCCTGTTCCTTTTGTTTTCATAGATATATTTATAACCTTTATTTGTTATACATTTTCCATTCTAAATAATTCAACCTCTAGCAAGCAATAGAATTACAAGACTAAAGGAATGCCAAAGTTTGTTTTACCTGGTTGTAATATTAAATTTCATGTATCAGTTAGAATTAATATTAATCCACAGAAAATCAACATCTTTCAACCTCACTAAAATTCAAAACCAGCAAGAAGACTGATTTGGTTTTGTGTTGGTTTTTTTCCTTTTGATGGTTTTCATTATGTACAGCTCTGTATTCTCTTACCTCCCCTGAGTACTTTTAAGCAGCAAAACAAGGTCAGACTTTTATTTACACACAGAGATCAAGAAATTAAGCGTCAGCCACTAAGTATTTAGAGGGAAGAGCTGTGATTTATCTCCTATAAACTAACAAAAATATTTTGCCTAAGACAGAAATGCTGGAAGGATAAATCAATCCACATCTGAAAAGAGCAGATTAAAAGAAGACAAAAATTCAGCAAAAGAGCTACTCTGGTCAGTTGGCAATGACATGTTTGGTTTCCTTTACACTGCAAGAATCTGTGGTGGCAAATGATTTACCCAGGGTTTTCAGGGCCTTAAAGTAAGAGCAGAGGAAAAGATGAGATTTAGGGGGCCTGAAGTAGCTGTTTTCCTGTTAATCCAGAATGCAACCCTGTCAATACAAATCTAATCAGCTGTGAGGTTTTCCTCACAAAACCCATAATTCAGCTGTCACAGAAAAAATAGATGTTGGCAGTTCTAATCAAAAGGCACACACTGCCAATTCAGATAACACAGTATAAATGAATGTGAAGTCAGGATAAATGTACTGAAGTCCAGTACTGCAATACTTCTCTGTTCATGCTTTTACCTGCTAATGTCACTAGACTGGCAGTGTGCAGGTAGCATAAAATTCTCATAAAACACAGAATCTCTTCTACATCACTAACAAAGGAAAGCAAAATGGCAGAGAGATACTATGTCCCACACACACAAAATCCTGCTTTCAGTCCATTTTGCATCTCTGTCACCCAGTCTCACATGGAAAGGAGGAAAACAGCAGGGAATATGTATGTGCTCAGTGCAGGATGAACTGAGGAGCCAGGCTGCAGCCTGCAAGCACTCAGCTGTCCTTGCATGCTGGCCCATGCTGTGTCACTTTTCATTTCCTCGGGGGTGCTCGTGTTGCTTACTATTTGAGCCATGGGAACACCACACAAACTTGTTTCCACATAAACATTTTACTTTGGAAATAAGCAAATTCAATAAGCTCAAATAAAAACTGGGGTTTTTTCAAGCTTCTAAAAAGAGACCAGACTTAGAAGCCAGAAATTAGGAACGTCAGGCAGAGCTGGTAGCTCACAAGCAGCTGGAAGGAGTTTTAGGGTCATCAAGAGCCTCCCTAATATTGTTCCGTATTGGAACAGTTTAGCAAAATGATGTGCTTATTTCCATCCTGCTGTCCCCACATTCCTCACTCCTTCTGGCAGCTTTCTTTTCTCACAGTGATTCCCCCCTGCTCTAAAATCTACAGTGAAGGCCTCAAAAGTGGAGTGCCACAGCAGTGAACAGGCAGGGCTGAGCCAGCTACTTGTTTTCAGGGCTGAGTGGCCAAGGTTCTCCTTCACCATGAGCCCAGCCCAGCAGATCAGGCAGCCACCAGAGAGGTATATGCTCTTTTCAGGTGCTCAAATTATCCATTTAGGAGCAAAGGTGCCAAATGAGGTCTGCCACACTGCTGACACAACTCCTCCTGCCTCTCCCAGGACCTGGTATAAGCTGCCAGAAGTGAGCATTGTAACCCTTTTGGCTGTAGAAAGATAGATTAAAAATCAGATCCCTGGTCATTTAGAAGACTAAATGCAATACTAAAACCAAGTGACTCATTTGATGGAATTTTAGCTGTGATAGAAACTTTTTCTATAACCTAAGTGAAATCCCACAAACTTTCTGTTTTGCTATAGCTACCTATAGTACAGTACCAGTGACAACTATTGCTGTCCTCACTGATCTAATGGAGGGAGAATGATTAATAAAAAAACTCATAAGGGATGCAAATTATATTTGGATTCCAACAAAAATGGATTTAATTTGTCCCTTGCATTGGTTTTACAGCCACATATGAAGTACCAACTATGCTAAAGGCTGCAGAAACACATGGCCATGGAAAGCCTCTGCCTCAGAAACCTAATGGTGTGCAACTTGCCAGTGGTGAAATATAAGTAGCAATTTCAGAAATGTGGCATCAAATGTGAAAAGCTAGTACTTATCTCAATTTGGATCCAGCAGTTCTTGTAATACTCAGTAATTTCCTGAGAAATACAGCTTCACTCCTTCAGGAAGGCAGGATGATACTGACCCCAAGCTATTTGATGGGAGAATCTAAAGATCTATTTCACTGATTTGCTCTAATGGTTTTCTTCTTTTATTTACCAGACAGAAACTAGTTACCAAGTATCAAAAGGTTTAGAAAGCTCCAGGTGCTCACATCAGCCAAAGCTTTTTAAAAAAGAGATGAGGAGGAATGAACAGGCACGGTGGGGAAAACCTCTCCATGAGACTGCTGATGGTTTGGGATCAGCAGTGGTACATTGTGAATGCGCTCATTCAGATTCCCTTGGCCAAACAAACATCAACACCACAGATGTCTTCAGGGATAGGTATGAAAAGTGAAGGAGAACATGGGAGGATCCTGAGTATGCCATACCTCTCAAAAAAAAAAAAAAATCAAATGGAATAGTCAGAAATGGACACACACAACAACCTCTTTTCAGTCCGACTGTTCTCATACATTTTCTTCTGTAGTACAATTAAAATGCTTTGCAAACCCTTTATATTCACTTAGCAGTGCTGCAGTGAGCCTCAGTTACGAACTCATCTCTTACACATTTTCCTTTCACATTGTTCAGAATAGTGAAAATTTTGTGCTTATATTTTAAGTTATAATATCAATGTTATACATAAATAATCACTTTATTCACTGTATTTACTGTTTGTTTTTTTTTGTTGCTCTTTCACAATCAGAGATTAACATTTTCCTTCGATACCAGAATATGTCTGTCATTCCTAAAATGCCCTGAAAACAATTTTTATATCCACTGCATAATACTTCACCAGCTCTGTGCCACTAAAATATTCCTCATGTGATATATTAAAGAAGAAATTTGTATGTTCATTACTAAGATTCCAAAACATCAGGAACTAAAATAATACCAGTTTAATGGGTATGAACCCTAAACCTAAACCCTAAAAGATAAAATTAAAAAGAACCAAACTAAACAAAACATGTCTTGAAATTCCACATAAGATCCCCAAGACAGAGGAGAAGCAAGCATTGTTCCATTATTTAATAAGGAAATTGCAGATCATTTTGCCTGACATCAACGTCAGGGAAACTGATGGAAAGGCTGGTACAGGAAGAAATCAGTGTACAATGAAAGGATGATAGTACAATTAACGCCAGCCAACACAGAAAATTAGTTTTGTCAGGAATAAAAAAAACCTTCCTCTTTTCCCATGAGACAACAAATTAGTTTGATAAAGTAAACTCCTGTAAGATTTCATTAGGGCTTTGGCTCACAAGTCTACAGGATTTTTGATAAAAGCCCCAGCAATGTATACTGTCTTTCTGGTCCATACTAAATGGACCGAAATCATACCAAATGATCTGAACAAAAATATAAAATTATTGATGGGAAAAGCTGCAAATTGCAAAAAGTTATAGAGCTATATATAACAAGAAGGGTAGGCCCTTAATGTAGACCAGCTAAGAATAGTGAGGTCTGGCCTATATTCTAACACAGAGAAATCTAAGTTTTTCATTAAAGGAACAAAGAAAATCTCATTTACAAGACAGGAAATAATTTTTGAAAAGGAGTCACTGTGAAAAGAAAGAAATAGTACCAACAGGCCCAAGCAGACACAGAGAAAAGTATAGGCAAAATAATTTTCATTGCCCAAGGTGGATTAAACCCTGACAGAGGAGTTGGTCTTACTACACCTCTCTGTGGCTTCAAAAAGGTCATTACTGGGAGAATGTCCTGAAAAAACATCTCCAGAAAACCAAGAGTTTTACTGAGACAAATGATACTAACTTGTGATGATAGGGGGCCTTTAGAAACTCCAGATGACAGGTTAACATGTGAGAAGTTTAACAGAGAACTGTGGTATACAAGTACAGAAACAGAAGAGTGAATGCCCACACTGCAGAGGTATGTACTAGAAAAAAATCTGACTCATTTTTCATTTAACTTGTTTGCCACTGAGTCTCCATCTCCAAACAACCACAGCTAGGAAAACGAGTCCCTTATAATTTGACTCAATATTATCTGTAAGGCTAGGTATAAACCAAATACTTGAATTCAAAATCACAATTACTAGTAAAAGTAATTGAGAAATAAGAGCAACTGCTATATGAAAATTACTAAGTAATTGCTAAGAAGCTCTTTAAAAATAAGGTAAGTATCACTGTAAAGGAAGAAAGGGTTTGATATGCCATTGCCAAGGGCCTGGAATAAATCTGCCCTACACGTTTCCTACTTACCCACCACCTCCCAAGCAAAATCCACCAAGCCCTATGCATACATTATCTGCCTACAGTTTCACCCACCTGCATCAAACCCCACCACTGCCCAGACCAGTGCTCTTCAGCAAACCTGCACTAAGCTTGGCCAAGTACACAAGGCAGGACAGGCACAGAATTCAGCTTGATAAATTGGAGACATATTGCAAGCACAGGATGAAATTAAAAATGTTCAAGAGCAAGAAAATGCAGTTAGGCAGAGGTAAACATACAGGCAGCACCTGAGTACATGGCAAGTCTATAAAAAATGGGAACAGAGAGTACAGAAGTCAACAATATCAGGCTGTTGCCAAGAAGGCATCAGCAAGGGTGACTATTAACATGAACAGAGTTTGCAAGGAACCCAGAATATTCCTTCCACTTTATTGAGATTTGATCTGTGTTCACCTGGATTACTTAATCCTAGCTGGGTGAGATACTGAAGGAATGGGAGAGACAGTCTGGGGAATGCCCAAAGTGAAAATGAATGAGCAGAGGGCTGGAAAACATGATGTTCAAGGAAAAATTGAATGATATGGCACTACTTAGCTTAAAGGAGAGAAGGCTGAGAAAAAGAGAGAGACTTGCTAACAGCTTTCCAACTTATCCTGAGAATTCCAACAGAAATCAGAAAAAGTTAAAATTTGAGCATACTGGTAGATTTACATACCAAATGCTCAAATTTTAAACTCAAATCCTAACTTACATTTTTCAGGAGATAAAGTTTGACAGTGTTTTCCAGACAAATGCATTACAAGCAGCTTTGAGAAGCTGCTGTTTTCCTGATGTGAACAATAATTTTGCCTGGTACTTTGATTGACGCAAATGCTCCATCACATTTCAATCAAAATAGGAGGAAGCTACTATTTTCCATGGCTTCCTGTAGGACATATCCACTGTTATCCCAGAGGAGAGGGCAGGTTATGCAATTGCTGAGCAGCTCTGGGGAAACATTTCCAGCAATTATTTGGAAAGGACTGAGAGAATAAACTTTTAAGACATCCTCCTCATTTAGTGTTTTCATCACTAAATAACTATTAGATTTTAAATGACTTGGATTTTGGTTACTATTTCCCTCTCCTTATGCAACTGTAATGGAAAGGAAATGGAAACTCACTTCACTAGTATTAGGATTCTTCCACTGTGTGTGTGTGAAAGTGCTGGCTAATAAAGAAGCGGAATAGTTTCCTCTGCCTTATCATATTCTAGCCTCACTGGCCATATAGTACAGTGCTAAACTCGATTTAGGAGCCAAAATGGACCAACTGTTTTCTAGATTTAAGAGATAGTGGAAAGACAGCCAATTCCCAGTTCACAGCAAAGTTAAATGCTGCTCCAATTCATCTAATGATTAAGTCAGACAAGTTAACAATGTTGACATCTGAAGTGGTTTTTTTTTCTCTTTTAAAGGGAAATGAAATAGAATTATATTACTTTCAAATAAATTTAGAGTTCTTTGAGCATAAATTATCACATAAATACTTTTCCTCTGGTTACATACTTCCTTATTTATTCTTACTAATTATCCTGAGTTAGCAGAATTTCTAATTTATGTGCTTTGAGCATACAACCAACCCCTCCACCCCTTTTTTATCTCCTTACATGACAATATTTGCAAAACATCAGAGGAAAGATTTCAGCTAATTGATTTTCCATCCACCAGCAATAGCACAGGCTACTGATGGAAAAGCTTCCTGGCTTCAACACTGAGCTCTCAAGCAGCTTCTAAACTTGAACTGGGTATTTTTATTTGTGTGTCATTACTACAAGCCCTTCTCAGGTTTAGAGCTACTCCACATCAGTTCTATGCTCTGAGCTCTGGAAACAAACTGGAAAGCTGGGTGAGAGCTAAGATACACGGGGCTTTTTCAAAGCACTTTGGAAGCCAAAGTTATGGAAGACTTTTTCCACTTTGAACATTCATTCTTTGTTATGCTTGGCCTTTGTCCCCTCCTGTCACCTTAAAAACAAAAACAACACGTTCATTATTATTCATGAAAATTCATTGGATATGGAGAAGGCATCCCTTTCCCCCCCCCGCCAAACGTTCCATTTTTATTTCTTTTGGGAAAGACTGTGCTATTCTTTGCTTGGGTAGCAATCCTTTGAATCCTTTGCCAATGAATTCACAAGAAGATAATCATTTGCATTGGCTTCACTGATTGCTATCTGCAGGCTAAACAGGGGCCCCAGCAGCAGCAGCAGCAGCAGCCACGGGTCCCAGTTCCTTGTGACATGGAGTACAGGGATGCTAGATGCACCTCAGCTGGCCTGGTATTTAATGTTACATGTTTACAGTGCTCCTCGGTGCAACCTCTGACTGGGGCATACTGGATGTTACCACAGGATAAATGCTTATTTCTATTAGTGCTACTCCTAATTACATGAAATGAGGCACTATCTATTGCAGCTGACATAATTGCATTGACCATTACCTTGTTATTCTCCTATGAGACAGAGAGAAAATACTATCTTATTTTTTAAATACCAGTAATTAAATTATAGATTTGTATTTCTCCTTTTGTAAACAAACTCTTTCTGCCTCTTTACAAAGAAGATATTTCCATGTGTTTGGTCCTTCTTGTTTTTCCTGTCTAGATCACCTCTGATGATTCTGTAATTGCTTTTCGAGGCTGGATGAGCAGTATCGTGATCAATATTCCATATAAAACAATTCAGGGAATGGCATTGCGGTTACTCATAAAATCTACATTCTATAATTGTGTTTTACACTGCTATTATACTTAAGCATTTTAACATAGTGACATTTCCCAAAACCTCTGCCTAGCTTAGGAGCTTTAACTGCCATGTCTACTGTAGCCTCAGAACACTTTTTCTGAAATGAAATGGTTAATGCAGAAATCCGTGATTTATGCAACTGGTTTATTTTATTTTTCTTTTCTGAAGTACCCCTCTTTCCAGATTTTGGCACTAAACATCTGCTTCATTTATTGCCATGTTGTCTGTTTATGCAATTTGCTTGGTAATTCTGTATTTCCCTGCTGAAAGATTTGTCTTTGCCTTGAAGAGCAGCTTCACTCGTGCTGCGTGTAACTGGCTTATGTTTTATCTTCACATTTTCTCTCTGGTCACCACGCACAGCATTTCCCCTGAGATTCCCTTTACAACAGAGTAATGTTCATGTAAAACCTCCCTTCCTCTGTGCCTCATGTTACACACAAACTCTCACAGCCAAAAGACAGATGTGTCCAAGTCAGTGCCACACATGGATGTGACACAAAAGACACAGAAGATAAAACTTTTCCCTTGAGCTCATGGACAGGCTCTGAATCCCTTTGCTGTGAAGTTCTTGCTGCAGCCCCTTCTCCAGCTGCAGAACCCCACCTCTCTGCACACAGGAGATATATCTCTGTTTCAGGAGTCTATATACACCTGAAAGGGGGTTAAGAACAGCAGGAAACATTTCTTAAAATAGCTCTCAGTGGACTACACAGGAGAATAATTTGCAAGACTCTGTACATTCCCTTCCCCTTTTGCAGAAACATTCTGCTATTGGTTATCTTACCTTCAAAGACACTGCACATGTGGCAACACCGGAAGTCATAGATATGCATCAGACTTTGTGAAAGGTGTATTGTGAATGCAGAGTATGAATTATTATAAACGTGTGAACGTGCGCATAATAGAATGGAACTACAATACATGAAAGTGGTGCTCAGTCTTAACCAAAACTGCAGTCCCAGCTGTCTAATTTTGAGAAAGTAGGAGCTGTGTGTTGAACATCCTCAAAGCTAGGCTGTGCTTATTCAGAATCTAAAACGGATTTAACAGCCGCATTGTCGGTATGATGGACTGTAAAGCCAGGGCCTTAGTACTCCCATCAAGGCTGAGGTCTGCTAGAGACGACACATTGACACCCGACAGCGAAACCCTCCAAAGTGACACTCTAGTTGTACCATTTTTTCGAAGCAGGCGGGGCCGCGGTGGAGGTGGAGCCGCCTCTGCCCGCTGCGGGACCGGCGGCCGGGCTGAAGATGCGCTGAGGTGCCGCGGGCCGGGCTTCCTCCTGCCCGCACACCTGGGAGCGGGGCAGAGGCGGGGGTGAGAGCTCAGAGCACCGCAGCTGTGAGGCGAGGCGGGCGCCGGGCCGGGCCGGGCCGGCAGGCGCGGCGGGAGGCGGCAGAGCGGCGGCGGGAGCATGGAGCGCTGCTCTCCCCCCGCGCCGGAGCAGGAAGCGGTAGAAGCGTGGCTGGACGATCACGGCGACTTCACCCACTCTTACTTTGTTAGAAAAGCTACGAGGTAAGACCGGAGCGGCGGCGGAAAGAGGCAGTTCCTTTCTTTACAGGAAAACCTCGTTCTTTTCAATTTCACTTCGCTGCCTCCAAAGAAAATAAAGAGACGCGACTCCCACCTCACCCCCGCCGCCCCCACTCTCGAAAGCGCAAGCACTGAAACCACCAGGCAGCAGCTCCGTCCGGCTGCCGCCGAAGGGCACATGCGGCGTTTCCCCGCGGGCTCTCGCCTTCAGCCCCCGGCCCGCGGCCGCTCTGCGGCGGGGAGCGCCCTGCCCGGCACCGCGAGCCGCTCAGGGGAGCTCTGCCAGCTCCGGAGCTCCCTGCCCCGGGCTTTTAGTTATTTATTTTGTGTTCTCCTCCCTTCCAAACAGATATGGCCAACTTCTCGTAAGTAGCGAGCAACTATGTGTTTCCCCGCCCTGCGAAGTGGGTAGAAGCCTCAAAGAGCATCTGATGTCTTGAGGAGGGCGGGTTATGTCAGTACTTAGTCATTTCAAAACAAAGCGCTGCTCTTCAAGAGCTCCGTCGCCCTGCGCGTTCGTCACCTTTTTTTGACATGAGACGGCCCCCGGACCGGCCAGGGCCACGGGTTAAGCGCCGAGGGAGCTGACGAGCCACGCGCGGTGCATTCGAGACCGGAGCTCCGCCCGAGGAGGGGGGCCCGGGAGCCCGTGCAGTGGGGAGGGCGCCTCTGGGACGCTCTCCCTTCCCCCGGGAGGGAGGTGCGGGTGCAGCCCGGACAAGGCGGCGGGCAGGGAGGGGATCGCTGCCCGGGGAGCGGGCGCGCTGCCGGCAGGGGGCGGCTCGGGGCCGGCGGGCGCCGCCGCTGCTCGGGGGAGGCCGCTCCGCGCTCGCCCCTTCTCGGGGCCGGTTCTTGCGAAGAACCCAATACTGAGGACCTGAAGAGCTCGACTGGGCATTTCCCCCCCTTGGCTTGACATGCTGCCTTTCGGAGATAAGACGAGGTATTTGCTCGCTGTGGTCACACACTTCAACAGCGGGACTTCAAGTTGAATTGGAGTAAATTCGGCTATTTTTAGAAGTGGAGTCAGGTTTCCATTTTGAATATTTTCCGATAAACAAAGCCGTGGGGATGCAGAGCCCGGGCGATCTGCAGCTCCCACGGTATATCTTAGCGGGAGCTCGGGTTAGTAAGTCCTGCGGTTGTCTCCTCGGACACGCCGTCTCCGCGGGCTCGCTGTGCTGCCTCTCCCGCGCCGCTCGCACCATCTGCTCACCGCTGCTGGTTTGCTTCTTCCCCGAGTCACTTGGCGGGGATGGATGCATTCTGAATGAGGTTTTGCTGCTGCTGCTCCTCTCTGCATGGGATGGGGCGGTAAGAAGAGAAATCCCCATTAATAATTGACTCGCAGAGAGCTAAAAAGCTTCAGGGGTCACCTGCTTGCTTGTGACCATCTGTCAGGCAGTCTCCTTTCTTCTGCTGCTGCTTCCTTAGGTTCATTTAATAGAAAAAAAAAAAGCTTTTAAAATGTCTTTTAGATGTTGAATTTATTTTTTCTCAAGGCTTTACATAGGTGCAAAATGCATAGATGAAAGTCGTTAACCTTGATGCTCTCTAGGACACCAGTGCGTGGTGTGGCACTGAAGGGCAGCTTGTTTGCCCAGGAAATAGGGTGCTAGCAGCTCTCAGAAGTAGCATTTTCCTAGTTCAGCCTGTCACACTTCCTCTGGAAACTGGATGTAGTATTGAACAAATAGGAATGCTAATTAATAGTAACTGCCGTGTCAGATTTGTTTTCCCCATAGGCAGGTTTGGTTAGTCTTTTTTTTTTTTTTTTTTTAAATCTCCACTCTGAGGCACAGTTTTGTGTTTGTGCCGTTCTGAAAGAGGCAGTACTTCAGAAAATACAATTCAGTCGAGTCTCCGTGATGGCAATGCCTCTGCAGTTAGAGAGGGGTTTGCAGAAAGACTGTGGACTTTTGAGTCCTCACTTGGCAACAATTCTGTAATGTTTTTGAAATTATGGAAACATTGCAATTGTCTCAAAACCCTCTTCTCTGCTGTCTTGCATGGATTTTTTTTTGTTCATATTGTTTAAATATAAAACTATATATCATAAGGAATACTTCTGTTATATGTAAGTTTGTATTTGAAAAGACAAATGCCACATTACTTGACTGTATGTTAGTTCAAAGATGATAACATGTAGAGCTGAGTGGTTTGAAAGAAGTGCTGTACTTTGTAAAGAGGTTTAGTGTTCCACTTGGTAGTGTTATTTAGGGCTTGAAAAGAGAAAATATTTTCTATAGCATCTAATACCATGCTTTGTTTTAGATGAATCCTTGCAGAGCAGCAAACATTGAACAAAGACTATGCTGTTAATGTTTTGCTACTTAGCATTATATTTACTCTCTCAAGTAAAGCAGTGTTCCCTGAGCTACTTTTAGCTCTTTTCTAATCGTAATTTACTGCTTCTCTTTTGTTTTGTTTCATAATACGCCAAAGTTTTCACAGGTTCTGAAAGCAATAGACCAAGAAGTTAGTTAGTCTGGTATCTTGTGGAGCACAGAGGCATATTCAGCTGCATGTTCTGAGGCACGATTGCTAATGGATTAGATAAGATTAGATTAATGCTAAGATAGTTTCTCTGTCTATTTCTCCAATATTCCTACATAGGAATAGGAAAAGATCACCAGCTCTGTCATTTATGACTGCATAATACAAGCTGTTTCCACTCATATAGATGAGCTTTGAATTAGAACCTAATTTAGCAATTTTATAATGAGTGTTGAATAGTTAATATATTTTTTGCTGCAATTAATTAATTGCCGCAGCATTTTATATAGTAGTTCTGCTGGTGATTTCCAGACATAGAAGTTTTAATTAGGTGTCCAAATAATACTTAGAAGATGTATGCTTTGTTATTTTTTCAAGTATGGGGTTAGAGTTAATCATCTCATATAATGGAACAGTTGCCTCCTGATCCAGTTTGCATAGGGCAGTTTGATATTAGTATCTGTTGTCGTGGTTTGAATAAAAATAGAATTTTCTGGCAAGGTGGCACTTTAAAAGATGTTTCTTTCTAGTCACTATTCGTTCGTGAAGTGACAACTGTTGGAATCGCTGTGCTCCCCAGTCCATGTTCTGGATTCGTGGAGAGAAGGGCTGCAGGTCATCAGCTTAATGAGTGTGCACCTGTGTTCCTCTCTCCCCTCCGATGTGTTGCAGAAGATGAGCACATTCCAAGGGCTTAAACCTTGTGTTTTGATCTGCAATGCCTCGAGGTTAACAGTGTCTGCAGGAAGGCCACATCCCAGCCTCCTTCCTTGGGCTGGCTTTATGGATATTCTCTGATAAAACTGCCTTGGTTGAATTCCACCTGAGTAGTGCAAGGTTACAATCCTACAAGCGTGTAATCCAGGTGAATAGCTTTGAGTCCTCCCTCCTTTGAGTAGGTGAATAAACTGGGATCCCATGAGCAGGAAGGTATGGAATCAGATATTTATTACTTTATTTCATGCCAGGGAGGTGAGTGGCACGTGGAGGCAATATAAGTAGCTGTTATCCATGAGGTGCTGTTCCAGGACTATGGAAGTGCAGCACAACAAAGGGGAAGTGTGTCACCAGCACACTCGGGAACTTGAGATGAATTTGCTTCACTCAGTGAGACTGTGCTGGCTGACAAAGCTTTGGGCTGGAGAGTTTGGTACTGCACACCTAAGGGTCAAGAGTTTCTAAGTGCCTCGCTCCTGTGAAGTTTAAGCTTGCCTTTTTTTTCCCTTTCTCCCTTCCAAAGTTTTAGAATTGCCTATCATATTTTGGCGTCCCAGAATCAGAAACATTTTCAAATAAGGTGATTCTGCTTTGTTGCTACAACTACAGTTGTTCTAACTAAATGCTATAAAGGCATAATCTTCAAGTTTTTGGTTTGGTTTTTTTGCTCACATTTATGCCTAAATTCATTACCCTTTTTGTCTAGCTGAAGTTTTATCTTTTTACATTCCTTTAAACAACCCGTGCATTGCCATCCTCAAACATCGCACTTATTTTAACCCACCATGGAGTATTTCTGTACTTCTGACTTCCTGTTTGTCCATGTTTTAAAAATACAGTAATGATTCTCTCTTAGTGCTCTTTGAACTCGGAAGCAGCAAACTGCCAAAACAGCCAAAGTAAAATTTCTCCTCTCAATTAGAGGTTACTGTATTGTTACAGACAGCCTTTATCTGATTCCCTAAATGAATGGTGTGATAAAGATGAAATATTGACCCAAATCTTTTATGTCCTTCAGTGGAAATAAGATTATTTTTGTTATAAATATGTCTTGGCTTATTAGCAGGTTTGATAAATATTTACAAATGAATAAAGGTGGGGTTGTATTTGGAAAAACAAATGTTCATAACAGTTTGGTACTTCACACTGCTTCACTAAGGGTTCCAGAACTGGTGTTTACTGGGAAACTGTGCTAAAATCCAGATATTGCATTACTTGAATATATCAATTACATTTATTACTTGGAGAAAACTCAAGCACAGTTGTATGGTTTTTTTTTTGGGTTGTTTTTTTTTTCTTGATGGCTGGTGGACAATCAATTTGTAATGTGCTGCCTGCGGTACTACATTAGTCAGAACATTTCCCTTCTAGTCTTTGTCTAGAGGGCTTTTAAAAATGTCTTTCAGTTTGAGCCAACTATCTGAAGTTGAATCTCCTAAATATTATGTATCATATGTGTTCTGTGCATTGGTAATGCATGTGTGCTTAATTTTTTGTAATTGAATGAAAATCCTGATTTTCAAAGATAAAGCTACTGGAGGTTTTCTGCTCTGAAATGTGCTGTGGCCTGTGTTTTTCTTAAAAAGATGTTGCATACAAAAAAAGGTAATAATATTAAAAATGCACAGATATGAACCATATGCACTCCAAACATGAGCTTGGTAAGTAGACAGTGGGCTTTGAACTTCCATGATTGGGGGTCCCCAGTAGCTTTCCAGTGGAGACACAGAATCCTGTGCAAATTGTTGGGATATACTGAAAGGGGACTGACTTTTCTAAGTCCTTGATATAAAGCCTTTACAAGAGGGCTGCAGAACCCCTAATTCTTGGGACCATGGCTTGAAAGCAGTGGTGTTAATGCAGGGCATCAGAATATTTTTCTCCCACTTACTTGGTTTTCTTGGATGTTTACCGAGCTTTTCTGAGAACTAAGTACAGGAAAAAAATCAATTTCTGTAAAATCTTGGAGAGTTTTCTTGTTGGTATAATGATGTTCATAGTTTTTCACTTATAAATAATGTATCCATATCCTGCCTTATGCCTTTCATGATAACAGCAAAGTTTTAAGATGATCCCAAAATATTTTTAACTACTGAGTCAAAAAGCATTCAAGAAGGTAGGAATGTTACCTGTATTTATCAAGTTGCAAATGTGATTGACTACTTCTGGCATTTGTTGTTGGAAATAAAGTGAGGTGAATGCTGGAGTATTTTGGAAGTGATATCTAAAACAGCAATTACTGTAGACTGAATAAATTGTCATTTGAGAAATGATAAGAAACCACTTCCTAGTGACTTACATCTTAAATTCTCCCAAAGCTTTAAACTGAACTCCTACAGAGAATCTTTGGTATGGAGATGAAGTAGTCAGCAGAAGCTGTGAGCAGCTACAAGGGGAATGTGCTGTCACTCAGTTCTGCTTGCCCTATGTGATAAAGAAACAAATGGGTGTGTAGAACACATTAATTAAATACACTAGTATGCCTTAGATGATGGGGAGAAAATAAGATGGAGCAAACCACTCTGACAGTTAACATCCCTTTTTGCCTCCTCGTGTTTCAGGGCAACCATTACCATATTACAGTACTTTTGATAATGCCGATAGGCACTGAAATCTCATTTCTGTTGTTGGGTGGTTTTTTGGCTGTAACTGGGGAGACTTTAGAGAACAGGGTCAAATTCCTGGCAACTGAGGAGAAAAGTGGAGCTGAAGTATAGATTGCCTCTGCAGGATACTCAAGGAAGTTTGACACCTTTCTTTGATTTCTAAGTTATAGAGGATCATGGAGGTCCTGCATTGGGTATCTGCTGAAGAATCCTCATGTGAGGATTTAGGCAATACATTCTTTACTTGAACTAATATGCTACCACCTATTTTCATTTTCACCATTAAAGCGTTTTGGTTTTGTCGTGTAACAAATATAATTAATAAAAGCACAGTATAGAAGTATTTCTTTTCCTTACTGGAAAAGAAACATAAATTTACATGGAATGCTTTCTCATTTATATGATTGACATGAAGGAAACTATATTTTTAAAAGGGCATTAAGTACAAAAGGAGCTATTTGCAAAGTGCCAGCAAATAAGCCCTACTCAAACAGCCCTCATGGATAACACAATGGTTGTAATTTCATGTTGGGTCTGGCACTGAAAATATCGTCACAAAATATATTTGCTTAGTAAACGATATATATTTTCCACTTATTTATACATTACAGATAACTCACCCCAGAGCCATCCCAGAGCCTCTGCACCACTTCAGTCATACCTAACCCCTGGTTTAGGAATTCAGGTGCAAATGAAGTAATGCTAAAGATTTACATGAGGTCTCCAAGCAGGTGTGAATTTAACTCTTAATCCATTTTTCACTGAAATTACTGGTATTGTCCTACTGCTTTCCCAACAAAATCATTTGATATCTAGTTATTTTTATTTTTTCTTTTTTTGAGTTCAGAGCAAGAAGCCAACATAGGGAGGAGAAATAAAGGGCAGGTTTTAGAATTTGAACTTTAATCCCTGAGGATTTATTCTGTCTTTCTTTATAGTGGAAGTAGAAAGTCTTTTCTGTGGAAGAAAGCTTTCTTGTACAAAGTGAAGCTTGAAGTTAGGTTATTAAAGAAAACTTGAAAATAGCCAAGAATAGCCTGTCAGTGTTAGTTTTCCAATTTGAATGCTTTTGCTACAAATAGTAAAACAATCTCTGCTTCCTATTAAAAAAAAAAAAGAGCATTCGGACAAGATTAAAATTTCATCACTCTAAAAAGTTACTTCAGTCTCTCATGAGCATGGTTTGAATCAAGAATTAACATTCTAAATTAAGAACTGTATTCAAACAGAAGTCATTTGTGCCAATTGTTTAAAGCTATCTATTGTATGCTAATACATTTGTATGTATTGTATGCTAATATATTTGGCCGAGTTGTGCTAGAAAACTGTCATACTTCATATTCCAGAACTGCTTGCCTACCATCATGAGAAATGGCATCTCCACTAACTATAATCAGGAAGGGTTTAAGGAAAAACATCTACTGTTTTTGTCAATCTACTCTTCTAGTCAGTTTGAAAACACTTCTTTTACAGTCAATTGGCTGTTTCCATCTAATGAGGCCTTATACAATTTATTTAAATGTTTCCATTGCTAGAAAAGAGACAAAACCACTTAGAATGTGTTTGTGAAAGAGGAAGTACTAGAAAGAAAATGGGAAGGCAAGTGTAATATCCAAGTGGCTTTGCATGTCAAACTCCTTTGCTAAAACCGAATAGTTGTGGAGTTTTTGCTAATGCTTTAAATAATTTCTGTGTCTAAATTATGTCAAGATGCTGGAGAGAAATTTGAAGACATCTAGTGGTTATTTTATGGAAGGCAATTGAGAAAACAGTTATGAAGTTTAGCTTGAAATATTGTTGATTTCAACATTGGCAGGATTAGGCTACAGGAATTCAGACACTTGAAAGCTGGCATTTTCTAGCAGGCAAGCCTGTAATCCCTCTCCCGAAGTGTTACCAATAACTGCTGGTTTGAGTGAAAAATTAGCAGTACAGTCCATGCAACTACTAAAAAATTACACATTGTATATATGAATGGTTTGTGAGCAACAGAGAAAACAGGTTATTATTTGCTGTTTCACAGGAAACTGCTTATCACTGTGTTCTGTTATGGAACTGCCAGTGTTAGACATGGTTTGTGCAAGGTAAGTAACATGCAGTTTTTACCGTCATTGTTGCATCTCAATGTTACCTTTGCATTCCATTTTTTGTACATTTTCTCCCAAGGTGCCAAGCAGTTGTGCTGAATGGTTACATGGGTGGGTTCTTACATAGGCACTGTGGTTATATGTAAGCAAGACAATCACAACCTGGCTGATAAGAACTAAACATCTTCACTGGGTTGAGTTGTTGGTTTTTTTTTTTCTGAGAGAAATCTTTGTGTACTTTGAAGAAAATCACAATGAAGCAAAGATGGTACGATAAATTATTTAGTATTCCCAGTGAGTAGCATAGTAATTAGTGTTGTGTCAGTATGGTTTGAGGCATACAGCACAGGAAATACAGCAAGGTTCTCTTCAGCTCTATGTGTGCCCTCCTGCATGGCCAGGCTCAAGACATATTGCTTCCTTGTGCCAGTGTTTTCTCAACCATTGATTTTCTATTTTTATTGCCTATTCATACTGAAAACTTTTTGCTCTAAGGACAGGTCTGCTTTCTGTGCAGCATTTAACAAATTGGGGCCAAAAAGTCTTAATTCCTCTGAAGTTCACATGGTTTCATGTACTGCAGATTGTGTGCTTGTATATAAGCAGTGATAGAGGGGAGGATCACACCATCTTCTTCCTTTTTTTCTTCAATGTTTTGCCTGCCATTGCATTTCTATCCCCTTTTTTTGAAGCACTGTCGCTTCAAAATTCCTCTCCGGTTTTGTCATCTGCTGCTGAAGTCACCAGCCAAATTCAGCAGTCACTACTGTCATATTTTATAGAGGAAAGACTGGATTTGGCTGATGGGAGTGACTAAAAAATGTTAACTTCGTATTCTACTATTGCTGTCCATGAGCTCTGGGATAAATTACATCCTTGTATTAAAGGATCATAGTGCAGTAAAGGATGTATCCCGGATGTGAGGAATATGGATGCTGTAACTCCTCAATTTGCAGTGATTCATTCCCATGGTGGGATAGAGACACTGCGTTGAGTTGAACTGTCTGCATGGATCACTGTGGATCAGTATCTGCTCCTGCAGCTTCCAAACTACAGCCAGGGTGTTGTCCTTAGAGTCAGCTCTGGACAATGCCAGTGCTTAATGACTGTTCATATGAATAGTCACAAGTGTTGGTTTCTTCCTGCAGTCCTTTCAGAATGACATCTTAATTGCTCATGGCACTCGTTGCTGATTGCCAGGAGCCTCGCTCATGGCTCAGGACATGCCTGGTGTCGGATATCTGCTGAGCTAATTCCGTGCTGTGAGAGTACTTGTGTTAGTCATAATACCCTTCTTGTCGTGGCATTGTTAAATAGGACTGAGTGTCAACAAGCGAACGCATGTCAAGACACCAAGAGATTTTAAATAGAGTTAGAATGTATCAGCTCATGGGAAATGCTGGTTCTTCCACCCGTGTGTGTAACTGGGTGAGTAAAAGGAACTAAATAGTTTCCTTGTTAGAAGAGGCATTTGGTAAAGGTCACTGAACACTTTTTTTTCCAGTTGAATTTGAATGGCTTTCCTGCTGCCCAAAGTAAAATGCTGAAAATGCTTGAAGTTGAAAACCATGCTTTTACCAGTCTAGTTAAGGGGTTGTTATTGTTGTTAATCTAAAGAACTTTCTGAGAATCACGCACTATGTTGGCGAATTATTGAACCATCACCCAAGAGAAATTAAAAGACAGGAATATGTTACTCATAATTACGCAGATCCACATACAGTTCTGTTCAATGTTTAAGTGCTTCACAAACAGTGCTGATACCCAACAAGTAGTCAGTTCTTGTTAAATGTAATTCCTTCCATGTGCAAGGTTTTACAGCTGTGTTCCACATCCCTCAATAACCTCCGTAAGAAATGTATGCTCATTTTACACAGCAAAAAGGCAAGAGGGTAAAAAATTAATAATCTCCCTGGCCACAGTTTGACAACAGGTATTAGCATTCAGAGTACATTGTTCTTACTGCTTGCTATTGCTACACCATTAAGGCCTGGGGAAATCATAACATAACATTGCAGAATAAATTAAATGGCAGGTTTCTACTGTAAAATCAAATTTCTGCTGTAGCTTTTTCTTTATGCATGAAGGGTAACAGATTCTTTCTCTACCTTTCATCTTGTATCAACCCATCCATTTCTCCCTTTCATCTTGTATCAACCCATTTACGTATGTAAATTCAGTGTAAATCAGGAGAAGGGAAAATGATATTCTCCTTTCCTCAGGAGTAAATAAGCAGTGAATCAGATTGCTCTGCAAATTGCTGTCGCCCAATAACAGCACAGATTCATTTCCAAACATGCCTTCAAATATGTGCATTTTCAATTACATAGCTTCTGAGCCTCATTAGTCATTGGAGAACACCCTCCATGTGGCACTATATTATTACTGCTACTTTTCTGTCTTACCTTCCATTAATGCCAGTCCTCAGTGCTCAGAAACGAAGTCAGCACACACATGAATCTGGGTCAAGTCACCAATGTTCTTTAAAACTATCAGTTTTTCTATACCTACCTTCTTTCTCTGAGGTGTAAATGCCTCCAGCTGGCATTTGCAGGTTCTTTTCTGCAGCTTTAGTGCTAGATGGTAGTTTTGTTTTGGAGAAGCTAAAATTTCCAGGTAATTTTTTATTTTGAGGAGATCAGAGTAAAACAAAAATGACCCACATATAACACATCTGCTAACAAGAGTTAGCAGCACTGATTTTAGAGGCTGGAGTGTATTTACACACGTAAATATGTATTTTTTGATTTATAGATTTTTGTATCTTTGGCTTTTAAATTCTCTTAAGGATATTTCTAGTCATTTTAATTGAGAATTATTATTCTTTCTCATTCGGTCTAATAAATGAAAATTCCAAGTGTTACCAATTGCTAGCTTCTTATTTTGACTCTCAGTAAAACAGCTTTTGCAAATGTGACAATCATATGAAAATCAAATTATACATTGCAGTAATAAATGGTCACAGCTCCCACATTTAGTGTTTACTCTGCTTAAATACTGGAAAGTAATTTTGTTAAAGTCAAATTTCTAAGATTTTGTTCTTTGCTTCACTGCAAGAAACACTTGGATGAGGTTACTGCACAAAAAAAAATAGGTACCACTGCTTTAATAAAGGAGGCTCATTGGTTTTTAATAATTCAATTTTTTATGGCATGTTTGCCTGCTGTTGAGGTCTCTACATTATAAGTGATTGAAAAAAATTCTTTCAAGCCTCCCTGACAGTAGTCAAAGGAGATTTCCTTTTCTGGATGGCTTGCTATTAAAATAATTTTGTTGGACTTTAGATTTTAATTAAGCACTTTGCTTTGAGTTAGGGGTTAATTGTGCTTGCAGTATTGCATCCTACAGCAAAGAGAAAGGTGTGCTGTAAGGAAAATCAGACTGTTGTACAGTGCTTTTCATATGTAACATACACCGATGCGTGTAACCGATCAGCGGCTGACTAACCTGACTGAGTTCCATGGCTTCATTCAGCTTCCCTCTCGGAATTCCTGTGGTCTGCTGAGCAAATAAAAAATATCCCAAATTTAAAACATGACCACCATGAAAGGTTTCCAAAAGATCAGACTTGTTAATAGGATTTTTGCTGTTCCTAGGCTCGTATGTTATGTAATACAGCAAAAACCCATTTCTTCTGAGAGTAGGGCATGTGCTGTGAGGAGTCCTCAACACTGAGCAAACGAAATTAAAAAAGCCCTGTATTTAAAAGAAACCCAACCAACTGAAAGACAAAAAAAGAAACTGAAAGAAAAAACCCTCAGATTTTGGATAAGAAAATATTATAGTGATAAAAAAGTATAGTCATGTTATGATGATATGCTGTATTTAGTGAGGACATAATTAGGGTTGGCTTTCTTGTGCTAACTTCATTTGAGAAGCACAGTTAAATACTAGAGATGTATGGAATTTTTTGATTGGTGATGAACTCTTAAAAATACCGTTTTAGGGTTATTCAGTACTTGGGGTTGAGTTAGACAATGAGTGTCATGTGCAAGGAAAGGAAATAGGAGAGATTCATGAAAACAGTCTGTTCTTTCCTTATTTGAAGGGAGTTGAATTGGTAATATTCATGTTTCTTTGATGGCTTTTAAGCAAAACTTTTATGCTGTGAGTCCAAACAGCTTTTTTTATTGACTTAAAGGGCAGGGAAAGTGAACTTAAAAACAGTATATTGGCAACAGAAAAACAGGAAGGGCTGCAGGTGATTGACAGAAACAAATAAAGTTCAGGATTATCTTTTTAGAGGTTAGAAACAGAAAGTTTTGTCTTCAGATGAATATATATGTCTTATACAGAGACTCAACTCTTAGGAATGGAAAGGGCTGGGACTTTTCAGTCACAAAATGATGGTGTAAACTTCTGATCTGTACTCTGAAAGCCACAGCATAAGTGATCCTCCTCTGCCCTATTCAGGTATTTTCTCTAGGCAAAAATAGCTTCTTCTTTATGGGGCAGAAAATGTTACTGCTTAATCTGGGCTGTGTAAAATTGGAGACTATTGATTCCCAGGAGTCTAAAGGTGCATCCATGCCCTCTGTGTGAAAAGCTTTAGTTACCTTCTCACAGCGTCAGCTTCCAATTTGCGCTAGAGGATTTCCAATTAACGTCATTCGCTGCATTTTTGGTTTTGTTTTACAGAGAAATGGTTAATGCATGGTTTGCTGAGAGAGTTCACACCATCCCCATCTGCAAGGAGGGAACCAAGTCCCAGAGTGAAGCCTGTGCCTGTCACCAGCCTGCCTGTGCCGAGACCTCCAACTCTGGGACACCAGTGAGGAAAATCTCCGCTTCTGAATTTGACAGACCCTTAAGGCCCATTTTTGTCAAGGACTCTGTAGGAGCAGTGAGCTTCCTCTCTGGCTCTGACAAGAAGGAACAGATGCCTCTGCAATCTCCACGGATTGGGACCAGCGCAGGGGATCAGTGCTCGAGACTATTAGAACTGGTGAAAGACATTTCTAGTCACTTAGATGTCACAGCGCTTTGCCATAAGATCTTCCTGCACATCCACGAGCTGATTGCAGCCGATCGCTATTCCCTGTTCCTGGTGTGTGAGGACAGCTCAAATGAGAAGTTTCTCGTGAGCAGGCTCTTTGATGTGGCAGAAGGATCCACCCTGGAAGAGGCTTCCAACAACTGCATTCGCCTGGAGTGGAACAAGGGCATTGTGGGTCACGTGGCAGCCATAGGGCAGCCTCTCAACATCAAGAATGCCTATGAGGTAAGCCAGGGAAATTTATCTTCAGCAATTCTTGGAAAAGAAGAAGCCACCACATTATCAGCTGCTGGAATATTGCCATTTTAGTGCCTGTGTTTTGTGCTGTATTGACTTCAAATGGTCAAAATGCAAACTTGACACCGTGGCTTTGGTTATAGTACATGTATCATAGATAAATGTGCATACAGAAACATGAAGCTAGGACTAAAAAATCAGAGTTCTATTGAGGTGATTATTTAGACTTCAGTACTGAGGTGAATAAATGAAACAAGGAACCTCTGATAAAAGCAAAACCACGAACCACATTTATGAAACTCTGTTCCTCTGTGGGCACAGATCCTTCGGTTTATTTCTGTAATTTCTTCTTGATGATAAAAGGTAAACTAGGCATGGTTAATCCATGAGCATATTTATTATAATGATGGTCCAGGCTCAAAAAAAAGCTTCTCCTAGGGTCTGGGGTTTTTGATCTTTATAGCAGTGGTTTTAACCTATTGTTAAAACCATTTGTTCCGCACAAATGCTTTTCTGCTGTTAACACACTGATAGTAACAACTTTATGTAATTATTGGCTGGTAGTGGAGCCTTTGTTTTCCTGGGTAATAGTCAAATAAAATATTAAATTTTTCTTAATCTATAAACCAAGGAAGAAAAAGAACTGGTCTTCAGGCTAGTAGTTTAATAATTGCATTTCTTTTTGTATCAGGATCCAAGATTCAATGCAGAAGTCGACCAGATCACAGGGTATAAGACTCAGAGCATTCTCTGTATGCCAATAAAGAATCATAGGGAAGAGGTAAGTTGCAGTCTTGGGATCACTTCACGTAATACTATTTCCAGTCATGCTGATGCTTTGAACTTTCCTTAGTTGGGATCATTTTCATCATTTTCCAACCATCTTTTTTTTTTTTTTTTTTTTTTTTTTAAGCAAGACAGCTTATGTTTGTTTAGACTGCAATTTTATCTTATCTAGTTGAGTAATGTAAGCCAAAGGGAACTGTCAGGAAGAGTTTAATCCCAAATGCAGCAGTAGAATATATGGATTTAACTCCAGAAGTGCTGTTCCTGCTTCCTGTACTCAGTATCTGTCAGCATTAAAGTTCTCTGCACACTTACCAGTCTATCTCAAATTGTGATTAAGTTACTATACTTCAGATTAGTTTGTATCTATATTGCTTAATTCAGAGGGCACAAACTGGACTTTATCATTGTCTAAAAACCTGATTATTTTTACGCTATCTTAACTCAACATGGTTCCTAATTTATTACTTAGGAGCTAAGTGCCTGACATCAGGCATTGAAAAACACACGGTGCCAATGTGATTCAGAAAAGTCATCCTCAAGTCATAACTTAAATCACTCCTAATTTGAAACAATGTGAATCTGCTCACTGAACTCTTGTCCATATTTCCTGTCCATGCTGCTTCTCATGGGAGCTCTCTCATCCTGTCCCATGGGAGAATTCTTATTATGGGCTAACAACACTTTCTTGCCCTGAGTATTTGAAGAATGAATTCAGTGAAGTCCATGAAAGCCAATGAATGGGGAAAAGATGAGATGCACTCTTTGACTTAGGGAGTAAGGAAAGTATGGCTGGGTTTTCTTTTATCCTGACTGTAGTGGCCTTCAGCCACATCACAGTTCTAGAATACTTATAAAATGTAAGGCTCTCCACACTGTGTCAGAGCTTTGAAGTGGAGATTTTGCTCTCTTGGAATTCATTTATTTTTCAGAGCGTTCACGGTTTGCTTCCAGAAAGCTCAAGCTCCCAAAAAGAAATGTTGCCAAGATTGATTTGAAGATATCATAGCTACCTTTTCTGCTCTTCCATCTTTCACCCCTCTTGTAGAGTGTCACTTTTTCTAAAAAATTAAATTAATTGATTAAGCTCTTGCATTAACTTCTTTATTCAGTCTTATTCTAGCCAACCCAGATGATTGGCCAGTATTTTCTTTCTTCATGTACTGCAAATTTCAGCTTAAATTATTTTTTTGCATTCTTCCAAGGACAGCACTTCATCCTTTCCTACTCCCACTCCTGCTTAGAAGTCTTTCCCTTTCCACCTGGCAGCAGCCACTGCTGGCCCTGGGCCAGCAGATGAGCAAAGCAGATGCCATGTGGAGAACTGTCAGGGACCAGTGGTCCCTGTCAGGCTGATGCAAGGCTTCCAATTCCACCCAAGCCATGCCACTTTCTTTTTGTCAAATGGTAAAAGATGGTATGCTCCATGGAACTGGGCACAGACATGAGCTGCAAAGCCCTGCTGGCTGGGGACTGTGGAAGTGCTCACTTCCCACCAGGTGCTGGTGGTAGGTGGGGAAGGAATAGGAGCTGAAGTCTGTTTGCCCAGTCCACCATGACTTAAGGGCTGAATAAACCTGCAATGGGCCGTGTCTTCGGGCAGCTTCCTCCTCCTGAGTGCATCAGTAAGTGCAAATGAAGCAGGAATTTGCTTATTTTGACAAGTTCAGCCAACCTGAAGCTTGAGCAGTGCTACACTCATAGGCAATAATTTAAAGGTGTTAAACTGTAAGATTTCTTATAGGAAGGAATGGCAGTTTCTAATTTTTTTCAGAGTTTAACAGTCTCTACCAGAAGGTTTTTCTCATTCTCGCTGTAACAAATGACTGACATGTTTTTGGAGAGACCTTGGAGTCAGTGAATCAGTCCTTAATTTTCCATTTGCATTCTGCTGCTTTTTTGGTTTAAAACTCCTCCAAACAACAAAACCAGAATACTGGCTCCTCCCTGTTAAAATAATAAATAGATAAAATTTAAAAATCCCCAAAGCCCCTCTAGAAATACTGAGGCTTGTGAACGCTGCCTTAGCCCAGGATGTTAGCAATCACAGTCAAAAGATGATTCTGGAAGGCATCCAAAAATAAACACTGAGAAAGAGGAGCAACTGGGGCTTTTTGTTTGTTTGTTTAGTGTTAGTGCTATTTTTTTAAAACAAAAGAGTCAGTAATTGAGAGGAGGAAAATCTCTTGCTGATTACTAAATCCTCTGGGCCTGATGAAGTACAGAGATTTTTCCAGTAGATGTTTTTCACATTTGCCTATATTTCCACGAGGCATGTGAGAAACCAAAGTCTCATTTAAAAATAACAGCTAGTAAGAAATTCCATAAATGCAAACAATTTGATTCACAGAAGAGCTCATGGAAAGGACCCAGGAATTAGTAACAATGAGACACATTGCAATGCAGTAAGAGCACTTTACCTTTCATATGCTTTTGTAGGCACTTGTAAAACAGTCATTTTGACAGGACTGGATAGGCAGTAGACATCCTTACTTCATCCCTCAGCTTAAACCAGCTTGTGCAGCTCTCCAGAGTTGATGGAAGACTCAGTACAGCTCTCCAGCAGGTTTGGAATACCTGGAGAATGGATGGTCTCTGAAGCACAGAGCCACCACAGCTACCATACAACATCTCCAGGAATGACACAATTTTCTGTTATTGCTGCCTTTTTTTTTTTTTTTTTTTCCTTTGAGCTGGGCATAGTAATTTTCATAAAAGTCAATCTCAGTTTAATTTCTACTAAAATCTGTAGGATTTTCTCATATGGAGCTTTTAGCTGAATTAACTGAGACGTCTCTCCCAGGCTGTAAACATATAAGATTGAATTTCCTAGTAATTGGCTAGGGAAATGTTGGGGTTTTTTTTTCTGGCAATGTTTATTCAGTCATTTGGTTTGTTGTTTCCTGGGCTCTCTCTCCTGTAACTAGGAAGCTCTTCCCAAGAAATCAGAGGTTCTACTACTTACAACAGCCTTTGAAAATCTTCCTTGTTGAATTTTATTGTGTAAAATGGGACTGGGCATGTCACCTTTAGCCAGAGAAGTTATTTTCTCCCCCAGTGAACCCTTCAGATATCACACATCCCAATCACTGCAGGATAGAGCAGGTCTAGCCAAGCTGACTTTAAACAAACTCAGTTCCAGCAGCAGTCTTGCTGCAGGATTATGGAGATCAGTAATTTGCTTCTTGGATGGATTTTCAGCTTATGCTGAAACCCACTGTAGTAGCTAGACTGCTGCAAAGTGTGGAGGCTACTGCTGGCATGAGTGATAGAAAGGGATATGAAATTTTTGTTGATAAAAAATGAAAGTCTGTAAATACAGTTCTGTCACTGCAGAATAATTTTATAAGCATGAATCCAACCTCTGCAAGACCAGGAGAGCAAAGTTAAGGTCAACACCACTTAGTCTTCCAGCGTGGGTATGTTCTTCTATCAAAAATGTCAAGTTTCCCATTTTCTGTTACCACTCTTTGGCTCTAATGTAATTTTCCTTCAGATGCCAGCAAAGAAAGTAAAAAATATATCTCCTCAAGAAGCAAAATTAATTACATCAGAAGTCAGCTTAAGTAAGAACCTACTGAAAAAGGCACCAGCTGCCTGTAGAGCTGGAACAGCTTTCACAGAGTTAGGCCTGTAATTATTTTAATGTGAAAAAAATTGCTTCATGAAACCATCCATATAAAATCCAGAGCACAGGCATCAGCATTGAAGTCATCAGTCATCACCTACTGAGTACTCAAGGTAGCCTGCTACGTTTAGAGGCAGGACTCTGCTATTGCAAGAAAACAGTAAAAATGAAGTTCTCTGATGATTAGAAGAAATCTCTTCTTGTAATGTGGATCAGGATTTATTAAATTGGAAAAGTGGCACAACTAGAAAAGAAAGGTTAGAGAACAAGTAGAGAGCACTGGAAGATCACCTGTGTTACCAGCAAGAATACAATCAGGAAAGCTGTGTTCAGATGTGGGGAGACAAAAGGAGATGCTGCTGAAGGCAGTCTCCTCTCTGATATGTTTCACTTGTGTTAATTGTCTTAGAGTAGAAACAGCCTTACCCTCACAGCCATGGGCGTGATAAAACGTGAGTTAACTGGGAAGAGTTCAGTTGGAGTCTGCTGGCCGTGCTGTGAAGATGCAGGGACAGGAGGTTGTGCAAGGGCCAGAGAAGGTAAGATACTGTACGTAGCACAGACAGGGTTAGGTGGCTGTGCTAGGGACAGGATGGAGTGAGACAGAGCTGAAGAAGAGAGACAGAGCCAGGGCTGTGTGAAGCTGCTTGTAGAAGTTACAGAGGAAAGGTATGGGAGACTTTTGAATAACAAGATGCCAGTAGTTGAAGCCTTCTGATGATTTTAGTGAAGCACCTTGAGTGCAGTGTCCATGTCGACTGCCACATGCTGACTGCGACATTCAGATGTGGTAAAACGTGTAGGTACTGAATCGATTGATGGAAGGTTTGTTCTTCTTTGGGACTGAAAATAAGGGAACAATTCCGTCATCAAAATTGCTTTTTGTCTTTATGGTCTGTGTCTGTATGATGTGGTCTAAATGGAAAATAGCAAAGTACGTGGTTTCTCATCCAAGGGGAATTTCCTCCCGCTCTCCCCACTTAAGCTCTTTCAATAGAGCAAACCTGGAAGAAGGCTCTTGTTGGGAACTGCAGGACTCCTCTAGATATAATATACTGTGTTCTATAACCCCACCTGCCTAATCCAAACTGCAGGAAAAGCTCAGGAAAAGGAGCTTGTAGCACTCCACAGTACACTGCTTACTTAAGTGTTTAGGCCATAAACTCACTGGTGTCAAAGCATAAGCAGATCCTAATTACTTCAGTCTTTCCCTTGGCCTTGGTTTTCTTCAGTCCAGACTAATATCTTAAGCTTTTTTAGTTCCCTGTGTAGCTGAGCCCAGAGCAGTTGGTTGCCTTTGATTCAGTTTTCTGTTGGTGCAAATGTAACTCCCAGCCGGAGACCACAGATTTGGCCTATTGTTATTTGTGATTTGTTCAGTGTAAATTTTAGAAATGAGGATTTGTGTTTCACACCGTGCTTAGTATTCTCTAAAATGCAGCAATATGTTTGTTCTCCATGGCCCCAAATGGTACCACATGATTGACTTTTGTCCTAATTACATTAGTAACAGGAGCAGATCCTCTCGAGTTTCCTACATCTTCTCCTAATTACCTGGTTGCAGGCAAGACTCCAATGTGTAAAAAAATGCCTGTCTGAAGTTTTTCTCATTACTGTCTCTGCACCATATTCTACAGAATTCTGAGAAGTGCACTGAAATTTTAACTTATATAAATGAAGCCAGAAATTGAACCAGTTTAATTTTTAAACCTGTTCATTTTGTATGAAAAAGAAATGGGCACAATACAAAGTTGTCTGGAAGTTTAGAATGCCACTGAAACAGCAACTAAGGAGAGAAAGGCTTGCATATGCACAAAATTTTTATCCTAATCAAGTCAACATGAATTCTTAGCAGGTTTGTTCTCCCCATTACTTCCTTCCCCTTCAGTTAAAATCCTTTATTGAAAGACCTTATCAAAGATCTAAAACTGACCATTGCTCTTGGAACACCTGCCCTTGTTAACATATCTGAAACCTGGAGTGCTGATTAAATGAGCCTAAGTATTTTTTTTTTCCTGTATTAATATGGTTCTTTTATTGTTTTCTTACGGCTTTTTTTAAGCACTGCAGACTTTTCCTTTCATGGAGGGGATGTATTTCAACAACCAACATTAAAGTACTCACCTTTTGGGTGAAAAGCCTCTGGCCTTGTTAAAGTTGTCTTAGCTCATGCTGGACCAAAACTGAAAAAAAAAAAAAAAATCAGCACCCAGGGAAGACAGTGGCATGAGAAGAGGTCCTAGCATTAACCTCTGCACATGTAGGTTAACATAAAAGCATAATAACTGGTTAAGGGATTTGCTTTCTTTCAAAGTCTGCCAGAGAAGTATACAGGCTGGTGGTACATTGTTATTACAGAAAGGAAGTCCACTGGACGAGAAATATTCCTCACTGAAGTAAGTGAGAGGTTGAGTGTGGGAAAAATGGGGTTGTATGGAATGGAGCTGACACTGGAGCTTTATTTCAGACAGACATTTCTGAGACCCCAGTTGGCGGCAATTCATGTTGAAGGACAATGGCCTTACTTACAGCATCGGTATTTGGGGAATGCTGGGCTGGCAAATAGCAAATTGTCTTCTTTTCCATTACAAAAATAAAACCACATGTCTTCCATCAGTTTAGCAGTTACAACTTTACCATTAGTGGTTAAATACAACTTTTTAAACAAGCTCACCACACAGTTTTCCTCTGATAGTGTTTATCCTAAAAAAGCAAGATGAAAAACCCACCACTAGCATTTTGCATTGGTTTTTCATTAATTGCACTTAAAACAAAGGAAGTTCTTTGCAGTTTTTTCTATCAGTTGATGTAATTATGCTAAAAAATCTGAGAAGATCTAAATACTTTGTCATATTAGTAATACTTTGTCTCAAAAGGACTGGAAACAGAATTATATTAGGGAAAGGCTAAGGTCTTCAAATACTGTAATCTAGGAAATGTTTATGCATGAGAGAGAAACATTTATTATACTAACAATTTCATTTAATAGTCAACCAAGTGAATACCTATAATGATCATTAATTATCTTATATAAATATGCCTAGAAATAGAATCCAGTGACAGACTCATAAAAAAGACCTGGTTTCTCTATTTTGAATACACTAGGTTGTTGGTGTGGCTCAAGCAATCAACAAGAAATCTGGAATTGGCGGCACTTTCACTGAACAAGATGAAAAGGTATAAAAACTGGATGTTTATGTCTCTTCTGTTTTCATAGGGGAAAGAGGATGGATATGTTTTTAATTTTCCTGCTGCTCAGAAATTTTTATGTTATTAAAAATTAAACATCTCTGAGAAAGTAAACATTCCTGGCAATACTGCAAATTTTTCCCTTTTTGAGGCCATGAGAAATGTGGATGTGAAATAATTTCATTTCTGGATCACCATGTCATATATCTCTGAAACGCAGGCTTACTCTACTGAAATGCATTGTGTAAAACACTTTTATAACTTTCAATGGATATAATTTTTAATTAATTGGTTCTAACTCTCCTGGCAAGCCCAACAAACACAATTTGAATATTAAAGTTTGTGGAGTGAGTCTCTTTTAAAAGCACAAGTCACTTCTCAGGATAGCATCTGCAGGAAAAGAAAAAGCTTTAGATAAATTATGACAATATATGAGAGAATCACGAGAGCAGCCAGTAGAATTAATTTTCCCAGAGCAGTTGCTTTTCAAAACTTTCCAGATTTCATGCTCAGATAGGTGGGGCAAAAACCAGGCTCTGCTCAGGCTGAAGAAGTTGACTTAACAATCTGCAATAAAAGAATCAGATTCACCCTTTCTCTTTGAAAACTTCCCCTTTAAAACAAAATGTACACTGCGTATCTGCAGGCTATCAGAATTAATCCCATCCTAAATGAGGAAAAGAATTTTGCTATGTTAACAAATTTTTATTTTCACTTCCCAAGGGATTGAAATCCCTCAGAGAGATGGGTTGTCTGTGGCCAGTTTTTTCTAGCTAAAATACGCATTGCTGCACAATTATTTTTTCCTTTAAGCTGCTTTTTAGATGAACCCTACTTGTATCAAGGTAATGATCTTCAGATTTTAGCTTAAAAAAAGAAGGGATTCTTGAGGAAATAAGAAGTTATGAGCAGCTGGATAAAAACCCAGACCCCGAAGATGCGGTTGCCAAAAATAACAAAAATACAATTAATACTTCAGAGTGGAAATAAAATGTTGCAGTAGCTTATCTCTGAATAGAGTTTGGATGCTGTGGGACATTATCTCTGTGAGATGTTGCTGTTCATTTGTCTGCAGGATTTTGCGGCGTATTTGGCATTTTGTGGAATAGTTCTTCACAACGCTCAGTTGTACGAGACGTCCCTGCTGGAGAACAGGCGTAATCAGGTACGGCCAACAGGTTTGTCCCAGGGATACAGAAACGAGGAGGGTTTGCAAGTAATCAGTGCCTCCTCTTCCCCTTTCTGATGTGGTAGTTATTCCTTGGCTGCTTTTAATCCCTGTGACTGAGTGCTGTGTGTCTGTGATAAAGCACTCATGAGCTGCACAGTCCTTTAGCAGCAGCTTCCAAGTACAGGAGACTGTATCTAAGTGATGATTTCACCAAATGAGTTAATTAGGATCTGGTAGAATTACTACCAAGAATAAATGTGTTCAGAAGTCTTAAAAAATGTAAATATCACTGGTTTGAGAGTGCACACAGGAGCCACAGGAAGATGGGTTTCCTAAGGACAAGTAACTGTGTTGTCTGGATTTCAGAGGTTTCATTACATCTATTACTGCCTAAATTTATTCTGCTTCTCTGACTGAAGACATCAGACAGCTTTT
Organism: Phylloscopus whistleri; assembly: GCA_017589585.1. Lineage (NCBI taxonomy): Eukaryota > Metazoa > Chordata > Aves > Passeriformes > Phylloscopidae > Phylloscopus > Phylloscopus whistleri. The sequence goes on along the minus strand of JADMLD010000108.1, from coordinate 268,094 downwards.
TGTGCTATTTAATTCTTCCATATAAAGTGTCAAACTGGCTAATACCGACTGTTACCTTGCAGTCTGTGAGAGCCAAAATTTGCTTCTGGTCACAGACATAAACATTGGCTTCCCTGATTCAGGGGCGAGGGGAATACTCAAAGACATCAGTAAAGATAATTATTGCGTAAATCAATTAGTCAAACTCTCACAAATAACCTTTTCTTCAGGTGCTTCTTGACCTTGCCAGCCTGATTTTTGAAGAGCAGCAGTCTTTGGAAGTGATCCTGAAGAAGATAGCAGCCACTATAATATCCTTCATGCAGGTGCAGAGCTGTACCATCTTCATAGTGGATGAAGATTGTCCCGTGAGTATGTTTATCTTGTCTGAAGGCAGAGGTGTTTATTCCCTGGGATGGGGTGGGCTTCCCTCCATTCTCATATGTTCTGTTATCTTTTTATTCTCTCTTTTTTTTCATGGCATCTGCTCAGGTTGGGTGTTGACATGAGAGTTTTTGGCTTTTGTGTAATTGAAGAATTTCTGTACTGACATAAATTTGGCACGGCTTGTAAATATTGGCATTTCTTCTTTGGGTCATCAGTAGAGATTCAATACACCTCAGTGATATTTAAAGTTGTATCAAAAGATACCTTTATGGTAGGATCCAGTATGCCTGATGACAGATGTGGAATGAGCTAAATAATTTTACACTTGTCTTTAGTACAGAATAGGTCTTGATAACTGCAGCAAGGTTTTAATGAGTAATACTGTTCTAAATAATGACCTTACACACCTGTGTATTCAAACATCCTTTTGATATTCCAGGATACATTCTCTAGTGTCTTTCACATGGAATCTGAGGAATTAGAGGATTCAGCTGAAAATCTGAAGAGGTAAACTAATTAATTCTGACTTCTGTTCATCCTAGGAGATTGCTGAAGAAACTATGCTTTTAATATTCTTTTGATAATCACAGACTTAGTTCTACTGGATCCCATGTATTGCTGCTATCTTTATAGAGCAGCTTTTCCCCTGAAATGGGCAGAGACCAGCTCTCTTGCCTTATAAAGGTCCCACAGAGCAGGAGAAGGGCTTGATCTCTTCTTCACTTTGGCAGTCTAAGATCATATTTGTATTTCAAGGTTAAGCTATGGAAACGTACAGAGGAGCTGCTCTAGAACTGATTTCAAAGAAATCTGTGTGGATGACTATGTTGTAGAGGAAACATATGCAAATTAGTGGATAATAACCAAAATAATCCTTTTAATCACTTATTTTAATCATTATCCTTACCTCCTAGATAAGGAAGATGACTTAAAGAACACGTTTGACTAAATCAAGACTAGAGTCCTAAAGTTCTAACTCTCACTCATCTTTGGGAAACCACTAAAGAGCTCATTGGGAGGAAAAGACAGAGATAAAGAGCTGAATTAGAATACCCAGATAAAACAATTCCCAAAGTTAGCCTGAACCTCTGTATTGAAGTTTGAAAATTACTGTCTCTGTCATCAAAAACAGTTGTTTCAAATACTGTCAGAAAGAGACAAACATAAAATGCTCTACTACAGACTTTTGTGCAGGGAGGAAACAGATTTTCTGAGCCCTTTTGATGTTGTTTTGCAGTAAATATTTATTATTTCAAGTTTAATTCTATATATTAGAGAGCGATATCCAAAGTGTGTGTCTTGAGCAACTAAAAGCTGTTGAGCAGTGTTACAGTTTTAGTTAGACAGTGTTCAACAAGAAAGTACAGAGGTACAACAGCCTGGTAAAAGATCACAGGTGAAGAAGAAAATTCCTCTTTAGTCCTCTTCCACTCTATAAGAATGGACCCTCCCTCCTCATTATCCCTTTTATAGTGACTAGTTAATGGACTCAAAATGCCATTTACTGCTTGCATGGGCCACCAGGAACTGATTTCTCATTCCTGACAGGGAAGAGGAATCTTGGAGGCTTAGTTGTCTGTCAGGCTCTTGTTCATGAGACAGGACAATTATATGGCAAGGACTGCACTGTGAGCCGACCATTGCAGGTTACAGCTTCTGCTATGCTTGAAGGGCACAATTTGAGGCAAGAGCAGAAATATAAGGGCATGGATGAGATGGGCAGTATTACTTTACATAATACAAAATTTCAGGCTTGTTATGCAATCAAGGACACTGAATCAAGCCCCAAATCAGACTGTTTTTCAGAATTGCAGAATTGTGGGGCATTGCCTTGTATGTGTGAAATAATGAAAGAATAATTCCTCTCCTCCAGTCTTGGAACATCTTTACACCAGGAGGATAACAAAAGTCAAGTCAGATGTTGGAGGGAAACTACAGGAGCTTGATGGTAATAGGTTTTAGAAGTAGGACATATGTCCTCCTTCAAGGCAGGCAAAGGGTCTAAGAGAATTAAAATACCTTAAATAAACTGTGGCTTAAAAAGTGGAGATGATTGATTCTGTAAAGATACTTTATGTCCTGATTTGGGATAGACAGTTCTATTTCAGTAACAGAACCTCCATGTGACTGACTGTCTCTTTACTTTTAGAACAAATTTGAAATGAAGTTAGAAGCAGAAAATTCACAAGTGATACCTGCTGCACTCTCTTGAATGTGAATTTCACCCAGTATTGGTTTTTCAGGAGTACCAGATTTCTGAATGCAGTTTGTTTTCAAATAGTTCCGTTTATTTCTATATAAACCCAGCTGTTCATTCTTTATCTGTGTAAACTGTGGGGAATTGTTTATTTCTTCAGTTTGGTGTTCAGCGTTAATGTTGTTGAACATTAAAGAAATGGTAGAAAGCATGCAACAATCCATGCTGCAGTTTTGGGTTGACAGCTGGATTAGGATACAGGATTTGAACTCAACTCCATTATATATTTATTGGTTGTATCTATACCTCCTTCTCTCATATGGGAAAGAGATTGGTATTACGTGCCTGGCATAATGAAATGACTCACTTTTATGCAAAGCACATAATAATTTATCCTTGTAAAAATCCTTGTTGTATCCTCAGGGACTATGACACAAACAAAATCAATTACATGTATGCTCAGTATGTCAAGAATACTATGGAGCCACTCAACATCCCAGATGTCTGCAAAGACAGAAGATTTCCATGGACAGTAAGTAAAATAAGCTTAGGTTTGAAATTCAGAAATGGAAAATGTTTTTCTGTTTAACTTGTAAACCTTTTTTGCTTTCCCCTTATTATTTCTGTTAGCGTGGCCCCAGCTAAAATGGTGCAAACACGCAGCGAGTGTTGGGAGGCTCTCAGAAGTTCCTTCCCTTTTATCCTTTCCTTTCTTGTTCTGGCAAAGATTAGTGTTATAGGTGCAAGTTCTTTGCTGCAGTGGAGATGGATCAGCTTCACTTTTCTTTGGGACTTTGGCCTAACACTTCCTTCAAGCGTGAGCTGGTGATGTGGTGGATGACTGAGCACAGGGATACTGGAGAGTTAGGAGGGAAGGGCACTTGGCAAGGCTCAGGTCCCAGTCATGTTTCCTTCATGGTCATCATCAAGAAAAAGCAAACTTTTAATTATGTATTTCCCCATATTTTCACTGCAGAAATCAGAAAGATGTCTGCTTTCACTTTTATGTTTAAGGCTGTTGGTGAGAGCGTATTGAGAGGGAGGGGAGCTACTATGGTCAGCAGATAGCTTTTTACCAAAATTTCTTCTGAGATACACAACAAAATGATCAGAAAAGACAGTGCTCAGTGTGATTCCAGTAAGTGGAAAGAAGGGGCAGGCTCATGGTGGGGAGCTGGCTTTTTTCCCTTTCTTTTCCTGGGCAAGGTTTCCTGGATATTGTGGAGTGGGTTTCTGTGATGCACTGAGCAACACAGGAACTGAATTCTCAGGCTAACCCTGTCTTAACTGCAGGACTGGAAGTACAGACAGAATCCAGTGGATATACTGTATAAATTAATAAAGAGGTGATGATTTTGAAGACATTTAAAAGTAAAATTAATACTTTGAGAATCATCCAAACAACTGTTTGTTGGAAACAGGATGTTCAGTAGGGTTAGAGTTATTTTGATTTTTTTTCCCCCGGAATTTACCTTATGCGTGTAAAAGAACCCCATAAAATGAAAGCAGCAGTGCTTTCACAAGGAATCTGGATAATGTTTTTCAGCAAGACAGAGATTTCACTTTTACTACTGCAGGAGCAGGGCAAGGCAGGGCTGTAGGATAAATGTTTTGAATGCTGATGCACCCTGACGTGAGGGAAATCCCAGGTGTTGCCAGTGCCCTAGAAACCTTGGCTTGCCTCTTTCTTTGGAGGACATTCAACAGCACACTTACCTCATGAAAACCCTGCCAAGATACTCTCTACAGTCCTTGCACAGCACCAGAGCACAAAGCAACAATATAAAAAAAAGATAACCTTGGATCAGAAATATTAGTGCGTGCCCATTTCTTTTGCTGTCACACCCCATTAGAGATCAGACCAAATGAACTTCTCAACAACTGCCCCATTGTTCCTGGAGCAGTCAGAGCAGCGCTGTGGCCTTTTCTGCCCAGGTGTTTGAAAAGGAGACATTATCTCTTTGTTCTATCCTTCCACTCCCCAAATAAATTCATCTCCTTCGCTTGGAGCACGGGTCATGTTGCAAAGTCCTGGGAAGAGTGCAGAATGCTGGCCTAGCTGTAAGTAGTTTCCCTGCCTGTTGTATGTGTGCAAACTCATTGTTCACGTGGTTGCTTTCTGAAGGGAGATGTAAGCCAAGAGTACCTGTGGAACCCAGCTCTACAGCTTTCACTTCAGCCACCTGAAAAACAGCCTTTAAAACTGTAACTGTATTTTTCTGTTTGTTTAGCAGAATGACAATGCAGAAAATGTAAGTCGGAACATAAAGAGTTTGCTGTGTACGCCAATAAAAAATGGGAAAAAGAATAAAGTGATAGGTAGGTATCTTTACAAAAGTAATGTACATTTCATAGATAAATTTATGTGCTCCACAGTAAAATCACAGCTGTGATTTTACAGCTGTGCAATCTCAAGCCAGGAGAGAAGATCCTTAATTATCATGTTCTCAACTAATAAGTCTACTGCAACCTTGAGTATAAATTGCTCACCTAATAAGCTGCCAAAGAGTAGAGAATGAGTGTCAGCCTTCGTTCCTGCCATCAGTAAGTCCCACAAGCAAACAGAAAATAAAATACACTGATTCTTAGATAGGAGCATGCATCCAATTTCATCAGCTTTTAGAAATGTGGCAAGTAAATATGAAGAGTTCCAAGAATGCCTTTTTAATGGTCTTAAAATAATTTTCTTTGAGAATGATGGCAAAACGGCATGGCCCAATTTATGGAGTAAATCTGATGTCCCTTTCTTGTGGAGACAAAAAGTCATTTAGTTTTTTAATATTTGAGGCAGAAAGAGAAACCTCATCTTTATCTAATGGAGTTCTCTGAAATTCCTTTTGCTCTTAGCTCCTTCCACAAGTTGTTTTATTACTTTATTTAAATATTCCAACAAACCATAGAAGACCAAGATGGAGACTGGAGCTGTGGAGCTTTAATTAGAGATATTTCACCCTGCTGTGAGCTATTGATACAACAGTTGCATCTGCACTTTTTCTTTCCCATTGAGATTTTTCTACTGAAGTTCAAACTGCAAGTTTCAGTCAGGCCACCCATTTAGGTGGGCTTTTCAAATCTGAGTCATTCTCACTGGGAAATGTTCTTTGAAATATTTTTATGGTTTCACAGCTGCCTGATGTTCAGTTATTTAATAGGGCAAGGTCAAGAAGTTGTCTTTGGGACAGGACCCAGAAGTTCCTTTACAATACTACATAACATGTAATACCACTGCTATTATAAGTCTGGTTTCTTTTTAAAATTATTTTTAAGATTAGGATAACCCAGACCAGAATTTGGGAAGTGGTTTGGGGGTGGGAAAAACTGTCTACATGAAACCCAAGCAAATCTTACTAGCTAGAAAGATGAAAGGAATTTTATTCTCCTGACTTGTGCATTTCTCAGGTATGTGATAAAAGCTTAACAGAATGTTTCTGTGATTTTATAACTCTGTCCCAATGAAAGATTTTTAAGTTCCTTTATTTGCAATCAGTGGCCCTCTCAGTGCTTTGGGGAAGTTTTTGAAAGAGGTTAAAGAGTCTTAAGTAATACACAGTATATTTACTGTAGTTCTCTGTTTTTTAAAGAGACATTTACATGCAAATACTGTGTCTTTTAAGAATTAATTTACTTTTGTGGCATATTCACTGTTGGGTCTTAATCTTGTGTTCATTACATCACAGTTGCTATGGAAATAATTATAATGTCATAAACTGTACTAAACAGAAATCTGGAAGTCAGTTTCATGGGATTTTCCTAAAGAGTTTTGTAAGTCAGCTTCTTCTTTCTCAGACAAAGTTAATCTTGTTCCTTATTTGAATTAATCCTTTTTTTTGATGGGATTCTATTTTCTTACTGTGATTCAGTGATCCATTCCTTTCCATAAAGGTTCTATAAAGGTTCAGGATCCTGTTTGCAATACTCAGATACCTCAACCCCTGCCATTACACTTGACAACTACAGCTATAATGGTCTTCATCTCTTCAGTGCAAACTCCCATACCAAGCTCCCTAAAAAGAATATAATTTGGAAACAGGACAATGTTGCATTGTCACCTTGTGAGGCCAACATTCTTCTAAAACCACAGTCTGCATGTGTGTGCTGCATGCTTTAACTCAGTTTTATTATCTACTGTAATAGGGAAGATGCACATGTGGTAGTTTTTTTTCAGAACTTTTAATTTGCAGCTGGGGGATCTTGGCACTTGGCCAGGAAAAATGCAGCTTTTATGCTCATGGGAGTGAGAAAACATTTGGAAAAACATCCCTTAAGACAGTACTCACCCCCAAGGCAGTTTTGGCCAAAGATAACATATTCCTATAATTCAGCTGCTTTAATTAATATTCTGGTTTCTTAGCAGGTAAAACTAAGGGGAGGTGTGTTTCTGAATTGTCCCCTGCTCACAGTGGTGTCAGAGATTTAAACTGCAGTGAGGTGTGGTAGAAGTTACCTGTCAGACTTCTTCAATGACAGGTGCACACAAGAGCCCAGAAATCATTACCAGAAAATTAACAAATGAAAATCAGCAAGTTTGAACCTGACAAGCTGAATTCAGTCAGGAGTTCCGTAGTGTTTGGAAAGGGGTGTGATTCAACCACATCCTCAAAAAATGGGCAAGGGTACTTCAGCTTTGAACCTCAACTTCAGTATTCTCTGTTTAGTTCATTTACTTGAAAAAAATCCTAGTATTGGCTCAAATAAGGGAGAGAAAACTGTGTGTACCACTGTTCTGACTTTCATAAATGTTCTTTTGGCATGGTTGCAAAAATTTAATTAGCCTCCAAAGGACAAATTGTCTTTAGGGATTAAATCAGTCCAGAATACTATTAATAATAAAAGTTAGGATGAAAACAGCCCTAGAATTTCACAGGATAATCAAGTCTCTAAAGCCCTACATTTTTGGTTTACAAATCCTAATAAATACTTTTGAATTTATTATATATATAATTTTTAACATTTATTTTATAATACATTGAAATTACCCTTTATTAAAAAAAAAAAGAGAAAATCCTACAGCATTCTTATGTGTCACTTATGGATGTTGGTGCTTTATACTGTAGACTAAGCTGTCCTAAACTCAATTTCTGACAGTGATATGTTCTCTGTATTACTTCCTTTCATTTCTGTGTTCTGACATAGGGGTTTGCCAGCTTGTGAATAAGATGGAAGAAAACTCAGGGAAGATCAAGGCTTTCAACAGAAATGATGAGGAGTTCCTGGAAGCATTTGTCATCTTTTGTGGCCTGGGAATCCAGAATACACAGATGTACGAGGCTGTAGAAAGAGCCATGGCCAAACAGATGGTGACATTAGAGGTGAGCCCAAATCTAGGTGGTCTTAAATTAGCCCCAAACAGATCCTAATGTTCCCCAGACCCTCTCTGTTCTGCACATAAACACAGCTACTCACAGGGACACCAAACAGAGACTGTTATTCCCCAGCAGTGCAGCACTTGGGCTGTTGAGCTGCTCAGGAATTTTCTGCTTGTTTCTGACTCTGCCAGCAGACTCTTTAATTTGATATTGTGTCCTAACTTCACTCCTGAGATTTTGTGGGGAGCTGGAGGCGTCTCTTCCTCTCCATGATGCTGCACGCTGGCAGCAGTGGGTGTGTTCTGTTGCACAGGAAGAGGGAAAAGGTTTGGCAGATTAAGGGGCTGCTTCTTCTTGTCTGAGGGTTTTTGTGATGATTTTGGCTCAGTCCTTCAGACAAACCAGTGTGAGGAGTAACAGCAGCATTATTGTAGGTTCTCAGCAATTTCCTCAGAGTCCATCAAACCATATCAAGGTGAACATTATCTGGTCCCAGCCTTTGAACTGGTTCCTGAAGCTGAATTACTCAGGGGTGATAACTTGAAGTTGAAAGTGAAAAATGTGTAGACTTTGGGTCTCCTAACATTTGTTATGTAAACAGAGTGCTTGCAGAGCTCCTAAAATGGGTTTATGTGCCCTGTGGCCTCTCAAAGAAACATTACACTTCCCAAATAAACCTGTAATAAGTCATGTTTAATAAAAAGCTGGTGAAACTATTGTCTAAATCTTTTGCTTATATGGCAAATTAGAAACTCTGTCTCCTACTATAACAATTTATAGATAATACAGGAAGTTCCAGCCAGATCATAGGTTAGTGAATAAAATGGGTTCTTTACAAAGAAGCCCCAAAAAACTCTGTAACGTTTTCATGTCATATCTTCTCAATAGTTAAAAATCTGAGGTTTTTTTTTAAATTTAAAATTAATATATTGTCTTTCAGATTTTTGTGCCAAGTTTCAGTTAGGGTAAAACTTTCATGTCTTCATGTTATTCTTTCATGAATAAACTCTTGAAAGAATTACTGTGGCTATGATGTCAGTCTCATAATAAGAGCTTTTTTGTGTATTATTTGTCTTTGAATGTAGGCCATGAAAACTTTACAAAGAGAAAATCAGAGTTCTTTGCTCTTTTATAGAAGCTATTTATGTTTTCTTGGCCTAATTATCTCGAGAAGATTCTGTGCTGTGGGAGATTAGTAAAAGATGCAGCTATCTCCCCATATGCATTCAGAGAGCTCCCCTAAAACTGGCTCAGGCCCTGCAGGGTCAGAAGATTTCATCAGCAAATGCAGTGGAATGATGAAAAATCTGCACTAGGAAAAGTACCTTGCTATCACATTGCTCCTTTGTACTAAGGGCTGTTTTTTTCTCCTGTAGGTTCTCTCTTACCATGCTTCTGCTGCTGAGGAGGAAACAAGGGAGCTGCAGGTAACAGTGGTAATTGAATTTTTTACTATTACTTTAGAAATATTGCTTTAATAGAACAACCAAGAGCAGTCCTGTAAACAGATGTGATCCCTAATGTGGCAGAAGCACACCTTCCAGTAAAAAAATGACAGTGAAGCTTATACTGATGGGTTCCTGAGCTGAATCACATAAAAGGGAAATATTACAATGCCTAGAGTGAGAGAGAAAAGCTGGCCAGAGCACTGTGAGATCAAGACCCGTGCTGACTGATTTTTCTCAAGAGTTTGAGGCAGTCACTGTTGGTACAATGTCAGTATCCAACTCACAATGGTTAAGTATTCCAGAAGCAAAACGTTGAGAACACTTCATTCTGCAGCTAAGTTGGAATGCTGTATATCTTACAGCTGTTGTACCTTTCAAACATCCCAAGTATGGGTGCAGCTTTATGGCCTTATGTAGGAATTCTGTATCGAATTTTTAATGCAATGATTTTTAAAAAAATAATTATGGTTGCTCTTCTGTGCAGTGTCCTGTTCTGCTCATCTTTAATTCTGTGTTTAGAAGCCACTGCCTAAGGAATAACTGCAGCTAGGATTTCAAGTGCATTTCAAAGCACAGTGTATGTTTAGTTTCTCCAAGCCTTCAGCAGCTATTCCAGGGAAAAACAGCATCACCCCTGCTGCACAAAAACAAACAGGAGGGATGGAAAGGAAGGAAGGCATAGGGGACCATGAGCTGGGGAGCATGGGACTGCTCTGGCCAAGCAACACAACAAGGTGTGAGACCAAGTATATTTCTAGAATGGTGTTGCACAGATTTTTGAACCCTGGTCATACCACGCTGCTGCTCATCAATGAAGAGCCACCATGAGACCAGAGTGCAACTCCTCTCGTAAGGTTTCCCTTCAGGGCTTGTGCTGAAATCTTTGTGGTTCCACCATTACTGCTCAATTCAACAGAGCCACAGCAAACCTAGATCTGGGCCAGTGTCCATCCAGCTGCATGGCTTAACTGTCCACAGCTTCCTAGCACAGTCCTGGCCTGCGTCAGCCAGCGCTCTCTGAGATGATACCAGAGAAACACACAGGCCTTTACATCTGCACTCTTAAAAATTTTATTTTAGCTTTTATTTTTTGCACTCGTACTGTTGTATGAAAACAGCCAAAATAGTTCAAAATTTTTTCTGGATTGCCTTTTGCTTCTACATAATCTGAAAATAGATTCTTATGAGGCAGTTGGACTGGAAGATGGTTGTTGGGCTCTTCCAACTGGCACTATTCTATTCCATTAATTATCTACCTTATGAAACAGGCTGCAGTCAATATTTTTACTTTAATCATCATTTCCAAATAATTCAGAACTGTCCTATTGCATCAGTCACCTCCTTTGAGCCCAGATCCTGTCTGCAACCTGTGTTTCATCATTCAAAGCAGATGAAACAAAGCAAAACTCTTTATAGTTGCTACACAGTAGTCTCACGTTTTCCATAACCTTCTTTTTGCTGCCAATGTATTTACAGAAACCATTGCTCAGTAAATTGAAATTAAAATAGCTGATGAACTTTTGTGCTGTAGAACAGGAGGCAGAAGGCTCTAGTGGCTTCAGTAAGTGGAAATGGAAATAGCTAATCTGGTTAAACAATGCTATAAACTGCTACAGAGTGCACAGTTTTTATGTTTCAGCTGAAATGAAACAGTGTTGTGGCTGTAAAAGGCAGGAGATCAAGAAAGGGAAGGATAAATTATGAATGAAGTGAGGCGTGAGGTGTTTTTTTGAGCTTCTTCTGTGTCCGCCCAGCCCCTTTCCTTATGAAATCCCAGCCTGCAGCCCCAGTTTTTAAAATTACAGCAGTAGCTTTGCTGAACAGTTGCATTATTTATCACTGAACGTGCAGGCCTTTCATGTGTTCACAGCTGAAATCCCACATGAATCCAAACAGGGACACAAAATTACTGGCACAAGAAATGTGTAAGAATGGTGCGGATTTTTTTCCTTCTGTGTTCTTTTCCATCATCTTCTGTGACTTCCTGATGCTGACACACAAGAGAGAGGACAGCAAACTGATAGGGAACAGAGGGTGGCAGCCATAATTCTAGTTATAGTTCTAGCATGTTACATCTAGTAATATTGTAAATTGTGACAAATGCTTCCTTTTCATTTCCTCAGCCTTCTAGGACACAGCTGCACACACTGAGAAATGTTTTCCCCTAGATTTACACAGAGGAAGATAAACACAAAGGTTTATTTCCTTCACTATTTCAAAATTACCTGATTGTCTTTGCTCCACACTCATATTGGGGTGAGACAGCTCTAAAGTAGTAGCACTGAGAATCCCACCTTTCATTCTAATGCAGAAAATGATACTAAATTTTGTTCTGTAGTAAAAGATTTAGCATTTATTTTGTTAGTATAAGAGTTAATATAAAACTTAGTGTAACTTGAACACTGGTATTTTGAAGGGCAACCCGACAGAAATGCTCTGTATTTTATAACTAGAAAAGAAATATAATACATGGAGATATTACTGACAATTAAAAACTCAGATTTAAAAACATATAGGATGGGGGGTGTATTGTGTACCTTGTAATTTCACATTTTGGATTGAAGGTTTATGGTTGTATGCAGACTGCACCAAAACTACTGAGCACAGGTTTTAAAGATTACGGATCACAGATGAACTCTAATTTTTCAGGTTTCTAGCCCTGAGAAGCTCTGCCTGTGGACATGTTCTGATTCCCATTGTGCTGAATGTGGATTCTGTTAGCAAATCTGTTGTACTGCCATCTCTTTCCTTGATGTTTTTAGAAAAATGCTAACAGTTATAGATTTTGCTGTCTGCACATCCATAAAAACAAACATATAACTAACTCCACTGCCCTATTTTTCTCATTCTCCCCATTTCATCAACACTTTTGGTTACAATTTGCCTCAGGTGATTTAGATAACCAGACTGACCAGGTAATTCTATCTTTATTCTCTTGATCTATGGAAAAGTGCTTGTTAAATCTGAGGTAATAAGGTAATGTTAAACAAGAGGCATGGGAAGTAAATGAGAAGCAATCATGAGTTTTCAATATCACAGCAAGGTAAAATTTGGTGTCTCTTTTTCAGTTAGTCTGTTGAAAAAGGAGGCATTTCTCTGCCCTAGTGCTAAGCTGTGTGTTCTCTCATTCTTCTCCAGGCTGCTGTAGTGCCATCTGCACAAACTCTCAACCTGACTGACTTCTACTTCAGTGACTTTGAGCTGTCAGACTTTGAAACAACACTTTGCACAATTCGGATGTTCACAGACCTCAACCTGGTGCAGAATTTCCAAATGAAACACGAGGTATGGTTGCTGCCAAATACTGACCCACAGAAAGAGGCAGCCTAATTGTTAGGAATTCAGAGTAGTGAAATGATCCCACAGTAAACAGAATTGGACATCTGTATTAAAGAGTCATTAGCAAACTAGGAATGTATATGAAGAATTGGGATCTGTCCTCAGTTTGGTTCTACTGAAGGTTAAGTAATTTTACAGTCTATGATTAATGGACTGGAAAAGAGAATACTGATGAGGGAGAGGATAGCAACTTCTCAGGAGGTGAAAAACTCTTACAAAGAGGACAATAACATTGTTCACTATGTCATATGTCCAGCAATTATCTTAGTCTTCCCTACAAAAGAATAGATGAGAGATTAGGGGGAACTTCTTGGTTATGAAGATAGTAAAGGCTGAAGCAGATGATAAATTAGATGGGCTGTGGAAATTTCTCTGAAGGTTTTCACCAATACATCTGTCAGAGGTGATCAAGACAGGTAAAAAAGAAACTCTCTGCAGCCTTTTCCATTCAGTGCACACAACACCTATTTGTAGAAACCTTCATTTTTAAATACCTTATTTTTGCTTTATAACCTTTTTAACAAAACCATCAGAATTTATATCAAAATGCAAGATTAATTTGTAGGGCTTCATGGGCAAACCCATTAGTTAAAGAAAACATGTCTTTATTTTCTAGATCAGCAGTTTATAGACTAATTTAGATTAAGGGTGTTCAAGGGCCAAAAGTGCTGTATTACCTAATCTGATCTCTTGAATATCCTAGTACTTAGCTCCACCTTTGTAGTAAGGTCAACAACATTAAGGAGTATGTCCCAACATCAAATTACTACCTGACCTTCATACCTGTCTCTGCCTTACAAAAAAAAGGTAGGAAAAAAGTCTGTGTATATATATGTATACACACACACACATAAAATTATAACCCTCAATTTCTAATACTGTTAAGTAAAACATCCAGGACATGCTTTCCTCCTGCATAAAAAAGCAACTACCCTGCAATGTAGTAATCTATCATACTTACTTGCTTTCCAAAGTCCAATTCTGCTTAGGGGTTGACAAGCTGATAGGAGGGAAAGGCTGCCTGTTTATTTTCAAACAGTTCTTAAGAGGATTCAATAACTAAATACATTTTCTCTATAAAATATGTCATTATAAACATGGATTTTTTTTCTCCCAGGTATCTCAACATACTTCAATTTCTGAATTAACAGCAGTGCTTCTGACACTAACATTTAGCCATTAGCAATAAAACCCCAAACCCACAAGTATTACACACTCAATTAGGAGCTGTACTCCTAGGAGTGGGTGTAAGCCTGTTCTTATCTATGTTCACAGTTATAAGCATTTTATATTTGAACTTGAAATTGAGTTAAATGGATTTTTTTTTTCAGTAAGAGAGTTTCCAAGTGGGATTAAGCTTGAACGTATTAGAAATCTGTTTTTATAAAAACATATCTATGTGATGCTGTTTCTTTTAGGTTCTCTGCAGATGGATTTTAAGTGTGAAGAAAAACTACCGGAAGAATGTTGCTTATCACAATTGGAGGCACGCCTTTAACACAGCACAGTGCATGTTTGCTGCTCTGAAATCTGGGAAAATTCAGGTACATTTCCAGTTGCTCTATTAAGACAAATTCTCTAATGATGCACAGCTCTGATTGTCGTGTCAGTAAGATGCTCATCATTGCATGGTATTGCCAGTGGAATCTTCTGCCTAGACATCTGGCCACGAAGGCTTGGTTTGTGAAACTGCTGCTGTGGTTTTTTCTTTCCTGTTTCAGTTAAATCCTCTGGAACTGCCTATCGGGATGTTCCCAACGGGAATACCTCAAATAAGGCACGCATGTGGTTATGTCCTTCTTTAAAAGTTAATGCTTATGCTACAAGCAAGTCAAAAAAGTGGAAAAGACAAGGCTGACCCATTTTCAGGATGTTTCCTTAAAATTTTCAACAGGAATTCAAGTTCAAATGCAGAGCTGGGTACAGCTTTAGATAAACAACAGAACATAAAAACACAGAAATAAATATTTAAATGTTCGTTCTCATGCTTTTGAACACATTTTCAACCTTTCACTTAAAAAGACACCTAAGAATTTAAAAAACAATCTAATAATTCTGACAAGGGCTAGATGATCCTCTAAATAAGTAAGATACTGATTCTAGATTCTTCTAAAATATGTTTTTAGATTTCGGTTTTATATTCTTGTAGGAAGAAATGTTTCTGTTCATTGTGAATAAGTGTGTTTGTTCAGTTTGATTACAGACAGTTGTTACTAGTTGATTTATACTGCTTTAGAGTAAGCACTGCTGAGAGCATAAATAAATCCCATTTGTAAGCCAAACCCCAACACCAGTGAGGAAGAGGCATTTCTTTCCTCTACAAACTTTCTCACCAATGAAAATGATCTAAGGTGCTGAAAGAGACCAAGGCCAGGACATCCATCATCCTTCCCTGTTGGAACGGACATGGTAGTTTTGCTCGGTGTGCGGTCGAGCAATCTCTGATGATCCTGATAGTTTGCCTGCTATTTTTGGAATCCTGACAGTCTCCACTGCAATTTCCATAAATTGTTTATTCTTAACTACACTGGATTCACTCCCTGCTGATTCTCATGTCCTAGATTCTGGAGTCGGAACAGCATTGAACATAACTTAATTTTTTTCTAGTTTAAGGGGAAAGGCAAGCGCTGGGAGATGCATTCTTCCTAGCGGAAACATAAAATCAGTCATTTCCAAACTGAGTTGTCTTTTGCCTCTACTAAGAACAGGTCTCATTATTTAGAAAGCAGATGTAAAACATGTACTAAATAAAACCCTAACTCACTTCTGGCATTATTCTGCATACAGAGCAAACTGACTGACTTAGAAACGCTGGCTTTGCTGATAGCAACTCTGAGCCATGATCTGGATCACAGGGGAGTGAACAATTCTTACATACAAAGGTAAGTGGGTCTGAGAGAAGTTAAATAAAAACGAGTGAGTGAACAAACACAAGCAAACAGCTAAATTAGGTATAGCCTGACTGCTTTGATGTGGAGCTGTGCAAAGGAGCAGGTTTTCACAAAGCAGAAAGAACATTCGCGAGTCCAAAGATGCACAGCCTCAGTTGCTGACTAACTGGCAGATTAAATGAACCCTCTGCTGTGCAGAGACATTTTCCTGCTCCCATTCCCAAAGTCCCCTCCCCACTTCCCATAAAGTAGAAGGCTGCAGCTTCCAAGGGACAGCATGTAGAAAATGTGCAGCTTTTCAGATCACTCCCTGCCCAACCCAGCTGTTCCGTTCTCATCCGGGCCAACGCAGCATTGAGATCTGCAGCCCTCTGATACAGAAGTGTCTCCCCACTGAGACTCAGTTTATTCTGAACTCAGATTATTTAACTCTTGGTTTAGCCATGTTTTTCCAGAATTCCAAGTTGTTTAGAATAAGTTACATGGTTAAGATCACATTAAAAATGCATGGCTGTTTTGCTTTGATTGTGGGTTCTCTTCAACTGTACTCTTCAACTATGATCCAGTCTAGAATTACAGAAAGGCCTTTGCAATACAACAAGATAAAATATATTTAAAACATTGACAAAAATTTACTAAACAAAATATTTTGAAGTTACCAAAATGAAATATCTGAATGAGTCTAAAATTTTCCTCATATTTTAATTTTTAACTGAAGATAGTGAGTTTTTTTAGAATTTATTAGTAAATAAACTGCCAAATCCAGTAAATTTGGTATGACTTCAAATAACAACATACAAGTCTTCTTCAGCTGATTTAAAGCGTGGCTTAATGTGATTCCTGTGATGTGGCAGCGTCTCCTGGTCAGACAGAGATGGGCAAAAGGTACAAGCACACAATTCTGGGTATCTTCTTCTGGCAGAGCTGGAGAGTGGTTTTGAAGTGACCTGTGGAGAAGTGACCTGCTGTTCTCACTATGTGTAAAGTAAGATAGTAGGGGAGGAAAAGCTTGTGTAAGGCACAGAAGACTGAAAGGCAGAAAATGAGTAAGCTGAAGCAGAACTCCTGCTTTTCAGATTTATATGTTTGGAGTAACACTGACTGATGTGTAAAGGAAAAAAAAAAATAACCTCCACAACATTAGAAGAGTGACCTTTTTCTAGCTTGGTAATAGAGGATTCCAGCAGTAACTGTAGCCTTGCAGCGATTGGAACTAGTTAGCTATTTTTTGCTTTATTTATTTAAAAATAAATTTCCTGGAAGACATCTGGAGATGCGTCATCTCTTCTCAAAAATGTCCTGGGAAAGTGTCATAGACAGCAAAATCTAACATTTGCACATGCTGTAAAGTTGAGATGCCTACAGCTTATTCCTTTCTCAATAGAAAGTTCCATGAATTTCTTTTTTTAAAACCTAAATACAAAAGTTTTTATTTCTAGGAACAGATCCCTTTTGTTTTTTCCTTTGAAGCAGGGGGAGGGGATATTCAGTGTATGATTCTTAAGCAGCAGGGTTTCAAAAACTGAAATGGT
Organism: Phylloscopus whistleri; assembly: GCA_017589585.1. NCBI lineage: Eukaryota > Metazoa > Chordata > Aves > Passeriformes > Phylloscopidae > Phylloscopus > Phylloscopus whistleri. The sequence goes on along the minus strand of JADMLD010000108.1, from coordinate 251,015 downwards.
CCCGGCAGTAGAAGCTAGAGAAAGGGAACTGCTTGAAGGCCTTTTGGTAGTTATGCCGGGAGGGTTTTATTTTCTTTTTGCTCCAATCCCACATGCAAAGTAGGAAGCACAGAAAGCTGCATAACCAAACCACTGTGCTCAGAAAGCCACAGTGCCCTTTGGCCTGGAGTGGGGGTTTGACAGAAGTGCCACTACAGAAGTTGGACCTGAATTTATTTCCAGCCCCAGCCAGGGTCTGTGAGTACTATGCAAGCTCTGGTTTGGAGCAGTCCTTGGGAAGATAACCTAAGAGATTTCTCACATATTTCTCTCTCCAGTCAGGATGAACTCTGGGAGACACAATATGCATCCCACTTAATTCAATGGGAATTTCACCCAGCATGTGTTGGCACCATCCTCCTGTTTGTTTCCTTGCAGAAACACACAAGTACATTTGCTCTACACCCCTTTTGTGGTGGTCTCAGAGGAGGTGCTGGGCAGCCAGCCCATATTCCTCAGGGGCTTGCATCCTTTAATCTTCCTTGCTGTGTTTTTGTTTGTCTTTCCATCTTTCTTTCCACATTTTTGTGCTTCCTAAATCTCCAGAGTCTCCTCTTATGACTTTTATTTGAGCCTCTGTGCACTCACTCACACAGGGACCCAGCCCTGCACCCGCTAAGTCTTGTGAATGGTCCTTATCCATACAGAAAATCTCATGGAATTATATGCTAAAAAAGAGCTACTGACATGATTAAGCATTTGTAGGTCAGATTATAATGAGTAATAGGCCCAGGATCATCAGCAAAATAGACTTCCAGAAGAATCCAGATTTAGTTGAAGAGATGATGTGAACAATGTGGGACCAGGGGTTGAAAATTAAGACAGAGTAGCAAAAACCAAGAACTGTATTATTCAACAAGGAACAGGGAGAAATTGGAAATGCTGAAGAGAGGAGGAGTTTCTGTACTTTGACTAAAGCTATTCAAAGAGCAACTTCTGTTTTCTAGATGAAGATATTTTAAGTTTTGCATTAAGGTATTTTTAAATTCTGTACCTACACAATTGGTTTCCTGCTCTTTTTCACTGTCTGTAGTACAATCCATGTCACTGTTGGCCTCTAAGCAGTTTCCCTTTTGGATTTTATCCTAGTCAAAGGGTAGGTAACAGTGTTGCAGTAATTTGGTCATGACCAACAGTGGTGATGAAACACCAGTACAGTTACTAATGCTAGGAAATGACTTCTTCAACATTTTGGGCCCAGCACCACATTGCATGGAGGTCAGCAGGAATTTTTCCATTGGTATCAGTGGGTTTCCTGTTAGGTTTGCATTATTACTTACAAGCACAGCAGCTGAGCTGACTAAATAAGCCAGATGGGTGTTTAAGAACATGTTGCAGAAACTAGAACTGTCTCCTAAACTGTGCTTGTGAATGAACTCTTTGTGTTACCTTTACTTTCTATACAGGAACTTCCATTCCTTATGAAACCTTTTATTACATTCTCACTCCCTCCTTGCGTGCTGCTGGTCCCTACAGGTGGAGAAGGCAGAAAACCAGAGCTGTCAATGCTCTGACAAAAGAACAACATCATCTTTTTATCTGCGTTCCTACAAAGAGGATGTTAAAAGGGAAGTTATTTCTGGATCATTAATATGTTTGTCTAATTTGATTCCTCCATCTTTTTTCCTCCTCAGAAGCGAACATCCACTGGCTCAGCTGTATTGCCACTCAATCATGGAGCATCATCATTTTGATCAATGCCTTATGATCCTGAACAGTCCAGTGAGTGCCACATTCCTGTGTATGCTGAAGGAAACTATTTCACTTTCTATTTTTAGCTTCTGGATAGAATCCCACCCTTATATGTTCTTAAGTGCTCTTTATTCCTTTTTGGGTAAAGAAAGCAAATGCAGCAACATGGAAATCACAGTTCTGTTGCTGAGTGCCACCAAATCCTTCCAAGTGCTGCCTGGTAAGAGAAGCCTTGCTAACATCCTTCTGAGTACCTGCTTCCTTGGACCAAAGGAAGCAAAAGGCTTTGCTGCCCTTTTCATGACCAAACAAACCCCAGTCCTTCCTCTTGTTTCAAAAAACATTCCAGACTACACATACACAAAGCAGCCCTGATGAGACCAAACCAAACACTGCTCATATTGACATTCCAAAGTGAAGCCAAACCTAAGTTTAGTAAATAATGCAAATAAAACTGCATTCTTCTTGTTTGATGCTATTAACTAATTCTCAAGACCAGTTATTTAGCATTCACAATCCTTTCAAAGGGGACTGCTCCTTTCGTGCCACAGGTTGTGGTACTTCTGGTATTGTAGTGATCCTTTCCTATTCAGATGGGCAAATATGGAAAAACAACGGGGGTGAGTTCCATTTCACCAGTGCTTTGGTTTAACGGGGGCTGCTGAGCTCATATTTCTTTTTAATAAGTTGCTGTTTATGCTGCTTCATAAAAGGAAAATATTTTCATTTACTAGAAGTATATGGGCAAGTACAGGAATCTGTTTTAATTCCTCTGCTTCAGGGAGGGGAAGGAAGAGGAAAGAGAAGCTGTGATACAGCCAGTGACAAATTTGATTTTAATGAATGAAATGGACTTGAAGGCTTTGATGTTGCTCTGCTTGCAGTTTCATTTTGTAATAATCAGTGATGTTGTTGCTGCTGTGCAGCTTTCTGCCATTACTCAAGAAGACTGGAATTTTTATTTTTAAACTAGGGAATCTGCAAGAGGAAGGAGGGTAAAAGAATGACCTCAGATATCAGCAAGCTACTTGTAATGATTTGGTAACTTAGAGACACTTTAGCAAACTGGTGTGCTGTTGCCCATTTTACTGAGAGCACTCTTTTTGGCTTTTTTTGTAAAGGGAAATCAGATTCTCAGCAGCCTTTCCATTGAAGAATACAAGGCTACACTGAAAATGATAAAACAAGCCATTCTTGCCACAGACCTGGCACTATACATCAAGTAAGTCAGAGGAAACTTTGGCTGAATAATCACTGCTGGGTATTAGTATCATGTCAGCATCCTGCAAAATCTTTTGTTTTAACTTCTTTTAAAGGAGGAGAGGAGAATTCTTTGAACTTCTGAGGAAGAAGCAGTTTAATTGGGAAGACCCCTCACAAAAGGAGCTGTTTTTGTAAGTAAAAGCAGAATAATCAAGAAGTCAGTTAATATTACTGGGTATCCAATTTCCCAGTGTGCTCTGGGCCTGAACAAGCTGCCATTGACACATAGGTCACTGAACTCCCTGGGTCTGAACTACTAAATGTGCAACCTGTATAAGAAACTTTGTTTAATAGCACGTGGATTTGCATTTATAAGTTTATTTTAATTTCACTTGTTTTTCTGACTTGGTGTTCCTTGGAATTCTATATTCTATTTAACTAGTCACTCGACTTGGTGGCTACATAACTTTTCACGTGGAGTAGTTTATCCCTTTCTTTGTGTTTGTTCTGCAGAGCAATGCTGATGACTGCTTGTGACTTATCAGCCATCACCAAACCATGGCCAGTTCAGCAACGGGTATGTATTTAAATTTTGAGATTTCCTAAATGGAAACTACATTAAAGTTTATTTCCTCCACCCAGTCTTTATTGCAAAGGTAGCAGTGGAATGCAGAGCTGAGTCTCACAATGGGTGTGGGGGGCTAATATGATACATCCTAAGGAGAGATAGGAACCACTCTTGCTTGTAGCTAGCAAGCAAACTTTCAGAGCTCTCAATGAGTGAAATCTCTTACAGATTGCTGAGCTTGTGGCTACTGAGTTCTTTGATCAAGGAGATAAAGAGCGCAAGGAACTCAACATAGAACCCACAGTAAGTGGCAGAATCACCTCCTGCAAAATGTCTTTTGGAAACAGCACTTAAAATTTCTCCCACTGAGCACAATACAGGACCAGCTCCTTCCCTGTCTTCCTAGTAGTCGGTTTTGTTCTGTGGTTCCAAAACACCAGTAGTGTGTCATTATCTCTGAACCAGAAGAACAGACAGTATCATTTCCTTTAACTCAGTATTGCTAAACTGGCTAGAAAATACATCCCTAAATTGGTACCTATTTGCAGCTATCCAAACCCAGTAAGTCTGCCTGGTTATTTGGGCTCTGTCAACCCAAAGCCAGTCTCCTGAGGGAAGCCATGCAGTCCAATTCCCTTCACTGCAACATCTGTAAGGTGTAAGATACCCCGCTGTGCTGAGCTTGCTGTGCTCTTTAAGGTGTTGCTTTTTAATTCCAAACTCTCTCTTTGGTTTTGGTTGGGTTTTTGATTTAATGCAATTAAACACAGAGCTTGTTTACTTACTATCTGCAGGATCTAATGAACAGAGAGAAGAAAAACAAAATTCCCAGCATGCAGGTTGGATTCATAGATGCTGTTTGTTTGGAGCTGTATGAGGTATGGTGCCTAAGGAAGAACAGCAAATACCTGAAAGCAGAGCTGCTCACTGGTAGACACAGATTTACAATTAGAATAAAGACCAAATTAGAAATAGCCTCTTAGTTAGAAAATATTTATTTTACATTACATAGGGTTCATTATTCTGTTGAAGAAATTATTAATTTAGTATTTATAATTAGTTGTATATTTGACTAATGTACTTTGTCACAATTTTTTTAAACCTAGTTAAAATGCTGTGCTCTGTGCAATTGACATTATGTCCCTAGGTTATATTCTGGATTATCAGGGAAAGTCACAAGACTAATGCTTTGACCTCTAGGGAAAGAATGGTATCCAGGTAGTGCATGTTTAAAAGTTTTAAAGAATTCAGAGTTTGTCATATAAAAGGTGATATGCTATCTATAGAAAATTGACCCAATTTTAACACTTCTCATCCCATTCTTTTCCTTCTCTTTCATCACACACCAAGGCATTGCATGAGATAATTCACTGAAATGCTTCTTTGTCCTGGTCACAAACTGTATGAGAAGCTGCTTGGTCAGATATAGTGTGAAACACAACATAATGATTTCTGAGGTTCTTTTAAACCAGTACAACATTAGAGTCAAAGTCTGTTCATTTGAACTGTAACAAGTATTTTACAGAAACCAAGGTGAGAAAAAGAAAGGAGATGAACAGATAACTGAATTCTTAAGAATCTTCCAGTGCAAGGAACAGGATGATTACTTGAATTTTTCCTTCTGACACCATAAACTTTTCTAAAAAGAATGTGCATTAGCCAGCTCAAAGAAAACAGGGATAGAGAAAGGGAGCTACTAGCTGTTGTCCCTGAAAATCAAGTGTTTCTGTGCTGTAGAAACTGTCAGGAAAATAAGGCAGCCTTTGCTTTGAAGCCTCAGGGGATTGTCTCCAGTAGGAGGTAGGCCACTGAAAGAAGACTGAGTGCCTCTGCAAAGGTACAGATTGGAGAAATAGAAAACATTTAAAAGAACACCTGAGCAGGCTTGAATGCCCACAGTTCTAGAGCCTAACATCTATACTTCTGTTGGAGTCCTAGAAACTTAGTATTTGGGGTTTTAGTGTATAGTAGTGCATATGAGTCAAGATGGAGGATTTTGGGTGTTGTCTAAGTCCTTCTTCACCCTCTTCTTCCTTCTTCTTCATGGGTTTGGGTGGTTTTCTGTAATTTGGGGAAAAAGGTCCGCATTGCAGGCCTTGGGTGGTCATTATTGGGTGGAAAACATAAATAATATAGGTGTCACTTTGTTGTTGGGGGATTATTGCTTAAATAAACTTGGAAAGAGTTAGAAGTGCTCCATTTTACCTGATTTTCCTAGCATGCTAGTCAGAGCTCACGGTACATGACTCTGTACATAGATAAGATATAATAAACAACCAAGTCCAAACTCGACCCTACATTTCCCGTGTATTATTCATCCTGACCTTGGCAGAGAAGGACAGAAGGCAAAGCCATCCTATACTTCTTCCTGTTAGGGGAGAGCTTTACCTTTCTATTGATGAAAAACTGGAATTATTTACTCTGAAATATGCATTGCTGCTTATATCTACAGTTACCGAGTGCTCCTACTCCAAATTGTACCCAGCTCTTGTGTTAGGTAACCAGTGCAGTTAATGATCTACAAGTCTTCCCCTGAGTTGAGAAATCTGAAAAAATATGAGAGACATGTTTGATTCTCCATTTTTATATTTAAAATTGAATGCAGTCTGTTTTCCATGTTCTCCATTTATTTCAGGCCCTAACGCACGTGTCAGAGGCCTGCTCCCCTTTGCTGGATGGCTGCAGGAGAAACAGGCAGAAATGGCAAGCCTTGGCTGAGCAGCAAGAGAACCTGATTAATGGAGAAAGCAACCAAGGCAAACGGAACTGAGATGCTGATTTCACCACCACAAGCTCAAGTTCACATAGGAGACACAGTAACAGGGGAGTACTGCATTTTGCTAAACACTGTATGAATTTGGCTTATGTTTTGCCACTGCTGTATTTTTTGTTCCTCCACATTTCAAGATAGAGCATGACCGTGTAGATGCCAAGATTATCTGAAAACAGCATGTTTCTCTTAACACATCTGACTGAGATGGAAGAAGACCTGCAGGGGTGGTTTTTGCTACCCCACCCCACAAGAAGATACTGGGGCAGGCACTGACTGTGCCCAAGAGCCTGTTCCTTCACAGATGTACATAGTTGTTTAGTGATTGTGTTGTGGCCAGTATCTGAAAGACTACTGCATTTTGCACCTTTTCTCTCCCTCTTCCCATCTTGCTGTGTTATGTTATAAAAGTACTGGGCAGTCTTGCCTGTTCTCTGTCCAGAGGTTCAGAGGAAAGATTGGGACTCACTCTGGGGAGCCTATTCCAGCATAAACTATTGCTGACCTCTCTGAGGAAGCAGCACTGGGCTCTGAGGTGAAAAGCCCCAAAAGCTGTACAGCCAGTAGGGTTTGGGTTTTTTCCGTATTAGATGGATGTCTTAGCAAATGTGTTATTCCAGCTGAAGAGATTTCTAAGACCCCCTGTGAATTACTAGGCAATGGGAGTCTTAAGAGTGTTATGGCAAAGGTGTCTGAGTTATCCACTGACGGGCTGCCATGGAAGAACGGCTCCCATAGAAAGCTGCATGGAGCACACAGAGAAACGGAAACAAAACAGGAGTGGTTTTGTATGCTAGTTTTGACTTCATTTGGAAGTTGATTTTAACATCATCTAACCAACAGACTGGATCACAGGCAGAAGAGAATGACTGCAAGAGCAAGAGGTGAAAAGCTGAATCAGAATGATGCAGGAAGGGCACGCTCCTGGTGACCATCAATGACTGATTGTTCAGGCCAGTGTTACCATGAAATGGCTACGACCTCTTAGAAGAATGTTTTATGTTAGCATCTCTTAATCATTTTTAACATTGGCTAAAAATGATTAATCAGAGTGTCTTGAAGAAATAGGAAGAAAATAATACCGAAAGCAAAAGTAGCCAGAGTGCCACAGGGATTTGGCGTTTGTGAGGCATTAATGTTCTGAGAAGTAGCAAATCAATTAACTTGCACTAGGTAAAAAAACCCTGATGTATCATTTAAATGAAGATGATTAATAAAATGGTTTTGAATAGACAATCAATTAAAGAAAATATACACATTGGACAAATTCCAAAAGAGGAGTAGAAGGAGAGTACTATTCTTTAGGTAGACAGGATAAGGAGATGAACATCAGCAGTCTAAAATGCATTAGATACACAGACACGCGAAATGTTCCAGTTTTTTAATCTGTAATAATGATTTTTTAGTTAAAATCAGCAACTGTATTTGGCAAAAGTAGCATATTTGGCATTGCACTTTGAAGTCTGGAAAGTTAGTTCTATTACAATAATCCAGGAAATTCTAGTTGGAAACTGCAATAAATTCTTCTTCCCAAGAGATTGTCAACCCAACTTGTAAGAGCTGGTCAGAAAGACAGGGAAAACTCCCCCTTTTAATCAATTTCTTCTTTTACATAAACAATGCCAGAACCCAAGAAAAGATGAAGCAAATGTTTCAAAATGTTTGATGATACCGAGTTATAGAGTTGGGTTTTTTTTTTTTTAGTGTAGAACAAGGTATTCTGACAGTCAGCAGCATTTCTGCCGCCCTCAATTATTTGTCACTGATTAAGTCCTGTCTCTAGTGAGCACCAATAATAAATTGTTGCAGCTGCAAATTTGAAAACATTTTTCTGTAGAAGTATTTCTCCTCATTCTGTCCCAACAAATTAGAAAAAAAAAAGATGGATTTCAACACTAAGAATTCCAGGACTGCTGTTTTGCAGTACACCATCTGTGTATTTCTATGCATACACAGTATGCAGGTGACAGCAGCCTTCCCCCCCTCTCCCCCCCAAAAAAAAAAGTTTTAGGTACTTTTTGATAAATAGAAAACTTTGCTTCAGGATTTGCATAGTCCTTGTATAGTCTTTTCCTTGAATGCGTGAGATACTGAAATATAATTATTATGCTAACTGATGAGATACATATTTAATATAAATACAAATAAAATATATGTATATAAAGGTGTATTCTTGCTATTATGGTTGAGACTAGTAAATCATGGTGACAACACAGCAGATACGATGATGATATCACAGTGTTGTGATGTAACTTTGACATTAATATTCCAGTATTTCTTGGCTATTTTGTGTGTTCAGCAAAGCTTTATTACAACTAAATTTATAAGTGCTACAAAGGAGTGCTGGATTTATATCCTTGACTTGAAAAAAAGGGCATAATGTTACATTTTTTTAAAGGTTCACTTAAAATGAACAGTTATACAGTATGTGCATATATTTAATTACATATCTGTACACATTTATCCCACCGAATCTCTTCCACTGTAAACATTGGAACACACATATAAATACAGTTCCTAGTAAATAAATATTTAACTACCATAACTCACCTGTATCTGTATATATTTCTACAAAACCAAAGCCTTTAAACTACTGGTTTAAGAACCTTAAAAGCATAGAGTGCTGCGTTTCATGAAATTCAAAGCCTTTACATAGTGTGTTACTCTGCCTGAAGGCAAAATCAGTGTGCTTGTTCTGTGTCATGGCTTTGTTTGAATCACTTGCAGAAACTGCTCCTACCTTTCATCATGTAGATAGGGGACAATATGGGGGAAAAAACCCCAAACCCAGCCTGGCTACAGGTTTGCTGCTTTGAAGTTCACTGTCTTCAGAATTCAGCATGTTCAAAGCCAGCTGGTGGATTCCAGCCACACAGCTGACATTAATTTAATCATGAGCTGTGTATCTCATTATTTCAATCAGCTCTCAAACACCTTCTCCCCAATTTATATTGTCTAGCTGTAACAATCAGTGTGGCTTACACAAGAAAGCAGCTGAAATGGAGCATTGTCAGTTCAGCCTTAAATCCACTGAAACCATTGCCACATTTTTGATTGAGATCTCTGGGTACAAGAATTTGTCCCACTAATTCTTAATACTCCTTTCAATGAAGACAACTAAGTTAGTATCCTACTTGATCTCAGATGCAAATGTGTTTTCTTTCAAACTCACTCCACAGCACACTTCAATGCTTAAAATGCACTTTTATTTCTCGGTTTGTTCTGAAAAGAATTACTTGTGTCAACATAGACCAAATTACTGACTAACCCTTACCTCTTCTAATTGCAAATAACAGTGAGGCTCTTGAGCTGTAGGTACCATTTCTTTTCCAAGAAATCAGCCATACATGCAATATTAGCTGTACAAGGCCTAGGTTTTCTTTTATCTTACACGATTAAAGAAAGTGGGGGAGAAATAATGTAATTCTGATTTTGGAGATGGTGTTAATTTTTAATTAGAGGCAGTTTATAGTTAAGAGCAGATTACTCATATCTTTACAGAGCACGTGTACAAGTCAGCTACTGATAAAAGGAAACAATTAATTTCACTGATGATCAGCTGATTTCTCCTTAGAAGAGAAAACCAAAGCCTGTTTATATATGCATCACCCCTGACAATTCCATGCATCTTTTGAATTCCAACCCAATATATTTTACCTGGTAGCAGCATGAACTGACAAATTCAGGGCACTTATCTAATTCACACATAAGGTTTGTCAAAATTACCAGATAACTGATTTTTCCAACCCATTATACAGAAAGATAATGAAGTATCAGATCTAGGCCAGTAAAATTAGAGGAGTGATCCAGCTGCTGTCCCTTCCAGTTATGCATAAGAACATAGCAAAGACTTCTTACGTAAAAAAAAAAAATTGCCTCACTTATAATAAATTCACACATTTTTAAAGGTTTTGTAAAGACCTCTCATTTCAGGCAAATTTATATAGTAGTATTCGTTCAGAGTCTTATCTCTGTGATGCTGCAGGTTTTTTCTTTGTGTCAAATTACATGCCATTTACATTCCACAAGGTTTCAGCTTCATTTCCCAGTTTTCTGCTGTACTTTTTCAGGGGCTTGCACCAGGGAGTTTGGTCAGAGTATGGTAAATAAGGAGGGCTGAGCTTTTTGGTTTGGACTTTGACAGGAAGAAGAAACATCACAGAACCTGTCCTGGTAATTAGTGACACTTGCTAAACGCAGCAAATTGTGACAGCAGGATATTTTACCTTGGTCTTTGCAAGGTGAGTGGAAATTGCACAGGGGAGTTTCTTTTCCACACAAGGAAGGTTGTTTCCATAGAGAAACTCGCATCTGAGTTACCAGTGTTTGTAAATGTGTATTTATGTGACAATGCTCTGGCAATTGCTGGTTCCCACCAACTCCCACAGCAGAGTTTGCCCTGCCAGGGCCTCACACGTGCTCAGATGCCCACCAGAAGTCAATATTGTGATTCCCATTTACCTCAGGGGGAGCTGGCTTGAGCTGTACAGAAAGTGAAAGAATGGGTCAAATCCACCTGGTTTTTTATCTGGAAAGAGGGACCAAGCTCTTACCCTCGGTGACAGCTGCCTCACCTGCTCTTTGCTAGTTCAGCTGATTCCCACTGATGCCCAAGGTACCTTACAGATGTAACTGAAGTTAGAATTTGAGTCCTCTTTGTACTCACATGGCAGACACCTGCATGTGTCTCTTAAAGAATGTTGTTTGAAATGCACAGTAAACAGTTTTAAAATACATTCCTCTTATAGTTTAATAAAAACCTTAATCACAGTCACTAGTCACTGAGTGTGTCCATTTGTAGTCTTACCTTTTAAAAATACCTGAACAAATATATAGTTTCTGGGCACAGTATTTTTGTACTAGGTTAAGGGGTTTCTCTGTATATTATGTTTTGCCTTTAAGCAGTATTAAAGTCTTCTGAATGTTATGTGTTCTCTCCTGCTTCTGTCCTGTGACTTCTTGGAATAAAACTAGTTACATTACTTAAGAGAATCATTAGCCCCACTTATTGTACAGCTGCTAGAGAACATAAGGGTCAGCTTATTTTCTGTGGTCAGACTGCTGCTTATTACTTATCTCCTCATTCCTCTCTTTGTACTGTTTTCATGCTTTTTAAAATAAAAAGGACGATGTCAAATTTTACTGTTTGTTACAATTAATATTACCGGGGTGTAATTGTCAATGCCTGATCAAATCACTGCTTCTGTAACTTTATATTTCAAAGTAACTTCTCTAGGACCTAGAAATCCTGAAGAAAAAAGTATCTGTTAATATCAAGATACTTCTGAGTACTACTGAGATCAGCCAGCAGTAAAGCAGTTCTTGTTTCAAAGCCACAAGAAATAATTTGGTGCCACTGACCACTAGAGAGCACTGGAGCTGCACCTCCTTCCTGAGAGCTGTCAGAAACCAGTTTATTTCTGACAGAAAGCAGAACCAGCAAATACAAGTTACACAGATGTATCCTCATCCTCTGCCCCCAAGGATCAGTTCCTGGGGATATCAATTGCCAGAGAGATAGAAATAGTCATCCCAGTGACTTCAACCAAAAGTGGGAAAAAATATTTTTGACAACCAAAGCCTCATCTTGCACAAACTGCTGATCCTAGAAGTAATTCTGAACCAGTGGGCTTCTTGGCAATTTCTGTTCTTTGCCTGTTAGCTCCTTGACAGCAACACTTCTGGCTTGACTTTTTTTAGCTCTAGGCAAAACCAAGAAGTATGTACACCTCTGACAAACAGCAGGCTCTTTCAAGAAGTTATGAAGGGCCAGATTTAGCTCAGCACAAAACACAAGCGCTGTTTGCTCGAACCAACTGCAATGTACGAGTGCAACTGCCCAGCTGCCCGTGCATACCTGCAAACATCAGCTCACCGTTTGCTGCTGGGACTCCAACCTTTCCACCCCCTCAGCAGCCCAGCCATGCTCCTGCTCAGCCTTTCTGGCCTGCTGGAGGTTTGAATTCCCTTCTGAGGGTTTGCAGCAGGAGCGCTGGGATCCATTTCTTGCCCAGCCCCGGAAAGAACACGACCTTGAGCGAGGGCATTTTTATCGAAGAGGTGAACGAGCATTACACGAGGTCCTTCTCTTCTTGCACAGCTCTGATGCCTCATTAACAAATGGGAAAGACAAAAGCTCTTTCCTCCAGCCACATTCTTAGCAGCAGTGGTGACAGCTACTGCATTTCACATGCCCATGAAACCTCATCCGTTAAGATTTTCAGGAAAAAACTCACGGGTGAGTTTGTTTCAAAAGCAAGCTTCAGAGACAGACACATGGAATCTGACAGTCACTGGGTTTTGGAACAGTAGCATTTCTTAGCACACACAGAACTTCAGAACCACTTCAGCTGAAAAATACCCCAAGTGCAAAATGGCTGAAAAATCTACAGTTTACACAGGATTCTCTTTTTTAACACCACCAAATTCTAGGAGTAGAATCCATGGTTAAATCATACCATTAGTTTACACATGATACATTTGCATATAAGCATCCAGAATCCTTTTATTGTAGCAGTTAATGAAGTCACTGGCAATTTATTTTACGATAGATAGAGCTCCTTAATGGAAGTTAAGTTCTGTACTTTGCAGATAAGTAGAGGGGTTAATTTGATCAAGGTCACATGGAAAGTCCATTTCTGAGCTGGAACAAGCACCAGAACCTGGGTGTCCGTTCTGCTTTTACATGAGACACATGATGCCCAAACTAAGAAAAGAATTTCAATCTGGAACCATCTTTTCCTTTTGCAAATGCAAATATTTAAATATCTTAGCCATACAGGGTGCTCTCTTGCTATAATGCTGCACTCAGAACAACTCTGAGGCTCACTATTTTACAGATTAAATTAGATTCAAGCCACAAATCCAGATTATCACAATAACCTTTCATGGGGTTTGGAGCTATTTTATAATCAAGAGAAAAAGTTTACAGTAATTAAAAAGTTATGTTGAAATGAGCTAAAAGTGCAGTTCAGATTCTGGAGAAACTGAAATGACTGATGCAAACTTTCAATACTGTACATTCCTAGTTCACTGGACTTATAACTTGACCCCACCCTACGATCACATTTCATTTTCTAAACAAAAAAAAAGGGGAATACAGGAATATTCAGATATAAATTTAAATACCCTTAGAAGAGCCTGACAAAAAAACCCACAGGGCAACTGGCATATCAGCCTCTATGTGGCAAGTGTCAAATGGCACTAATACTCAGAGATTCATTTAACCTTTTCTGGAAAAGCACACTTACTTTTTATTGGCAAATGTTCACTGTCACCCTTTTTTCACTGAAACAAGGCCAGATTCTATTATTCTATGTAATCCTAGGATTCATTTCAGCATACAGAAACTGATAAAGTAAATACCAGGGTTGTTACTGTTTTAATCCTAAATTTTGATTCCAGATTTTTTTCAACCTGGGTATTATTAACTCCTGCACTTCAGTTCTCTCCAGTTAAAAAAACTCTCAAAAATGCAGCACTTTATGGATCAGAGCCATTACACAGGAATTAAAGAGCAGGGTATGCAGACAGTTAAGAGCAAGTTTTGAAACCCACAGCCAGTCACTACTAACTAATCACACAAATGGATCTATACTCACTGGAAATTTCTAGGTAATCCTCAAATGCTGAACTTCCTTGCTGAACAGATTCCACATCAGCAGGCAGCATCGAGGAGATTCTCCTTGAACCAAAATAAAAGCAGAAATTCAGCAAGCAGGCAGCTGGAGTAGGACAACATCTAGCTCAAGCAGACCTAATCCTGCTGCAATGCAACACCCAACTGCAATATGTACTTGGAGATGATTTATCCAAGACATGGCATTAGTTAGGCTCCATCAAGCTCCTGGTTGCTAGGCCACCCACTGTTATGCTGAAGTTGGGTGTTGCTGGCATAGAAAAGAAAAAAAATTACTGGCATAGAATTGTCTATTTGCCACACTGACATAAAATTGAGCAGAGTGGTTGAAATGCTTAGTGAAACTTCCCAGTGAGGGATCCATCTTTGCAACCCATCCCAAGACATCATGAAGAATCATTCAGTAGAAAGCACTCAAATACTGCACAATCAATCTGCGTGGCTTTATCAGGGATTAATCTCTTATTACAGAAATCAATGTTTTCATGAGTGTATTATGTTTATGCTGGCACCAAGCCTTAACCAACCCAACAGTTCTACTGTCCAAGCTAATTTTAGTCAGGAAAACTTGAACACAAGCCACAAAACAATAAATAGGAGAGATGACTACAGCCCACTGCAAAAGCCTTTTTATCACCCTGATCTTTGGAACTCCACTGTCAATTGTTATCACAATACACCTCGCTACGATGATCTCAGATTGGCAGGATGAGGCTGGCATAGCCATATAAGTTAATGATTTATTGCCATCCAATTTATCTACAGATCAAACTTCAAAGTTACTAAGTTTGTCCATTTTGAGTGTTCTGAAGCTGGCACGTGGAAGAAAGCCATGAAGCCAAGAACATACCCTTAGCTTTCAAAACTGGCATGAAACCAGCAATACCAGAAAACAAGATTTCAATGCACCACAAAAGAAAAAGCTGTAGTTCTGAAAACCACACAATGAAGAGGGACACAGAAGAAGGAAAAATGTTGTGGGGTATTCCAACTAAGAAAATCTAAAAAATCGATTTTAATTGTGATTTTAGAAGGAAATCCAGGTACTGGAGGAAGACAAAACTCTAAATGAAGTGTAGATTGTATGATTCTAGTACATGAGAAAAACCAAAGTCATATTTTGTCATATTGAGCAACTCACGTTATTTTAGGCCTGGATTTTCTACTAAATCCAGCAGAGGCTGCACTACAACCAGTGCCAGAAAGAACCTTTCTGCAAAGGCAGTGAAGAGAGTTACCAGTTTTGTTACGTAACAACAGCTTGGATGGACTACAACTGGGCACTGGGTGGTTTTGTTTATGTACATACACTACAGAGGTCACAGGGGACTGACAGTGGTAACTGCAAAGATCAAGATACACAGCAGGGCAATAAAAGCAAATAATCTCAGAATAACGACTGCCCATTTTCTGAGCTGGCTGAAGGGTAAGATGGGCAGGCATGATTGGCACAGCACAGGGCATGGGCTAAAACATCTTCTGAGTCAGGTAATCAAAAACTGTATGAAATTGTGGAAAAAAAACCTGCATGTGGAAACTACATACAAAGACCTAACTGTTGTTGTGGAATGCACATTGTGAGGTACTTCCCTCATTACCCTGAGGAGTAAACAGCCTGAACACCTTCCATCCAGCTGGTTTCTTCACTGAATGTGTTACAATGAAGAACTATTTGTAGGTGCTGGTGAGAACTTAAGCTATATATATATTAAAAAGTGATCACATGAATAGAGACTACCATCCCAATCTTCACAGCTCAGTCTTAGGCAGGCAGCAAGAGGGGAGTTTTCTGAAACAACCTGCAGACATTCAGTAAATCCTCTGCCCCCATGCTTGTTATGCTGAGCAGAACAGACCCCAAACAAATTATGACAGACAAACTAGAGACTTGTGTTTGTTTTGTTGGGTAAACAACATCATCTCCAGTTGCCTAAAGACTCTCCCACAAGCTTTAAGATGCAACTGAGATAGAAAATGTCAAGCAATGCTGTTAGTTTAATTATTACTTTCACTAGACACCTGAGTTTTACTCCACATGGTGGAAAGAATGAATGGATTAGCAATTCTTAATTGAGATGAGCAATAAAGATTCTGTCACCACCTGAGAGCAATAAGAGATAATTCAGCAAGCAGCGTGGTCAGGACTGGGGATTTGATTAAACTACAGGAAACTTCTCTTTGGAGAGGTCAGTGCATCAGTTGAGCTTTACTCAGCCACATCATCCTGCAAATTGCTCTGGAGATAAGGCAGTGCATAAATTCCCTGTGCAAAGACTGGTCCCTGCAAAGCAGATCTCATCTCCTGCAGGCACAGCCATGGCTTTTGACGGCACTTGGAAAATCGACAGAAATGAGAACTATGAGAAGTTCATGGAGGCAATGGGTAAGGCTCACCTCTCCAATCCCTCCTGCAGGAAGAATATCACCCCAGCTGAATCCAGCTGGATACTCAAGCTGCCTGAGAGCTACCTTTGGGCCAGCCTGTCCTTCTACTCTCGGCTGCTCTGCCGCTGCATTTATTTTCAAAATATTCTGGGGCCAGGGGGGAAGATGCTGAGAAATGTTCTGATTTAAATTAGACTGTGTTAATCTTAAGCATCTTAACGAATTCCAAATTTATTTCAGCGGGAAAAAAAAGAATCTTTTACTCTAGATTTGAGGAAAAGGCTCAGGCAACTCGAGTGGATGAACTTTAATCAGAATTCTGTAGCTGGACTGTTATTTTGACAACATCAAACCAGTTTAAAAATTACACAGGGAGGAAATCATCTTTCTTCAATTTCAGAGAAGCACTTGACAAGTAATTCTAACATTGTGATTTTTACTTAGAGTTTGTACAAACTGTGCATTACATGGATATAAATAAAGCCACAGTTAAGACAGTGATTTGTATTGTATGTGTACCAGTGAACATGGCCTTGATGAAAACTGAAGGACAAAAATTTAGGTCAGAACGCTGGAATAAACTCACTTGGCCACAGAGAATTCACTAAAAAGGGACAAATATGATGCTCCAGAGGTTTGGTGTCTTTTTCTGATTTATGTTAACTGATTTTTTTTTAGGTATTGGCATGATGAAAAGAAAGCTGGGAGCCCATGACAATCTGAAGATCACCATCCAACAAAATGGGGACAAATTCAACGTCAAAGAATCCAGCAACTTCCGAAACATAGAGATTGAATTCACCCTGGGAGTCAACTTTGAGTACAGCCTGGCTGATGGGACTGAGCTCTCTGTAAGTCTGCCTACATAGTTCAATGTCTGCTACATGGTAATGACTTTGTAAGGTGCAGCTTCAAGATGAGTAATTTGTCTTCCTAGATTCTAATCTAAATTTTACTCCTGAATGACATTAAATTTTCCTGCACCTGACTGTTCAGGAATGCTTGCAGCTTATACACCAAAGCCCAAGGGAGTTTTTACTGTTAAAGGTTCAGCACTGTACCTTGGATCTCAGGGTTCCAGAGAGCCCAAAAAGCAGAGCAAGTACCAATTTTCACAAGATGAAATCCAGGTGATTTGCAATTTTACTTCTTCTAATACTCAAGTCCACCACCTAGAGTGGAGAGCTGGTATTTGTAAGAAATTACAAATCTCTGTTGATACAATTATTTAAAATAAGGTGTATTGACCAGTAAAAACCACCTAGCTTTGCTATTATGCATTTAAATAAATTTTTACAGCCTTTCTAAAAAGCATTATTGCACTGCTTTCAACTTTTTTACTTGTAAGCATTCTACAGCCTGTAAACCAAATCAGTGTCACAACTGTTGCAAAATATTTGGGGTTTTTTTCCCACCACAGGGTGCTTGGACCCTGGAAGGAAATAAACTTGTGGCCGCGTTTACCAGGAAAGACAACGGAAAAGTGCTCAAAGCCACCAGAGAAATCGTGGGCGATGAGCTCGTTCAGGTGAGTCAGGAAGTCGTTTACACACAAGTTTGCAATAGAATGAACAGAAAATGTTTTAAGAACTTTTCTGAAACTAGAGAATATTTTCTTCAAGCCAAGTAACTTCATTTATCTTTAGTTAAAATTCTCGGTCGCCTGTAAAAAATTTAAAACTCTCTGAACCGTATCTGGGAAATGAAACTTTGCAATTCCAGACACGATTTTCCTTCCTCGTTTTTAACAGACCTATGTATATGAAGGAGTCGAGTCCAAGAGATTCTTCAAAAGGGGCTGAACACTTCACACACGAGTGCAGCAGAAGGAAGAAACAATAAAGGACCACTTTCTCCACATCGTCTGTGTTGTTTTTCCCTTTCAATTCCCTCACAACGCCTCCCCAGCTGCAGTTAGCCAGCCCTGTTGAAAACATGGGCTGGTTCTTTATGGTGCTGTTTCGCCTCGAATGAACAAACTCCCATTACCAAATGCTAAAATGTCTTTTGTACCAAGTCCCATCAAAGTGTCACAATACAAAAGGCTGCAGAAACCATTTTGCATAAGCAGAACTTCAGCATTTTTTTTTGCACAGGCTCTCAAATGGAAACTTGGCTTCCTTATAAAGGTATTTATACTGAGAAACACTTTCTCTGTGTATTTAATACTGTGCAAGATTATGGGAAAACCAAAAATAAATGAGATAATACAGATGGGGACAAGGCTTAAGAGGGAAGTACTGTCATTGTTTTGCCTCAAATCTCTGACATACTTCATCTACCCATGATTAACCTAATACTTGCTATAAAAGGGCAAATCCATCCTTATTTCTACTGACAGAACTTATAAAGGAAAACTGCTACCCTTAAGTGCTTGTTTAAGAAAAGCTCTCTTCAGAAGTACCTGCTTGCAATCTGCCTTTTCTCTTAATATCTCCTAATACCGAGGCTAAAAGGGGTAATAGCTACCAAGAGACTAAAATGGGGTAATAGCTACCAAGAGAAAGGTTTTGTTTCCCACACTCCTGGGTTTCTGGTCATTCTTCGGGACACAAAAATAATAGCCCTGATTTCAATGTGGAGTGAACTGGAAGGACTGAGGGCTGCACATTCCAGCTGTGAGTGTGGCATCAGGTTGTGGCACTTCATTTGTTTTTATTTACTCCTGCAGCTGTGTGTTGTGCAAGTAAAGCACAACAGAATACACGATCTACACGAACTTTCCCACGTTTGTTCCGTGCACAAACTCCATCTAACCTTCAAGGAGGGGAGTGCGTCTCAAAACAATTTTCATTTTCCTAAACTTCTTTACAACAGGATTTCCCAACAGGTCACCTAGTTTTGCTCAGGGCATCACCTGCTATCCAGGAAACCGCATCGGGACGAATTTGTCAATGTTTTTTTCCACACAAGCCCCCGCAGAGGTGGCAGGGCAAGACCAGCACGGTCTGACAGGGCTGATCGCCGGCTCTTCCCCAAGGGCCGCATCTCACCTGGCAGGGAGCAGCAGCCAGCGCCCAGGAAAGAATGTCAGTCACCAGCACTGGGGAAACCATTCTGAGCATCACTTATCCCAACAACAGAGGGGACAAGTAGGAATTCTTTCCACATCCAGCGTGTTTACCGCAAGAACCCGCCCTTCAAGGCGGTGCCTGAGGCGGGAGTGGTGGGGGCGGCGCCTGAGGGCGGGAGGGTCGGGGCTTTGGTTGAAGCGGTTTATGAGGGGTTTTGGCTGAGGCGGGAAGGGCGGAGCTGTGCCTGAGGGGGGAATAGGGGGGGCTTTGGCTGAGGCGAGAATAGGGGGGCTTTGGCTGAGGCGGGAGGGTCGGGGCTTTGGCTGAAGCGGGTTATGAGGGGTTTTGCCTGAGGCGGGAAGGGCGGAGCTGTGCCTGAGGCGGGAAGAGGGGGGGGCTTTGGCTGAGGCGGGAAGACCGGGGCGGTGCCTGAGGCGGGAAGGGCAGAGCTGTGCCTGAGGCGAGAATAGGGGGGGCTTTGGCTGAAGCGGGTTATGAGAGGCTTTGGGTGAGGCTGGAAGGGCGGAGCTGTGCCTGAGGCGAGAACAGGGGGGCTTTGGCTGAGGCGGGAGGGCCGGGGCGGTGCCTGAGGCGGGAAGGGCGGAGTTGTGCCTGAGGCGGGAAGAGGGGGG
The DNA here is from genome assembly GCA_017589585.1 of Phylloscopus whistleri. Lineage (NCBI taxonomy): Eukaryota > Metazoa > Chordata > Aves > Passeriformes > Phylloscopidae > Phylloscopus > Phylloscopus whistleri. Next base: position 231,073 of record JADMLD010000108.1, on the reverse strand, counting down.
GCTTTGGCTGAGGCGGGAGGGCCGGCCGGGGCGGTGCCTGAGGCGGGAAGGGCGGGGCCGTGGCGCGTGATCCCGGGGGCGGCCGCGGTACGTGCGCTCCGTTCTCATTGGCGCCGCACCCGGAAGAGCCGCTGGCGCCTGCGCGGTGGGGCCGCCGCGCTGCCCCTTTCCCCCTGAGGAGATGGAGGCGGCGCGGCGGCGGCCGCGGGAGCAGGAGCGGCAGCAGGGCGATGGCGGGCAGGTGCTGTCACGATCTCTGTCGGGACAGTCCTACTGGCTGGACCTGTGGCTCTTCATCCTCTTCGACCTGGCGCTTTTCCTGGTTATCTACCTGCTGCCCTGAGGGCGCGGCCCAGGTGAGGAAGCGGCGGGCGGTCCGTGGTCGGTGAGCCCCGACGGGCTGTTCCCTGTGGGGCGAAGGGTCCGCCTCCGGAGCGGGGCCCTGGGAGCAGCCTTGGCATTCCCACAGCCCCGCCTCAGAAGGGCTCGGGAGCACGAGTGCCTCTCAGAAAACTAATTCCAAACCACCCCCTGCTCTATTTATTTGTTTGCGAGATTTATAATCTGCTCTTCGTTCAGGAGGTGTGACTGATGCTCCTTGCGTGTCGGTATCTTCCGAGGGGCTGTACAGTAATACGGACGTAACCAGACCTTTTCCGTTCCCTGTAGGGCCACTGCCACCAGGGGAATTCTCACCTATTTCGCACCTTACGAACACAGACGTGGACGAGAAGGACCATTTGTGCGGCATAAGCAGCTGGGAGCACGACCCCACCTGAGTCTCCGTGGAGGAGGCACGTTTTTATACTGTGTCGTGATAGATCGCTGTGTGTCACGAGTGTTACCGTTCAGGTTTTACCTGTATCCTGTTCGTGTGTCCTAAACTGTGCCTTAAGGGTCACGTACGACAGGCTGACCGTGCTTTTGTGATTGGTACCTAGAGATTTGTTGTGCAGGAATGGAAGTGTGCGGTGTTTGAATAAAATCCACTGAAGGGACAGCCTGCAGAGTGTCTGAGAATAAAACCCACTGCAGTTGTAACTCGGACCCAACAGGAGGAGCTCAGCCAGGTGTTCTGCTTCCAAAAAGTTCATCCCGATGGGTTGATGCTGGTTAGTTTTCTCTTATACTGTTATTCTGGTTTTTTTCTTTCTTTACCCTCAGCAGTTACTGAGCCCTCTCAGGCTCAGTATTTATAAATATATACCTGTATAAACATGTCAGTGTTTAACCCAGCAGCAGTGTCCTGTCCTCACTTACTGATCAAGATAAATCAGCTTCTGGTTTCCTTGCTAGAAACTGTGAGGGAGGAGCTGACAAGAGCAGCCCTGAGTCACTGGCAGATGACACATCAAGGTCCCTCCTCCTCACCGTCCATGGATGGCCATAAGTAGACAGTGACAGATAATTAAAAGGTTTCAACATCAGTTTCCTCTGTCTCACTAGAGGGAGACTTTCAAACCTCTGTTAAAGGCAGGAGTCTCTTGCAGTCTTTGGAGAAAGAAACAGAAGCTGAGCACATGGAGTGAGCTTTTTGCAGGGCAGGTTTGGGGGAAGACAGTTTTCAAGCTGTAGATAAGGGGGTTCAGTTTTCTTTAGCCTTTTTCCCTTGGGAATGCTTATTTATGAGAAGTGCCTTCCATGCTTGGTTGGGTTTATTTCCAGGAGCACATACAACAAAATAACTAGATTGAAGAGACTTGGAAGTGCAGAGGGGTTCAGGGTCTTCCCAGACAATAAATAAAAATGGGCCAAGATGAGGTTAGATAGGATTTGGGATGCAAGAATAGACAGATGCTCTTTCCTTTTATTTCATTTGATTATTAAGACAGTTGTGCTGTTGGCAGTGGTTTGTTTCCTGGGTCAGACCTGTGCTGTCAGAACAGAGATGCTGTGCCCTGCTGGCATTCATCATCTTGGCTGCTGGTACCTGTGAGATTAGGGGTTTCAGAGATCTTGTGCACAGGAGCCCTGAACTGTGACTGCATTCTCCAAACACCAGAGTGGGGGTTCCAGTTTTTCACATGAGGCCATTAAGGAGAGAAGGGCACTGCATTCATCACCTTTTCTCACCCACCTCTGGCATGTTGGCACAAGCGAAATCCCCAGGGAACAACCGATTAGGAAAGGACTGGCATATTGCTCCATTTCTTGTTTGGTAAGTAAGACAGGTGAGGTTTAAAGGGTATTAAAGGCTTAGAAAGTTGAATATCAAGGTATCTTCCACTAATTTAATTTTCTCCTTCAGCCAGATCTGACATTAAAGGTTTGCTTATCTCAGAAAACATAAGAGCTAACAAAGTGCAGGCTTGTGCTGCACTGCACTCCAGCTATTCCACAGGCACACAGAGCTCCTAAATACACAGATCCAGGCAAATTTTGCTTATCCCTAGTAAAGGCAGTAAGATAGCTCGTGTATCTGTCAATCACTTGTCAGCAAGTCTGTGGGATTATGTTATAAAAATGGCTTTATGCATTTCATAGCTGTTTAAAAAGGTTAATCTATTTAATAGCTTTTTGAACAAATACTTCAGAAGATGAATTTTACTGTTCAGAAAAGGTAAGCAAACCACCATCTCCACAAAAACTTTCAACCATCAGTAGCAGCATTATCTGTCACATTAAAATGTAGTTCTGGAAAGCTAACTTTTTTCTTAAAATGTGGAACACAAAAAGAACAGACAACAAAGATTTTAAATTTTTATCTTGATATTTTGAACAAGTAGAACTTTGCAAGTAAATAATTCTAAAGACTGAAAAATATATTAATTACAAGACTCGTTAATATCTCGACTGTTACAAAAATTGTCTAGGCTCTTATACAAATCTATAGCTGGAGGGGGACATTTATAAAAAAATAAATAGGCACCCTAGGTAAGTTAAAACCAGTTATCACATATTGGTTAGCAGTATTACATACATACATACATGGAGTGCAGAGTCAAATATAAAAACGAAGGTGCCTCGATTAGCAGTCTATTTAATCATGAAATACCTGGTAAACATGGGTCACAGAGGAAGCTGGCTGGGAAGATTGTTCCAAGCTAAGCCAGGAGACTGAAGTACACCTAAGTTATTTACTGCAGCTACTTTTGGGGAGGAGTTTACCAGTTGTGCTTACTGGGAGCAGAGTTCATTGGTATCAGTAAGAGGCATTCATATTGCTTGTGGTACAGAAGTATCAACATTGCTATGCATGTTTAAAAATAAGTGTTCTAACATCATTCACAGTTGTTGCTGTGCTATCCATACAGAAAAATACTGTCATTTCAAATACAAGGGGTTTTTTTGGTTGGTTTTTTTTTTTTTTTTTTGCAAAACATTTTACAAATTATACATTATTTACAGATTCCAATAATCTTTGTTTTTACACAGGTAGTAGAGAACAGTTGTACTTAACTGGCTATGTATATTATGTAACATGGCTAGATGAACTAGAAAAGTTGAATTTACAGGTTCTGAAATTGCTCTTAAAAACGTTACAATAGGAATCACCCAAATTCTTGCATTTTTAGTGTTCTTCTGTATTCAACTGATTTTCTTACAAAAGGATCATTGTTTAAGTTGCTGTTTACTAGCAGCCATACAGAAACATGCATATTATTTTCACTATAAATTCTAGAATTCATTTTTTTCCCAAGTGCTACAAGGAATTTTGATCAAGAAGGTAGAAAGAAGGTTAATCTGAGATACCTGGTTTGTTGCATATATATATATATAATGTTCCAGTTCTACTGTAAGGTACATGTTATTTAAAAGGAAAAAAAAAACCAAAACCTGACCTTGCCACAGAATAGCCAAAACTACTATTTAAATATTTAATTAAAACATTTGGATAATTGTGCTAATCAATTGACATAGTTTGATTGAAGCACTGAAACATAAGGTTATAAACATGAAAAAAAGCCATTCTGACTAACAGTAAGAATGCATATTATGCATAAGAAACTAACAGTTCCTTATGCATATTTAATGGCATTGTTTAGGTGTGATCAGCAGCACCCCAAGTTAACACACTGATGTGAATAATGGAAAAGTTTTGCATTTTTGGGTTGTGTCAGGCTTATGCTGACTCTGCCTCAGCACTCGCTAGATGGTTCTGTGCACTCATTTAACTAACCAAATAAAAGCCAAATAAATGCCAAATAAACCTTCCTCCTCGTCCCTGAGATAAATCAGGTTAACAAAAGACAAGGTAAATTCCAGAGCTGCCAAAACTGGAGACAGAGTGACAGAGCAGAGAAAGAGGAATCTCTTCTTTCTGTGCCCCCTTAGCTGCCAGTCTGGCTGCACATTCAGCCTGAACTGCTAATGCAAACCATATCCATGGGTAGGACTGTTCCAAATGGGATAACATGTTAGTTAAAAAAAAAAAAATGAAATGTGCGATCCCCATGAACCAAAATGTCAAGCTGGATAAAAAAAAAAAGGGGGAAGTTTAATAAATAGCAGCATTGAATTTGCACGCAATTGTAGAATAAGTCAGAACTGAACATATGTAGGATTTACTTCTAAAATGTTACAAAATTAATCTTTCATGGTTCCATAACAGTATTTTAAATGAGCATCCTATTCTGTTATACTTGTTTGGAACTTAGGAAGTTAAATTTACTAAGTATACAGCTTAAAGGGTGGAAGAAATCTGATAAATGTATTTAAAAGCGTACACTAACAGAGCAGGGGTATTAATAGGAGAGTAGTACTGCAGTTTACTTCAATTCCCTTTGAAAGTCTCATTTAACACTTGCAAACCAAAATGGTTTTTTAAGTATTATTATTATTAAGGCTTTTCAAATAAAAAATAAATCCTCTGGGTAAACTTGCATTAAAGACACTTGAAGGTTTGTGAAAGCACAGACTCTGAGGGACATCAGTTGAAAAAACCATGTCACCTCCTGCTACCTCTGAGGGCAAATTCTGCTCTGTTACGACTATATGTACTGCATTAATTGTGGTAGCATGCTTTTATCCCTTTTGTTAGTCTAAGAACAGAGTGACCACAGTCTGAAGGAACACTTCTTACACTGCAGCTAACCAGATCTTAGATCCAGCCAATCCTGCTGCTGCAAGGTGTGCACGCCCCATGGGACCACATGGCATACAAACCGAGGAAGACAAGCTGAGTAACAGAGGTAAGCATTAAGGCAACTGGAGTAACAAATCAAAGAACCACAAGTTTAGCACCTCGTCTCCTCTGTTGGCCTCTGTTTGCATGTTTGTTTGAACAGTCACAACTCCCAAGCGAGTACAGTCAGCTGGGGGTACCTGGTTATCTCACACACACACAGATTCGAGGTTGTGCCCCCTTACAGACCACATGAAACACCAAAGTCAGATGCAGGTGCAGGTTTCCTGAAGAACCTATCGACTGCAGTGTATGCCTTCTGCATTTGCCTTGTACCTCTGTTCGGGGGTGGGATGCCTGGGCTCCAGCGTGGCGGGGTATGTGGCATTCAGATCTACTCTGGCTGCTGGAGGATGCTTCTCCTTGTGGAAGCTTCCGCTCTCTGTGAAATACAGCTTGGGTCTCTGGTGGTACTTCAGCCTGTAGGTGTCAGTCATGCAGCTGTCTACTGAGAAGTAAGTGGTTAGGGAGACGCTGTCGTTCCCATCCACATAGCCAGGGCTGGGTCCCATGTGACGAGATCCTTTTTTCAACATGTTTTCAGACACGGTCCAGGACTCATTAACTGATAAGCGAGGTGGAGAATCCGGTTTATGAGCAAACACTTCGTTCCCTGGAAAGGGCTCTTTAAGCCTTTGTTCAGCTGGGACTGCACTTGCTTCTGATGCAGGTTTTGAAGGTGCACCTGTTTGCCTTAAAGGACTATTTTGCAACGCTTCCGTTGATTTTACATCCGCAACAGGGTTATTCTCTGATCCTGCCGAAGTGCTCAGGGCGTATTTCTTTGGAGGTAAGGGGGGAGGAATGTTCTGGTACACAGCTTCAGGCACCCAGAGGGGATCTGCCCTCCGGAGCAGGTGCCCGGCATGCTCGCTGGGAGGGGTGGGCAGCACCGCCGGCCTTTCCAGCAGGTTCTGAGGCGCACAGGGCACCGGCCCTAACTTGGGAGCCAGAGTGTGATGGGACACACTTCTTGTGTGATGGGAGGGCGGCTGGGCAGGGAGTGGGAAGTCGCTGTGGATCGGCTTCCTGCCGCAGGTGTTATCTGGGAAGGGGTGGGACACGCTGTCCGCACAGTACAGCGGCACGTTCACCTTCTCAAACCTGTCTGCATGAAGCCACTCCGAAGAGTTGGGCTCGTCTGCCTTGTTCCTGCTGTCTGACTTCACAATCTCCTTGACAACTGGCTGGAGAGCTGATGGGAAAATCTTCCTGTTGGTCTCAGGCATTTCAGCTCTGAAATACAAAATCGTGCAGGATATGAGTATCCGTAAAAACGTGAAAAGGCTCAGATAACAGGGATGTTCAAACTGACAAGTAGGATCTGTTCAATAGGATACAGCCCTTGGAGTTGGAGTTGTATTAAATTACTCCAGAGTTTCTTTCATTTGAAATGTAAATGTGCCACAAGAAGGTAAGATAAATTCCTTCAACATTCAGGATTATGTCAAATATGACCTCTGCTCTCTTTTAAACATCCTTGTGACTGATACATCCATTTTTCAAATACTGCATGCTACTTTTAAGTTGGTAATTTTGTTTTTAGATTTTTGATTTTTAGGAGATGCTGAGCACTTAGAGTTCATATTAGAAACAACAAGATACAGCAGTAGCTTCTAAGCACAAATTAACATTCCCCCCCTTCTAGACAAACTCTAAAGCTTTATGGGGTGACTGCACTAACCATAGATTAGTTAATCACTGTATTTTGCATATAATTCCAAACAGAAAAACGTTAAATCCCTCTGTTTCTGGTAAGATGGTTTCAAACCATCTAAGCTATTGGGTGACATTGTCAGCATCAAAATGAAAGACAGAATTTAGACACATCGATCATGCAAGTTTCAAAAGGAATTGCCTGTCAAAAAATATTGAGTGCCTTAACTCATCAATGCTTAATACTGATCATTGTAATATAACAGAAATCAGTATTTCTTAAACTAATACAGAGGAATATGCCAGTACTGGTTACCTCTTTACTGGAGGACTGGGCACCTGCAAATGTAATTCTGTTGGGAAACCAACATGAGGATGAGGTCTGTAGTTAAATTCAGAACTGATCTGGTCTTTCCTCAAATCTGGGGCTAGAAAAGAAAATATTTCAAAATTAACAGATACACAATCCAGTTCCTTCTTTGCAATTCCTTGGAGATTACACAAAATACAACAGGACAATCTCTTTCAAGATTTGAGATTAATCAAAAAAAAAAAACATTATGAAGATAATCTGTCATGGAAGGTCAGATCTTAGAATCTGGAGGAAGTTTTCTGCGTTTTCTTGTTACCAGAAAATAGGTAATTATCACAATTTTGAAGTCCTGTAGACATGCTTTCAAGATCACCTTAATATTTAATCTGGCTAAAAGCTCACTTTCAAAGAAAGCTTTTCTTAAAAGGGTGTTTATTCAAACATCCACAGTCATTTAAATTACAAAGTAAGAACTATAACTTACAAAAATTCATTTTGTGATACAATAATTTCATGGAACGACCACTGCAGAGATTGGGGCTGGTTTAGGTGGTTGTGTTGTTTGTGGGTTTTAACAGCTCCAACCCTAGAGCAGACTGTAAGGCTCACAGAGACACTGGGCAGACCAAGGGCACCGTCACCCATGTGCCCCAAACACACAGCACTGAGTGCCTGGGCCAGCACTCCTGCTCCAGAAGCTCCTTTTATTCCCAGGCAAAGAATCATTCCCTGAAAATACACAAGTTCTGAACAAGGCAGCTCCCAGTGAGCAGGAAATAAAGGAAGCATTGAAGTATTCGTGTCAACACCACACAGAATAAAACACTCAGTTGGCAAGTGAGAAGCAGCAGTCTATTTGTTTAGAGATAGGTACTCCAAGTCTTCCTAGTGCCATGATTATCACTGCTAACTCATTAATATCAGTCACCTGCTCTATAGCCACTCAAAGGAACGGCTTCTTATTTTTATCATTACTACTTGTGGGGAGACAGACGGAGATGCTGCTGAAGGCAGTCTCCCCTCTGATAGGTTACAGCTGTGTTAATTATCCTAGAGTAGAGACAGCCTTGCCCTCACATGCCATGGGCATGATAAAGAGTGAGTGAGCTGGGAAGAGTTTAGTTGGAGTCAGTTGGAGTCTGCTGGCCGTGCTGTGAAGATCCAGGGACAGGAGGTCGTGCAAGGGCCAGAGAAGGTAAGAGATTGTACATAGCACAGACAGGGTTAGGTGGTTGTGCTAGGGACGGGACAGAGCCAGAGCCAGAACTGAAGAAGAGAGACAGAGCCAGGGCTGTGTGGAGCTGCTCTTGGGAGATACAGAGGAAAGGTATGGGAGACTTTTTGGAGTAACAAGATGAAGATACTTAAAGCCTTCTGATGATTCTAATGAAGCACCTCGAGTGCAGTGTCCATGTCGACTGCCACATATCAGCGACTGCGACAACTACTATTAATGCAATGGCTTATTTTGTCTGTGTACAGACTAGACTCATAACTGCGACACCTATTTCACTTGTTTAAGTGTTTAAAGTCTTGGAACTTTAGACTCATGAACATATGAGCAAACACCCCAACAACAGAGCAGAACTAAACTGAAAACTTTGGGTGTTGCTGTTTGGTGATACTTGCTTTGAGGATCAGTATCTGCCCTATCTTTAGGTGATGTGAGACTAAAGAAATGAGATCTTTGACCAAGAACACAGGTAGTAGAGCTAAAGTAGCACACAGCACAGGAGACAAAGCCCCCATGTGGCTTTCCTCAAGTCTTGAGATGAAAAAAAAAAATTAATAAAACTGCCACAATAAAAAATACCACAACCTTAGAAATAACATTTATAGAAAAATATTCTTACTGAATGAGCCCATGCAAGGAACAAGTAATTAACCTGAGAGTTCCAAACCGCCTGTGTGCCACAAAGCTGCCTAACAGCGACATAACCAACACTGAGGTAATGTTTCACCCAGAAACATTCCGTTCTGCTGCAGGCCGGGATGATTCTCAGTGCAAGCCCAGCTCCCGGAGGGGTGGCAGGGCTCCCAGGGCAGTGCCGCAGGTGGCCGCCAGGCGGCAGCAGCGGCCAGCGAACACCGCCTCCCTCGGGCACATCCAGCCGCGCCAGGTGCTTTGTGCCCGCAGAATTCCGGCCAGCTTAAAAATAGATGTGTTATTTTCCCTTCTGCTGACAGGACAGCCATGCACGGTTATAACCAGACGTCGGCTCGATTGGGAATTTTGGCTCTACGTTCTCTGCAAGCCTAAATATGGGACGGACAAGCCCTGCTCAGCTGGAGCCCGGCATCCCTATCGATGGGTCATTAAGAGCTGAACAACAACTGAAAGGTAATTGGCCTGCTTTTAAGATTTACAGACATCTATTCTCACATCTGAATAGTCAATCCAGATTTTCAAGAGATTAATATCCATTCTACAGGTAGGACAAAGCCCACAGGCAGGACCAACAAAGTCTTGTCTCATATCTCCATTTACAAAGACAGAACACATGCAAAAATCTGCCAAGTCCAGCTTCTGTGGGGAAAAAAAACCCAAAAGAAAATAAATACAAAACCCTTACAAAAATCTCCAACAAAAACTCAACTTCACATTAAATGCAACTTCCTCTTTATGGGTTTTAGCTGAACGTTTCCTGGATATATATATTTAATATTTTCTAAGTTGTCAATTAAAAAAGCCAACAACAAACATAATACTTATTTTAACAAATATTGTAGCAAATTCCTCTCTCTTAGCCCAGGCATTTTCTGTATTCAGCTGAAATTACTGGCAAACTTATTGGAAGTTTTGGAAATGTGGAATAACAACAACCTCTGAGTCAAGGAAGTAAAGCATGTTATAACTTGTCCAAAATGGAGTATTATTTCTGAAATAATCGATCCTCTTAAAAAAAAACCCCTTATATTCTAGAAACTTTACTTTTGGAGCAACATTCAGTTGCAAAACCTTTCATAGGTATCTTTATTTTATCATTTAAAGACACTCCAGTAAAGCATATATTTGTTTCTCTTCCATGGTAACTAAACTAGGTAGCTACAAGGTTTAATTCTCTACTCATTTCTTTAAACTTGACATTAATGTACATTGACTGCGCCATAAGGGTAAGAACTGGATTTCCTTAAAAGCAGTTGCATGTTTTAAGTTATTACTATAAATGTACAGTTTTCCTAAGCATATGAGCTGTCTTTTTCAGAGTTATGGTTGGTTTGTGGGGTTTTCTGAAGTGACACATAAGCAAAGGCAATTTAAATTCTTCTTCACACACTAACCAGATCTTCAGAATGATTCTAGATTTCAGTTTGAGTTTGTCTCATGCTCTTGAACTGAACAATGGGAGAACCATCAAAATTAGTAATCTTTCTTTAATTTGCAGAACATGAGGTTGGCAATTTTGCCCTCACACTGCTCATGTCTCAAGTTCTTTATACTCAAAAAGTTTTTGCCTCGTCAGCTTATCAAGTTGAAACTTCAGAAACACAAAGTGATTAATATTAATCATGGATACTAAATCTGCTTACTCAATATTTACATTTTCCTGTCAAAATCTGACCACACAATTTAGGGCCTTTAGGGCCACAATTGGCCTTGTGGGACCTTTGCTTCAGTAGTACAGTTATCCACTGCTTACTGCCCGTGAAAGGAGCAGCCATGTGCTCTCCTGATCACTGTGTGAGGCAGTGTTTCTATCTTTATAATGTTCTGACAATAAGTTTATTTTTGCAAGTCAGGGACAGAATTCTTCAAGTGCTGAACAGTAGCCTCATTCAGCTCCAGTAAACAAGGAGCTGGTAAAGCACAGTTATACAAATGGTGGGCATAATTAGAAGTCCAACATTATTTCCATAAGAAGTTTTCCACACACAAAAAAACCACTCAGACATATTTTTTTGGAGTTGCCATGAGAGCCTAACAAAGATTTCTTACATTCCATTCCTCTCTCAGAAAGGCCTGAGCATTTGTTTTTTAAAGTCCTGTTTTCTGGGAGTCTGTCTGGTATTTACCTACCAATCCATGTTGCGTTCATAATAATAATATTGAGAGATGGAACACAAGGTAATACAAGGGATACCTGTAAGTGACTGCTGTTGTCCTTGCTAAAGGTGTCTGGACAAGCTTTTTGACAACCCAAAAACAGAGTCCAAATAAATCTTTAACCCCACATACATGTGAAATTATCAAATCCTTCAGATCTCACTTCCATTAGAAGTATTATTTTCCAAAATGGAGCTAAATACATGCATTTTTTTACAAGAAGCTATTTAATAATTAGTTACTGAATTAAAATAACTGAATAGGTGGGATCCTATCATCAATTTCTTTATGATATCTTGGAGGATCACGTGGAACCACTACACTTTTTAAAGAAAATGTGGGATGCATGTTGAAAGCTTTAAGTATTTTAAAGTACTCTTTCCAGAGAACAGTCCATTGTTTTAACCCACTCATTTTCCATGCCTAAAGAGTATTTTAAGTATTTTTCACTGGTGTTTTTTCCCTTTTTCCTATCCAACTGTGTTTCATAAGAAGGGTATAGTACAGAATTAAAGCAGAATAAGTCTCATGCAAAACCAGATCTATGCATTCCATGCTACTCATCTTTGTTGTTTGAGGAGTTTTTTTGGTTTTGTTTTTTGTTTGTTTGGGGGGTTTGTTTGTTTTGTTGTTGGTGGGTTTTTTTGTTTGTGTGTCAAAACAAGCAAACACCAAATTGGGTCTCTTTCTGCACCAAATTACAGTAAGGATAGAAAAGGTATAAGTGGTATGGCAACACCCCCACCCCCACTTTAGGTCTTAGGAGAAACTATACTATACATTATTTGAAAAGAAGTATGATATCTATAAAAATCAAATGTTTCCTGAGGAAGTGGCCTAATATTTATTGCCCCTCTTTGTACAAGCACCCTCCCATTGTTTCAGCAAGGGCAGATAATGATTTTGGCTGGCCTCAGGCTGACCTATAATATTTATATGCCAAGGCATTTATCAACTTTCTAAAACCCCAGCAGACATATTAGTATGTAAAAGGAAGTAGACTTCCTTATTACAAGTGTTTCTTCCTGATACTGCTTTCATATCTAGGAGGAAAACAAATGGTGCCACAGTCCACCCAGACATTTAAAAAAAAAAGTCTTAGTATCCACCAAAAAATCTCCTAGAAAAGCTTTTAGGGAAACCACAGGGAGTGAACCAAAATACCATGTCAAGGTTTTTTGGGTTTTGGGGCTAAGGGGAAGAGAAATTCTGGTATATCTACAATAGTTTTTGACAACTTGATTTTTATATGGGTTCTTACCATGGAAGCTTCTGTTCTGCTGGGGTACTGAATGTACCACACTGTCAGCTTTTTTGGTTGGCAAGTTCTGTTCACTGTAAAAGAAGCATATATGTGATCACAGCACTGAAACTGCTGAACAGACACTGCTGGTCATCTAATCCAATTTAGTTGTAGGTATCAATATCCTAAGTAAGTGTAACCTGGTAACCAACATTCCATCTTGTCTGTTTTCCTAATCTGATAATTTGCTATTCATTAATTCTTTGTTTTGATAACAAATATTATTCTAAGTTGCAACTGCCACTTGGTATCTCATTCATAGGGATCTTCATTTAATTTTTTTCCCCTCAAACTGGAATAGAACTACAAACCTAAATCACAGATCACAGCTACAAACCCAAAAGGAGAGAAAAAAAATTATCAGAGGATTTACTAAATCTTGTTGGTTTAGACAATCAGAAAACACACATTACTAATGCAGATAGGGAGCTGACAAACACCCACCCAATTTCTACCTTCTACAAGAGTAAGGCAGGGAAGAAGATACACAGAGGCAAAAGTTCAACTCAAAAAAAAACCAAAACCACCTGTTACTGAAAAGACAGGAAAACAAGACAAATACTGAAAGAAACATGAAGAATGGAGTTAAAAACAAAAAACCAGTAATTTTTTTCCAATGTCTAAAAGAACTGTCATGTAAATTATTTGTATTTTGGGAGGGTTATGAGGCCGAGTCTGAAAGCTTAGCAGGGAACTAGTAGGTATTGCCAGTCAGCTGAAATTACCAGTCAAATGAAGCACTTCTGGAAGTCCCAGGAAGTCAGTTGTATTTTGATAAAATATGTTTTCTTTATTTGACAAATGTTTAAATCAAAATGCAAGCACCTTCTTAATGAACTACGCTGTTTAAAATTTATCATGTCCTCTCTCACAAAATGACACATTTGGGTGCCCCATTGCCTCCTGGGCATGCTTGAAAATAAGACAGTTTCAACTGTGCAAAATCACAGTTTGAGGCAACCATCAAACACTGAAAATACAACCATGAGTTGGAGTAGCTTTATACATAATTATGTCATTAACCAATGACATAATAATAACTATAAATAATTATAAATAAATAATTTGCCCATCAGGTTTTTGCATAGTGGGATTTTGTACAGTTTGGTGAGAAGGAAAGAGTGGGACAAAGGGGAGAAAGGTCAAGGCCCTTTCCTGTCCTGATACTTGCCATTCTCTTTTCCTGTGAAATAAGTTGCCATGAAAATGTATGTCTGAAAATTTGCTTGGATCTAGCAAATTGGATCTATCAAAGAGACTAGGCTTGGGCTCCCAACTGTGCTCTTCCATTTTATGGATACAAACAAGATTTAAAAGAAGCATGAATGGGTTTTAGAAGGATCTACATTCCACACGCAGTTTGTGATACACAATACTGAAAACTGCATGTGGAAGGATTATAACTTTCAAGCACCACATAAATTTAAGTTGGAATGGACCTCTTCAGATCATCAAGTCCAACCAGTTTTAGTAATTTAACACTTTTCAGCCAAGATTTATTTCAGACAAATCAATGAATTACCAAGTGATCAATATGTGTCTGAGAAATTTCTGCACTATGACTGGTAACAGCACCCAAGATTCACCTACTGCATTCCCATCTCCTTGTCAGAGCCTGTACCAATGTTATAGGTGTGATTAATAGGGACACAGTATTATTCCATTACAGAAGGAAAGTTACACACACTCTAAAAATCTTGTAAGTAAAGAAGTGTAGCAATTACTGCAAATGAACACACCCTGCCCCTCAGCAGGGCTCAGCAGTTCTGGCTCAGTGCCTTGGTAACTGGCTCAGTGCCTCCCAAAAAGAACCAGAGTGAAGGTAAATTGAACACTTAATTGCCCACACCCTTATTTCTAGATACACTTCAGCTTTCCACATACCTGACTTCAAGCAAGTTTCAAAGCATGTTTTCCTGGGTCTTTTGGAGAACACATAAATATTAGAACAGGTTATTTTTCCATAAACACAAACTGTGCAAGCTCTAAGAACAATAGCATTACCTGCAGGAAGCACTTTCCTTCACATTCTTGGCATCTGCTGTATTGATTCCTTCAATAACAGGGGAGTCTGGATTTGCAGATCCGTTGCTGATATGGTCACTGCTTTCGTACCCAGATTCTGTCCTCTGAATTTGCCAGTTATCACCAAGGATTTTTCTCTCTGTAAATCCTTTGCTTTTTTCAGCATTCCCTTTCCCCTCAGAATCCAGTGAGCTTCGACTTCCTGTATCCTGTTTTGTCTCATCTTCATAGATAGTCATTAAACCCTTCTGTATTTGGTTCTCCTTTGGCCAGTGGTTAAAGCTCCGCTCCTTCTCGTGCTTAGATTTACTGCTCAGGTTTGCTTTGTGCTTTGGGCTGTGCTGTTTTTTCTCAGTCTCACTGAAGATGCTGTCTACATTCAGTGTCTCTCGCATTGGCTTCCAACCTTTACTCCTGCTCCTGCTACTTCCTTTGTCCCTGCAATCTTGACTGGTGTCCGTGTCGTAGCCAGTGACGCCGTCAGTCCGTGTCCTTGTCACTGGTTTCTCCCCAGCAGGAAAAGGTTCTGTTTTGTTTGATCCAAGCACATGTGCAGAAAGCTTTGCCTGGTGAGGTGCTTGGTTGTCGTGCTTGTAGGGGCCCCTTCCCTGGCTGCCGTAGATCCGCGGATCCGCACAGTGCCTCAGTCCGTTTCCAGCCGGAGGAGACCCTGACTTCGCACTGGAACGGTCTTCCCCAATCACATCTTACAAGAACAAGAAGGAAAAAAAGTTCCATTACAGTTCTCGTTAATATTTCATAGAATGATTTCTGTTGGAATGGACTTTAATGATCACCAAAGTTCCAGCTGCCTTGCCACTGGCAGGGACACCTTCCACCAGACCAGGTTGCTCAGAGCCCCATCCAGCCTGGCCTTGAACACTTCCAGGGTGGAAGCAGTCATTTAACTGATGTTGTTTATTGTTTCTTACAGTATCTCTACAAATCCAGTACGTATTTCAGAATACTGAGAACTGGGAAAGCCTAATCTTACAGTGTGGTCTCTTAATAGCAGAAAAAAAAAATCTGCACAGGCAGCATTGATGCACAAAGTTACTTAATCCATTGATTCTCTGGTTATTTTTTAAAATGTACCTCTTTGTCTCCCAGACTCTTTCCTTGGTCCTCTGTCTGCATCTTTCCGCAAAGATGTAAAGCTTTTCATGTCAGCAGCTTTCTGGGCACACTCTCTGGATAAATCCTTTAGCCTGTCCTTTTGTTCGGTGTATCCTAACTTGGCTGCAAAACATACTTCTTGTCAAACATCATTGCTCCAAAGCAATTCACCACCAAAACACACAAACATATTTATGGACAACAAGATTTTGTTTTTACTGTTATAAGTACTTCAGCTGACTAATGAATTATTTAACACAGAATAAGAACGTGAGGTCTCTTTCCAACCATAAGATCAAGTCCATTAAACATACAGGACTACAAATAATGCTGATATCCCATTCTTACTGAGGAAAATATTCCTCAAGAAGCCACTGACACACAGAGCCACACCTCAGCCTCAAGTCACTAATGTACCTTTTAACCAGCCACATCACTGGAAAACTTGGTAGAGTTTGAGAAATGGAGCAAAGCCTTAAGAGCCACTTCAGTTAAAGAATAACAAGGGTGTTAAGTATTCTGCATTTACAGCTCTCTCTAGAAAAGTTAACATTCCATGACAGATACTCAGATATTACTTAAACATCTAATAAGTCTTTGAATAACAACTGAGTCAATGATGGAATTTTTCCCCTTAGAAATAGTTCTAGTCCTGAGGTTAGAACCCACCTGAAACACTATCAGCTGAAACATTTCATAGTAAGACATATCTGGTTTGGGTTTTTTTTGGGGGGGAAGTAGGGAATACATACCTGGACCTCTACCACCACTTGCTTGAATATGGCTTCTACTGAATGCTGGATTATCTGACTGAAGTTTTTTATTACTCCTCTGATTAGTGGAATCTCCAGTTCCATTCTCTTTCACATGGTCTGATTTAGCAGCAGAATGCTTTTCAAATCCTGTCAAACAACATATTTATCTTTAGAAATAAAAGGCTTCCTATTTTAAATGTCCATTATCTAAATATAAAAAAAAAGAAAGCTTTTTAATTGTGGTTTAAAAAGCCAGAAGAGAAACATCATCAAAAACCACACTACATTTCAATATACTAGGCAATAAGGTTCTGTAATATTTTATATTCTGCCATATTTACACTGGTAGCCTGCAGTGAAACAGGGTCCTCAATTCTTTGCTCCCTGAAGTAATCTATATAGTTCTATTGCTACACATGATGTGAAGAATAGCATGTCAAATTCAATCTGCCTTTTTATTTAAGTTCCTTGTAAGTTATGCTTAGCATTAAATTAAAAAAAAGCCAATCCAATACAGCAGTACAAATTACAGTAACAAAAGATGGGATTCTTTTTCCCATTACCCTCAATTTGTATCCCCTTATTAACAGGTCTAATACTGAGTATACATACTAATCTCTTTTCTTTTGAGACTCTTTAGGTAATGATTGATGAAAATATTTCAGAACAAAGCAGCCAATCCATTTTTTCCACTTTACAATCCCCATTTCAGAAATATAGCTGATACTGTTATTAAAAAAAATAAGATACATCTAATTACCCAGGTCTTCCCCATTTCCTCCTGCTGCCTTGCATTGAGACCAGTGAATAATCTGCTTTGGTGCATCTTCTGGAGACACAGCTGTGCCATCTGGGTTAGCATAAAATAGCAGCAATGGCTGGAAGTGACACCGAATGCACCTGGACACCACGTCTTTCCATTTTGTTCCAATCTAAGAAAAAAAACAGCAAAACAAAACCCCGAAACTTTATCAACAGTGCTGAATCCAAATATGGAAGGAGTAATTCATTAAGCAAGAGACACCAAATGTCTAATTACAAATGTGTGTGAAGATACAACAGTTTAGCCCTGTGGTCTACCTAAATAGCAGCAAAAAGATAGAACTAGTATTGTATGGGCTAAAAATCAGAACATCATCCCTATGGATACAGCTGCCAGTATCTTCTTTTTCATTAAAAGAAGTACAAATTCAACAACAGACAAGTGCACAAACATTCTGAAACATTCAGCATTTGTAAGGCACAATCATAAAGCAGTGAAATCAATTCTCAAGGTCATTTTAAGAAATGACCTTCAACACTGAATGTTTGTTAAAATAAATAAGTTGTTTGGCTTTCTTCAACACTGGTGTCAGAAGAACACTCTCCAGAAAAGACACCCAAAATTTGGTAGGACTAAATTCAATCCTTACCTCTTTTACATTAGCATCATCAAACAGCACCCATTTGCAGCTCTTGGTGTGAAAGGCAAAGGCACAGTAATGTCGGCTCGTGTAGCAAATCATTCCCACAAGAAAAAGCTCACTGTTTTTGGCATTTTCATCTGTAACCCTATAAAACAGCTGTAAAAAGGATATAAAAATATAATTTAAAATGATATTTTAAAACACATGTAAAACACAGCCTCAGTTTCCTGACCTACTGCTGGCATTTCACAAAGGCAACTTGCTATTTAATGTCCTGTTGTATTATACAATTTTTCCTGAGCATGAATACTGGTTTTTGCACTTACTACATCTATTTTAACTTTTTGGGGTTTTTTTTTAATATTTGAAAGAGTAAAGTATTAATGCTCTGAAATAATTCCACAAATTTCAAACTGATAATGATATTCCTAGATTTTCAACTCAGAAATCTCCTAGATTAATCATTGTACCTAGGGACAAAATACTTCCAACAGGACTTTTTCCTCTTACAGAAACTACATCAAGAAGCAAATTATAAAGAACTGTAAAAGTAGACATAAACTTTATAATAAATATATAAACCTTATGTAAAGTTAAGTCGTGCTTATCAAAAATATATATGACTATTTCTAATTTTTATATATATTCACACCTACATAAAATAAAAAGTAAAATTAAATTGTAGAAAAAGCCAAGAGCAAGTTTTAGGTCAGATACCCCTGGAAGATAAAGCTGCGTTGCCAGGTTCCGCATAACCTCTTCTGTCAGATCAGAGTGTTCTGAATCCCAGACTAAACCAATGGTGACAATCTCAGGACAGTTCATAAGAACACGACGAATTTTTATTTTTTGACCACAATTACTCTACAAAAAAAGGAAACAAAACCCATGATGGGAAGGAAAGCAAAAGTGTTTAAAAATTGGAAGTCCAAAGGGGAGTCACTACACAATAATTAGTTCAACAAAACAACTCTGCAATGTCTTTAATTCTAAAATGTAGTTATGGTATTTGTTTCTAACAAATTTAAGGATAACATTCTTCATCATAAAAACACTGATGAAGATTACAGCTTAACTTCTATATCCAATCACCACCTTAAGACAGAGATCTCTATAACCAGAACAACAAAATGTAAAGTGTAAGAGCTTTGTTTGCCCTAAGTTGACTGCAACACATAACCCTGCTTTTAGAGGAATAGTTCTAGCCTGATTTAATATCCTAAAAAGCCCTCCCTTGAATCCCAAAGTAATGCAACATTTTTGTTTACTTACAGGACACTTTCTGTAGTCATCAGCAGTATTTGCTGCCTGCAGCAATTCTGCAAACATTTCCGGCTTGAGACGTTCGTGCCTCTCCATCATTTTTTCTACTTCATTGCTGCAAAATAGAAATTACATTAACTACGGATCTCCCTTCCAAAGGTAACAGATTTCAATTAACTGAATTGTATAACTAAAAAGAAAACAGTGGGAAAACAGTAGCAATACAAAATTTTTGTCAAGCCCTCTCTACATCTTGCTTTTGAAATCCAAATGCTATTTTTGAACAGTATCTCAAAAACGTTGCAACAAAAAAAATACACATTAATTTTTAATTTTCTCTGGCATGCTTTGCATATTACTAAAGGGTGTATATAGAAAAAAGAGTAGCAAGAATAGAAGCTCTTACCACAGGGCTGTGGTGGAAATGTAACGCACAAATTCCGTAAAAGGCAATGGATCTGATGATGCTCCACAACTGCGACACACACACTACAAAAACAAAAACGCTTTTGTTTTTATTTACTCAGGAAAGAGAAAACAAGGTATTTGCTAAACCAATCAAATGAAGGTCTGACCTGCTCATAGAGTGTCATAGCAAACTTCTGGTGAGAAATACAGGATTTCGAAGTGCACATATCTGTTTCACTGTTTGGCACTAAGTGGAAATGAATCCTCTCAAGGATATTTTCCTAAAAAGAAATAGTAAGGTAAATGTAAACTGAACTGATGAAGTCAGAACACATGAAGAACATTACAATTTAGTATCTCAACTATGACCCTTGGCCCCAAAATACCATGGCTGCAATGAGTTTGTCCCCTGAATCAGCAAGGCCATTTTTTTCTTTTGCCAAAAATACCAGAGGTAGTGGGAAGAAGTGAATCTATTCAGGTAGATCAGACAGATGATGAGTTCAGGAGTCCAAATGCATTTTCAACAGATGGAGCAGTAATAAGAGACTCTCTTTCATGACTGCAAGATCTCAAACAGTCTCTTTCAGGAGTTCTGCACTGGATTTTCCTATGTATGTGAAGAAATATCTAGCAGGTAGGAATTAATCTGTGGATACTCCCAAAGGATGTCCAAACATGAAAGTAGCTGAAGGAGCAACCATATCTCCTGCCCCTAAAATCCATGTCTGAAGGTTAATACTGCAGGTGTTTTATGGTGAACATTATCATTGTCTAACAGGAATTCTTAGGAAGGTCTCTTTACTGGAGTTCTGTGTCACCTGGAGTCACCTCTGAAGGCCACAGCAGTGGCTTGAATTTTGGAGTAAGACACTTCCCTGAAGAAGAAAGTAACTACAGCGAGATCTTCAAGTATTTGTTCACTCTTGGGTAAGATATTGGAAATCTCTTCTGCAGCACAATTCATCAATGAGCTGGCCAGTTGCAGCACACTGTATTTCAATAGCTGGTGACTCAATACTTCAAGGAACAGACAATATATTCAAATCCATAGGTGCTTCTCCTGAGAAGATAACTTTTCTCTCCATCAAAGTATTTCCAGGAGTGACTCAGAGTTCATCATCCTCACCAACCTCATGCTCTGCCTCAGCTACAGAGTTAAGGGAGGAAAGTATAGAACAAGTGCAAGAGTACTCCATCCCCCTTACCTGACACTTACTCCATGTGTTTGTTGCCCTAAACCGGCTTAAGAAGCTCATCAGGACCACGTTATTTGAATCCTGCACATGAGCCTGGAGCTACCCAAACCCCTAAACTAACTCCCAGGAAGACACTTACAAAGCATTCTGCTGCATCATCCATGAAGCCCAGCTGGAAACGCTGCTCATCCTTGAAGCTTTCCGCGAGGGCGTGCCTCATGTTATCCGACGGGAGGGCTTTTTCTCGGCTGTGCTGGAATTGGGAAAAGATTGCCTAGGAAGAAATGCAATGGTTACTTAGCTTCATTAACCACTTGGCTAGACAGGGCTGTGGTGGAAATGTAAGGCACAAATACATCACTTCTTGCATAAATATGGGAAATATTTATATTTATAATGTTTATAGACCCTTGTCACTTTCGAAGTTACTGTTTTCTCTTCAAGTTACTACATTTGTATGCTGCTGCTGATTCCTCTACAAGAAGTGATGGTACCAAACTAAACACTGAACCTGCAGAATAACAACATAAAAAATACAAAACTAGAAGTGATGGACTGGAGCTCCCAGAGGCAACACAAGCCCTGTTCTGTCATTATACAGCTTTTTTAATTTGGCCTCTGGAATAGCAGCTCATCCATATGTATCTCAGGTCTACAGATGGTGTGTATTTCTTAGGGCATAATGTAATACCACTCATGAGTCACTAAATAATGTAGTATTTACTGCTTAGGAGGGGAGTATATCTTTATTAAAATTATGGATATGCAAAACCTGCCATAAATCAGATAGAATGCCAATAATCCTTGCTATGAAATTAGCTCAGTGCTGAACCAGTGCACACAATACAAGAGGAAAGGTCAGTTCCACAGTTCTGGAACATGATAATAAATTGCACTTGGTTTTTAATTCATTTCCCAGAAGAGAGAGTTGGCTGCTACTTTTCTTTTTGGCAGAGATACCCATCCAAGTGAACTCATCATTTAGCAAGTAAAGGCAGTTGATTCTGAAAGAACTGGAAGTTAAAAGCTATTAAATGAATTACAGATTTGCAGATATTTAAAGGTGTATTCCCCAGTCAAGAATTCTAAGTCAAACTTGAAGGAGAACTGAAGAGACTAAAGACAAAGCAAGTCAGAAGAAGCCATGTAAAATATAAATAGGATATGCTTTCTGCACATAGGCTTCCTATGGTTAAAATCTGTTGGATAGAAGGCAAGATAAAACAGAGAAGCAAAGTTTCACTGCTAACAAAAGGTAGATTTTTAACCATTTTGCATTCCAGGGTGTCTCTCAAATATTTAATCTTCCCTCTCAAAACAAAAAGCAGGGAATACTGACAAAAATTACAGCCACTATCCCCATGTAAACATTCAAAATTAAGTTTTTAACCCATCTGCTTTGAAAACATTTATCACTTTCTGTTTTGGCTGCTAGGTCATTTTTGGATATGCAACAGTGTGGTGATACAAAAGGGATGCTGCTGAAGGCAGTCTCCCCTCTGATATGCTACACCTGTGTCAATCATCCTAGGGTAGAAACAGCCTTGCCCTCACAGCCATGGGTGTGATAGAGTGAGTTAACTGGGAAGAGTTCAGTTGGAGTCTGCTCACCGTGCTGTGAAGACCTACAGGGACAGGAGGTCGTGCAAGGGCCAAAGAAGGTAAGATATTTTAAGATACTGGAAGATATTGTACATAGCACAGACAGGGTTAGGTGGCCATGCTAGGGACAGGAAGGAGCAAGACAGAACTGAGAAAGAGAGAGACAGAGCCAGGGCTGTGTAGAGCTGCTCTTAGAAGCTATAGAAGAAAGGTATGGGAGACTTTTTGAATAACAAGATGCAGATACTTGAAGCCTTCTGATGATTCTAATGAAGCACCTCAAGTGCAGTGTCCGTGTCGACTGTGACACAACAGAACTTTAGCTGGACATATATCCAGCTAAAAAAACCCACCAACCAGTACAGATAAGCAGTTGTGCAGATAGGTATGCTCAGTTTAGTGGCCTGCGTAGTCTGAGTCCCAGAATTTATTGGCTATGCTTTTAGTTTATAGGAGAGGCTGACAGAGATAACCAGTTAACATTGTTAACCAGTTAAGAAGGGTTAAAATAGCCCAAGACCACAAAAAAAACCCAAACCCAACCCAACCAAAAAATCCACCCCAATTAAAAACAAGTCACTGTTTAGCCTCATCCAGTAGGTATATATTGCATGGAAATTAAAAGGTCCAAGATTCTGTACACAGAACAAACAGAATTACTCAACCAGTATCTTAAAGAACCAAGAAAGCAAAACCAGTAGTGTACGGAACAGCTGGGGATAGATACTTCCAAATGAATTCACTACTCTTTTTTGAGGTCAGTACATAGGCTGTGGACTTAAATATCACAACTACACTGTTAAAAAAAATAACTTACACCATTCTAACCAACCCCAGAACCCTGCAAAACTTCTTCTTTAAATACAAGAGAATATTTCTCTTATATTAAAACGAAATTGCTTCTTTATACCAGCATGACTTGGTCACCCAGGGACAGGTATGATACAGACACACATTTAAAAAAAAAAAAAATAAAATTATTTTCCCCTCATTTTGAAATATGGTTTTTCCAGAATTTTTTTTAATCTACCTTTAAAGCACAAAATATGCAGGCATCTCCTTGACACACGTGTCCAGTTAAACCTCTTAAGCTCCGTCGAAATATGTCAAGTTGCCATAATACCTATAAAAATAAAGAGAAAAGATGTAATCAGTTCTGAAGGTTCTTTGTTTAACACAACATAGAGTAGATTTTAATTTTTTTTGCATACAACATACAATTTAAGTACCAATATTACTGCAGGAAATTGGGGTTTTTTTCCATTAGTTTGGTAAATTATGGAGGTGGAAATGAAAGTTTTATATACAGCACTTAAAATTTAGAGATTTCTTTTAAACTTTTTGAAACAATGTATTTTGGAGAAAGAGCTGAAGTACTTTCAAGGAAAGAAGCAGCAATCTAAACTCTGTACAGGGATTGGAGCAGCTTTTTTAAAGCTCTATATAAAAATCCTATATTATATCCTTATGTTCTCTTATCAAAATGATTGCTGAAATACATTTGTTTTTCCACAGATCAAAATAATTTTGGTGCTTACAAAGGTACATTTCTACCTCTTATTTGTGTAAATGCCCTACAAAAAGGTGATAACACCTTGGCTACACCACATTGCTTTCAATATCTAATGTCTTGGGTACACATGGAGTGAAGCAGTTCAGAAAGTTGTCCATTAAAAAAATAAAAATGAAACCCCTAAAAATGAGTTGTCAGGAGGCACAGTAAGACAACAGCTGCAAATCCAGGGGGGAAAAGATATCCTATCTATAAATATAAAAGCTAAAATGAAATAGGATGTAATGGAAAAGGAAAATCCAAAGCTCATTTCTGAAGATTGAGCAGAGGTGAAAAGAAAAAAAAGGAACACATTCCTCCTTGTAAAAGGGCAGTCACCAACCATCTGCCACTGTTTGATAAACAGCACAGGGTTGTGAAGTCATAGGATTGTCTGAAACTAGAACTAAAAATTACTTAGGGCTTCATTACAGGGCACCTAAGTGAAAATAGCAGAAATGCAAGAGAATATAGGTCATGCTGCTCCCATTGGATGCAAAACAGCAAACACTCTAGTCAAACTACAGTACATTTTTATTTTAAATACATATAGATACCATACACACCATGTAGCTATACCTCTCATATCTCCTAGGTTTAAATCCACACGAATTTTAAGTGTTCCAATTTTTAAAAAGTCTATGCCTCTATTAAGCCCTCTGCCAGTTTGAGAAATAATTCTATACAATTTAAAAACATTCAGATCCAAAATCTGAGCATTACAAAAAGTACCTTGTTGTAAGGAGTATTCCAAGTCATATTTCATTGGTACCACATGTTATTTCCTACTCTAATTCCACTACTCTAAATCTTTCCTAAGATTAGAATCAAAGCTCTCACTGTATGTGCATATTCTGATACACCCCAGTATCACAGGCTCACGTGCTAATTCTGAGAAAATGGGATTTTAATAAAAATAGTGTCCTAGTCAATACAAGTAGTAATGGTTGCCCCACATAAAAAAAAAAGTGTCACGTAAATTTTGGAAGCAATTTAGCTATGTTTGACAGAAACATTACTTTTAAAATTCAAGCAGAAAGTTTTAAAGTTTTAACTCCTACATTTTCAAATACAAAAAGGAAAGCTTTTCAGATATTCTTGATACATGCAAATAAAATTTTGTGTGAAATGAAGTATTAATACTCTCAATTCTTTTCAGTTAAATGCCAAACAAAATTACCTTCATACAGTGTATTATTCCTACAATTGCCATTTTTTCCCCCCCCACACATTTAGGAAAGTCTATTGAAAACATGTTTAACAGATGAAGTTTTTTCTTACCTGAACAGCACTATTAAGAAAGCAGCTGTTTTGTCCAGGTTCATTTAATAAGCCTTTTGTAGGGGCCAGGGACAGGATACTTCCAGGCTGATAAACTTTTCCAAGGTTACCCCCAGGTTTTCTTAGGAATTTCACCCATGCCATTATTTTTCAGTTTATAATCACAATGTTCACGCTTAAATATTTAAGGATATGATGGGTGCAAGGCAAAGAAGGTGGTTCTACAATAATATTTCTAAAGTCATGGCATTCCATTCAACTCTGTGCAGGAGTAACCATCCATGGGCTTAAGTCCATTTTCCATGAGCAGCTGTGGGCCATCCCTCAGGATCGGTCTCCCAGTAAAAATCCAGCTGAACAAAGTTTTTAACCCTCAGTCTTAAAAAAAAATTAAATAAATAAAGGTGCCCAGTTAAGGTTAAAACATGTTAAAAGCCATTAGAATCAAAGTTCTTATGAAGCAAATTGCACAGTAACGGACTTCTTCCAGGGATATCAATGAAGTGTTACTATAAATCATTAGTTGTATTATACTGAAAGTTTATATGTGTGTGTGTATATATATATATCACAGAACTGGAAAGTCCTTGTCAGGTGTTATACTCCTGTTCTCTCATTTTGTTCCATCTTCTTTTTTACTTCTAACTGTAACCCGTGAAATATATTCCAGTTTAGAAGACTCCATGTTTATTTAATTCTCCTTCCAGTGAACCTGAAATAAGAAAGAAACAGAAATTATTTTAAAAAAATCCAAAAAGTTAAAGAGCTTCTAAGTTAGAAAAGAGATCACAGCTAAAACAATCTCTAAATCTAAAGGTAAGACGAAATAGCCAGGAAAGAGTAGAAGAAAAAAATCACAACCTAAAAATTGTTTTTAAGGCATAAAAATTAAGTTATTTTATCATAACTTATTATCTTCTAATTTCTTACACATCTCTAAAGACCAAAATAAAATTGCTGTAAAGGTTGTAATAACCAGCAACAGCTTATAAAAGGACCATATAATACATGAGTTATTCAATCTTTGAATCTCCAAGTCTAATAAAAAAATTACCAAGAAACAGATCTTTTTATTCAACACTCAAAAACCTAAGCTGGTTTTTATTTCAATTTTATGGATGGATTGTCAGCTAGTACTCAGCTTTCAGAAGTTTGTACTGCCTACTAAACACTACATAAATGTGTCATTAACCTGGCTGCATTCTCAAAGCAACCAGAAAAACAGTGCTAACAGCAGTGCAAGAACGTTCTGGTTGCTGCCCCAATAACTAATTCCAAGATTTTCCAATTCCTGCAGTAAGGGTTGTTTCTCCAGTCCTTGAAGGACCACGTTCAAGGTTAAATGAGTCCATTTCCAGAACATCCCCACAACCACATGTAATGCCAAAACCGTGATCCTCTCACAACAATGGATTGTTCTGTCGGCTTGGCATTACTGCATCACCCACACAAACATTTGAAGGAACAGCACAGAACAGAATAAATTTAAATCAAGCAACACAATTGGGGTTGCATATGTGGGAAAGAAAGAAGGGGGGGGAAAAAAAAAAGGCGTGAAATTTGGGCCTCAGATTTCAACAGAGATATTCACCTTGGATTCCACAAGCATGTGAGATACTACACATATATAAGACAGGATACTTCAAAACCTGCAGCCTCTCACTACAGGTTTTTTCCACTGAATAAACTTACCAAGATTAATGAGGACCATTAAAACACAAAAAATAATTGTGTAGTTGGAATACTGTATAAACTGGAAGAGAACTTGGCTCAGCTCAGAACAAGCAACACCACATTCACACAAAACCATTCTACAGCTCTCTAATACTGTACAGCTGGAATATGTGGCTTTCAAAAACACCCACAGGAAGTCTTGCACCCCTAAAACCATTACCATTTCCCTTTATTTAAGAGAAACATTGGTCCTTGCTTGTGTTTAAAAATGAAATCAATAACTGGAACCTGACCAAAAGTCTCTCTTGCCCCATGAATAATAGGATGAGTTCTGTTTGTTTACTGATGTTACTGTATCTCACCCGTAAGTAATTTGATTTAATAATACTGGAGATAGTAAGTGTGATTTGTGGCAGCACTGGGAGTCTGAAATCTAGCTGGAAACTGACCTTGACAGAACATCATGTAACAATTTTGTTTTCTTTATGTTCACTTCAGTTAACTCAGAAAGAGGACAGGAAAAGAAAATGCAGTTGGAAATGTGTATCAGCTTCAGAGCTTATTAGAAATACACACTGGTTTGGAAACAAGAGTTTTCTGGAAGAATTTAGGATAATGACAGAGAGCATTCATTTACTAAGGACTTCCTGTAAGTAATTTTCTCTTGCATTTCAGGGATGCCCTACAACTAACACTCCATGCACCAAGCATTTAGCTGTTGGGCTGGCTCTCAGAAAAGGTTATAATGATTCATTGCAAGAATTTAATGAAAAAATGTTTCTGGATTAGCTCTGTGTTACTGTCCCATTGCATTAAAATGCTTCCTGCTGAATTTCACATCCACAAAGCTGTGAATATAAATAATTTCATCTATCACCCAATCTTATTCTAAGAAATTGCAGAACACATTAATTGCGGTTTTCATATGTAGAAGTTACACTGCAAATTTTTTCTCCACTGCATCAAACACTAAGGTGCATGGCTTGTCATTCATTAGTAAGAGAGGCACTGTAGATGAGCCTTCCAATGGTGCCAGAAGCAATGGGATTAATTTGTCATCACAGCCTCTCCATAAGCTGAGAAAACCTATAGTAGCATCTTGTTTTGAAATTTACAATGGACAAATATTTCAGTTTTGATTTGGAAAACAAAACAAAACCTAACAAGGATATTATTCCTCTGCTGACAAGCCTACCCCCATCACCAGAGAACTGATGCTGCTGATCAGTTTTGGCTGCTTCACCTCCCACAAGTTTGGGTGAACTTTTAGGTGACTGGACTTGGACCAGACTTCCATAACCTAAACTCAATAGTCAGCAGCACTATAATTAGGACCTGAAGGCTTCTTCCTTGTCTGTGGTAAGCCAGTGTTGCTGAGGGAACTGTAGCATTTATTAACCTCTGGGGTTTACCAGATCTTTTTGAGTTTTCGTCTTGCCAAAAGTGTGAGTGACAGAGTATAGACCATCAGTCAGTTGTGGGGAGACAAAAGGAGATGCTGCTGAAGGCAGTCTCCCCTCTGATATGCTATAGCTGTGTTAATTAATTATCCTAGAGTAGAAACAGCCTTGCCCTCACAGCCATGGGCATGATAAAAGAGTGAGTGAGCTGGTTGGAGTCAGTTGGAGTCTGCTCACTGTGCTGAGAAGGCCCAGGGACAGGAGGTCATGCAAGGGCCAGAAAAGGTAAGATACTGTACATACAGGGTTAGGTGGCTGTGCTACGGACAGGAGGGAACGAGCCACAACTGGAGCTGAGGAAGAAAGAGCAAGAGAGCCAGAGCTGTGTGGAGCTGCTCGTGGGAGATACAGAGAAAAGGTATGTGAGACTTTTTGAATAACAAGATGGTGATACTTGAAGCCTTCTGATGATTCTAATGAAGCACCTCGAGTGCAGTGTCCATGTTGACTGCGACAAGTTGTGGGTGTCCCGTTCCTGGCAGTGTTCAAGGGCTAGTTGCATGGGGCTCTGAGCAACCTGGTCTAATGAAAGGTGTCCCTGCCCACGGCAGGGGGTTTGGAACATGATCTTTAAGGTCCCTTCCAACCCAAATATTCTGTGATTGAACCATACCGAGTTTTCAGTAAATGTAATATTTCAGGAAAAGAGTTATTTCACACAGTGTTGCTGATGTAGTATAGAAGATTTTTAGCAGCTGGTAGTTAAAGGAATACTCTTGCCCTCAGACTACAGGAATTGCTTGTGGACAACTGTTGCCAACCAAAGACACTAAAAAAGGGCTATAAGCTCTCAAACCAATGTCTATTTACCAGCCTAACTCCTTCTTACCTTGCCTAATTTCAGTCACTGTTCTTCAGTAACAGGTGATCTCATCAAGCACCTGGCTACCTTAGCTGTGCAGCCTTATAGGACAAAAATTTCTGGCATTTGCCTTTACAGCTTCCAGAACAACAAATCCACTTGTCAGCAGAACTGCACGTTATCACCTGCTTGGTTAGCACACCCCAGCACGTAGCTGTGGCTGGCACAGACTCTTTAGTTTAAGAAGCAGTGTCACTAAAGAAGCTTAGAAATCAGTGCAGCTGATATTTTGCCTAAACAATCACTTTCTACAAGCACATTTGGGTTTAAGCATCTCTGATATCCACCAAGATAAAACTGATGAGATAAACAGTTGGCTCTGTGAACACTGGAACTACCAGTGCCTGGGCTCCTGATAATTTTCTGCCTCATGGCTGAGTCCTCAGTTTTCTCCCTAGCTGGGGCATAAGCCAACTCTGCTCCTCACATCATCTTACAAGGTCTCTCTCTTCCAGCCAGCTGCCTCTTTTCACGCACTTTCTAAGTACATAATCATCTTTGAGGCTTCTATCTCTTCTGTCAAATTGAGTGGAAACCTGCCAACAAGTTCAAAAGTTGTTGACTGCTTCTGTCCCTGAAATTTCACTGAAGAATAGTTATTTACATCTTCTTGGCTTAACTTTGTAACTCTTCTCAGTGTGTTGCACAAATTACTAATGGCAAACTCTTCTCATGCCCAGTGCTGGGGTTACTTTTAAGCCACACAGCATCTTGCTTCGGCTTGCAGTTCATGCCTCTGTGCTGAGCCTGGCAACCCCACCCAACAGTCTGACAACTCTGGGATATCAATTCTTAAACTGATATAACTTAGGAATTTAGATACAAGACAACGAAAATTGTGAAGGAAGGGTGATGAAATATATTATGAGGGAATAAAGCTATGATGGGAAAACACTAAAATTCTGTGCAATGAGCCATTATTATTAGGACTGGGGTTACTGTCTCCTCCTTAACAGAATGAAATTCATCAAAAACTCAACAACTTGCAACCTCAAGAATGAAGAGCGTTTTCCTCAGTTCAAAAGGTTGTCACTTAAAATTGCCAGAGTTTGTCAATGGAATGAAAATCTGATTTGTAGTGTGACAGTGCTGGAGGTTATAATGATTTTTCCCTACATTAGGGAAAAAAAAAACCAACAACAAAAAAATCCAGTGAAGCTGCTTTAAAAATGTAGAAAAAGACCAAAATTTGAAAGGAATAATCTCTTACACCCACCTCAATGAGGCTGAATCATAATTTTTTGGCCCTTGCACAGATCCTGTCCCCTTCCACCTTTAGGCCCCCTGTTAAATATATTTGTCAACAAATCTCATGCACCTTAAGGTAAGCATTATGCTTTTAGTAGCTGCCAGTCTTTGTCTTTGGAAATTATACTATTCCCTTCAAAAGCTGTCACAGAAATATGTTCACAGGAATGCAAATTCTCACTATTTTAAACATCAGAGAGGGAGAAATACTTCATTACTAGCACTTACTTGCAAGACACGTAAGAAGAAACAAGAACAACACTACGAGAAAAGGCCAATACCAGGATAGTACCACTGGCTGGTATTGGTCTGATACATTCTTTCTCCTTTGGTCACTAACTCAACAAGTCCCCAAGACACCGAAGGAATATTTGATGGCATCTCCTCTAGAAATTTCTTCCAAACAATCCCTGAAGATTTTCAACCCAACTTTTTCTTTTTTCAAGATCTCTATTGTCTCTTCTTGAGCCCTTGCCTACTTAGCTGTCCCTCCTATGCCAAACCACTGCTCCTGCATGTCACGCGTCTCCGTGTCCTTCCAGGACAGAGAGCCAGAAGCGTAGATACTATCCCAGATGGCTTTTGTACAGAGTGTACAATTTTTTGCTTTAAGCTGTTTCAGTAGAACTTTCCTGTTTGCATCAAAACCAAAACAACAGCTTCACAGCTCAGCCTTCCTCATCTGTTACAAGGAGAAACCGACTTTGGAAACAGCTGCAGAGAGAACTCTGAGTAAAGATCTTGAAGAACACAAATTCCCAGCCCATGACATGGGCCAGCACTTACAGTGAATCATCACATGGACACTACAGAGAAGATTTTTGTTTTTCTGTCTTCCTACTGCTTTACACAGGATGATTCAAAGACTACAATGTACTCTTTCCTGAAAGATAGAATGTATCTTTACAGTGATACTCATACCTGCCTTGTTGCCTCAGATTAATTCACCCTCGCCTTTCAGTTGTGTGATCTGCGCAGATGTTTGATCATTAATGGAAGTGCAAAACACCAAGTTCTGCTCTTCCATGAAAAGCTTTCTGATTTCTTAAGTCACCAGGAAAAAAATGACAAAACTGAGTTACAAGGAATGGTAATGCATCATCTTTAAACCCACACATACGTTATAGGCTTGACAAAAAGAGTTTGAATGTCTGAATCACTATACCTCATACATTTCCTCATTAGCATATCCTGTACAAACCTTCTTACAAACATTTCAGTCTACACTTCTAAAATCCTGATTCAGCCTCAACCCATCATCATCTAACCCAGCCCCAACGAACTCCAACTTGCTTCTGCTCAAACCATGAAGTTTTGAAGACTTCTGTGAATTCTGTTTTGCTCCCATCACTACATCCTTCAGTGACTAAACTGTTTTACTCTATCAAGAGGCAGAAACCAAGGAGTAAGCAAGGATATTGCCAATATTCTGACACCCTCTGGGTCGAACATCCAAATAATTTTGTCAGTAGCACATCATGCATACTCTATGGCCAAAAATGATTCTGCAGTATCGAGGCTTGATATGAAAGTCAAGTGCATATTTTTTGTGTTTTTACTGTCAAAGCCCCACTGGTCAAGAATAATAGTTTCTTATACAAGTAATTCAATAGTTTAAAAAATAACCAGTAAGTACCTCTTACTTTGCAACAATTTGTCAGGGGAAGAAAGGATTATTTACTCTTTGACAAGGCTAATTTATAGTTAGATTAAAATGTAAGGTCTCACTATTTTGACACCAAAAAACATCCATTCATTCTATAAGAAAAGAGCAGGTAATCATAAAATCAGTCGGGATTTTCCATTGCCTTGGGATGGAAAGGGATACTACATCATCAATCAAGCACAATGCTGTTTGCACGATTAAGTTGTTATTTCTAAAATAATCCTAGTAGCTTCAGAGTTAAGAAAGCTTAAGTGGTTTGGTGTCTGGTGTTTTTGGTAAGGGGTTGCATGGGCAAACTAAAGCACTAAGTAGAGATATGTAAAACTCACACTTATTCTGGGAAGGGAAAAATCCACGTTGGGAGATCAAGTCCTTGTTCCTCTGAAAAGCTAATTTTAAAATATTTGCATTGAAAATCAAAGTAAGGAATATAGGTAAACTTAGACCTGATGCTAAGCAGGTGGATTTGCATACATTTCCCACATGCCTCTGAAACTCCATCTGTACGAGAGAACACGCAGCAAACAACTCTGCCCCCAAAACGCTGCAAAACTGATTAAATTTCAAACAGCTCCAACACTACCTGTACTGGCATTTCCTGTTCCAGACAGCCAGCCAGCCTCTGGAAACACTCGCTGAAGAACTCGCTGGTGGGCATGTGACCGCCGCGTTGAACATTAACCGCGCACCGCGGCTGCCGGGTCCCCGCTCCGGCTCCGCGGCCCCTCCGCTTACACAACGCGTGGGGACAGCGGGGGCAGAGCCGGCCGCGGCCCCGGAGCTGCCGCTGACCCCCCCACCCACGCAGTCCCGGCAGGGATTCAACCCCGGCCGCCCCTCCGGCCGGGAGGAGGCGACGCTCCCGTCCCTCGGCGCTCCGCGCTCCGTCCCCACCTGGGCAGCGCGGCCGCCTCCCTCGCCGGGATCGCGGCCACGACCGAGCCCGATCCCCTGGCCCAAGCCGCCCCCTGCCACCGCGGTTCGCCCCCTGCCCGACCCGCGGCTCAGCCCCTGTCCCACCCCCCGCCTCGGTGCCCGCGGACCCCCGGCTCACCGGCGGCTCACCGGCAGCAGCCCAAACAGCTCCTCTCCCGCCCCCTCCCGGCGGCGACTCCGGGCGCGGCCCCGCCCTCGCGGCAACTTTTGCTTCTCCCCCCTTCCCGCTCCTCCTTCGCGCTCCCCTCCCCGGCGCCGCCGCGCCTGCGCAGTGTGGCTGCAGCCGGGACGCTCTCCCGGAGCGGTGTCCCGGATCTTCCCGAGCCGGCAGGAGGAGGGAGGGAGGGAAGGAGAGGGGAGAAGCCATGGGAGGCGCTGGCCCCGCCCCCCGGCCGGCGCGCGTGCGCGGTGCGCGTGCGGGGGAAGGTGCGCGAGGCCGGGGGCGCCTGAGGGGCCGTGATGGCGCCTGAGGCGATGGGGCGGGAGCGGCGGCCGGAGCCCCGCGTCCTGCCGAAGGTACACGGGGAAGGGGCTGCCACAGCCCCGCTCCTCCCTCCCCACCTGGTCACGGTTCGAGGGCACAGCCATCCTCGGTGTAAAGGGCTCAGCGGGTGCCCCTCAGGTGCTGCTCAGGTTTGGAGTTAACGACGCGTTAAAATGAGCGCAGCGGCGCTTGTTTTTTCCAGCAATTGTTTTCTAGTTCTCATTTTAGGATATCTGGCTGTGCACGTTGGCTTTCCTTGAGGTGCCCGTGGAATAGCACTGGCATAGTGCTGTTGTGAATCAAAACTTGTGAACCAAAACCCAGACAAGTGTACGTCCACCTCAGAGTTGCGTTTGACTTCCGTGTGGCCCAGAAAGATCCTACGTGATTATTATTTTATCTATCACCTGCTCCAGAGTCACTGCCCCAAAGTTGTGTTCCCTCTGATTTTTATCTGGTCTATTATGTTGGCCAGGGAGTGGTGTTTCCTTTTGTTACTTGAGATAGGAATTCCATATCCACAAACTCCGTTGCTCAAGTACCTTTTATATTCCACTCTTATGATCGCTTTCCTGGATAAACACGTAGATGTCACTAACACATTTCATTTCTAGATTAGCAATGATATTTTAGGTGCTACCACACCCAACACCCATCCTTGGCACATGCTGATGGATACAACTTGTGTTTTTTTTTTTTCTCTTCCAATTGCCTTTCTGATAGCCTTCTAGGAATGGAAAAGTGCTTCTGTGCCTAAGAGCATGTTCAGTTTTCCAACAGCATCTTCTGCAATAGTAAATAAAATAATTTCCCTGTGAAGTTCTCTCTGCACGTACTTTAAGTCATCCAGATTGCAAAATGACTGTGTGGAATACAAGGCACTGCATCAAATTAGCTCACTGCCTTAAATACGACATTTTTGTTGTTCTGTATCCATTTTTTTAAAAAAAATTTCCTCAGATTACTTCTTAATTTTCCTTATTGCTTCCATTATATTGCTAGTGGAAAAAGCCCACTAGTGAAGTGACTTTAGCAGATGTTTTTCAACAGCTTTTGATCTGGTGATGCCTTGGCAAGATTTTCATTAAATTTTCAGACTTTTGTCTTGCATATATAGAGATAGCTAGATAGATCAATCAATAGACAGACAGTCATATTTTTCTGTGATTTGTGGAGTCGTGGTCACAAATTGGAATTACTGTAGGATTTGTATAAAATGTTTTTTTCTTGAGGCATTAGAATGTTTTAAGCAGATGCTTTTTGATTTTTAACAGGTACCATATTTCCTTCTCTCTTGTTTTCTTAAAATTTTCCTAGAATTTGATTTTTTAAGGGAATTGAATATCTGATCCTTTGCTCTAAGACTCATACAGTATCCTGGCACTACTTTTTTTTGTGTAGTTCTTTCTTAGCTGTTTATTGAGAGGTTCTCCCTAGAAATTTAGGGGTAAAAACTTGCTGAAAGTCAGTGTGTTAACATGGCAATCAAAAATCTAATTTTGTGTTCATGCATCTTGTTATTATAGACTTTAGAAAGCATTCTGCTTATTGTTTTGGTTAGTGTTACTTCAGTCCATGATCCCCACATTACTTCTTTGCCAAGCCAGCCAAGCAAAGGCATCTGTGTCCCAAAGTGGGATTATGACCTCATTCTGATTATGACCTCATTTTGATATTTTTGCTTTCCCTGAACCCTGCTTTTCGTGTCTGCCCCTGCCCTTTCTTCAGCACAGATTTGTTTTTCACCACTAATCTTTAGAAGTCCCTTAGGATTTATATTGGTTTCTTCTGTTCCTTTTTTTTTTCTTTCTTTCTTTCCTCTCGGAATAAGTGTGGTCTGTGAGCTTTAATTATGGTACACTTGAAGATTCTCTGGCAGTGAATCCTAACAGACCCTTCCACACAGAGTTCAGGCAGAGAGTGACACAGGTGCAGCACAGGAAGCCCTAAACGAGGTAGCAGAAGAATTTTAAAATTAGAATAGATGCTGCACATACGAAACAATGCCAGCAGGGCAGATGATTTCCTGCTGCCGTTTGTGGCTGTGCAGGATATGTGTTAGGCATGACGCGGAAGAATCTTTCTGTGGGTTTATGAGTACACTTTGGTATTGTTAGTAAATGGATTGTTACACTGGAGAGCTGATGGAGCGCTGAAGAGGTGCTAAACTTGGAGCAGAGGGGTTGAAGGAGGTGCATTCAGGGTGTGACACAAAACGCCAAGCTGAGAGGGAAAGGGGGCAGAACTTATCCAGGTCCTTAGGCACATCCAGGGCATTGGGGGTTTGCACATGTCCGTTCCAGAGCAAAACACGTTTATGGATAGCTACACGCCAAAAGAAGAGTCTTAACATAGTTAGGAGACATCAAAATGTTGAAAGGTAATTGCAGTAAATAGTTTTCCTCAGTACTGCAGGTGTCAAGCATCATTTTCATCAATGGTTGAGCTACAAATCTGTGTTTTACAGATGCACACACAAGGGTTTGTTTTGGTGTTACAACTTTCCTGTTCCAGGGTCATCTCCAATTTTGTTGCCAATGGCTGTTCTGTAAATAAATTCTGACTTTTTCCTCTGAAATAATTATATTGTTGGGTTTTTTTTTTGTTGTTTTGGTTTGGTTTTTTAATATGCATTTTTTAATAAACATTTTCATACCTGTAGCTGTACCAGAACACCTGTTCTCTAATTTCTTTCATATTTCTTCTTGATGCTTGGAACATGTTTACAGCAGCCTTTTCAATCAACTGCTATCATATTCAAATGGTTCATAAAAATGATGCCTGCTCTAATTCTTCTTGGAGGGGTAGAATACTAAAGTTTGTGGGGTGTTTCGAAAAATAATTTTGTCACTGTTGCTCGTGTCTTCTGCATGGATCTTTCTCCTTCTTCATGAGCTGTTAGTCATGTGGGATCAACTTTGTGTACTTAACAGGAACTGTGGTCTGTACTTACTGGAGTATTTTGCAAAAAAGTAAATTAGCAAATTATGTGTAAGGTCTGAGGCAGAAAATTCCACAAGCCAATGCAGAATTTAAGATTTGCTTTATTAGTTACATCTCTCTTTTTAAGTGTTTTCACTGCATTTAATACAGCACTATACATTACACTGCCTGTTATGGGCCAGTCTGTTTTACTGGCCTGTCATAAACAATTTTTGTGTGATCAAGTGCCATTTAGCATTGATTTTAAGACACTTCTGAGATAATGACATTTTAATTGAAAACCATGTTTAATTCCAGTGGATGGGAACAACACTGCCATCGTCTTGTTGTGAAGTAATTACTGAGCTGTGAAGAGAGTGTTTGAGGCTGTGCTACTCTTCTCAGAAGAAAAAGGGCTGAAGAGAATCATCCTTCTAGAAGAAAATGTAGCTTGAAAGATACCAGGGACACTGGGCTCTATTCTGCACAGGCTGTAGCAGGATGAAGTTTCATTAGGTGAGGTAAGGGTTACTTCAGAATATGTGATTTTTCTGTGTTCTCTAAGCCTTTGGGGTATTGTCAGATCATATGTTTAGACAGTTCTCCCTGGAGAGGAGAAAAAAAAATCTTTCAAATTCCAAGATGTTCTTGCAGTTGCTTGTCTTCAGGAGCAGTGCTTTTTTCATTGAGTGATTTGTTCAGTGCTCTGCATCATTCTGCAAGAGTTCAGGAAAACACCCTGGTGGGATGGAGTGCCATGAAGGTGGAGAAGAACCAGAGAAAAGGTAAATAGTATTTTTATTATTTGTGACATCAA
Source organism: Phylloscopus whistleri (assembly GCA_017589585.1). Taxonomy (NCBI): domain Eukaryota; kingdom Metazoa; phylum Chordata; class Aves; order Passeriformes; family Phylloscopidae; genus Phylloscopus; species Phylloscopus whistleri. The sequence continues at coordinate 193,955 of JADMLD010000108.1, read as the reverse complement.
ATAGCAATCACATGCATTTGCTATGGGTTCTGAAGGGAAGCCCCACCAAGCTTTTAGCCCAAGTTCTCTAGGCTGTATGCTCAGCTGTATTGCCACAAAAAGATCCAAAACAAGAGCAGAAGAAATGACAAACAGATCTTCAGCTTGCAGTTAGCTACATGAGGATGTGTTTCCTTATGGGGAACTTCAGCTAACTCCATTCCAGTGCTCAAATCTTCCCTACCATGAACACGTTATTCCCACAACCTTTCTTTTAAACACACTCCAGCAGTCTTTTTCCTCATGTAGTCTGTAGCAAGCAGTCACATGAAGCTTACTCATCCGGTTGATCTCATTCCCACATCCTGCACAGAGCCTAAAATTTATACACGTAAATTGAGGACCTCAGAAGGCATGAATGAAAGAAGGAGAAAATGGATCCTGTTTGACAAATAACATCACTGGCTTTTTTGATCTGAAAAGCTCTAAGTGAGGCTTCAGAAGCAGTAAGAGTGTTAAGTGGTGGCTTGTTTTAGCTAATTTAAAAAACACTGCCTAGCATTTCTGGTCAAGTTTGATCTTTTTCTTCCTCTCAGTTTAGCTGTGGACACTTTCACAGAGCACAGCCACCTTTTTTAAACTTTTCTTCCTGTAGGTGCAGGAATAAACACAGGGGATTTTTGCTCTTATTCATTGTACATCAGCCTGTACATTTTTTCCTGGTAGCTTTCAAGGGCTACAATGTTCAGTGGGGTGGGAAAAGCAATTTCATTTAATTTCGTCTAGAATTTCACCCTGAGATAAAGAAACATTGGTTTGCATTCTTCTCCAGACTTTTTGATGATAATGGACCTGGAACAAGGTCTCTGTGTTCTTAATTTTTTTTTTCATTCTTTAGGAACAAGGAAAAGGGTGGGGGTTGCGTAAGTCTTGCAACTGAATATTTTTCCTCTTGGATAATCCAATTTCCAGTCCAATAATCTACTTCTGTGGAAAAACAATGCAACTGAAATCCTTTCCTATTTTAGGCTATTCTGTTTTTAAAGTTAGTTGCTGAAACAGTCGAAATATAAGAAAATTCTTTGCATACTGTATGTATCTGACAACTGTTTAATATTGTGTCCTCATCTGGATGCTCTTGAAAAAATAAAGTTTTTTATGATGATCTTTGTGTTGCATCAGTCTTCAACAATCCTTTCAGGTTTCCAGGTCTCATTTATTGCTTCCTCCTAGCATGTAAACCAATAAGAATGGATGTCTGCAACAGAAAAAGAAAAGAAGGAGACATCTGATTCATACAGACAAGTCCTGTGGTTGAATTGAACTTTCAGTGTGAAACCCAACTTGAAGTCAAATGAAAACAAGAGAGAGGAATTTAGTGAGTATAAAATTAGAAGTAATATAGTGGCTGACATTATATAATATATATTCTGTCTCATTAAAAATAAAAAGCACATTAAATACTTCAGATAATAGAATGCAAAAAAATGGTTTGGGTTTTATATTTTTTCCTGGGTGAGAAACTGAGCATTATTTGATTTAAAGTACAAGAATTGAGTCCCTTCCACATGCACCTCTGTCTGTACCCAAGTAAAATGTAATAGGGTTAAAACACAGTATTTAAGGTTATGGTGACTCCTTAGAGAAAAAAATGTGGAAGTAAATAGGATAATTTTATTTTTCCATAGACAGATCATGCCAGACTTGCCTGCTTTCTTTCTGTGATACAGTAACTGCTTTTCTAGATAAACAAATTTGTTACCAAGTAAAATGTAACAGGGTTAAAACACAGTATTTAAAGATTATGGTGACTCCTTAGGGAAAAAAAAAAGTCAAAGTAAATAAGATAAAACTTTTTTTTTGCCATGGACAGATCATGCCAGACTTGCCTGCTTTCTTTCTGTGATACAGTAACTGCTTTTCTAGATAAACAAATTTGTTACACTGAATAAAAGGTGAATTTTCAAGGTAAGTGGCAGATGGGCAAAGAAATAGCCCAGAGGAAAAAGTGGCAATATGCTACACTTAATGGCAGGGGAAAGTTGTTGGAGCTTTGTCCAGAAACTGATATTGAAACTCATATGGTTTAATTTTTCATTAGTGATCCTGGCACAAAACCTAGAACTTGCTAATGAGCTCTATTGACATCACAAAGTTGGGAAACAGTCCCTGTAGGCTGACGTGGTACTGAACTAATTGCATGAGCTTGAGGAGTAGAGACATAAAATGGGATACAAAATAAAGTACAAGGTCGTGTGTTAGAGCCTAATGGGAAAGGCTCCCTGACAACAGATGGAAGATGAGAGAATTTTTAAGAAGTGGGTGTGCAAGCCAAAGACAGAGTGGCTGTGAGTCACTGATTTGATGCTGCTGTGGAAAATGTGAATCCAGTCACAAATAATTTTAGCCCTGTACTTGTACAGATAAAATGGTACTAATGCCATGTGTTGTACATGTGGTCAGTGAGACCTTAGAACAGATCTGGAAATCCACATGCAAGAAATTGAACTTAGAAGAGTTGTAAAAACATGTTTTAAATTCCTAATAAATGAGAGGAGTGGACAAGAGACTAAAAGGACTTGAATTTTTTAGTCTGGAGAAGTGAAGCATAAAAGACCTTACGGTCTTTGAATATACCAGTTGAAGCAATGTGACAGGAAAGGAAGCATGTATTAATTAAAAAAAAAAAAGTTATAATAAGAAATTAAGATGGATATGACCAAATTTGGATTGAAAATTAGAGGAATTTTTTTAGCTGTTGAGGTATCAAAATGTTGCTAAGAGAAAATGTCTTGTGCATGGAACACATTCTAGAATAGCATGGAACCCTAGAGCTGCAGGTCTGCTTTACTGCTTCCTTCCCACTGATGCTTCCCATTTCCACATTTTCCTTTCTTTCTGCCTATTTTATAAGCCACATCTGAATGAATTATAAAGTGACATCATTGAATATGAGGAGACTTTTCATTTTGAGCTGTGTGTAGTATCTCTTCCTTTTCAACGAGGCATTAATGAAATGGGTTTGCATCACTGCAAAACCCATAGGGTAGGAAATAAACACTTCCATTTTAGTTCAGCTTGCTCTTTTCCTTCCTTTTTGTACAGCATGTTCTTATTTTTTCCCTTGCCAGCAAATAGTCAAAACGTTCTCATTAAGAACTTGAGGAATGACACAGTGCTGGAATTCGCTGCCAGAATTGAGCCTTACTTGGCTCCTTGACGTACAGTAGGCCAGCCTAGGAAGAGCCTGTCATGCCTCAAATGTTTGTTTATAATAATTTGCAGTTATCTTGCATAGTCATCTTTCAGTAATCTGGAGGGTAATGACAACAGTAACTACTGTTTCAAGTTAGTATTTGCCTAGACTAACTTGGCTCTGCAGAGAATCTTCTCAGAGGAAAAGGAACTGGAATCATGAACTCTGGACTTCTGCATGGCTCCCAGCTTTCCCACTATGGAGACTGGGTATAGTCAGCCTCCTGGCACTCAGGATCTCCTCAAGATTTGAAATTTTTACCTTTTTTTTTCTTTCTTCTTTTTTTTTTTTTTTTTTCTTTTGGAAGATGACTCTCCATATGTCCTTCAGAACTCTAGAGAAATCCAGTTCTAAGTTATACCTTCCATGCAAAGCAGCCTGAGGGCATTCCTGTGCTAATGAGTACAGCCAGCTCTGAACTGGCAAAGTTCAAGCTGTTCTTTGTACAAACACCATCGAATATTTTAATCTCCATTTGCTTCTGAAAGAATAGTTGGCTCCCAATACCAGGGCTTATTTTCACTCTTACAGTGATTAATAAATCCTCTGCCTCTTGCAAGTGTTATTTAACTTTGTCTCACAGTGTCTTTGTGCAGTAGGGAGGTATTGCAAATTCTGGACCAGATATTTTGGATGAATAGTCTGTTCTCAGGAAATCCAATTTCCATCTGAACACAAAGGGGTTGTGAATTCATCCTGAATTTAGTTTATAGTTTTGTCCAAAAATAACAGTAAGAGAAGTTATTTGGACTTTTTAATAGCCAAAGTTACATCTTTATTTAAAAAACATTCAATACTAATTTCTTGATACTTTTATTAGAGTCTGCCCATTGTAGAACGAAATCCAATATTTCAAGTAAAATAAAAGTAGAATGTTATTCTACTTGCAATGTTTCTTGCATTCATTATACACCATAGCCAGGAATATTATGTATGTACTCATGTAAGGCTGTTTTCTACTTTCTTTATTTTTACCATGAAATTCATTCTTTAACATGAAGAACCACCAACAAAAAACCCCCAAACCAAAAAACCAAAACCCCCACCCCCAAACATACAATAATAGAAAGAAAGGTTTATACAGCCTACATTACTATTTCTATTTTTTTAAAGGGAAAACTGAGGAACCAGTTTTATATGTTGTGTCCTAACCTGAGCACTCTGTACAGGATCAGCAGTCTTGCCAAAGGTATAGCTGAGGTCAGGCTTTTGTGTTCTCTGCAGTGCCCATATGCTGTGTGGGAGGTTTAAGTTAACCCTGGCTCTGTGGTTCCTGCTTACATCTAAGTGTCCCCATTTCCATGTGGGAATTGACTTTGCTCTCACTGCTCCCCTAATGGATATTTTGATGGAAGTTAGTGAACATCAATACTAATGGCACGTGCTGGCTTTGGGGAGACAGAAGGTATTTCATAGGACTGACAAATTGGTCCTTCACTGGTCTTTGACAGTGCCCAGTAGAAGATATTTATAGAAAGAAATGGGGTAAATGTGGGGTGATCTTTCTCACTTCCTATGTTCCAGGTGCAGATCCCATAGTAGCCATTATCCATCATAAGCATAGTTACCACAATGAAGTTGTTTATCCTGTTTTGAAGTTATTAATAGTTTTTGATCCATAGCATCTTATAGCACCAAGTTCCACGACCAGGCATTTCTTGAAAAAATATTTACTCTGTTAATTTTAAAGCTGGTTCCTTACCATTTTATTAAGAGCCAGTTTGTTCCTGTGTTATTGTTCCCTCATCATCTTTTCCATACCATTTGTGCAGATTCTGTCATAACTTCCTCTATTTGTGTTGAGATAGTTTAATTACTGTGTCCTTGCCGTAAAGTTTTATTTGTCTTTTTGTCTTCTGAGTCTCCTCTATTGTACTCTTAAACCGTGATAACTTCTTTTTCTTTATGGAGAAAAGGGTTAGAGCCCTGTAGTAGTTTTTCCTTGCTCTGAACACTTAGCCTGCAGGCTGCTTAAAACAATGTATTATTTCCTTGAAAAGCCTTTCAGTGGCTTTTTAATTTCTTTTTAGTAAGAGTATTTTACATGCAATTTTTTGTTTCTTAAACTGTATCAGTATGCTGACTGCATTTTGTAACTGTTTTTTATAATCTATATTCTAACACCCAGTTACATAACAGCTCTGTGGCAAACACACTATTTATAAATCATTTAGATCACTTTTTATTTGGTTTTGAACATTATGTAGCCTCTGGGAATAATGAAGGAGCCAGTGCTACGTGACCTGTCAGCCTTATAGGGATCTTCTCTGGTGTTTCTGTCTGGTCTGCTTATAATTTATGGGCCTCACAATGAGAATTCTTATCTAACATATATAGGGATTTATGCTCCATCTTAACGTATTTCAGGAATACGTTCAGGAAGTCTGTTTTATCCCCTTGGCTTAGGTGCTGCCCAGAATATTTTGTGCTGGTTAGTAAGGCCATCTAAGAGCTGAGGTAGAGTGCAGATTATTCATGTCCAGTCTGTAACCAATTTTATCCTCATGTACATTTTATCATGTTTTATTTAAAAGAGACCTAACGAGATGTGGGCTCATTTTCCCCTGCATTTCCATGCAGTTTCCCAGAGTATTTCTAAAGGCATGATTAGGGTTGTTAGCACTCCACCATATGTAAAATGCAAAACAAACTACCTACATAGCTGGGCCCAGCTCTGTAATCCAAAATATCCATCAGTATAAATTCTGATTACAAATACATGTTTGTGATGAAATAAATAGCATGTAGAAGTTCTGTCTGCACAGAGGGCAGTGCCAAAACCTTTGTTTGATTTCATTGGGAGTAGAATTCTGTCTCCAGTGTGTTTTTCCTGCTTCTGATTGAGACAATGTGTATTAAATTAATTTAAACACAGGGATACTTTGAGACAATAGAATAATAATTTATTTCCACAACTGTCAGTTGTATGGATCATGCAGGAGGGAAATCAGCCAAGACATGCTGACATATTTCAGACTTCTAAGAAGGGAGCATGCAGTTGTTTTTTTTTCCTCCAGAGCAGACAGTACAGGCCATGAACCCTGGCTTTTCATGTCACAAAAGGTTTAAGGTTCATATGTTTTAAAAATCCCTTATAGTCATGGAGCTATTTAGAAGTATACATCTCTTATTTATTTTTTGCGTATTGCGATCATAGGGTGTTTTGTATAGACTGGGAAATAGCAAATCTATTTTCTCAATTCAACACGCTTTAGTGAAAGCATTTAAATGAATTTTTGAGTTCCCTTTATACTGCTGCAATGAGTACCTTAATGTAAACAAAAATGAGGCAAAAAAGCCTTTGGGAACTAAGACTTTTAGGCATTTTTACTGTATATTTATTCTCACCATACTTCTGCCTTCTCACCATACCCTTCAGTGCCTTTCTCTTTTTGAAGCAAATACAAGTGTCTTGTGATAAAATGTACATGGTGTTAAAAGCACATTTTCTGAAATGTTTATAAACTCGTGCTTGTTTCTGTTTGTGTAAATCTGTTACTTGTGTGTTTTCCCATTCAACCTGTCCTTGCAGCTGTATTTGTTAGCTGAAAGAAGCTTTTAGGAGCACACCTGCAGTTTTACTTTAGTTAGAGGATACATTTCAAGTGCAGTATAACAGTCTGAAGAAATAAATGCAGGTCCTAAAACCCAATGAAGTTAACAGCAGACTTCAGAATTCCCAGTCTTACCAAAAGATGTTCCTTTGTGGCAGACGAGTTGGGTTTTGGCAGAGGGATTTGTGTATTGCAGTGCGACTTGCACAATGAGGCTCCATGCCGGCTGATGCAGCCAGGGAACATTCCTGGACACTGGCACTGACTCCCGCGTGCTGTTGAATGCTTAGCACGTTGCACAGCCCTGGCTCTGCCAATTAGCACTCTCCCAAACCCTTCCCAAGCACGGTTCAGGTTCAGGAGTTTAGCGTGGGCTCTTCCCAGCAGGTGGTTTGGCACAAGCCCCTCAGTACGGGAAGGTTGAACGGTGTGGCTGCAGCTCTTCCCTGCCTGCTGGGCCTCCGCAGAGCGCTGTGGCCTGTGCGATGGGCTGGTGTGCTTGAGGCTCTGTGGCACAGAGCTGGGACAGGAGGCACAGGGCTCCTGCTCTGCAGCCAGTGACTGAGCTGAGAGGGGAATCAGAGCTCCTGCTTTTGCAGTGACACGGCTCCTTCCAGAAGTCTCAGACAGAACGTAAGGACTGTCGGTGATTTCTGTTGCTCGGACCATCAGCTGAACCTGTCCATAGCAGACTCAGCGCCTCTCAAACATCTCAGGCCTCCTGAGCTCATTCTGCTCCAGTGGATCCATGGATAAATAGGGAACTAAAGTTGCTATTATGTGTGCTGTGTAAGAAGCAAGCTGGCATGCTCTTCATGTATACGTTGTTTTTACAGAGAACACAGTAAAAATGACATGTCCCCTCTTCACAGTCTCACTGTGTATGTGCTATGCACCAGTTTTCTCATATTTCTCCTCAAACAGCCTTATGAATGCTCATAAAATACTAATTCCTCAGAATTTGTTTGCATTATATCTCATCATATTTTTTTTCATTACTCTTGCATCTTCAACTCTGAAGAATTTATATTTTTGTCATTGTCCATTTAATGGTTGTACAACATGCACAGTTAAGATCTCCAAACTAATCCCTTGCTAGGAAAGTGTTCTCAGTCGATGAGGTGGATTTTTTTTTTTTTTTTGTTTAATTTATTTGTTTATTTCCTACGTTTGTTCAGGACCTGTACATTTATTTGTGAAAATCAAGTGACTTAGTAAATTAAAGGGAATGGATGGCAAAATTTTCTTTGCCAACTACCTGCCTTGAAATGACATATACTGATATTTATAAAATATCAAGGCTTGTCAGTATATCAAGAGCAAGGACTCTCTCATGCTTTAAGTCCCAGCACAGATGTAGGGGGAAAGGTCTGTGAAATTTCTTTCTAGTAAGAAAAGCATGCGTGGTAACAGAGCTTGGTGATACTATTTTTGTATGCTTGACATAACCAGTCATTGCTGGGCTTTTTAGTTGTGAATAATACAAACATTCTAGACGTCCAGGAAATACCTCTGTACTTTTTCATCCCAGTATGTAATCCTTGTCATTGCCAAATTTACTGAGTTTTCTGTAAACAAATCCAGGTGACACAGGCACTGGTGTGCATCATAACAGCTGAGGAAGAGTCAGAAAGGAGGAAAAAGGCCCGAACTTGCCGTCACTGAAGTAATGACACAATTCTTACCTTGGGCCAAAGGCAGGGTTTGGGAAGAAGGTTGATTTGTCAGAGCTTATCTTGAGCAGGCAGAACTTGGGGTGCATTGAGTGCAGGGTTTGCTTGGTTGTTTTCCCTAAATTACTGTACCTATCAAGTAGTGTCACTTCTTTTTTCTTGGTACACTTGTTCTTAAATGACATGCGAAGAATTCAGAAAGTAAAAGAAGAATATGTAAACAAAAATAGAAAATGTCACTGTCATATTTTCCAAGTTACTTTATTTAGCTCATGTTTACAGATGAAACTGGGTGCCAGAAAAGAGACACTGCATCCCACATCATTAGTTATACTCCAGCTTCCAAGGAAAAAATTTTTTCAGTAGCCTTTAGTAATGTTTGGACCAAAAATACACAGATGTGCAGCTGTCAGCATTTTGTACCATATAGAATGCAGCCTCTCTCACAGGTCCTCTGTTTCTGGAACGGTGTTGGATTCTGCAGGCTGAATGAACACTACAGGGATATTCTCAGACGTCCATCCTTTGGGAGTCCTGTTGAAGGATCTTCTGGCAGCAAGAGGGTTTGCAAGGATCATGAATCTGGGATCGTTTAGCATCAGCATATTATAATCTGGTACCTTGAATTTAACCAGCTTTGATGCTCTCTCAAAACCACCAAAGGGAGTGGCAACCCTGTAGATATCAGAGAAATGAAAGTTAAATGTGATTTTAAAAATAGTTGTTTTCTTTTCTTCCCAGAAGCTGAAAAGAACAGATTTTTGTTCGGATTTCTTGTTTACATTTTCAAGCTTTGGAGAAAAGCATTCTGTTTGTTTTTCTGGGAAATCCTCTTTCAGATCTGATTAATTTCCCCTTAGATAAAGCTCGCAGACTTTTTAAAAATTCAAATGGATGGAAAAGCCAGAGAGAAAAAGATGTTGCAAGAAAACCTTGTAACTGGTGAGTCACAGTTACTAAACTTACTTTGTTGGTGACAACAAAGTCTGAAACTGGTGATAAGTCTGAAACTGTAGCTCAACATGTTCTCCCTAGCAAGTAATTAGTTCAGAAACTTCTCACCCCATTTTCTACTCTCCTCAGCTGCTTTTTCCTCCAACTACACTGTGTTTCAGCACCATATTGTTGTACCAGTTAGAATGTATGTGGGTTGTGCTATAAACTTGTGTCACTTCTGTGATCTGGGTTAAACAAAGGAGCACTTCAAAATCCAAATTATTTCAGCAGTCTGGTTTATATCAGTATGCTCAAACAATTGGAGCAATACAAGTGAAGAGGAGTGGAGCTTAATGAGTGAGGCAGAAAGGAACAGCCAAAGACAACAGGCTCTGGAAAGGAGGGAATGGGTGAGGACTTGATACACCAGCTTTGTTTCTGAAGAAAATGTTTATGTAACTAAACCTTGAAACAGTGTTCAGCCAGCATTTTTCATGTTATTTAAATGTAAATTTTCCCTTAGGCAGTAAGCCTGAGAAACTGAAAGATAAGGAATACTAAGCTGGAGCTGACTGTTACATGCATTTGCAAATACTTTGAAACAACAGTATTTCCAAATACCTCCCCTGATCTTCTGTACATACAGGTTTCAGACTGAAAAAAAACCCCTGAGTTTTCCTGTCACTTCTTCCAGTCTCCTTTGTATAAACAAACAGACTATGGTATGTGCTCTGCATTTTGATCAGCTGCATAACTAACTTTGCTGGGATATATTCTACCCTAGTGAAGTGTGTCAGACTTTTAAGCTGCACAAAGCACCTGATTTCTGCAAAACCAGACATGTAATGGCATGAGAAAATGAATTTTTGTTGAAATGGAATTTCACCTGCCTTGATACAATTTGTGTGTCGTACAGAAAAACAGATCTGATGGAATATATTTCCAGTGGCCCCAGGTATTACAAAAGAAGCCCAGAAAAAATTAATACCAACCAAAACTAAAAGAGATCATTTGAAGATCCATCTAGGATTTTCAGCAGGATAAAACCCCTAAGTTTTGTACTAAGAATTAAGTACACATACACAAAAAGAAGAGATTAGTTCGGAAAAATGAATCTGTGACATAAAAGAAATGGTGCTGCTCTGTCATTACGTGGATGATTCACTGCATTTTGGTACGAGCAGCATATGTTGAAGGGGATGGTGTTAAATCCAAAGCATCAGTCCTGGAAGATAGGAAAAATCATGCAAGCATGCACCCTCACTGAGAGAAGAACACTGCTTTGGATTAAGCTCTAAAAGTGTGTCTCAAATGGTGATAAGACAAGATGTTGCAGCAGCAGCAGCCAGTCCAGGCATTAGACTCTCTTGAGGTCAAAGGGAATTGTTTATCCAAAGTTGGTATCGAGCCTGTGGCATCAAGCTTTTCTTGTGGAGCTGTCTTCTAGGTCACAGTGTCAACACGGATACCGTATGATACTGATTAAAAATAATTGCTTGGTAATTGGCACAGAGTGAATGTAGTGATCTACATCTCACCGGATAATAAATATTGTTTTAATTGATGCCCTAATTATGATACACATTCTCACATTGTTGTGATGTTTAATTATAATTGATATGTATATTAAAGGGATAATCAAAATAAACAGAATTGTAATAGTTGTATAAATTGCAAAACAATTCTGTTGTCTAAAACAGCCTCCTTGTAGAATTTATGGTTTTAAATAGAGCGTATTCCTGTATGTAGCAGAAACAGGAGGGCTTTTTTTTGGAAACTCATGTATCTTTTGTGGCAAAATACCTCCCTGTAGTTGCTATACGAAGTCTGGCCTCAGAGAACTCTGCATTCCTGCCTTATAGGCAGGGGCACATGATGATTGGCAGAGAGTACAGTAATTGGCTAAGGGATGTTGATTTTCCTTTACAGCAGCAGTAAATATATTCTTGTGAGCAATAACTTGTCTGACAACATGGTGTTGTAATGACCTCTGTTGTGTGCTCATCAGCTGTGCTACTTGAGTTCTGATTCATTGCATAGAAGCCTAAATCTCATGCCTAAAAAATTCCAGTAGTCATTGCTCATAAAAAGGGCGGAAATTCTGGTTCAGAGCCATAGGAAATCGCACCAGGAAGTGTAACAGATTGTTTAATATTCGCTTTGCATATTCCTAAAAAGTAGGTGCTTGATTTAATAGCAGGCACAATCATGTTTCTTTTTAGCTGTCATTTTAACAGGATTTCTTTTTAATTTTTTGCCCTTTATCTTTCTTATTGAACATTATATTATCTTAACATAGGAGACTGCTTGTAGTTAATGATTTGGGAAACTCTGAAGAAATGTTTTAACTGCATTAGATTAGCACCTTTGGTTACATAACTGCAAAAAATGTGAGTTTCACATTTTTAAACGGGACCATCCTTCATAGAACATTTTGCTTATTGTTAATTCTGTGAAAAAAAAAATGAGATGTAGGAGCAAAGAATTTGACCCTGCAAAATGCTCAGAGCTTCACAGGAGCTTAGTGCAAGAGCTAAAGCTAATTTCACAGAGGTATTAAATTGGGTGCTAAGGAACTGGCTAAGCACCCAGCTGCCACTAATCTCACATCACTTCAAGTTAGCACCCAAAATTCCTGTGAGAGTCTGGATCTGAGCATTTTATAATGGACTTCAGAATCCATGAATCAATGAAAACAGAGCCCAGTCCAGATGGACTGAATTCTTGTAGTGCTTTTGAAAGAGTAATCTCTGGGAATTGAGAAAGCCAAGTGAGAATTTATCTGGTAGGAGAGGCAGAACTAGTCTGACTTGCTTGTCCTATGTGAGTAAGATGTGGTGCTTTGTATGTTACTCATAATCCTACCTTTGACATTTTATCCTGCTCCAAGAAAGCAGATGGAATAAAGGTACTAATTTAAGTAATATTATAAACTCCTTAGCAGATGCAGATTCATGCTGCTTTCCCACAGATTCATTACTTGGTGCTTCCACACTGGTAAAAGAGACAAAAAATTTTTTCACTAGTAAATGCTTCTTCAATCCTAATAGGAATGAATCTCCAAGAGGAGCCAGATGGCATGGTCTGTTCTGTTGCTTTCCTCTGCTAGCACAGATTCGTTTTATCTCTGAGGAGGAGAAAGAGTGGCTTGGTGTGCACAGTGTGTTCAGAGCCCCTCTGAGCCCCCACTTCCTTCTGCCCAGTGCTGTGTTGTCAGAGACAGCTCTGCCTCACAGTGCAAACCCTCCTGACATTTGCTGCCACGGCCCTTCCTCCACTGACCTGCCAGCACTGCAAGGTCCCTGCAGCTTAAAATGAATACTAGACTCAAAAAAATACCTCTATGAATTCCTTATCTGTTTTTTGGTTTTTTTTTAATCCTTAGTGTTATAAAAACTGCACTGCAGCAGGGTCCAGAGTCACCTTTTCACTGCTGGACAGTGGGGAAAAAATCTGGATGCTGTTTAGTGCTGAAGATACTTTTAAGCTGTGAATGTGTACCTCAGTTCCAACACATCAGATCTCCCTACCTGCTCAGGTTGTGCTGGTTTTCCAGTTTGTTGTGTAACAAGGAAAGCTGAAAGGAGCCTGAAATGGTTTGTAAAGTCTGAGTGCCAGTTCAACAGACACCAGTGAATGAACCAGGAAGGCTGCCAGGCCCATTTCCCTTGGGAATCCTGTGGCTCACACTTGCTGTTAACCACACCCCCTCCTGACTAATGGTGACTGTAGCAGTGCTTTGCAGGAGAACAAACAAAATGGCACTCTACTGCATGATGAGGCAGGATGGAAAGCCTAGATGGATACCCTCGCTGATAACAAAGTGGTGCCATTATATCACACTTTAGTTGTTTAATACAGCATCATTTGCTTTCTCTCCAAGACTGCAATTAGCAAGCCAAGGATGCTGTGACCTAGATGCACGGAATGACTAAGTAGGACCTAGACACAGAAGTCCAGTTACTGTTCCTCTGTTGGATAGCTTGGCATGGCAGTGTGCTTTTTCATATCCCACCATCACTCTTCTATGCATTTTTAGGAGTGTAGACATCTAAGTCATGGCTGTAAAATCCTCCCCAAGGCATGAGTATCTCGAATTTTAATTTTTCAAATTCTCAAAATCTTTTTGAATCTGCTAGAAAACATAAGTCTGACTGTAACATGTAACAGCTTTTCTAGGATGATCAGGCATCCTTTCCTACTGGATATCAGTTTTTTTCTATGAGAAGGAGAGCTGTGGTAGATTATGTTTATATGTTCTTGGTTTGAATTTACCAGTCTCATAGTCTGGATCTGGATTTATGTGCCAAATTTTAGGGGTTTTATGGCAGTTACAAGGGGAAATATTGACTTTTCCCTTATAAGACTGTATGTATGTTCAGGAAATTCAGACTGTGGTGAGCCACAGTTCTGCCATGTCATATACAGAGAAACTCCACATAGAAAGAAATCCAAATAGTTAGTGTTGTAAAGAGGGCAACTACCAGAACACAGGGCCACAGAGACAGCCTTCAAATTCACAAAGAAGCCATCAGACACTGTCTTGAGACACATATCCCTGTTACTGGAGTCTCTGTGCCCTGTCTGATGCTGTCCTTCACAAAAATGACTAGCACCTCTTTTAAGAGGGATAACTGATTCTGTCTCCATGTATTTGTGTCTTCAGCATTTTTTCTTGGGCTCTTTATTTTTTTTTTAATTTATTTTAGTTTAGTTTACAATAAGCACAGTACATAAACTGTGCTGTTACTGTTCTGATGTTGGCAGCTGTGGCACATCTCTGACTTGCATTTGCTATTTTGTCTACTGAGAAGAGTGTGCCACAAAGACACACGTGGGCTATTAACGTGGCAGTGTGTACTGCTGCTAGGAAATCAGAACTAATGCAGTGTCTGCAGTGCCAATTTTGATGTTGAATTGTGTAATATTTTAGTCCTTGCACTCATAGTTGAGGTCCACATCAACATCAGGAACACTAGTGATGTTTGTGGTATTTTTCTGTAAGTTTGTATTGCCATGAACAATTTTGTTTTTCAATAGATTGCTGTCTGGCCTTTTGAGGAGGGGTTTTGGTTTGACTTCAGCTGTCTGGAACTCAGCAGGGTTGTCTGTTACTTCAGTAAATAAAAATAGTGTAAATGGAATGAAAGAAAGCAAATGACATGAGTAAGAATTTGCTTTAAAGCTTTAAAAACCCAGTGTTGTCCATATAGCTAGAAGTTCCACTGAAAGCCACATTAGTTACTATGTAAGTAAAACAAAGTTTAATCTGTTGATTTGTTGCTGAAGGTTGTCAAATATATAAAAAATGTTATACTGTAATAAAACAGGAAATCTTCTGGCTATTTAGTGTGAGGGATTGGTTGTGGGATAAAGTTCATCATTTGCCTAAAACAAAGCCATGTGAGCTGTATTTAAAAAAGAAGTAGAAAAAGAGTACTTTGCATTATACAGCTTAGAAACAAAGTTCTGACTGAGACATCTGATGGTACCATACCTACTGAAGTCAACAACAGGCATCCTGAAAGGAATTTGAAGCTCATATTTCCCATTTATTGAGTACACTGAATCATAGAGTGGTTTGTGTTGGAAGGGCCCTTAAAGACGATTTTGTTCCAATGCACCTGCCATAGGCAGGGAGACCTTTCACTAGACTAGGTTGCTCAGAGCTCCATCCAGCCTGGCCTTGAACACCTCCAGCAATGGGCATCCACAGCTTCTCTGGGCACTGGATTCTAATATTTTCTTTCTTTCAATATTTTTAGCACTTTATCTTCTATTCCTAGTTCTACAGTTTGAATTTCCTTACTTTAGAGATAGACTTATTTGCTCCTTAATGCTCTTGTTTACCACTTGTAATCTCTGTGTGTGTTCATGTTTATGCATACACTTGCAAACAGAGATGGTAGGGTTTTTAAAGCTGGTGGAAACATTTTATTTCATAGTAACTTTCCTCTGGTCAGTAAAAATCAGTGTTCATTCAGGATTACCTGTTAAAGCTCCTGTAGTCAGGCAGTTCTGGCTTTGCTTCAGGTGTAAATAGTTTAGGATATAAAGCTTCCAGCAGTTCTGGATCATCCCTAATGGCTTCTATCCAGGGAGACTGGTAATACTTGGGCACAGCAGTAGTGTTGAACTTTTCAGGAGGAATTTCTTTCAGTGGTCCAGAATATCCTGCAATGTGACCAAGGTAAAATGATTATAATGATTCCTTGTGTTTTCTACTTCCTTGCCACCATCCCGTGTAAGCAGGAACTAACACAGCAGAATTGCTCAGTGACTTAAAAGGAACAGTCAAGTCACCTGGCCACAGCAACACAGAAACAGGGGTCTGGCAGGGGAAATTTGTGACTTTTTAGATAAATAACTGCTCCAAGGTATTCCAACTTCTTCTGAGGCTCAGTTTATTTTGGCTTTTTGTAAATTTGTTCCTATTGTAAGCATTTGTCTGAAACCAGAGAGTACTTATATGGTCCTTGGGGTAAATTAACAAAAGATTTTAAAAACAAACTGTTGATTAAAAGTAAGATAATTCTACCTCTTTGAGTGAAATTTTCCACAAGTATATCTACATCTAGGTCTTTAAATGAATGCTATTTCATTCTATAAGCTTAAACCTTCCTGCAGCTTAATATCTACTCTGACCAGACCTTTTTTTGCCTAAAGAAAGGCCTGAAGATTTGTATGATGTCTTAGCAATGGAATTTACCTCTGTTTGCCCTGTGCTTGGCCAAAGGATGCACAGAGCCTCAGCAGCCACCAGCAGAGCAGGACTGACCTAGTTTACATGGACTGGAAAAGGTCTGCACAAAACGTGCATTGAGTAATCCTGAACAAAGAATGAATTTGTAAAAACCATGGCCTGCTCATGGATAATTCATAAACAGGAAGAAGGGCTATATCACTGAATAAATTAATTAAAACAAATTAGCCTTCTCTAGTCTTTAAAGAATACAAAATAAAGCCTTCTTGTAACTCACTCCTTTAAACAAAGCCAACAGTACCCTCACAGTTAAGGATTTTAAAAAGAGCAGCTTATGCAGCAGAGGCAAATTCCTTTTAAAGTTACTCCTTTCTAAAGGGTTCTAGCAAAATTTAGTGGCTTCAGATTTACATTTATGGATAACTAAACTACAATGAATAGCTTGCTGACTGTTGAGCAGGGTGTTGCATATTGGAAACAATGATTTGGCAAAGAAAAATCAGTATATTAATGTAGTTGGAAACCAGAGGATCTCTTTCTCAGTGTTTTTAAGACTTGTATATATAGGAGCAGTCTCTCTTGATGTTAAGATACATTTTCAGTTTAAAAGGTAGCTCAGATTTTTTAACAATGAACACAAGTGACTAAGAGCACCACTTTACATTTCTGGAAGAAGTTCTGATTGGTTACCTGACTCAAATATGTCTATTTCTAATATTAGTCCATTAACAAATTCTTGTTGAAGATACTGCCTTAAAAATGATAATTTCTTTGCTGTGAAATGAGACTGAATGCATTTAGTGTCTGTAGACCCACGTATTACCTGGGGCAATGTTGTCAGGGTGTGGAGGGCTCCGGGGGTCAGGTGTGTTGGGAGGTGTCATTGGGGCATGCTGGGGGATTCCTTCCACACTGAGGCCGTCCATTCTGACACTCGGGATGGGCTCTCCACGCTGCATTCAGACAGAAAGAAATAGCACTTCAGGCGTGGCATTCTCTGGGGAGGCTGCAGTAATGCTCCAATTTACAGCCCAGATCTGATTCCCAGTGTGCACAATCCTAAAGCATACTGTCCTGCTGTTTGATAGAGTATTCCCTTCACACTTAAATTGTCTAAGGAACCAAAAATGAGCATTTTTTTTTCCTGTCACTAGACACTAGAAGCTTTCTGTGCCAGACAGAGCACCCATGCTACCCAAAGGGTCAAGAAATCTGGCAAGTTTGAGCCCTTTGAGTTTCAAAGCATTGATTCTTCAAAGCATCTCTTCCACTATCAGTTGAAAACTTGTTACATTTGTTGAACTGCTTTTGTTTGGGATTGTCTTTTCCTTTATTTGTAGTAGAAATAACAACGTCAGTGCAGGTCACTTTCTGGAGATTCATGATATGCTGTTATTTTCCACCCTCCTATTGGGATAGCAGTTCTAAGGAAACATCTGAAGGCTTAATCGTTGTTGCATAAATATAGTATTAGAGTCTCATAAGAAGTCAGCATCTTATTTTAGCTGTGACACATAGGCTAAAAGCAATTTAAATATAGACTGATTTAGAGTAAGGGTTTCTTGAAGTAGGAAAGCAAACAAATTATACTTGTTTCAACTTGAAACAACAACAAAAAAAGATCAAGGCAGAATGTTTTCTAGTCATTCTGAAGTATGTTAGAAAGATTAACTTTGGCAGGCAGAATCCTAAAGATGATGCAGACACCACCAGCGGTGGTAAATAGACACTTAAGGGAAGGAACAGGAGCCGGAGGCACTGTTTTTTCATGTGTTGGAATGTCATACTGACTGTAAACCATGTGTGATTTTGGGAGAAAAAAGTGGACTAGAGGGAAATGGATCTGTCAGACTGTAGCAAAATCGTGGAATTGCATACAGAATTCTGACAAGATTGATGGTGTGCTCAGAATTTATCTGTGTAGCTTCTAATACTCAGCAGAGGGAGAAATGGGGGGACAGTATTCATAGATGGGCTTTTAAATAATAGTGTTTAATAATAGCCCTGGGTGCTCAGTGTAGTTACTCAGATTTTTTTTTTTTAATATGGGATTTCTTTTGTGCAGACTTATTTTAAAAAGGCAGATTTATCAAAGTTCAAACTTGATCCCATTTTATCCCAGTGTAATTTAACTTCCATTGAGCAAGTGATCAAAGATGTTGGAAATATCTATACCATATAAAAAGAAATGTGATTTTTTTTTTTATTTTTCTATAGGATCTCAATTCATGAAATACAATTGGCTCACTTCTTCTTAGCCTCATTCTAGGACTTTGCTTTTCTTTCTCCTGAAAGTACAAGTAAATCATACACAAAGGAAACAGATGTAGAACCACTAAGTCATTACAAAATACTCACATTTCTTGGCTTGTTTGCCACGTAATGATAATTTTCATATGTATATTTGTCAGATCTCCGCTGGCGTCGCTTGAAGAGCCTGGCCCCTCTGTTGCTGAGCGTCGACAGTTCCTCCACCATGATATCTCTGGGCGTGCTGACCTTTTTCCCGAGGTTCAGGCTGGGTGAGACTGCAGTGCAATGGGTAAGTACAAACCTCTGTTTGTCTAAAATGTCTGATATTCCATGCTCTGCACATGAAACCAAACAAGTTCATGCGTATTTAGCTAACACATAGCATGGTGTCACGCAGTGTTAGTGAAGTTAAGTCTTCTTCCAGAATTTTGGAGGAGATTATTGAACACCACAAACCCTGCATTTTCAAAGATGACAAGCACCTCAAGTTCCAAAATTGCTGTGACCAAGATCAGATCTGTGGTGTCCTACTGACTATATCAATAGCAGGCTAGTAAAAACTGATTTCTGTTGAAACTGGGAACAAAATTCCTTCTGATCCTGGGTTCCTACACAAAACTTTCAGTTTACTTTCTGTGTCCTGCGTTGGATAGATAAGAGACAACCCCTTTTAAACATACCTACCAGTCTCTATTAAATACTATTTTAAAACTAGCTTTCAAAATAAAGCTCAAGGTGTCAAAAATGCGAGTCCTAACAAAGAATTACAGCATGCTTCTAGGAATTGATTCATTTAGGACATTTTGGGTCTTATTCTCTCTAAGAGGAAACTGAAGTATTGGATGCATATATCTTTATTTGCTACTTGGGGAAAAATCTCTTCTATGTCTTTATTCACATCCTGTGGAATTTGAAAAGGACAATGCATAAGCAAGGGAAGGGGAGATCAATCAGGATTGAAAACAAAGAATTCTGAATGTCAGAATTCCTATGGCCGTCTTCACGGTGCTGTTCTGGAAGCTGGGATGCTGGCAGCACCGAGCAAGCTATTGTTCAATGATTGAACTCTCACTGAATGTCTTCAACCTAGAGATAAAACTTCAACCTTAGAATACAGAGACCTAAACACTGAAAAAAATTATTTTCTATTTATTTAGTTTTGCTTAGAACATTGCAGAATTTAAGAAATATAACAATAACAGGACATTACATGCTTCACATGTTCTTATGATCTCCAGGATTTAAAATTCTGAACTTTGACATGTATTTTAATACATTAAAATGAAATGAGGACAAATTACACAGAATATGTGTCCTGCTGTCAGAGTAAGCAGACAGAAGACCCAGTTTAAAATTAACATTACAAATTAATTAACTGTGGAAGGCACCTCATGCCAAAGTCAGTACTGCATATGAAGGGTTTTGAGTAAATGGCATGTTCAGCCTGGCATGTGTCTCCTAGTAACTTTATGTTGGGAAAACAATGTGATGTGCTGACATTTAGGAAAACTTAATGGAGACAGATATATTAAATATTTAGCTGAAGCTGGATGGACAAAAGTTTTCCACGTAGTAAATCAAACAAGTTGATGGGCCCTGGAGTGCATCACTGTTGATCCATTTTTCCCCATACCAATTTAAATTGAATGCTTGGAGTGGATTTCAGTGGAACAGGAGTAAGTTAACTGCATCATAAGCTGGATCGTACACTTCTGCTTTAAAAATAGTGTGTGCAAAGAATCCTAACAACCTCCTGTTATTTAAGAGCTAGTTACAAAACACAGAGTTCTTAACAAGGAAGAAAATGACTCAGCTTGTCCAGTGTAGCCTTATCAGTGACTGATAGTGGTGGGATTTTGGCTCTGACGTGGAGATAACTGTACTGGTTCTTGGCCCATGGCCTGAAATTTAGACCTCAAGTCATATTATGGTTTTACCATTTTTCAAAACGGCTGCAGGGGTAGAGGCTGCTGGATGGTTTTATGTTAGTAAGAAGTAAGAAATTCACCCCACAAATCAGCAACGTTTTCAGACAGAAAAGCTTTTGTTGTTTGTACACAGAATGGGGAGTGCACACATCCTCAGACCCCAGGGAGCCAAGGCAACTGCAGAGTTCTGTCCAAAGCACTCGGGATTCTTCTGGGACACTCTGGGTGTTATCTATTTTGGGCCTTGCTGTTCCCTTACATACACACTGTTCTTGTTAACATTAACTGAAGGCTCCAAGCTACTTTGTAACCCACTGCTGTGTACTACTGTGTGTCCAGGCAGCATCCCAAAATCATAAGTGTGAAGTTCATTTGAATTCCTTGCCAACTAAAATCTAATCATCTGTCTAGCTTTATGATGTGTCTAGGGATAGTTCCAGGGTCAGTGCAGAAAAGGTGATGGAGAATGAGAGAAGGAGGACATTTAGGGGATGATAGAAAGAGAACATTAATGTCATAGATGGGCATTGTAAAATAATATCAGAAGTTTAATCCTAATCTTAACATTTTAGCTTCATTTCTTTAATTTGTTCCTGAAAAGTCCTTCTTGTCTTGTGCTTAAAATCACAGCGGATTGTATTTAAATATGATCTATATAGTATCTCCTGCCTTCACTACCTAATATTCCTTTAATCCTTCAGTTTACAATCTTCTAAATACCTTAATCTGGACTATAAACTGTAATAATAAATATTAGAAAGTGTGTTTGTTGTATCAGAAAAAAGGTTTTTTTAAACTGTATCAGGGAGGACAGTTAATCATGTAGATACTGAAGAATACATTTGAGAAGTAATATAGAACTGGATGTGGGATTTAAGTGATGAACTCCAAGGGCTTCCTTAAATGCACATATTTACATCCAACTTTACCTTTACCAAGTAGTCTTAGAAAGGTTTGGATTAGTCCAAGTCTGCCAGTGACAAACCAAGGGCTGGAGGAGGTCACTGTATGCTCCCAATGATTTACTCATGCAGTTTCTCTTTGAGACTGTAAGAAAGTTTACAGTTGGTGTCTATTCCTGCAGCATTTTCTGAGGTGTCCACTTCCTCTAAAAAATGGGACCAAGTCATGTCCCACAAGCCAATGGCAGAGGTGTGGACTTTGAGTCTTCACCAGTCTTGCCCAGAGCCTGGTAACCTCAGACACTGGCAAAAAACTTGGCTGATTTTGGAGTTCACCAACAACTGTTCCTGCTATGATTATCTTGTAACAAGGAAGTGGGGAGTCACTGTTTACCTGAAAGCATTACAATGGAAAGGGTCTGAAATAAAAATGGAGTAGGAATGCTTACACCATTCAGAGATTGTTAGGGTTTATATTACAGAGCCTTCTGTTATTGTGTACCTGCCTTAGCAGTGGGGTCTTCACAGGGCTGTGAGACTGGCTAGAACTGTACATTTAATTTTGGTGTAATTGCCAGTTGCAGGACTGTCATTAGGAATAATGATTCCAAGCCCAGAAAGAAAGCAGTTCACCTTCTAGATCTCAAATTAAGGTCATTGAATTAGCAATTCGGGGCAAAACAAAATGTCAAAAATTAGTTGAGCTGAATCTAGACAATGAAATACCAGATTTCTCCTTGGTTTTTCCAAGGCTTGTTCAGATTTGGTTCCAAAGAACTGGCTTATACTTTGTGTCACCACAGCTTTGGTTATCCTTCTGTGTTCTATCTGTCTTCACTGATATACTTGTGCAGTTATAAATTTCAGTCTCTTATCACACTGATTTCATGGACTTTCATTTTTTTAACATATAAATACCTCAAGCATCCAAAGAAGAGGCAAAAATAGAATTTTTCTCAAGAGTTAGAATTGCCTTTAGTGGCCACATATCACAGCATATCTTGCAGGATAAGCTGCCATAACTATGAGTATGAATCTTGACAGCAAATCTGATAATACGTAAATAATAAAAGGGAAGATTATGTGAGGCAAATGTTAAGCATCAGCACAGATTATCCAAATACGCCAATGGTTTCAAGGGCTGTATGCTACATTTATTAGTATTGCTATGAATAGTAGCAACATTTACCATGTGAAATGCCTGGTTCCAAACAAACATATGAAAGACTTTTTTTTTTTTTTTCCTTTGCCCTGAAGAGCTTACAGGCTATTTCAGGCACATGTAGTGCTTGGTTTTACAATACCAAAAAAAAAAAAAGGGGTTGTAATAAAATCTGGAAGGACAGACTGGCTTTCAGATTTGAGTGCATGTTCAGTGGAGAATGGAAATAGGAAAGAGGTATTTGCTTAGGAATAGAAACTTCAGAAAAAAACCTCTGGAAATATCAGAAGGAGTAGGACCAGGCAAACTCATAGCTTCTTGTTCTAAAAATCCTTAAATCTCTCATCCTACTCTTCATGCAATTGCAATGGTCAAAAGAGTCAATGGTCAAATCAAATGAGTCCAGAAACCATCCACAAGTTCTTCAGAACAAAAGCCCACTGGAAAGATTTTTGGAACTGGAATTCAACATTCAATATTTCATCCCATGAAAGTGGTATAACTTTCATAAATTCCAAATATTAATGCAGTCAATATTGTGGTTGCAGTGAGGCTTGTGGGGTGCTTACCACTTTTAGAAAATTGATCTTTTATGTGGATGGTAAAAAAAGCTTCATGGGCAGGATTGGAAGGCTCTCCAAAAGCTTCAACACATGCCTAGTGAAAGCCAAGCAGATTTGTATTCCCAAGTGAGTTAATTGCTTCTTAAGGTGTCACGCTAGAAGCATTACTTCAAGAACCTGTTTTAGAAAATCAAACACCCTTCCATTAAGTGTCTGCATTTTCATCAGTGCAACTACAGAGAAGTAAAATTTCTGTCAAATAAGATTAACTGGTGGCTGTGCTGTAGAAGGAATGCCAAATGCTAGTAAAATGGGTTAGTTACAAAGACCACATTTGAGAAGAACAGTGATGTAAACATTTGTTTCAGAAATTTTTATCATTTATGTATAAAAAGCAGAGTGAAACAGAGAGGAAAAAAAAGAGGGTACAGATAATTACGTTTCTTAGATGATAGCCTTTTAAACTGGAACGAAGTCATGTTATTAACCCCAAATAATGTTCTGAAAGACTATCCTAGCAGAATGTACATCAGCTGTTAGATTACTTCATTCCTCCACAGCAGTTGTTCATCTGAAAATAGCTTTCAAATGAAAAGAGGCAACTACAAAAGGATTAGTTACCATAGACAGCATGATACTCCCACAAGATTATTTATGGCAAAACACCCAGAGACAAAGCTGTAAGAGAGTTAAACTCTATGATTAAAAAAATGTATTAGGGAGGGCTGGAGGACATTGCATATGCAGTAAGCTAGGTTCAGTGCTATACCATTTCTCTGTATTTCATCCATAATGGCTGATGCTTGCTCTTTCCTCTCTTTGGCCAGGGCAGAATCTGATAACATTGTGATTTTCTGATACGATTTTTCCTTGCTGCAAAAAAACAACACATTTTTATATTGTTGAGCCAGCGCGCACAGTTTGGCCAACTTTCATTTCCAACAGCTTGTTTAGAACGGCTGAACAGTGAAGCCAGGGGTTCTGACTGAGAAATACTGCACTGCAGAATGCACTGGCACTTCTTGCTTGCAGACAGATGTTAGGACATATTTTGATGGATAGAGGATTCAAAGGATTGGACTTTGAGTTGGTTACATAAATTCTTCAGCAAACATCAGTGTCAGTGGTATAGGCCTTCTCACATCTACTCTCTATACTACAAGATGTAAATTCCTAAGTAATTTTAATTTACATCTCGGTTTGTGTTTTCAGAAATGTTACATTTTGAAATTTCTTAATCTAATAAAGAATCTGAGGAATGAAACTAGTTCCTCTGGCATCTTTAAAAAAGGTGCATTTCTGACTAAGTAAAAATATAAACATATTTTAAATTGCAGAGTCAAGAGGTTACATAAATGTCTTGTATATGACAGTTTGTAGGACAGACAATGTCAAAACATTTCAGGAAACAATACACTTACCCTACTGTTTTGTTGTGCAGATAAAAAGCGATGTCAACCCTTTAGCTGAGGCTTCAGAAGTTAGTTATGCAAGGGGATGACCTGCCTGGTCCTGGGTGGTTTGTACCCTTGTGCTGGGATCTGCATGGTACCTAGTACTGAGACAAAACTGGGGGGCTGATCTTCTCCAAAGGGGCTGGCATCCAGCTGACATCAACCAGTTATATATAGAATCAAACACTTCAGCCACTCATATCTTCCTGGCAAAAGAAGAGAACAGAAAAGCTTCAACTGCACCCACAACAAAGGGAGGTGATATCCCTTTCAGAGCTTATTGAAAATTTGATGGAATGCTCCACTTACACAGATAGTCTCCTCATCTTCTCATCACCCCTGAGGATTATAATCTGTGTGTTATAATCAGGAAGGAGTCGTTTAAAATAAGGCGTGAAGTGTATAGATAGGCAAGACTATAGCGGATGAGAATGGCATGGGCTAATCCTTCAGTGAAAGATGAAACCGTGCTTCTCTAGGGGCTGATGGCTAAAGTCAGTGGCAGATGGCTGATACACAGAGGCTGCTCTGGAAAAGAAATGAGATTTTCTTCAGCATTGTACGTGCTAGGGAGTAATTGCTCAACAAGCACATGCCTCGCAAACTCAAAATCCTTTCACTTTCTTTGAGCATTAGGGACAAAAAACCTTCAGCAATTTGAAGCTCACTAATATCCAGCCTTCTGGGATAGTGTCGTGCCAGTTTATCAAAGAAATGTGTGATTTGTATCACACAGATATTTCAAGACAGCAACCAACCTTGGAGAGAATAAAACACTGGCAGAAGGGAACATTCCCCCCCTTGCTCTCCTGTCTGAATGCAGCTAGATGAATTTTGGGGCAGTAAAAGCAAGCCAAAGTGCTTGTATTTCTGATTTGATTTGAGTTGATTCTAGGAAGTTCCTTTTTGTTATGGAAAATGCTCATCTTATTTGGCTTGGATGATTGATCAGAAAATTGCATGTGTCCTGATATGGCAGGAGAAAGGAATTCTGACTGTAAACGGAATCTGGAGAGTAACAAAATAAACCAACACAACATGCAGACCTTTTCCAGCAAGAAGCACTTTGAGACAGATAAAATGTATGTGCCTGATCCAATGTCCTGAAAGTGCCTGTCCAATGGAAACATTGCATTATTTTCCCTCAAGGTTTCTGTTTCCTTTGCTTAACTTTGAAAAACATATTTCTGAGATCCTGGCCATCTCTGCCCCAAAACAACGTTAATTTTAATCCTCACCACCAGAATTGACCTGCTGCTATTCCTGATTGGTGATTTTTTTCTAGCTTTTTTGCCTGGATCAGACACTTTTAACAGTACTAACAAGCATGGCCACAGTCCTTGGTTTAATCTTACCTATTCAGCTAACAATTTTGAATAGTCTCAGTGGTTCACCACCAGTCTGTCAAATGGGATTGAAGGGAAGTATTTAAATGTTAAAATAGCCTGATGATGGGGGCAGTTGTGTGTGGAAATCAAATGCAATTCAGTAAAGCCATATCCAAAAGCAATTATAAAGTGGGAATTCATCTGATTGACACTGACTTAAATGTTTAATCCAGGAGGAAATATGAAGAGGCATCCCAAATGGGACAGTCTCATGTTTATTCTATTCCAATTCCCATTAACTAATTATTTGATGCAATAAAAAGTACATTAATTTCACTGTTTTGAAGTTGAGCGTTAAAAAACTTTGTAGAGTGACTATCCTAGAATTTAATTTACTGCTTACTAGTGTGAAGATTTTGCCATTAGCTGAAGTAGAGATAAGCATGTCATTGCGGCTGAAATAAAGGACGTGTATCAGTCATGATTGCAAAACTAGAACTGTCCTTGTTCAATGCTGCTGTCTTTTATAATGCTCAAAGAGGTTCAGGGCACCATAAAATACACCAAGTCACTGAAATGTCATTCATGTATACATGTGACTAGTAGAATGTCCATAATTATTAGTAAAAGCTAAGGAAGGTGAAAGAATTACAGGACCATGTGACATAATCACAAAAATTAAACCCTGCACATCAATGAGGAGAACTACTTTATTAGTGGCAAACTAGGATGTTTAGTCAGCCTTTAGGCAGTATTTTCCCGTCTTCTTCATTTAGAGCATCTTTATTTAACCAAGTAAAACTTTTCCTTTGAGTCTGGTCTTTTCCAGCACCTTGTGGGTTC
Source organism: Phylloscopus whistleri (assembly GCA_017589585.1). NCBI lineage: Eukaryota > Metazoa > Chordata > Aves > Passeriformes > Phylloscopidae > Phylloscopus > Phylloscopus whistleri. Next base: position 167,421 of record JADMLD010000108.1, on the reverse strand, counting down.
TTCCCCACCACACTCCTTCCTCTGAATTGCATAATTGACTAGAAAGGACACCCAGTCAGGGAAGTGGAAAAAGCCTGAACTATTTCCCTCTCCTCTCCTCTCCTCTCCTCTCCTCTCCTCTCCTCTCCTCTCCTCTCCTCTCCTCTCCGGCAATTTAAATGCTGAATGAAGCCCCAGTTCTTAACAGGTGCTTAAATTCAACCTCAGACTGTGACTGCCATGTCTGCCTAACTTCATGCCATGAATTTAAACCAGTGAACTATTCAGGTTGTTAATGTATGTGTAGTGTATAATACACAATATGAGCAATATCTGTTTGTAACAAGAGGGGCTATAATTACTAGACAATGGCAAAGTTGCCTGTTCAATTAATGATGAAGCTGATGTTTCTCTATTCTGTGTCCATCTGTGCTTCAGACAGCAATTTATAGGTATAACTTATTGTAAAATACCTGGGTGGTTGGGTGGTAGAGCCAAATAAGAGGTTAGGTAGATATAAAGTGCCAACAGTTGCTTTTAAAAATTAAACTCATCTTTTTTTTTGGAGATAAACTGCCAACAGTTGCTTTTTTATCCAGTGAAACTGGCCACAATAGATCTAAGTGTGCTTATAGTCTAGTTTTGACTTAAATTCTGAACCTAGGCCTCCTACATGTGTTGTGAATGAGACCATGTGCCGTTGTTGTCATAAATTTCCATGAAATATGTCTTGCAGTCTGACTGAGGCAGTACAGGGTTCCCCATTTCCACTTCTAAATTCAAATATATTTGAGTGAAACCACCCCCCCCCGCACTATAGAGTTATCTGGAATATCCCTCTCTGCCTATAAAAAGTGTGGGAAAACCTTTTTTTAAAAAAATATGTCCAGTTTGAATTTTTGCTTAGAGAATTTTTTTCTTTTTCAGATGAAAAATGAAGTCTTTTAATTTCAGTTATATGCTTCATTGCTACTTTCTCTGTAGCTACATTGAGCAGGCATTGAGCAGGCAGAAGATCATTGCATTTGAGATATTGATATATTCAATAATGCATAATAAATAATTTGATAGGTTTTAAAAAATATTGTTACTGTTGTCCTTCTTTTCAGGATCCAAAAAATATAATTTTTTATCTGGGATCCATGGGAAGACATTCTAAGATTTAGTACATGATTTAGTAATCTCTTTATCCTAAAGCTTTTTAAAACAAATGGGATGGTTTATTTTGTAGGATTTACATCAGACCCAGTAACAATTCACATAAAAGCTTGAGAGAAAAAAAGCCCCCTTGTTTTACCTGCATTGTCTGTAACAGAAGACCTAAAGGAGAATAACATTAATATTGCCGTAGCTCACAGGCTGGCACGCTGGTTTAATTATCTTAGTTGTTAAATAATACTTCTCACTGAAATTCATGGTTCAATAGGTACAACTCATTGGAGACTCTGGTCTGAGTTTGACTGAAGGTAAATAATCAGTAAAAAATAGGAGCATTTCTTCAGTGGCACTTTTTTCCATGCTGTGGGATCTTTCTGCATTTAGTACAGGCACATTGGAAACACATTTTCCATGCAGAGGTGGGGATGAAGCTTCATTTTTGGGGGCACCGTATCGCCCTCTACTCTCCCTGAGAGTGGGAAACTGCCTCAGCAGCCCAGGGGTGGGGTGGTGGTGTGGCTATGGCTGTCATCCAGCCTACAAGGACAACACATTTGGGGTGACTCCTCAAGGTTTATTACTTACAGTTGTCTGACACTTTCATGCTTCATTTCCAGTCGAAATAGGCATTTTAAGAAAACATAAAGCCGACAGCCTGATTTAATCCCCAGGGCTAAGGCCATAAGCACCAGCCCGTGCTGTCAAAGACTTAATCAGAGCCAGCAGCTGCCCAGGGAGCTTTATTTCACTATGTGCATATTCTGATGGTCACTGGTTGAAAACTCCTTCATTTCTGTGGGTGGTCCACTGTGCTGTGAGCCTGACATACTCTTTGGGGATGTTTTTTTCTTCCATCAAAAGGATACAAGTCTTCTCCCTGCTTGCATCAACATTGCAGTCTGACATTGTGTCACCAGCACGGAGGGTGCCTGAGTAAGGGGCTCTTAGAGAGAAGATCCTTTCTTTTTAAATATTGCAGGGCATGCACATCTTTTGGGCAGGTTGATGTTTGTTTGGAGATAAACCCTTTTCATCCTGCATTCAATTCCAAATTCTTTCTCCCTTCCTAGAGCATCTATTTATATTCCTTCACCACAGGATTTGGATAACTGAGAATTTTATTTTGGTTATTTTTGATGCGGAGCTGTGATTATAAAAGGAAGTGTTCCAAATGAAATAGGAGTTCAAAGAAAAGACTAACTATTCTGCCAAGTTGTTGAACTTCTTCTGTTTGCTGGAGAGTGCTAAACATCAAATTGGCAGAGTATTTGAGGGGTTTTGTTTTTGAAGGTGGGAAGGGAAATTTTAGTCCAAAATACATTTTATAGTAGTTAAAGTACATTACATGTTTCTGAAGTATTTGAAGATGCAGATCCAAGGCAAACTTCACTGTATATCTGATTTTTACGAGCTCCACTGATACTATCAGATCAGTGGATTAGTTTCATATTTATTTTCCTAACTTTATATTGACAAATCCAGCCATTCAGAATGAAGAGCCATCTTCTGGACAATGGTTTATAAAGAATGTGTGGTTTTAAACTTTATTGAAGGGAAAGCACCAAATAACTTTGGTCTGACATGTGCTTCAGACATCTTTCGATTTTCTGAAAACAAGCTATTGGAAGACTCAGGTTCTTATGAATGCAGGAGCTAGAAATAGAGAAAAAATTAAAAAAGCTTTAAAACTTGAGATTAAGCTCTGACATCTTAATAGCATTGCTGTTCCTGACTCAGAAAAAAAATATTTGCTGCCTTCATATGTATTGAAATCTTTTCTCTCTGTTAAGGCAGCTACAAGCTTGGCTTGTGATGCTGGCAGTACTCATGATGCAAGTATCTTGTTGATCTAACTTCTATAAGCTAGGTGGTTTGAAATTAACTCAGAGAAGAAAAGAGACTTTTGCTATGAGCACGGTCAGTTCTTTCATATGTGGTTTGTAGTTTTTATGTTTATTTTAAAGTCAGGACAGTGTGAACTCTTCAAAATAAACAGAGGACAGCAAAATGCCACCAATTAAAATCAACCTTGAAATGGTCACCACTGGTAAATAAAGCTGAGAATAACAGGGGTGAGGGGAAATAATTTTTAGTTTAAAGAAAAATAAGCTCCTGATCCTACCAGTAAACACCTGTTCAACATTATGATCGCTGGGGATTGCAACTCTAAAGCAAGACTGGAACTAATTGAAGCATGAATTCAAGAATGCTTCAACAGAAAGATGGTATGAAAGAGCAAATAAAAGGCTGTAGAGCTAGAAACAAATCTGAACAGAAAGAAGAGTATTTGGACTATTTTTTTACATCCAAACATGAGTACTATCAAGCCCTGTATTTGTTAAGTATGATTTATACAGCTTTTCATGCTGAAATAATTTTAAATCAAGCATAAGTTTGCCAAGCTGAGAACACCATGTGAGTGTAAAGGCACAGAAGTTGAGATGGAGTTCTGGCTAAGTAGGAACACTGTCGTGTACACAGAGGAACTGTGCTGGCAGGAAATAGCCAATAAAATAGCCCAAGAAGGAATCAGCTGGCCAAGTGTTTTCACAGGAAAAAACTGGCAGGAAAATACCCTTCTATTAAAAAAGAAAGAAAAAAAAAAAAAAAAAACAACCCCAAAAAACAGTACAAATAAGGTGGAAGAGCTTACTTTGGTGTTTCCCATTTTTCCCACACTTGAGAAAGAGAAGTTATCAACATTTGGTTCAAAAACAAGCCTTCTGGCTGCCAGCCAAAGGTAGCCCTGCTGTGAAAACATTTCTGTGGCTGATACAATACCTTATGGTAACCACTGCCTCAGTAAGGAGCATCTCTGCAGCAGGGCAACACAGTACCTGTTTTATTGCTGATGTGTTTCAGTTATTTTAAATGCTTTTTCCTGAAGCAGATCTATTAAAGAAGCATTTTCCAGTATTGTTTCAGTTTCTTCCTCCATTGTTTCATCCTCTGTACAGTTCATCATCTTGCCTGGGACCTCTGCATAGAACTTCAGGGGACTTCTGGTTTGACAATCAATGTCGAGATTCCTTTAGAATCTCAGGTTTTATTTATCACTTGCTCTAATTCTTTCCCCCACCCAAAAAACTTACTGGGGTGTGAACTTATTCATGTGTATTTTTTGTTCTCCAGAAAGGACAACCTGCCTTCATGAATAGTAACAAACTTTATATAAAGAGCAATTGTATCCAGAGATCAACATCTTCTGAAGTAGATTTTTTTTTCTTTTGGTTTAGTCACATTCCAGGCAGATTCTTTCTGTCTAAATGAGGAATACAGTCCAACATAACTTCTAATTACTTATTTTGCAAGGCCCTAGACTGTATCAGCAGGCACTTTATTATAACCGTTAGGTGAAAAACATTTTTCTGTTGAGGAAAGTAGCTCCCACAGCCTGGAAGCCTCTGTCCATGCTTCCATGATGGAGAAAGGATGCAGAGACAACTGTCTTTGAAGAGTGGCAGCCTGCAGTAGAAGGGACAATTGGATAATTTTGCATTCTTTTCTTAAGTTGCTGTGCAGGCCATAATAGAAGTTTGAAGGCTGGCCCCCGTGCCCCATGGACCACAGCTAAAAATCCTGTTTCTTGATGCAGACATGTGCATGAGTGCCTAATCATGTTCCACAAGAAAAATAGAGAAATGATGTGATACTTCTGTACTGCCCTGAGGAAAAAAATTTGTGAACACGCCTTCTAATCCCTTGAACAGAAGTGAGTCTGTCCTGGAAACTTCAGCACAGTTCCAAGAGAAGTGTCATCCTAGGTAACAGTGGTTTCTTTTCCACGACACTTGTTCCTCTGGGTACAGTTGCTATTTGTAAGTGATTTCAGACTAATGTCTCATAGTCTGCAGGAACCTTCAGTCCTGGCACAGGGCAGCTGTGTTTAACCTTGCTTTATCCTCGGGGGCTTGGAGCAAGGCAGCTCTTGTACTCATTAGTGTCGCTGAGTTTTAGGCCTACGTGTCACAGGGATGATACTGTTCTTTTTGAGCTGGGAATATGTCATGCAGTGGATATTCTGGTGTTGAGTATAGTAGTTTTTGATGGACATCTCACCATAAATTAGAATAAGTTGGGGGCAATGGGTTTGTGATTTAAAACAGCTGAAGTTTCCCTCAGTGGCAAAGCTCGTATTCACCCCAGAGATGGCAAATCATGTCTCCTTTCAGAGACATGAAGCATATTTCTGTAAGTACACATTACATAACTTGTCCCACATTTCTTTCTCTTTTTAGTATCCCAGTGTTATGAAAAATTATGCTGTCATTAATCATTATAGCTGCTCATATTTTTCTGTGAAAATAAATCATTGTCCTCTGCCCTTCCTGAACAGGAACATATTTAAATCAAAACAAGGATATGTCCACGATTGGTTCAGGGAAGGGAGTGTCAGCTAATGTGGCTTTGCTGCTGCAGAAGGATGAAAGCAGGATTTGTCTCTGCACTCAGTGGATTGCAATGCTGTGTGGTAGTGTCACTTGCCAAATAAGATTTCCTCTTTAGCACATGCAGAGCTCTCTTGAACGTCAGTGGAAACTGCCTGCACTCAGTGCAGGGGGAGCTGCAGCTGGGTCCTGGGGGTAACATTGAACCTGCTGCCTGTTTTGCTCTTCCTACATCTGAAAACTTTTGGGCTGGAAAAGCTAGAAAGCACCTATACTACTGGGAGAAACCAGCAGGCCTCTAAATTCCTGATTTAGATTGTCACCAGCTTTTTTGAGACTGTTTTTAGGAAGTATTTAAATCTAGGTGTCCAGAATTGCATATGCAGCACCATACTCAGGCTAAAGAGCAGGGGGCTGATTTTAAGACATGATGGGCGTTTAGGCATTTACTGTTTTCAGATCTCAGGACTTCTGCAAAGTCATTTTTATTTACATGCCTTGAACATGAATTTAGGGACTTACCTTATCCAACAGCGTAAATATAGAGGCTAGGCTATTTTTACACTTCACAATGTGATACTGGGCAAAAGGACTTCTGAAGCAGAGATTGCTGGTTACCAAACCACAAATTCGGACCAACATTTTTCAGTAATTGTTTCTCTTTATTCAGGACATGTGAAGACATAGAGAGTAACTTAAAGGCTGGTTGTAGATGATTCTCAGGGAACAAATCCTCTACTAGGAGGTCAGTTTCCTCCAGTGAAGAGATCTGAGGAAAACTTACCCTTAGCACAGACTGAATTTTCTTTTAAAGTATATGTAAGATGTTAATTCTGTATTAGCTGTACAAGGAAAAATAGTTCCTTATTTGGCCTCTGAAGAGAGAGAAATTTCCTTTGGTCTTTTGGAAGAGCACATGCTGTATTTTGAAAAATGAATATACAGTACAAAAAAGACAGTAATTCTAGTCCAAAATGAATCGGTTCCATTCAGACAATTGATTACTTAAGAATCAGCTTTTCTGCTGACCTATTCAATTTTGCCTGAGAAATTGAATCCTTACATAGTGAAGGTAGCAGAAATAAAAACTTCATCCAAATAATCTCTGGTCATCTTCAGCTGACAATCATGTGACCAAAGCAAGGGATGTTCCCCTTGCAACCATGCAGTATTTTCTGACCTTATAGGTATTGGGTGTCATTTAACAACCAGGCTTGTGAGGCAGGGACACCTGGATGTGTTTTGAAAGCTTTCAGATATTATTTGTTTAATAAAGTCACAGAATGATTATTTATTAGTAAGGGGATAGTTCTAAAGCTGTAAGTCTGCCTCTGGCATTTGTGAAGGTTCTTCTCTAGGTGTTGTTCACAGGCAGATGCAGTATTAGCAGAGAAGATGTATGGTGTATTGCTGTTGTGGTTTTTTCCCAATAATCAGAAATGAGATGTAGACCTCACTGCTAAGATTATAGCCTGGCTGAACTTGTTTTCTGTTTGGTGTTTTCATTATCAAAGAAGGTTTGGAGTTTCTCTCTTGTCACTGTTAATTTTGCTGAGGAAAAAGACAGGTCTTTGCCCACCACCAAAGGGGTCTCCTTGTGGAAAAAGTCCAACTTGGAAAAAATTTAACACCATTGTCACCATTGAAACAACACAAACTATCAATTTGATTTTGGGGTATTTTTTTCCGTGTCTCACATGTAGGGAACTAATTTCTGCACTCAGCAGTGCAAACTGTTAGCAACCCTCTTCAGTGAATTTTCCCTAAATGACATGGATGATGTTGCTGTTCTGCTTTGTGGCATTTTCAGTGTTTGGGTATTTTCTGGTGATCCCATTAACTTTGAAGTTAGTTAGAACACTTCATGGCTGAAATGTAGAAACCCTGTAGTTCAGCAGATGTTCTTTTTATAAGTTAACACAAAAGTGGTGAATTAGAAGTGCCATTTCTTTGTTGATGTGTCAGCAAGACGTGTCATGACCTTACCTTTTGAAAATTTGAACACTGTTTTCAAACCTGTTTAAAAGGCTCTGCTATTCAGTGGAACTGAATACAATATCATTCACTTAAGTAAGAATAGATTTTAAAACTGTCACGTGTCACAATTGCATTATACTCCCAAACACACCTGTCAATTTAACCCTTTTAAGTGCAAAATATTGCAGCAGTTTTCATTGTGTGGAGCACGTCTACTGTACTACTATGCACGTGTTTTAGGGAAAATATCTGAGTTTGTGATTAATTCTTGGCATTTCCCCCTTTTTTATTACTTCAGCTAATATTGGAGTAATGCAGAGAAGATCAGTGAGCCAGTTGCCACAGAAAGGATGTATTTTACAGGATATTTATGATGTACAATCAATATACAATAGGTTGGATACTATTCTTTACCAAGTGTGAGCATTGGTGTTGGAAGTAATACTTACTGGGTTACACCATCATCAGTCTTCCCCTTTACTTTTTTTTTAAATAAAAAGTAATTTGCTGCATCCAAATAATTGTGAACTCACATAACTCTTAAATATGAAGAATCAAAGGCCAAATTTTGATCCATACTTCATCTTTGCAAGAAGAATTACTTTAAAATGGGAGAAGGAATATTTCACTCCTGAAATGTGCTGTATTTTCTCTTAATGCTATTGCTTCTGTTTCTTCTTCACAGAATCACTGTGTTTAGAGGCATTCCATGATTAATGGGCTTGCTAGATGATTAGCAGAAAACAAAACTCCTACCATCTCATATTTTCCACTTTACAGGAGTCCAGCCATGCCATAGGTATTTTCCATTCTTACTGTTGATATTCTACAGATGTGGAATTAAAACTCTTCGCACTCTATGGGAATTACACATTTGTGTTTTAGTCTCCTGAGTAATTTCTTCATTACCTGAGCTGCCCTAAATGTGGGCATTGTGCCCAGTGGAGTAACACTTGCTGTACAAACACTTATAAGCCTTAATTCAGATAAAGCTTATCTGTCAAATCAAACAGAAGCTGCCAGCACTTGCAGCTTAATTGCTTTTCTAAATTCCTCTTTTGCTTAGAACAGTGAACAGAACTAAAATAAACAAGAAACTATTGCTGGCAAAGGTCTGGAGTTGCCTTTATAGTTCCATCCCCCCCAAAAAACACACTGCGAGAGTAGAAGTCATTGGTGCAGGACTTAGGGCTTTTTGAAGAGTAAAACTTTCCAGAAATGTGGTTTTCCTTTCATCCAAACTCTGACAGAAGTTATTCTTCAGTGTTATTGCACTAGGAAAAAAAGATATGTATATTATGTACACACTTAAATACAAAGGCTTAAGTTTTTTTCCTAGGGAAATATTTATCTTTATGCAGTGACATTTGATTTAGAGCAAATAGCCATGCTCTGGAGCAATAGGAAAGAAGAGACACAGATGGGTGATTAGGGATGACAGATCCAATGTTTTTGCTTTCCCCCCTGAATTGTATTTACTCTTAGAACTTAAATTAAACAGCTGTTTAGTGCTGGCACTCAAGTGGATGAGAACTTGGGCCTGCATGGCAAGGAAGCTGGCAACACCAAAGTGTGTGTGACTTTTGACTGTGCACATAATGCATTTTAATTATGCCAACTTCCTTCTCTTTCCCCCAGAGACTGTGCCTCAGTATCTTGCATGGAAATGGCTGGAGCTGGTGGACATGTAGTCACATGGACTGACTATACATTTGCTCATTATCTTGAGGCTGTTTCTTGCCACTGTGCATTCAAAGAAGATTCTTTGACAGCACTTGTGCTGTTTTCTGTTTTAGGTACTTGCTGTTTCTCTTTTCTGGGAGATTTCTGTTTTCAGGAATTAGTATTGCTAATCCATTAGCACAGATTTTTTTTTTTTCTTTAAGCTTTTTGTTCATCAACATACTTGGTCAGCAAACTGATTTTATCTACATTTATTGTTATGCCACCTGCTAAGAAGAAGTTAATTGTTAACTCCACTTCTTTGAGAAAGAAGTGACAAGTTAGTCAGGTTTTGCTCACTCATTTTTAAATTAATCACAGTTTCTTATTAAAGCAGTTTTCAACGAGGCACGAGATAATAATAATTTGCACCATCTTTCATAATTTTTCACATAATTTTCACCTTTTCCCCAGGTTAATGGAAGTGGCTCCTGATATAAACATGCCTTCATTTGTGCCTTTGAGTATGGCTGTGCCATTCTTCTCCCTTTAGAGGCAGGGCTGAGTCCCTTGGTAGCAGCTGAGTGTATGTTCCACTGTTTGGACAGATACAGAAACAATATGTGCTCCTTAGTAACAGACATCAGACTGAAGGCATTGCCAGTGATGGTTTGGCAATGTCTCATGGGGAGGCTCATGATTGAACAGGAACTTAAGATTTGGTTCCTTTGGATGGGTTTTGTTTGCTTTGTTATGGACTTTAGGTGAGACTAGCATGGTGACATGGGGAGAAGACAGGGGCTTCTGTTATGGTAAGCAAATGTGGACTCCCCTTTAATTCTGATGTTTTAAACTAATCCTTCTACTGCCACTTGAGGTTAATCTCTGTCCAGTCAGCTGTGGTTACCATGAGTAAAGAACTCCAAAGCCTTACATTCTCTCTCATGGGATTTGGTGAATTTTGTCTGGCAGTCTGGGCCATAACTTGATCCATCTATTGAATTGCTAGATTGTTTCTTCAAAGCACCTGGAGCTTCCTTCCTCTTCCTTTTCTGAGCTGTAAGAATGTAATTGTGCTGGTTGTGAAGTATGCATGACTGTTCTAAATAGCCAGTGGATTATAGGTGAGGGTAAGTGCCAGGAATGTCCCCATCCAAGTGCAGCATTGCCATTGTCCCAACAGCCCTGGGCAGTGCACATGTTCTTTCCATTCCCTATTCTCTTCTGTTGGTAAAACAAGATAGTGATATCTGTCTATCCTGTGCTGCTGAGGTCAGGAATAATCAACTACTGTCTATGTGGGACTCATTAAACAGTGCTGTATGATTGCCTCCTATACCATCTGATTTAGCTCAAATTTTAAGGTTTTATGGCATTTGAGTTCCAGTGGGCATGCTGATAATGACACTGCTTGGTGTCTGGTGTCCCCAGAGATCTCTAACAGTGCCACAGCTTCTCTGTTGAAACAGAGGCTTTGGCAGGGAGAGCAAATAGTATGGATTGTATGCATTGTGTACCATTGCCCTCTGTTGGACAGCATCAGGTTTAGTCAAAGTGCTTGTCCTCTTTTGGGCTTGCAAAACTTTAGAGCAGTAAAGCTGATAACACTGTGTAAGGAAGCTTGAAGTGTTTAGTGACAAACCGACCATCCTTGCTCCAGAGATTGCACCAGTCCCTAAAATGCAGAGGGAAATCGAAGTTTGGAAACCTACCATGTCCTGCAGGCTTATATAATAGAATCTTTCTGCTTTACTGGTAAAACATCATATTATTTTTACCCTCTTGCTCTCTGCCTACCTGACATCTTCTGTGGCCTGTGAGCTTTCTGTGTGTATGTAGGTGAGTGTTCAATATCATGTATTTCCTGTATTTAGTTTAGCTATGGTTTTTCAGGAGGTTTATATGCTTTGTCAAAAAGCATAATGCATTTTGTACTCACTGCAGTATCTGAAAGGGAGATTGTGAATAGTGGAAAGAATTTAAAACAGGAAAGTAAAAATATGAAAGGTGCAAACAATCAAATTATTATCTGAGGGGGGAAAAAATTACAGTGTTTCTTGGAAGTGCTCATAATCCTCATTGTAGTTGCGAACTTAGTCCTAACTACTTTTGTGTTCTCTGCCTTCCAGTTTATGGCAGAGCACTCAGAGCAATAGAAAGTATTATAAATGTCACAAGGAAAAATCAAACTACTGTTGCTACTCTCTGAATGTTGTCTGTTTGGACTGCTGCTTTCCAAACCTGTATTCATACTGCTCTTAATTTGAGGTTACATGCAGAGGAGTCACATCTAACTCCAGTGATAAACATCCAAAACACAGTGATCTGTATCTAATTCTGCAGGGTAAATAGCAGCTTATTAAAATGTAGGAAGAGATGAGTGGTTATCTGTTCCTTTGAGAAACCTCCAAGTTGATTCTGAAAAAGCAACTGCCTAAACTTCCAGAGTTTTATGGCTCCTGAAAGTAACAATAATCATCTCTTCTCTGTCCTTGGGTGGTTTTTCTGGTCTGTTGATAATCCATTTCTCAAGTACAGAGTTATCCAAACAACTCTGCAAGCCTAGGTGAGTTTGGAGTGGTGTAAGGCTCCGCCTGGGGTCCTGGGATCCAGTCCACCTATTTTAGGCATTTATTTGCAGATGGAGTTAATTCCTTTTTAAGAATACCCCTCCACACTGATTATACAGGAGGCCAAGAGGGCAACTTGAACCTCAGCAGAGTCCAGCTGAGATAACTCTCCATAATTCTACACATCAGTGAGCAAGTTCCTAACAGAAGATACCATTACAAAATCTGATTAATGCCTTGTTGTTTCATCAGTCACATTTTTGAATTCTACAGGCTACAAAAGTCTACAGGACTGCTGACACCAGTTCAGTGCTTGTAAATTTGTTGTGTTTTGTGGTGCTGCACATTTCTGAGTGAGCTGAAGTCCTTCCCCTGCTGGTATAAGTGGTAAATTAGTCAAGTTCCCGTTGACTTAGCTGGTATCAGGATTTTGCTCCATGTGGTCAAAGGAGTTTTGTTGCCTTGTTTTGTTCTTGGTATTTCTTTGAAGTGAAGGTTTTCTCAGGGCACACTGATTCAGTAGGAAAATTGATGAATTTCTACACAGATCTTTTTATTTTACTGCCACATGGAAAAATCTCTTGGGGTTTTAAATTGCCAAAGGAAGTAAAGAATGGTGCTCTCCACAGACATCATGGAGAAAGTAATCTTGAACTTTCACAAAATCATAAAGTTCTGTGGATCTGTGGTGGGGTATTTCTTGGAAACTATAAAAGTTACCAGTATTGACCATCTTATTAAAAATATTCTATTTTGCATACAAGTAATTCACTAGGGAGCTTCAGGTCCTGTGTTTGTACACAAACTATTTTATAGGCAAAATATTTGCATTTAAGCATAAACTGTCTTGAACAGACCTAAAAATCAGAGTAGCTGATGAGCCCTTGATCAAAACTGCTGTGTTTATGCTTATAAGCTTTTCTGTTAGAAAATAATCCCCAAGTTAGAAATACCACAGAGTTAAGAATATGCTGACTCTATGTTGATTCTTGTTTCTCAAGAATTACTGACTTTCTGAGACTAAACTCAAGTGCATCCATTGATAATTAGGAAGTGACTGATTAAAATTCAGATGACTCAGCAATTGTTAATAATATAAAGAGTGGCAATTTTTTTTATAGCTGTCACAATTCTGTGAAGTTGTTCATGCTGGGAAACTATACCAATACATCTATTATTCTGATTTAGAATTCTGTAAAGCTTCTGATTTTCCATTTTTGCCTTGGGCAAATTCTGCTTTTCAGAAGCAGGATCTTGCTTGATTTACAAAAGCAAAAACTGCTTTGGAGTTCATTTCATGCCTATAGGGAAAATCTGATCTGGCTTTCCACAGCTAGATCCTATATGCTGGCCTTATTCCCTGGAGAGCTATTTATCCAAATAGCCAGCAGAGTGTACAGACTGGGTTCACAATTTATTCACCGTATTGACTTCATGTTTGAACAGTATGTTTCAATTGAGAACAAACAACAGAATACAGCAATGAATGAGGAACTAAACAGAGGGTTAGGTGCAAGTAAAGTAGGCAAGTAAGTATAGTAAGATTTTAGCTGCAGATTTTTGTGGTTGGGGTGAAAATGTTCAAACAGTAAAAATGGTTCTGTTTGTATTATTTAACCTGGGTAGATTGTGCTCCGCTGAGTTTCCCTTCTCTGCTTAGTCAGGATGGAAATGAAATTCTACTGAATTTGATAAGTTGCCTTTTGACCTGCTGCTGATTTAAGCTTCTACAAGCTCATACCAGCACGAGGTCACTGACAGGCAAAGTCAGTGAGTCTAAAAATGGTGCAGAAAAAAAAGAGATTAGGCTTTACTTGGGTTCAGATTATTTAAACAAACAAAAATTGTGTTTCTCATCTGATTGGTCAAATCACTTTATTATGTGATACAATTTACATCGCTGGCATGCACTGTCAAATAAAGTGTCCTTTGCAATGAGCAAAAGCCTTTAGAAGTGAAAAGTCTTTTATAAAGATAACAGAGTTTCTTGCTACTAGGCAGAAGTGCAGTGGCAATAGATATTTGGTTGTGTTAAAGCACACCAAAATGAAAACAAACTATGAACAAGAGTTGTGAACATCATCATCTCACATAACTAAATAAACTAAACTTTCAGTTATATTGTGTATTCAGATGCTCTGCATGTTAACAGAGACACCTCTGGGGGTGAGCACAAAGCCAATGATTTAAAATACCAAGAGAAGATTTTCCTCACATTTACTGAGCAGATCTGTGCATTCAAAAGCAAATGTATGAAATACTTGCATTAATATATTCTGAACTCACACACAACAGTCACAACTATTTGATAGAAAGATGCTTTGCTAGTAGAGGAATGGGGCAAAGGACAGAAAGTGGAAAATCTTTGGGGTCCTTCTGAAGCTCTGATGCATTAGTATTTCATTTTTTTCAGGTCCAGACCTGCTGCTTTCTTTGAAATCACTCTATGGTCTCAATCTGGATTTAGCTGGATTTCCTTCTAAACAAGGCTATGTGATCTGTCTGCATGCCTGCCCTCCTGTCTGCCCTCCCATTATAACTTCAAAAATGTTTATTAGTTCCATTTCTCTGTGGCAGAGGAACAGATCTCAGAGACAATCCATTGCCCACAGACTCTGTAAAAATAGATGGCGTCGGGGAGGCCAGATCCACTCACCAGCGTTGCTAGTGAGGGGAATGCTGCACTGGGAACTCATTTCATGTTAGATATGGGAGAATCCATGTGGGGAAGAAAGCTAGGAAATCCTCAGCAGGAGGAAAAAAATATCTGGAGTAGGTCATGTCAAACACCCAAGTTAATCTACGGTTAGATACAAAGCCACATGAAACTCAGTGTAAGGAATTCTCATCTTCACAGAAGTACTCAGAGATTAATTCCTGCTTGTGATAGAATTAAATTATAAGGCTGCACTTTTTTTGTTCTAGAGGGGTTGACAGAAAATCTGTGATCCTGTCTGAAACTCTTCACTTCCATATTTGTTGTGTATTTGGGGTGGGGAATTAGTGCTTCATCCTAGAGCATGTTTTCCTGCAATGCCATGTGCTCACAGCATTAAAGCCTTCCAAGATCACTTTGTATCATAACTTTTTTTGCAAAATCAAAATTTAAAAACACTTCTGGCAATTTTTTATTGCATATACCTTAAAATTAAGCACACGCTTCTGCTAGATGCATGACCTCAGAATCCACAGCACTAGTTTCAATGGGAATGTAAATTTAGGTGTCCAATTCTTACAACTAAAATAATGGTGTTGGGTAAAAATATGCCTTAGTGCACTCATTAATCTAGTTTTCTGTTTAATGATGTAAATCATCTGTGTAATGGTATAAAGGAAACAGTTAAAACTAGAACTTGACCTGAAAACAGGAGCTTGTTTTGTTATGGTAATATGGACCAGCAAAATTGGTCAGCAAAATATGTAAGAGGCATGCACTTTTCAGAATGTAGGCCTTCTGTGAAATGCATATGCATTGGTATTTATTGAATAGTTAAGGCCTTGATGACCTTGAGCTATAAATTTCACTGAATTTCAATTTGATTTATAATCTAACTGAAATTAAGTGAAGATTTGGCATGTACTTCCCAGGCAATAGGGTTAGAAATAGGGTTAGATCTGAGGATAAGCCCTCAAGGCTAAGAGGACTTCCACAGTCCCACTGTGAAATATTCCCAGTTGTTATAAAAAAGACATAAGGGACTCTGTGGAAAACATTTATTTTTGCCTGTGTGGCAGGAAAATTTACTCTGATTATGTGCATGTATAACTCTGTGGTGCAAAGCTCATTTTCAGGCATTTCTTGGCAGCCTTGTTCATGTAATTTTTCTAAATCACTTTTTTTTCCTTTTTTTTTCTTTTTTTTTTTTTAACGTTCATATTGTGAAATAAATCTGTAAAGTGCTTTAGCAATATGATCCTATTTTAAAGGTTTACCACACTCACATCTTCATTTCCTGACTGGTCAGAAGGATCAATTGAATTTTAGGGACACTTCTGTTTGGCTACAGAATTTCTACCAGCTCATTAAGGCTATATTTTTCCTGTGATTATTTGCTTTTAGCAAATAAGTTCCAGTTCAACTGAACTTGGATGTAATTTTCCTTTCTCCTTCGTACCAATAACATTTTGTAATTGCTATAAGTGAAAATTCTTTGCTGATGGGAATATTTTGTACTATGTTTTTTCTTGCCTCATATATGTTTTAGTTCTTTCTAATCTAATCCCTTTTCTCACAGTGACAGCCTTACTAAGGATAGTTAATAGAGCTTCTGCAGTAATTTCAGCTGACTGTGCTTGACAGATCCTTCAAGAGTTCCCCACAAAATAAGGAGGATTGACAGCACTTGGGGTAAAACTCGGGGTGTTCATTTAATGCTTTAACAACATTTAACTACCCAGGAAGCTTGGAATACATACATTTTTAGCCACATATTTCTATTGTTTAAATAAGCTGCAAAAGCAAGGTATGTCTCACCAGCAAAAATTATTCACCATCCCTTCAGATCCATCAGCATCACTGAGGTATAACCAACCATCCAAACATTTGCTCCTAGACTTCTCACCGTGCACCACATATCAGAAACCCTCTGTCACATACCAATTTCTACATAGAGCAGGAACTGTCCTTGCTAAACAACTTATCTATGTCTT
This sequence comes from Phylloscopus whistleri, assembly GCA_017589585.1. Taxonomy (NCBI): domain Eukaryota; kingdom Metazoa; phylum Chordata; class Aves; order Passeriformes; family Phylloscopidae; genus Phylloscopus; species Phylloscopus whistleri. The sequence continues at coordinate 151,037 of JADMLD010000108.1, read as the reverse complement.
CCCAACTGAGGATACAACTCAAAAGCTTTCTAAACATTGAGCTACCTTAGGAACACGAATAACTGCCCAGCCAGTTGGATTACCAGGCACTGGAGCAGTAAATGCTCAGCAGATAGTGCATTTCACAGAGAAATAAAGGCTGTTCAGCCTCTGACTTGTTTGACAGTTTATTACAAAAATAACTTGCAATCCAGTTTAAATACACTCCTCATCTCTTTTGTTGTTCAAGTATCATGGTATTGATCTCTATTAACAATGCCTTTCTTCGTGGTGTTTTCAGATTAGTTACAAGATATAAAACTTCACTGAAACTGTCTTGAAATCCATCTGAAATGAGTGACTGTGTATGATTTCCTGTATCTACATATTGTGATGATTCAGGTACCATTGCCACAGTAAAAATATTCATGGATTTACTTTCTTAGCTCATTATAGAAATGCAGTAAAAAATCATATGGCAAATAAGCCAGTGCTTCAAAGTCTTCCACTTCCATTAGAACTCTTGCAAATATGACTATATTTAGTATCTTGGAACTCATGACAAACACACTCAGAAAACCTACAAGATCCTGTAAAATACTTCTTGGTTTTAAAATGCCCTTATTTTACTTTTTTTTTTTTCACATTAGCTTAACTGCAAGCATTTTTGCTGTCACTTTCTATATCCTTGCTAGATTTTTGCATCGAGTACATGAATTGCCCCACTTTCATCTCCTGCCTCACCCCAAGAAATGCATATTTTTGCCTTTTGACAAACAGAACAATCTTAGGTGTAAAACTGAGTCTATTCTAGAGGCTGCTAGCACTGCAGTCATGTGAAAACTGTGCTCCATTCAATTTTGTCTCCTCATTTTTTTACTTCAGAGATCACCAGGCCGGCAAGAAACTTTCCTTCTCCAACTCAAATCTTAGGGCTTGCTGAGCTGGAGGAAGGGAAAATGCCCCAGGCCCTTCAGCTGCTCATGTTGGACGCCTCCATCCCCTTGGCTGTGGATTGTAGTTTGAATCAGCCATTGGCAAGCAATAATCAGACCTGGAATCCATGGACATGATATCAGGATCTGTTGTGGAGCGCTGAGTGCAGTAGGGATACTGCAGCTTAGGGCCAGCCTGGGTGGGGGCACTTGGGGCAGACAGGGAGCTTTTTTGGGAGATAGAACCCCTGACTGCTTCCCTCCTAGTAAGGCTGCACTACCACTAGGGGCTGGAGGCTCATAAGAAACTTTAAGTTTCCATTCATCCGGCGGCTCGGGAAGCGTTTTCCTGCGAGCAGCCGATACCACGTTAGCAGCGATGGATTCCTGCATGCTTTGGGGGCCAAAAGCTTCATCCACTAGGCCAAGGGGAGATCTGGCTGCTGCTTCCCAGGGAGTCAGTCTCTTGGCAGGCTTGTCAGCTGCTGTGTCTGCCTTGCTGAAGTAGTCAGGGGCGGGCTGAAATACAAGAGGAGAAGTAGGAGACATGGCTCGAGGAATGAATGAGGAAGGTCTCCCAGGAAGTGATAATGAGCGGCCACTGCTTCTTCCCTAGGAAGACAAAATACCAAATACAGTTATTAGACAGAAAGAAAGGAAGCCCCTCTCTTAATTTCCAAACTGGAACAGAAGGCCCTGAGGGCACATGACATCCTGGCAGTCCCTTTTTGTGTCTACAGATATCTTCTATAACTTTAAGTTACTGGAAAGGCAGGAGGCAGAGAAAGAAACAGGAACAAAGACACAGCAAATTGAATTTTTGAGGAAAATAAGCAAAGACAGGCTTTTACTGAAAAAGTACAGTGGCATTAGGAACTGTGCAGCTTTCCCACTACTTAGCTGGTGCGCCTTGCTCTGAGAGGACCATTCTTAATGCAGAAGGGAGTCATGTTGTGACACTTCTGTGTGTGTTCACAGGATTCTTTCTAACATTAGGCACAGCCTAATTTATTTGGTAACAGGCATTGTCTAGGACATCTGTCCAAGAACATATCTTTGGCGATCTCCTTTTAAGAAAGGCTTTTCTTACTTGAAAATTATTAGACTTATCTGGTTTTCACTTTTTGGGGCACAAAAGTGAACACAAGCAATTAAAGGCGTTAATGCAATCAGTCACTAAATACCCTTACATGACGCTACTTTTGGCTTCTTTAAAAGGCAATGCCCTCAGAATTTCAGTACATTCCGACCCACTTATAGGAGCAATCCATTCATTTTTGACAAATCCTAATCTTCTTAGTAAAGCAGCACTTTGAAACAGAAACTGTGTTCGTGAGAAGGTTCTGCTGCAGCAGCAGCCATTTGGCAGCGCACGAAGCAGGTACAGCCTGTCCCCAAGCCAGACCTGCTCTCTGTGTCCCACAAATTACATTGTTCTTAGAGTCTCTCTAAATGCAGTTCCTAAACTCACTGATTTACAGTCATTGATTCATGTCCTCAGGCTTAAATGCCTTTAATTCTGAAATCTGCTGTGAAATTCCTGGCTCTTTTTGCCAGAGGCTTTGCTAGAATTTAATCTGAACAACATTGCCCTGTGTTACTTCTCCTAATGAGCTTCCCAAACTTAAAATACTGTGAGCATTAACTAGAGAGCAGCCAACCAGGTGTGTGATCATTCAAGGTATAGCTGATCTAGCAAAGATTCACATAGAAGTGTCACATTTTAAGTTTTTCTGCCACAGGATCTCTCTACATTTAAGAAATGTGAACAACCACTGCTTCAGGTTTTAAGTCATGTTGTAATATCAGCCTTCTGTATGAGAGATGGAAACTGAGGAAGAGACTTCAGACTTCATCATTTTCAATCAGTTTGGTCATACTTAGCCTGAATCTCTTTAAAAAAGTGTAGTGACAGAGGTTTTGTCATGAGAGTTTTGACAAGTTTCACAACTGATGCTTTATGACAGCTCTATCCTTTCACCTCTTAGCTATGATCAGCTATTTCCAGTTTGCACTTCCAGAGAGAAACTCCCCAACATTGTTAATCCCACCCACACACCTCCCTATGTTAGAAATTAATCAGATAATTCAAACCACAGGAAATTAAGTGGTAATTAAGAAAATTAAGCAGATGAGAAAATAAGGTTGTAGAGAGGGATGAAGAAGTTGATCAAACATGTCCACTTCATTAGTCTGCTTGTGTCAGCTCCTCTCAGGAGGGTTCTAGAACACAGAAGTTCCCCCTTTTCAATGGAAATTCCACTTCAAAGCCATGTGAGTAGTTTGTAGGATTTCAGAGAGGCAGAGGAAAATGATAACTGTTGAAACAAGTGTTGGATAAAATATCTGGCTTTTCAAGACATTTAGATGAAGATACTGTTTAGTCAGTCCTGTTCAGAGAAAAAATCCAGAGTTCATCCAGTTGTGGAAGTATCTTTTATGGAAGGAACTGATTTTCTTTGACAGAGCTGAATCAGAGAATGATGAGTTATTAAGTATGTTCCACTACTTTTTTATCAAAAGTAGTTTGAATAGTCCAGTGAAACTCTCTCCACATAAACTCCTCCCTAATGAAGTCACTTGAAAAAATTGGACCTTGGTGCCTAAGTCATTAAAGCAGTTTTATTTTTATCTTTTCATTATGGTCCTGGTCCTTAATCCCATATCAAAGCATATCAAAATCTGAGTTAACAATAGCCCCTGGATGCTGTTTACACAGAAAGGGGACAAAGGAGGAGGAAGCAGATAAAACAACTGTTTTATCTCAAAAAGTGACTCTGTCTTTGTAAAAAGCTCAGAGTGATGCATTTCTCCTTTGGCTTTCTATGGACTTGTAATGGCCACTGCAGTTAGAGACCAAACCACTGAGAAAATGGTAGGACAAAACAAATAATACTGATTTTTATGTCTTTCAATTCTTTCCTTCTTTCATTTTTTTTTTTTTAAGCATGGAAGAAGCACTTCAGCTCTTTTAACTGAGCGGAGTATGAAAGGGAGACATATTTTTAATATTATTACAGCGCTTTTTTTTGTCACAAACCATTTACTATTTAAACTTTATGTAATGAGAAAACAATTTCTCTCTGAAATGCTGCCAGCTCTGCAGTAAATGCTACAGCCATTTTACAATACAACTACCAAAAGTTTTGAAATAAAATGGGAAAATAATTTTTATTTGAAACTCTTGAAATATTTTACAGTGGACTAAAATGAGAATGAAGGAATTTGGCTAATGGCTGGGGAGGGAGGGATTCTCACCTGTCTAACAACTGAAACCTTGTCAGTGGCTGTACTGAGACCAGGAATAGATTAGAATTGCATTGTTCAGGCCTGATCCTAACTTCTCAAAGCTGTCTTGTCAGGTCTTGATTCTGAAAATTTATAGGGCATTTTAGGACTAGGATCTAATTTATTCTAAATTCAGATTGTTTCTAAACGTGGTGTTATTTCAGGTGAGAATAATCTTGTTTTCATTATTTGTATACAAAGTAATGAAGCAGTTACTGTCAGCCACCTCACATAAGCCTTGTGAAAAAATTTGTGACAAATTTTGGTTTTGAAAATAAAGTCCTTTTTAGTTGTCAAGTAATGGTAGAAGAGGAAAGTAAATTATTAGAATTAGGCCTTCACTACTGCAAAACGCCTGTGTGGTTAAAAAACATAAGACTGTTGATAACTTGTGATAAATTGTTTAGTTAGCTTGCTTTGCACCTGTGCGAATGAAAGAAAATCAGCTTTCCATAATCATTTAATCTTTATCCATATGCAGTTCTCTAAATACAATACATTTATGCCTAGAAAAGCAAATATCTGAAACTTTTGGCCATAGGCACCTTAGATTTCCATGGAATAAACTGTTTATTTCTTGTAAGGAAGAATATTTGCTGCCACCTTCTGGATTTTATACCACACAGCTACCAGTGCAAAGTTGGCCCTATTTTCTAACCTTTCTACCTCGAGATGTGGTACCACTGACTGCTTTAGAACTGGTTGGACACAAATCTTCGTGTCTGAAGTGTCCCATATTTCAGTGTCAATGTGTGAACATTCAAGCTGAGAGCCTTATGCAGGCTCAATAGGAGCACCATGGTTTTACAGCCTGTTCCAGCCCCATATCCTGTGAGGTAGGAGGGTTCTGCTCATTCCTACAAGGATCTGGTGGTTCCAACCACCTAATGCAGTGTGCTCCATGACAGTATTCCAGGGTTTATTTTGGGTCTTAAAGAGCTCGAACAAATGCTAGTGAAGTTGGAAGGTGAGCTGTTCCAAAGCTCTGAAATGACAGCACCATTGCACAGTGCTGATGCATTTTGATTGCATTTCAGGATTTCTGCCTCACCAGTGCCATTTCAGGGATTCATTTAGGAAATATTAGTATTCTCTAAGACAGGAGTGTATTTTTAAAAAGGTGCTTTTGTGGCTTGGAATTCATAGCTGGTCACTGAGGATTCCCTTTCTGGAATTGCACCTGGAGTCTGCCAGCTGTTAACACTCTGAGGGATGTTGAGGATCACAGTGACAGAGTAACTGGTGCATGTGCTGCTGGGCTCTGGAGGGGCCTTGAAGTGCCTGGAACTGGACACCCAGGGCCACAGAGTGTCCTGATGTCAGTGCTGCTCGATCCGTGCATTATTTACTCATTTCTAGAATGCAACAGTGTAAAGATGAGCTCTGGCTTCTGAATGGTTTGGGTGCTAACAGCAAAAATCTGTAAGAGAGCAATTCTGTATGAAGGGCACTTTTTGAAGAGTTTGCATTGAGTAAGGAATGGTGCTGAGCATGGAATGATGTCAAAACAAAGCAGCAAAGACCTGTCTGTCAGATGGGCATCCCTGGTTGGAATCCTAGAGCAGAAAATAGCAGATGTGACGTGATTGCAGATGTTCTGGCCACACAAACACCCAAGAAGGTTGGATTAAGGTGAGACAGGCAACAAGAATTCCAAGTGCCTCGCTTTGCAATCCAAACAGTAGTGTTTAATATTGTTTTTCTCATAATTCTATATACACAGTGTCAAGTGCTTGTGTCAGTACTACTTCAGTACTCTAGGAAGAAGACAAAGTTTACCCAGATATTTACCAAAAGATATTTTGCTTTTGTTTGCAGTATAGAGCCATGTACCAACAACAACCTGCATAGAGAGGCTGTGAGAAGTAGCATTCTCACAAGTCAAAACCAAAAATCACTAGCAGTTATTTATGGGTTTGGGGGAAAAAAAGAATACTTCTTTTAAAAAACTGAAAAGATTTGTCCATAGGTTTTTTTCTGCGTGAAACTTTTTCTCCTAGTATAAATACTCTGAATTTGAGTGCTTCTCTATCAGTTAAAGCTCACAGTGCAACTGAATGTTGTGCTCCATATCACCCTTTGTACTCCAACGTGCTCCTGTGATTTGGATGTATTTTACTTCTGTGATCTTCCTCCTTCTGTTTGTTGTATGTTTCTTAAAACCATTACAATCAATGCTGTTTCAGATCTGGATGGAAACATCAAGAGAAACATTTCATCTGTTCAACAGTTCAGTCTTGACACCTATTTAGAAATGAGCTGGTTATTTTCAGGTTATTTTATAGCATCTTATCTTTTAATTGCCTGTAATGACGAGGATAGTCTCTGGTTTAAGATTCCTGTCTTAAAAACATACAAAAGAATCAGGATTCTTGTTTGAGAATGCTGGTTTTACATTAATTCCCCACACAGGAATCCTTCATCCAGATAGTCAATCTGTAAGTTCAGTAAGTTATTTTCTCATAGCTGAGTTTTCTCGGCCTAAGGCAGAAACCTGCACAGGTGTTTTGCATACACTGCAATTAAAAAATTTGTCAGGATCAGTACAATCAGGAATAGATTTTTCCTTTAAATGCTGTGGAAGATAACTAGAGACTTGATCAGCACATAAAGAAAGCATCTTTGCCTGCCTTACTTAAGGAAGCAAATATTAATCCCGTGTCATATGGCTTGTCTTAGCTTGTAAAGGAAGAGTTCAAATCTGCATCTGTAGAGATGATTTCAACAAAGAGCTTCAGGATTTTTCCTGCTTTTTAAATAATTTGATAAAAACCTATGAAGTGCTTCCTTTAGTAAGCAACCAGCCTGAAAACCACTTGTCAAACATAACTCTTGAGTGATTCCAACTCCTCCCTTTATGTAATGGCATGCAAAAGTAATGTCTACTGTAAATCAGACCAGTTGTTGTCATGGGTACTGTGAAGTTGTGATGGTGGCACCAAGACTGCCATGAAATTACCAAGCTCACATATTTTCCCAAGAGATCTACCAGCAGTGAATCATTCAGAGCTTCTGAATCCACAGGTTTTTGAAGATTTGTCAGGTTTCTTCTTCATATAGTGTTTCCATCCCAAGCTGAGCAGAGTCATTATGAAATACCATTATGCCAAGCTGTGTAATTAAGATTTGCACTTGCCGTGCCAAACCACCAAAGCAATCAGTGGAATCCCGGGTGTTTGACTTCAGGTAAAGGAAATTGCATCATGTAAAAAGGCAAGAGTGGAAGAGGGAATCTTTCTAGAACCAAAGGGTTTGAAATTTTAAAGCTAGCATATCTGGAAAAGTATCCTGAAAAAAAAGAGAGGAGAAAGAGTTTGCATAGTATTAGTTGTGGTCATTTCCCTGCTATTCCCCTGCCTCACAGTGTACAGAGCACTCCCCACTCCAGAATGGCTGGAGCAGCAGCATGTCAGCATGGTCAGGCTTCTCCTTTGTTGAGCTCTCATCCTGCATACTTGATAAGCAATACTCTTGCCAGATCACATCGTCTGGTGTGAAGTTCTCTTTATAACTGCTTGTAATCTTTTATCAGAGTTCACAAAAAAACCAAAACCAACACTTCAGCTAAATTCTGGAAATAGTCAGCTGTCTCTACATGCAGAATAGGTGAGCCCTCTTGCTGATTGTTCTTTTAACTTGCGTATTTCAAAATCCTCTGACAAGTATTTTAGCCTGTGTAGTCACTCTTTTTTTTTTTGTGGAGTTCTGTCCCCCAAGCTTGCCTCCCTCTAATCCCAGTAGTATTTTGTCTCAAAATTGCAGCTCTGGCACTGATTTTTCCATCTGAACCACACACAAACTCCACACATCCTTTTTTTTTTTTTTTTTTGCTAGCCTGCTGGTACCTCAACCTCTTATTTTTTGTTTCTTCCTTAGGAGAGCAGAAAGCAAAAGAATGGGGCTTACTTTTAAGGGATGACAATGTTTACATTACAAATGTTCCTACAGGAAAAAATCATTGAAATCTCTTTCTGGTTGTTTCATAATATATTATTTTTTGGCAAGCAGCAACACGGTAAGAGTGGTTCTGCTAGAGAAGGGAGGAGGAGTTAAGCACTTCCTTGTTGAAGAACTCAATTTTGTCTTTTATTTCTGCAGCAGAAATTTAAACTTTTTGTCTGAAAGCCACTCCTCTCCAAAACAAAACTTTTCAGTTCAGTTTTATAGCAAGATGCTTATAACTGAATCATAAATTGAAGGTACATTAACCCTTGACTGAGGTAACTGTTTTTATGAAAAGGCTTATCTAGAATGTGAGATCAAAACTGGTGCATTATAATACTTCCAGTCTGTGCTGTAATTAAATGTGTTCAAATAGTCATAAAACATTTAAATTCCTCTTTTAATGTGAACAGACTGGAAGTACTGTTATTGGTGACAGCTTAAAGTTCACTGTTAATTATGCCTCCATAGCAAAGATGACAATTGCATCTTGGCAGCCTTGACATGTTATATAAAATAATTCTAATAGCTTTTTCAAAAAACCACTTACAAAAGCTCACTGCCCTTTCCAAGTGAAATTTCAGATGGCTCCTCTACACAAACAATTCATTTCCTTGACTTTTCAGCCACGTTTGACATTGTCTGTAGCTTTTCATCTGGATCCATGGCAGTGAGCAGCTGAGCTTTCCTCTAAATATCTGCTTCACAAGAGATTATGTCTTGGAGAAATCTGTTACTCTAGGCAGACCAGTCTTTTGAAATATTAATAAGAATTAAAGACTTACCTGATTAGTAAAAAGAGACTTGAAGCCAGGTTGGATCCAAGTCCCATGTGTGTAGAATGATGTGTGTGTAAGAAATTGAACTCAGAGTTGGGCTTGAATGAGATTTTCAAAAGATCCAAACCGAGTTAACAGCACTAATGTCATTGAGACTTTTGTTTTTAATTCTTACTTTAAAAATCCTTCTGTCATTGTTCTAGGCTATATAAAATACTTGTATTTGAATCCAAATGTGATGAAAATTCAACTTTTCAGCATAGATGCACTTTCTAAGCTCCTGTGTCTTGTAGCCACAGGCATCAATATCAGCACTTGTGGAGGAAGGACAAAGCTGTTTTAAATCTCCTCATTAGGGAAATATTCTTTTGGTGTGGGGGGGTGAACAAGTACAGAAGTATGATTATAATTTACAGATGTGCTTTACAGGAGGAGACTAAGCAAAACCATGGAAGGCAATATGAGGCTGATTGGATTTCTGTGTCTCTTCACAGCACCACTTACCTTTGGTGGGGGATCTTTGTTCCGAGTACATACTGGTGTCTTAAAGCCTACCTAAAACAGCATGTGCAGCTCCAGATTGAACTTGGAAAGAGGGGGAGAAAGGAGGGAGGAAAGGGAAGAGGAAAGGGATGAGGAAGGGGAGGGAGGAGATTTCATATAAACGGGCTAGCATAGGGAATAGACTTCCCCCCCAAATATACTGGCAGTCTGTACATGGAAGTGAAACAAAAAAAATAGCAGCTAAACCAAAGAAAAAAGCTTCAGACAGGCAGAGAGGAAAGGGACAAGTTTAATGATAGAAGAAAAGTACAGATATTGACAGTGGAAAACAGGTAGAAGGAGATCTCCAAAGGACTAAAATATTGCTACTGTCTATTTCCAGGTAAATGCAGTATAAATATTGCTTGAGTTTTTCAGGTTTTTGTCCCTCTGAATTTCCTATCATTTTTCTGAATTTTAAGGGGGAGATGGACCCCTTGGTCATTTTCTTCTAATGTAGTCAGTATCCCAATCTAAAATTTAAAGGGGAGAGTAGAATTTTGGAGGTCCAAAATTCAGAGGAGTGTTTTTTATTGGTTTGATTAGAGTTTGAATTCAGCCCGCTTCCTCTGTGTACAACCAAATGCATTCTTCTCATCTCTGATTGCAGTTTGAGTTACCATCATGGGACCAAACTATGGAGATTTTGTTCATAGTTAGGAATGTTTTCTTCATCAGGATAGATACTTCCACAAACTCTGCTATGATATACAAGGTCCATAATCTGGTCTGTAATTAGCTGAATGATGGTTTAAACAAATATGCCAACAGAGTCTGCCATCTTTATTCACAGAATTATGCTTTAATCTTTAGCTTCACACCTGGGATGGATTTTGACTCCCCTAGTTGTGAGAAACAGCACCTTGTTTTAGCCCTAGCACCACTGATGCTGATGAAAGCCATGCTAAACTACTACTCAAATATTGGCTCTATATTCACTGCAGGATCATACAATATATTTCAAGACCACAGGCTCTTAAAAGTTTTCCCCAGTAGCAGTATTTCAATCCTTAGTCCCCAATATGACAAATAAAAGATAAAAGCATAAGACCAGAGTAAAAAGATGTGAAGTGGGAAGAAGCACTGTAAAGCACTGTAGAGGCCCAAGAGAAAATATTGAAATGTGTGCAAGAGGGCCAGTAGGAAGACATGGTCATAATCATGATTTACTGGTAATTGCTGTGGCATAGACTACTCTAGGAGCAAGAACCAGCACTCTATAGGTAGCCCTCCAGTTCTCAGTCCCTGTGCTTTCACAAGAAACTTGTGCATTACATTGCAGCTGCAAAATCCAGCTCACCTCTCTGCTCAATAGCTTTGATTTACAGTCTTCTCTCATACTTGCTGGGTTTAAGGCAAAACTCTGGCTAAAAATATGCCTGCATGTGGGATGTGAAATTTCCCCAAAATGGGAAATTTTAAGCAATTTGTCCAGCTGTCTTTCCACCTCTTTTTAGTCTTCATAACACTCCAGCATCTCTTATAGCACGTTCTCTGTGAAATCACAGAGGCAATTCATGATTTTGGATCATAGCTGATCCACGTATCTTACAAGCTAAGCCCCTGGCTGATCAAGGAGATTCCTGTGGAAGGACCTTTGAGCCAGGACAGATTCTGAGTGAATTCCATGAGGCTCTGTGCAGGCCAACCATCTATCCACTTGTGTTCTGCTAGTGATCAGTGTCTAACACTGTATTTATTTTATGCTCTGTTAATAATACGTATTGCTATTAGTTAATAAGGCACTTCTTTAAAAAAATCCAACCACCAAAGTCCTCAAATCCCCAGGTAATTAGAACACAGCTGGGGAGAGGGACAGGAAGAAAGCTGTTCTCTGTTAATTTGACATACAAGGAATATTGCTCACTGTTTCTATTGTTGTAGTCCTGAAGCAAAAACCTAGTGTCCTGCTCACTTCACACAATGGTACCTCTCCATTTCAGGATGTCACGTCTATATAGCACCTGATAAAACGCATAAATGTGCTAAAATTTTCAATCTATTTTGATTCCTTTAAAAAGTTCAAACATTTTGGACCCAGATTTGAGGTGATACATCTGACATTCTTAAGTAAGCTAAGGAATACCACTGGCACGGTCTGTGTGCCAGGTGACCACTGCAAACCAGTGACTGCAAGCAAAACGGACACTAAGTTTCTGCTACGTAAGGGTTTACTCTTGGATAACCGATGGCTTCCACACCTGTGCAGTGACGCCAGCTTTCTTGGCTGAAAATTTTGGCCTTGGAGCAGTAAACAAAGAGGATGTGGTGGTTTCTGGCTTAGAAAACGCAGAGTAGCCTGTGGGTGAATACGATTCGTTTCCTGGGAGAGAGGCGTTAGATGGGAATGAAGGCTGGGAACCGTAGGCTGGCACGGAGTACACCGAAGAAGGCCGGGCCCTTGTAGGAGAGCCAGCACCGGGTGGAAGGTAGGAAGGTAAAGGCAGTGTTTGCTTTGAAGGGGACAGCTTCGCTGTCTGCTTCATGGCAAGGCTTTCCTTAGGAGGTTGGAAAGTAAATAAAGACGGATCGAGTTGATAAGGTTGATGTTTCATAATATCCAAAGCATTGAGACCTTTCTTAGGTTTTCTTTTTGTGTTTTTGGTGGCAGCAGCGGCCTTAGAGGAAGGCTTGGTAGCAGCAGGAGGGTAAGACGGGCAGTGGATGGGATTGTAAGCAACGGGTGGAGGTGCTCGGACATTAGATGAATATTTCCAAGAAGCTGGTAAAGATGGAGTTGGAGATGAGGCCCGTGCCATGTTTGCCTGCACAGTCTCTGAATCCACCACATACTTCTCCATTCGGGAATGCCTTCTGGCAAACAGCTGGGCTCCTTTCCCACTCATAGCTGGCGGCATCTCGAAGGGAGGCTTTGTTTCTCCAGCACTTGGGGTGACTGGTGTTGCCTTGGGGGGAAGGTTTGGGCTTGCCAGGCTGGCCTGAGGCCCTTTGAAAGGACCAGCAAGGTCGAGAGTGCTTGGGGGATGGACGGGAGAATGAGGATACTGTGGAGATTTGGGTGGTGCAGGATACGCTGCCTGAGGTGAGGCTGGTGCTGGGAAAGAAGGAGGCTTGTTGGAAGCCAAAGCTGAAGGTGACCAAACTGGTGAAACTGGAGTACCAGCAGAAGGGGACACCTTGAGTGAAGGCTTTGGAGCAACAGGAGGAGGGGCCTTTTGTTTAGATGCTTGAGTCTGCATGAAATTGCAAGCTTCTGCGCCCAAACTGAGGTAGTCTTCTTCAGGTCCTGACTCAAAACCAGCTCCAGTCCCTTTTTTGCCCTCTGCATTGTGTACAAGGGACAAGAGGGCAGGATTAGGACTTACTTTGGGTGCGTCTTTGAAATTGAACATAGGTTTGGAAGTGCTTCTTCTCTTTGCCTCCTGCAGTATCCCAGTTCTTTTGGCTGGCACAGCAATCCTTTCATCCCTGGAAGCGATGTGTTCCGTGGGCTCGGTGGCAGCCCACGCGGGCGGGGCAGCCTTGCTGGCCACGGGAGCTGAGACAGGTCTGTAGAAAGCCTCAGCTGGTGGGCTGACAGAGCAGTAAGGAGGTGGTGCTGCTGCATCTGAAAGGGGACTGGTGACATTTCTTACGGGTGAAAATGGTGCAGCTGCTCGGTTTTGAACTCCAGAAGGGAAGGGCTTTGCTGTTTTATTCAAAGAGGCTAGCTTTTGAGTTCCAGAGGACTGAAAAGAGAGGTTTGTTCCAGGTGCTAAGCCAAAGCCATTTTGTTGTACCACTTTGCTGTGATTCTGGCTCATGTCTGTGTAGCTTTTGCTCACACAGGTCTGCTGTCTTGACATTTCCTCTTCTTTTGATTGATAGATGGAAGAGCTCACTTTCTGGAAGTTCTCTGTCACGGTGGTTTCCCTGTGCTCCTCTGTCTGCACTGTGCTTGCCTTCATCTCCTCTTGCTCCGCTGTAATCTGATCCATCCTCTGCCGTCTCTTGGCAAACATGAGAGCCCCTTTCCCTGTGCTGTCTGCAAGCGTCTGCATCTCCTCTCCACTTTTTGCCTTCTTTTCCACCTCGAGCAGACCACTGTCCCAGTCAAACGTCACGATATTACCGTCCTTGTCAGAGAAAAAATCTTCATCTATTTCCGACTCACTTGTTGCAAGCAAACTCACCTCAAAAGTGTTTTCCTTGTCCCCCTCTTCACCTTCACCCTCTTCCCCTTCGTCCTCGTCACGTTCTAGCTCCCCAGTCCCGTAGCTGACTAAAGTGTATTTCCTCGCCCTTTGGCGGCGCTTCTTGAACATCAATACCCCCTTGGAATTGGGGTTGGGAGCTGCCGTCAGCAGCAGTGCAATACTTTTACATTTAGATTTGGCTTCTTTGACCTGCTTCTCTGACAGGCTCTCGCTTCGTCGGAGCCCTGCGGAAAGAATCAAAGTGCACATTAAATTCACGTGGCCCACGAAATTACAGGGAGACTAACAGGTGCATTTTTCTGTACTGAAATTTATTAAATATGAAAACATTTATTTCGTATGGGAAGGTCATTATACTTGAGTTTTTCTCACAGTATCAGCTGTGTAATAAAATCCATACCCAGCATTCCTTAGAGACACATCCATGCAGGTTCAAAGGCTACATCGCTTTCTTTAGGACTCTCTTAGCTCAAGGGAAACATTATATGTGTCTTTATTTCTAGCATTCTTAATTTTTATTCCCAGCACCAATACACAGGTGATATTTTCTCATTTATCCAGTTTCTGGTCTGGTATTTTCCAAGTATTTGACTACAAGTTCCTAGGCTTACAGCAGCTATTCCCCGCCAGGGAAGGCCCATGGCTGCTTAATATCTGAGACCAAATGAAGCTGAGCAGGTTCTGACAGTGGCAGCAGCTTCTCCGTTTAGGTGTTTAATATACTCCTATAAATTGCAAACTTGCTACAGGGCAGTATGCTACTCTGTATTAGCTGTTTAAAAGCAAGTATACATCCAGAAGGGCATACACAGAAAATATTAGCATTAACCTTCAGCCCCTGGGTAGATGTGGGAGTTTGTCCATGGTACTCAATGAAAGCAGGTTTCAGTCTTTTAACAAGCATTCCTTGCCTGAAATATAAGTTCTGTAAGATAGAACATATACAGAATATTTGTTTTGGAAACGTGGCAAGTGTGAATGCACATTTAAGAATAGAACCAAGGAGACTCAACCAGCTTCTCCAGGGTATTCATAGGAGTAACAATGATAATATTTCTGAAAGCATAGATTACTGGTTTCACCAGGTCGTGTGAAAGAGGAACAGATGCAGCTGCAAAGCTGATGGATGCACTGGACATCAGTGTGGCTGCTTCCTTGTAATGGAACGTGGAGTGTGTGCCTCATGGGGCAAGGGTAGTCAGGTGGTGTCCCTGCTGCTTTCCCTTCCTCCTACTCTACCACTGAATCTCATCAATGACAGCCTCAATAGCTCCTCCCTTCAAAAACCTGGAATTTAAAGCTATTCCTGACTAAATCAATAGTCACAAGGAAAAAATATATGCCTCTGATAAAAGAAAGTAGAGCAGTAAGTTATTTAGTATCTTTTACCAACATAAATAAAAGAACTCATTAAGGAAAGCCATGCTGTGTGTTTTCTTGTGATGGTACTTTTTGCCATGCCAGTAGATGCAGTCTGATATTTCTCCTATTAAAGACAATCAGAGTTTTGCCATTATGCCAGATGACTGCACAACTGGACCAATGGTCCTCACAAGAATCTATGAAAGAGAAAAGAGCATGGCACCCAAACCAGCAATTTGTAATGTTTTGTTGTTGGAGAGCCAAATCACAAAATCCTTGGCTCAGTCCTGTGACAATCCAATTGCTTACAATAGTCACTGAAGGTATTTTGCAAAATTATGGGTTTTAGTGTTAGAGTGCGAACTATTCAGGTAAACATAATCTGAATAATATTTACAGAGAAAATTTCTGCTAAAGAGATCAAACACCCATAATAAAAGTTCTTCTCTAGTCCAGACTTAAATGCTGCATTATAACTTCTATTTCTGCAGAATACATGCATAGTATTTGCTGCACAGAGAGCGCCCACTATGCTTGGCAATTTGGTTTTTCTAATGTGTAGATAGGTTAATAATAATAATAATAATAATAATAATGCAAAAAATATTTGCATTAAATCAGTGGTTCCTAAGGATAATGACCTGCCACTAGTTTAGAAGAGACTGAGATTGTCATAGTTGATGTGGGAAAAGGACAGGGCTTCTGTTCTTCTTGAAAGAAGAGTTTATCATGTAAAAAGCAGTTCATTCTTTGTACTTTTGCCTTTTAAGACAGGCACCACAAGTAATTCCCTAAGAAATGCAGGCACAGGTCGCACAGTTGGTTCTGACTTCGCAGCCAAAATGTGAAGCATGTGCACTTTTCTTTTATACTTCATTTAATATGGCCAAAATATGTGGGTTGCATACAGACACTTAGGCATAAGTAACTGCCTAATCCACTTGCCAATGAGGCACAAATGGTTATCATGCTAAAAATATGCTTCCAGTGGAATTAGCAGTGGGTTAACAGAGGAGTTCCAACGCTGCATATGAAATAGTTTGTTGCTACAGTATCTCACTACACACATTCAAGCACCTTTGACATACTGCTACTAAATCCCCAGACAGGATTCTTCACATTGTTGGGAAGGAGCGAGCAACCAATAGAAAGGTCCCAGATGAACAAAATAACAAAGAAATAAGTAGATTAATTAATAAATAATATACATCTACACCCAGTTAATCAATATTGGCTCCAGTGGCAAGTTTGTTTCTGTGTAAACTTCTTGGACACATTTTGAAGCTGACCTCTGGGTCTGGGAGTCAGGAGAAATAACATGTTCACTTTACAGTCTAGAGAGGGCTGACAAAACCAAAAGGATCATGTAACAGTTATACACATGCTGGTGTCTGTCAAGATCTCCTCTGCAGACAACATCAAGCTTTGCTGCTAGACTTTTTTATTAACTTTTCAAAGCAGTTGGCATGGCTTTGGTTTTAGATGATGCAAATGACAACACAAAGCTTTTGCTATAAAAGGAGAAACCCACAGGATTCACTTAGACATGTGCAAGCAACTTGCTCTTTCTGTTAATATTTTACAGATTGCCACTGAATATGAGTTAGAAGACCAGCAGAGTTCAGCCCTTTCTGGAGATACAAGTATTTTTAGTTGGACAAAGTCAGGAGTTAGTTTCAAAGTGAAAGTCTACTAAGCAAAGTTATTCAGCGCAGTTAAGGCATGGGTACACTCTTGGCTCATCACCAGGAGCATTGTATCACCCTGAAAAAATATATAAAGCAAGAACAGAAACATCATTTAAAAGAAAAAGAGAGAGGGAAAGTTAGAAAACTGCAGGAAAAAAAAATCTCTAAATATTTTTTTCCGAATGCATTCTAAATCCTGAAATTATATCTGAAGATACAAAAGGTGCCCCCAGGCAGTGCAAAGGATTAGATGGGACATACTCACTTGCGTGCCTTGCCCTGTGCTTGAGAGGTCTGTGCTCCTTTTCCGAGTGCTTGCTGTCTTCTCCCTGCACTGTGGCTTCTGGTGAGATTGCAAAGGAGAGGAGGGAAGGAGGTGCTTCTGACTGCCCTCCTTCTACTTGAGAATCAACACACCCCCTTTCAGATGGAGACCTGGGCGCTTCCTTCTCCCTGTCTGAGCAGTCTAGGATCACCTCCACCCTGGGGATAGATGGAACTGCACCTTGGATCCTCTTGACCTCCTTGCTGCTAGAAAAGTGGACTACTTTGTTCGACCACTGGATGTTGCCCTCCTTCACATCCAGGGGAACTGCGATGAGGGGGCTGCTCCCGTCCTGCTGGGCACTGGCTCCTCTGCCTGAAGGGGGGCACTTTTCTGCCCCCAAGAGAGTCACAGCAGGAGCATTGGTGGCCTCGTGTGCATCCTTTGAGAGGGACAACTGCAGCTCGACCATAGTGCTTGGCATTTCTTCTGTCGTCCCTCTGACATCTGTCACGATCACTTGGGGGGCGCCTATCACTTTAGGGGCAATTCTGTGGCTTTGTGTGGTCTCTGGTTTTGTTTCAGAAAAGTGTGTGTTGCTTGCTGCTGCTCCGTGGTGAGTCCCACTGTAAATCTCTGTGATGCATAAATCTCCACGGGGTATCTCTTGCGCTGCGTTCATTTGCAGTGTGCTGTTCTCCCTATAGTCCTCAATTTTTATGTTCTCGAGCTTCCCATTTTCTCTTTCAGCACTCAGGGTTTCATTTATTCCACTGGAGGATCTGCACATACATAAACAATTCAAGAAATTAAGCTGCTGTATGCACAGCCATTGTAAATAGAGTTACAGAAGCAATTTCTGCATAGTTTTTCCCCACTCTAATTAATTGTAGCACTTTCTAGCAGGTCCACTTAGATAGAAGAATTTTCCCAGAATGCAGAGGTCTTAAATAGAAGCATCTTTGTATCTTTCAAAGTTCTTCAACTTAGCAGTCCAGTAAGAGGGAAATGACATGACACTGATAAAACTATGACCCCCACTAACCTGAAATGTGGAATTGTATAATTCTTAATATCAGTGTCCTTTCACAGACCCATTTCTGTTATAGGGCTTCCAGAGAAATACTGCTGAGACTTTTGAGACAATACTTCATATTTCACAGGCCCGTGAGAAAATTAACTTTGCATGCCACCAGGGGAGTGTTTAATTTTTGGCTCTGTAGCCACTACTGCACTGTTTTAGGCACCATCCTTACATGTGGTTCCTGTCCCAAATCATTCACTCTCTAAGGAATAGAGAAGTACTGGATAAGGATCAGAGGGAGGGAAATGAATATTTGAAACACACATTCAAAGAATTCCTGTGAGGATCATCATCCTTATATATCATAGAATAATTGAAATATTCTGGGCCTATTCCAATGATCCAGCATAAAAGGGTAGGGAACCTATACAATATTTCCTACTTATTTAAAAATGTATTCTTTCTAACTGGAAAATGTAATTCTCGCTTGTGAAGCCTACGCTATATGTCAATGTAGCTCCTTTTTCTAAACTTTTAATCCCTCTGGCCCAGTTAAGCTGATTTACTGCTGTTAGGACACCTGGTGTACTCTTTGGCTCCTTCTTTCAGTACTCTGGAAAGTACTGACTACTATTAATTTGGGGAGAAACCTTCTCTGTGCAGCAAGGCTGTAGCATGTTATTAAGAGTTCCTACCTGCTAGAATGCAGCAAAGCACATTTTCAAATTAGGGAAGAGGAAGGTGTCTCCAGTAAAGTATTAATATCAAGTACCATGGAGATTTTTGAAATCAAAAGCAGCCCTGGCTATTCTGAAACTTTGGAACCCCCTAGAAATAAAGGTTGGAAGAAGCATCAGAAGGAATGAATCTGTCAGGGTGCTGAAGAAACTTCAATATCACTTGCTTTTTAGGCATGCAGCTTGCTGCTTTTGTGGCAGTCTGGGTCTGCCTCACAGAGCACAAAATGTTTTCTATCCATTTCACCACGGATGGGACTTGGTAAAGGTCAGACAGATTTCAATTTAGGGAGCTCCTTGCGAGTGCTGCTGGATCCCATCGGATGATGCTATTTGGATGATCAATTGTCCTGCCCTCGAGCACAGATAAATTACAGAAATCTGTAAACATTTCCTTGTAAGATATGGACTGGGGGCTGGGCCAGCTAAACGTTAGCCTTTATTGGTAGTTGAATGATTGTGTGTATGTGTGGGAGAGAAAGATTTCCACCTTAAAAGGCCCTTGCTACGTATGGATATACTTCTACTCTATATAGACATAACTGTGCATCCTCTGTCAAAAGGCAGAATACCGGGTGTGATTTCTTTTTTGTCATTTCAGATTCTGTTCTGTCAAATTATTGTTTCTGTTTCAGTCCTTTCCAGCTCACTGCAGGAACAACAGCCCTGCTGTAATTCCAGGAAGGAAGCAGAACTCCTGGAGTCAGCAGGGCAGAGTTTGTCGCAGGCTCATGTGTTACCCCCTACATGGTGAATATCATGTCGGCATGCGCTGAGCACTCCCTTCTTCCCCCTAGAAATGTTCTCTCCAGACCGAGCAGTAGCCCTGGAGCTGCTAACACTGCTGTGAGAAGGGCAGGCTGGCGTTTTGTTGTCTGTCCCCTCTCTCCACATTTCTCGGATCCATGTGCTCAGCACTTGCCGGAAGGTCAGTGAGATGCTCCCCCACCCGGCATCTGGGAGTGCCCGCCCTGCAGGGGTGTCGCTTTCCTCTCATCCTGTAAACCGAGCGTTTTCTGGGCACTGCTGCTGGTCACTAACTCACTGTGGCTTACACGGCATTGGGAAAACTTTTGGTCGACATCAAAGGCCGAGTAGCATTTCAAAAACTACTTTGAAAGCCCAATTTTCCTCCCAGTAATATTTGCAAGAGCAGAATTAGGTCAACAGTTAATGCCTGCAAAAATCACATCCTCCATGCAAAAAGTTCAGGGACAGCCAGGAGCTTGCAAGGGAGAATATTCTTCCCTGCTAACAAAAGATACTTAGACGTAAAGATCACCAGTAGAATACCACTTAAATTATTCTTTCCTCATGCTTTCCAGCATTTTCTTAAAGTGGCTACTCAGGAAAGGAAGGATTTGGTACTCATTGTGCTCAAAGGATGCTAAGACACGTTCTGAAAAATATTCTGGGGGTAGTGCTGAGAGGGATAGAACCCACAACCAAGGTGGGAGGGAAAGAGAAGTGTTACAGTCCACTGTCCCATACCTGGGAAAATACAGACAGCAGGGGCTGGGATTTGGGAGAGACGAGTTGATGGGAAGAAATTTAAAGATTCTCGCAGTGAATTTCTTTAGAACATTAGTCACTTTCAGAGTGTTGAGCAACTGCAATTTTCCTGCAAGTTTCTGACATGGTTTCATCCCATGAAACACTGAATTATGCAGTATAAACACTCTGATTTTCAGGACATGCCTTGCTGTTCACTATGTGTTCAAGCAGGAGCAATGGAGAGTCCCTTTCAGCTGCAGCATCCTGTGGCCTTCAGACAACTGAAATATCAGTTATGGAACAGCAACAGGCAGGAGTCAAAGTATGTGGAGCTATTTCTATGGCTGAAGAGAAGACAGCTGGTCAGCCACAAATATCATTCTTACAAGTGCCATTCCAATAGCCACGTTATGAATTAAAAACAGAAGAATGCAGCTATCACATGAGGAACACTCAGCTGGTCCCCTGCTGAAGCAGGAGCAGGAGCTGTGCACTCTGGGGAAGGTAAGCTCTAATCCTCAGCCAGCACTGCCCCCCTGATCCTGTCACACTGATGCATTACTCAGCCCCAGACAACACGTACAGACAGGCCATGCAAAATGCCTGTTATAAATACAATGATCACTCCTTGAAAGCCTCTACTTCTGAAGGCAGACTGTCACTTTGAAGTGCTAGGCACTTGAGGAAAGCTCCTTTGTGCAGGTTGCAGGAGCCATGAGGAATTTCACATGCTGTGTAGACATCCCTGGTAGCCAGAGACGAGTGCCTGTTTTCAGCCTTTCCAGGGACACTGCTCTGGTAGCTGCCATGATCAACCCTGATCCTTTCCTGGTCCTGCCTGTGAGAGGGAGCTGCAGTAGCTCTGGGGAGAGCCTTACGTCCTTACAAGGAGTGTGGGAGTTTCAAGATTTTTCTTCCTCTTCTTACTCCCACTGGAGGAAATTCAGAGATCATCCTGTGTGAATTCACAGTCTGGGGAGAATGTGCTTTACTGTAGGTGTTTCTGAACTCAAGTTGCATTTATTGCACTGATGCCAATTACTGAGCAGGCATTGGAATAGACTGATGTTCAGTGAGCAGTAATGCTGGCCTGCTTGCAAGTTTGCATGAAGCTTCTCTGCTCTGAGGAACTCAAAGCTTTTTCAAAGAAAACTGAAATTTCCTCTCACTCTTTTACAGAGGCAGAAACTGAGACCCAGAGAGCTGTGACTTCCCCCACCCCACTTCATCTAGTGAGCTGATAACAGCTACAGAAATAGAATTCATGACTTCCAGACCCTCCCCTCCTCCTGACCACTAACACATTTTGCCACCCAAGAAGACCATTTGCCATGTCATCATCAAGGCATATCTGGGTAACACAGTTTCTCCATCTATACAGCCTTTGTCTTTTGTAAGCCTCACTTCCCTATCTGTGGGGAATAACAACACTTCACTGCTTCAAAAGGGTGCAGAGAATAACTGAGCTCAAGGCTCTGCAGTATGCGTATATGGTAGTGGACACCTTGCAAGTATTAATACTTACATTTGCAGACTGTACTATTAATTCCGTGCCTGACTGCTGCTTTTCAAATGATATACCTTAATTCCTTCAGTTCAAATTCTCTGCCTTCCTTTTCCATCCAAGCAAAGTTACAGACATTAACAACAGGGCTATCAGAACCTCTCAGTATAAGTCTGCAAAATGAGTATGTTCTAAGCCAGCATTTTCCCAGGTGATTCACTGAATTGCACCAAAGCCTCCTGAGCATGCCTGTACCTCTTGATAAGCATCTGCAGGACATCAGTCAGGTTTTCCATCAGGACAATGACTTCAGCATAGGTTAGGTCTCCACAAGGCTTGCCATTGATAGACACCACCTCATCCCCTTCACACAGTCCAGCCTTGGCTGCTTTGCTTTTGCTGCGAACCTACAAGGAATCAAAAGCAAATTCCAAATTGCACAGTTAGTGTTCATTTGAAAACAGCAGCAACCATGTCCTCAGCATGCCTTTTGTCTGGGCAAAAGGATCAATAGTACTGATCATAAATAAATTTACGGTAACACAAATTAATAACTTGTTTCAGTTGAGGTTAATACCATTCTGGCCAGTAATAATCCAAACCCTTCTGCTTTACTGAGCTAGGTGTCAAACAGGCTGTATTAATTCTTTTAAAACTGGGAGACATGGAAGCTGGGGACAGACAAAAATCGACTGATCACAGTTTAGCAGAACTGCAAAAAAACCCTCATTAGTTTCTCTGAAAATGAAGACTTGCTAAGAGCTGAAATCTGCACCGAGATTGTAAAAGAAGAGTGTGTAAATTCAGGCCTCTCTGGGCAGAGTATCAATATCTACATGCTGGTCACTTTTTCCTTAGATGCCCAGCTGGAGTTTTAGTCTCCAAACTATAGACATCTGCATCCCTGGTGATCCTAAATCCATGTTTAGTCATGTGAGTAAGTGCCCACATTTATTAAAGCACGCCTGTTATGCTCTAAACTTCCCTGTTAAGCTCTCATTCAAGAATCCTGTGTAGCTCAGTTTTTGCAGTTTCACTCCTTTTTCCACTTGCAGTGTGTTATAACTTATCACAGTCTTTGCATAACAAAACCCAGGCAGCTCTAACACCACTCCAGGTATGCCTACAGTTGACAGCTATTTTTGAAGTACATATTTGGCAAAGAGTGTGTTATATTAACCAGGATTCCTTCATGAGTCTATTTTAGAATGGAATATACATATAAAAGGGCTGGCCTTGTGTCCTTGGATCTTAATCTTCTACCTGTTGGTGTGAGTACTCTGGCCTTATACCACATCCAGTTGTTGATTCAGTGTTAATTCTCATGGTGTTTTCTTGAAAATTTTCAGAGAGGTGGCATTTCTACCACATTCAGTAGCAGAGTCAGTCCCTACTGACTCTAGGGAAGCTACTTCTGATACACTCAGGATCTGAGGGTGGAACTGCCCCGCAGACTCATGGAATTGTCCCAGATTTTCTACTAAGCCACTGGGCTGGTACCTAAGGTGCATTTCAGAAAGGAAGATCCTTAGAGTCAGGATGATGTGGGGCACAACACCAAGAGTGCACATTTTTCTGTGCCAGGGCCACCATACCTCTCTCTGCTGTTTCAATTTACACATTCCTGCGTGTCACATTATGGCTTTCAGAGCAGTGAGGGAACAGAAGCCGGGTGCATACAGAAGCCAGTTTCTACCTTGCAGAGTTAACATTTACAAATATGGAGTGGTATGCTGCTCTGTTTATCTCCCCTTGGACAAGAGCATAAACATCCTTGTGCCTTGGGAAGAAATGTCACTTTAGACAGTGTTTAGAAGGTTTTGCTTCACATAAGAGCTAGCATTTGGGTTGAGGTTTAGTTACTGTCTTTTTTGAAATAGGAGGGGATGCTATTAAAATTTTACAAGATGTGCTTGGCCTGAATGTAAATATTTAATGTAGATGCCTTGAAGAATTTGGAGTGACCCTTTTTCAGAAAATCTATAAACATCCGTTATAGAAACCTGTGAACTCTGAAATAGCATAATGTGATACCTAGATTATGAGAAGGAAACCTGTTTCTCTTTCTTTATTTAGTGTTTGAGAGACTCCTTGGTAGCATTGAAAAGAAAAAAAAAAGACCAGAGAAGGGGATTGATTTTCCTTCCAAGTTCTTAAATGGTTCTCTCAGTCCATTTTTCTGTCTTGTGAATTGTTGAGAGATCACAATTCTGAGATACTTGAAACTTCATGGAGAAACACCCTCCCAGATTTGAACAATGTCTATATAAAATCACCTCAGTATTAATATATGTGTGTGTGTATATATATTTTTTTTAAAAAATTGGGTTTTTTGTGGGGGGGGGGTGTTTTTGTTGGGGTAATAAAAGAGAAGAGAGGGCACCCAGAAGAAAATAGGCAAGGACAGATTGTGTGATAAATTATAGCACGTTGCTTCTAGGGTAGAATATCCCATCATCATTCATGTTATTTCAGCCTCAGCATAACACCCACTTACTCAACAGTATGTAGACTGCTTTGCCAGGCAAGCTGTAATTGTTTCTGGCTTTGTTTATCTGTTTTCACTGGAAACCCACAAAAATGAATAAATAATTTATTCATGTAAACTGAAACTTTTCAGATTTCTGGGGAAAATAATATAAATAAATAAATAAATGAATAAGAAAAAGGACCCACCCAGAACAACAACAACAACAACAAAATTCCAAGAAGATTTGTGGAAGGAAAGATCTCCCTGGTAAAATATGTGTTTGGTCAACAGTTTTCTCTCAAAGTTTTGGCAGATAGCCTTTGAGGAGCCCACTGGGAAACAAAAGCTGCTTCTGTTAGCAGCAGATGCAACTTGGTCACACAGAGGCAAGTAAGAAACCTTTACTCAGTTCTTGGGAATTTAAAGCAAGGCATATTTAGTTGTAGAGCAGGAGAGATTCTTACAAAACCAGTGTTTCCTCTCGCCTCACAGTGCCACCCTGGCTTTCTCAGGTACTTGTTTCTCCTATGCACTTGGAGTTGGAAGTTCTCCTTAGGAAGAAAAAGTGCTTTTTCCCATCATTTTTTTTTGAATGGGATCTCACCCCAAGAAAAATAAGTTTGGAAAATTTTTCTTTGTTTTCCAATACCAGTATAAGAGAGCAAAACTGGGCTGGTGCTGTTAGTGCTGGACCTGTCAAGATACCAGCTGCTGCTGCCACCTTGAAGAACTCCACCCCATTTTCAGCTGGTGCTGCCTTTATAGCTTTCCTGCTCCCCCTCAGTCAGGACTCCTTTTTTATTCCGTGTACTTGAAGTGTGTAATTTCTTTTCATTCCCAGATTTCTCCCGTATCCAGAATTTCCTGCTATCAGGAGTGCCTTTCACTGATTAAAATATCAAAGGCTGAGCAATTCCTGGTATCCACAGGAATATTAAACTTAGGAGAAAACTGTTCCACGCTACATGAAGAACTTAACCTGGATGTTCATCTGAGCACCCTAGGGTATCCAAGACCCCCTGGCACCAGTTCAGAGGCAGCAGGGACTGGGGGCTGTCCAGAGGCTGCTCAGGAGGGTCTGTGAAGACTTCAGGTGGAAACTGTGAGTGAGCAAGGTCTGGGTCCTATGCTGGCCTGGTGTGAGATCACCTCCCAAAGACACACAGGTATGTGGGGAAAGTGTAGGACAGGAACTTTGGTGGTGGCTGTGGGATGCTGCTGGGGCTGGAGTAGCCATGGACACCCCACAGCATGGCAGTTCCAGTCAGTTTCTTAACCAGTAAAAAAAGAATAAATGGCTGCATGCACAGTGGCTGTGCTCATGTGAGTGTTGGGAAAAGGGGTATTTTTAGAGAAGGCAAATGGAGGGCCCTGCCCTCGTCCTGTGTACGCTTTTAATTTAAACTAGATCAAGTCTCCTTCTGCCAACTGGAGACTCCTTCCCACGTAACTAGATCTCTGATTTAATCTGAAAGCACTCCAGGTGCAGCCCAGAACTGTTCCATGCTATGAAACAACTTATGGTAAATCAGGAATAACAGAGAAATTTGCTTCAAAAACTGTAATCCTGATAAAGCCAAAAAGCTGGAGTAGATGCACCTGTTGCTTGTTGTGGCTGCAAGTGGATGCACAGACAACAACTGGGGCTCAGCTGACTAGCTGATGATTTTGGGTGCATGTCTGAGCCCTATAAAAAGCAGATCAGAGTTGAGGTACGTTGAACCTGGTAACAAGGTCAATGACTTGTAGGTTTAAAGTGAGGCAAGTGGACCTGAGGATACTCTGCACTCCACGTTCTCTAATGGCACAACAAAGAATTGTTGGGATGTTTCATCAGCTTGGTTTTACCAGTGATTTTTGGTAAGGATGATGTGCATCTTAATCTTGTCCTGGAGTTTAGTTTATTCTGGAGCTAGGAGTATAAACTTTTATGTGGGACATGTGTCTAATTGCTGTGCATCAGGTACAGCCTGACTGGGCAACCGATCTGAGGAAATGAGCAATATGACCATAAGCACAGTCCATTTAGCCTAAAAATTGTATCTAATAGAATAAGGCTTACGTAGCTTTAAAATATACATATATTTGCACAGCAAAAATCTGAATTTAAAGCAAGCTTTCCAAAACCAGGAGTTATTTCCAGAACTATTTACTCATCCTTTTCAGTTTGCCAGCAGCTTTGAAACAGCAGAACAGGAAACACTGCCACTGGATGTGGTGGGAATATCCTTCCCTGCAATTTCAATCCCCTTGCTCATACAGAGAGAGTAGTTTCTTTCCTTGAGGGGTTGCCTCTGGAAGGGCCTATTCAGTTGAATATCCTGTCTGATTCCTGAAGCTTCATTTGAGCTGCTGTTGCCCTTCAAGGTTTGAAGCTGGTTCCTGTGAACCTTATTTCCATGTGTGTCCTCAGTGGTAGGTTTGGGTCTTTGGTTCTGCTGTGGTGAAATATGTTGCCCAAAACAGCAAGGCTTACTGGGCAAGGGACTTGTGTAGATCAGTTGTCCATCCTCATTATTGTTTACTACTTTAGTTATGTCAACTGCAAACTTTACCAGCCGTGACTTTGTGTTTTCTTTTAAACTGGTGATAAAACATCAATAACAAAGGACATGTTCTTTGACTACTGTTATGCCCTTAGTGAAAAATGATTCCCCAGATTAATGTTACCTTCCCAGATCCAACAGCTAGCCAGCTTTTAAAGTGGAAATTTTACTACAGCAGCAAACTATGCCCTTTGATGTCTTCTTGTTATCAGTAATGCAGAAATGTGTTGAAGAAATTTCTATTAAATAGCCTTTTTAAAGTAATCATTAACCTAAACCTTGTCATTAGCACTCTTACTCTGTGGAACTAACTAACTATTAACTAATAGAGTGACATTGTTTAAATGTGCCTTGTGTTAAGGTTTTTTTAATTGTTATGTTATATTGTCAGAGATATGAAATGGTAAAGAAGCAGAGAAAACAGGTGTCAGTATGCAGGAAAGGGGCTGGAGAGACATTGCTGCTTCTTTTGATGTTCATCAAAAGCAGTTATTAAATATTAATATTAAAGCATTAAGTGGTTGATGCACTCCTTTCACAAGTAATATTTTCTCTAAAAGAAACATCTTAGACTCTAAATTTGACACCCTGAATACAGTTTGGATGTTTCTAAATCTATTTTTTTAATATACAATCAGATACCTTAACTTTAAGAGAAAGTATAATTAAGTTAAGAATCCAAGTTAAATGGGTTATTCCGTGTAAAACCTCACATTTATGTGTCAGAAATAACAATGAAGTTGGCTGACTTGAACATGGCCTAGTCCTGGCCATAAAAGAGGTGGTGATTCAAAGTGATTGAATAGATAAGAGAAATGATGAAGTGATCAAAAATCTAATTAAACAAAGTTGTATTCTGCCTGCTGACAAAGTGACAGATAGTACTACATGTGAAAGTACACAAAGTATAGTGGAACTCAGCTTTGCCACTTAACTAAGTACAAATGAGTATTACAATTAAAGGCCTGCCTGTTCATTCCTGCAATAAATTTAACATGTTTTTCTTAAATATGTTTAAGGCCAGCATAAATTAATGTATTCACTACTTAGTCTAATTTTATCAGACATTAGCCCATACTTTCCAGATGTTATTTTTCTAATTAATTGATTAGCTAAGTGTTAGTCATGAAGTTCAGGATCAGGGATCAAAGATCAGTGTTTCTTGTAGATACTATTAAAAAAACAACCCAAAACCCACTAAAAAGGGCTCTTCATCTCTTCTGTTATAAACCCTACAGCAAAGGCAGTGGCTGGTAAATGTATTTAAATATATTTAAACATTATCTATCACTCTAATAAAATTAACTATGTACTACTCAGTGCTTTGCTCTGAGCAGGAGGCAGAAGCACTTGGAGGTACAATTGTTAGTGTATTAGTAGTGTGACTTGTATGAAGTTAGGAAATTAAAAATGAAGTTACAAATCAAATTAATTCAGCCACAGTTTATAAATAAGGCTCTAGGGCTTTGTTTGGCAATGGTTATGCATGCAGGAGTCCTTCAGACAGAAAAGTAGCCTTCAGTAAGTGAGCTTTTAGGGGGTTAGGTATGAAGGACTGTACAGTAAGTTAAGCCTACCTCCTAATGTGCTTGGGTTTTTTAGGGATCTCCGTAGATCCTTTAAATAGCTCAGAGACTCCAGGCTGGTAAACAGTGCTATTGCTAAATCAGAGGGGATGATGAAGGGACAAGCTCACCTCCCCTTGTTTTCTCCATGGTTTTTGGGGAGGGTTTCAAGTCAGGTTTACAATGAGAACATCCAAATGTATTTCCACCTAACATTTCCTTCCCCACCCCCAAGCACTGCCACCACAAATTATAGTGTGGGTTGTATAAAAAAATAAGTCCCAAAGGAAAAAAGTGCCCATAGATGAGAAAAGCTTCAAGACCTTTAGGTTCTTAATTTTATCTTTTATTATGTATATAAAGAGAAAGTAGTTGTTGGTAGACAGATAGCAATGAGCAGAGAGGAAAGAGTCATCAAGTCTTCAGGAAGGGAATTTGAGCCACTTGGAGATTTACCTGAGTAATGGTAGAAGAGTTGAGGAGTTCCTTGAGAGGTTTTAGAAGCCATATAGTTAGGAAATATTCTTGCCTAGAACTCTTGTCTGGGCTTTGCATCCACATAAATTCATTGGAAATAGAAGGTTCTGGTCTAAACTGAAGGCGTTTTTGGCAGGACAGGGCTCTAGCCTATGGATTGCATTTTGAGCAAAATGGGTGAAATGCTACTGAGGTAACAGTGTCATTGACTGGAGCTGGAGTGGGATGATTTACTGGTGAATGTATTCTGTATATAGACTCCAGGATGATGGCTGCATGCATTTTACTCGTATAAAGGGCCTCTTCAGAGCTAGCATACCAAATTTTAGTCTGCTTTCATTAGTTGTGCCTGTACTTGAGCATGAGTCTGCTGGGTGATGTGGCTCAAGCTATTTGCATCTGTGCTGCCTGGAGGTGAATTTGCGTCAAGCTGATTCCAGTTCTCATTCTCTCTGGACTGAATTTCTCTACCAGATAAGCTACTTTCTTTCAGAATCAGTCAGGGTAAAAGCCACTATGTAAAAGCTTCAGACAGGGCAAATTCACTGGGATTGTGACATCCATCCCCTCCTAGCTCCTCTGAATGTATGGAAATGCAACGAGGAGCCTTGCCCCAGAGCTAAAACTCAAGTGCTGTGACTTGCTTTAGCTACTATAAATATAGATAATATGAATAGAGTTAGTATGAGTAAAATACTTTTTTATATTTTACCTTGAAGTCTCTGTGTTCCCTCCTTTGGGTATTGTATACAGGATTTTGGCAGCAAGATTAGTGAGACAAAGCAAATGCTTGTTAATTAACTGGGTTAAATAAAGATGCTTCTAAGTTATCTCCCAAATGGTTTTCCTGAGAGGATGCTTTGAATAATGAAGTATCTTTGGCTTGTCAGGTAAGCACAGAATATTTCCTCTCACCAAATTCTTCCTGGTAGCAGGATAATGATATTGGGAATTGGGCAGTTCAGGCCACCCTTTTCTCCTTCTGCTCTTAATGGAAACCTCCTAGAGACATCCACTTTCATGTCTGTCTGTAAAGATAATTATGTTTATAAATGGGTTGTGAGAGAAAATAACCTTAAAGGCATCAAATGAGAAAATAGTTAATGTGTCCAGACATAGTTTTATTACTACATGTTCAAAAAGTCTTTTCAGAAGGGGAGGTAGGATATCACTCTTTGAATGCACAGCAGTGCTGCCATTGATCGTCACTCAGTTCATCACTGGATAAATTGAACACTGCTGTAATATTATATACTACTGCAATATAATACTGAAGCTTATGGCAAAACAGGAGATCTAGGATACCAAGCCACATAAAACAAAGGTGCTTTTTAACTTTAAAATCCATTGATCCCATTGAAAAGGTTCTGGCTTTACTTAGCAACTCACAGCTAAAGCAGACCTTTAATGATGGTTTGCTCATGTAAAAGTTCGTGGGACATTGTTGCAGAGGGGAGATGGTACCAGGTAGTTATTGGTTTACTTTTTGATTAACTCTGTCTTCAGTTCTTCTGCTGCACGGCACATATGAAACCACACTTCTTGATTCTGGATCAGGTCGGTGACTCTTGTCCCCTCCTTCCCACAGTGTCAGAAGTACTCACATAAAGGTTCAGTTCTCCACAGTGTCTATTTGATAAATGTGGTTTGGTAGAACTTCTTGCACATTCTGTCGTGGGAGGGTTACAGAACCTGTTTGGCCATTTATATATTGACAGAGCACTTGTGCCATTTGGACCCAGAGAGCAGACTGATCTCAGTGAAAAGAAAAGCCTGCTCAAATTCCCCAAAGCCTTGCCTAATGTACTGGTGTATCATCTTCCTGACGGTTGCCATTTTCTGGCAGAAATCCAAAGTTAGCAGCTGAAGAAGGGATGAGATAATGACCTCTGAAATATTGATCTGGTATGCTGGCGATGCAGCAGATTTCCCAACAGTGAGCTTGGGTGTACAGCACTCAAAGTCTGCTATTCTTTTTGTACAACAGATCGAGTGCATAGCCTTTCATGGCGTGTACTATTGCATTCTTGTAGTTGACGTGTCAAAAGGAAAATGTTATGCTGATTTACCTTTGACAGTGAATTTTTGCCACAGGGGAATATGTGACAAGGAGAGGAATGATGCTGTTGCTTTTCAGTTGGGTAGCTGTGCATTGTCTGCTCTATTTCCATTCCCCTTTTCTTCTTGCACTGCTAGGGCAGTGACTGGCTGTATGCTTCCTGCCTTATTTCTAAGGCCTAACCAACTCTGATCTCTCTATGAACACTGTAGCTATGTTTTCATTTCTTCCCATTGCTCCCCATACAAGAGAGATAATTGAATTGTCAATGTTCTTAGAGACTGAGAAAATAATGCACCTTTACTGAGTGCTTTAGTATAAGGGTAGAATCAAAAGCATTTAGCTGCAGTATACCTTATATTCTGGAGACTGGAATTTCTATCATGATAAGGTTAAGGGAGAATAAATAGATATCTACAATGTCTCTATTTTCTGCTACTGAAGAGTTGGAGGCAACAAGTGCTCCAGTAGACAGTTCTTGTGATAAGTATATCCACTGCCTAATCTGGGGCTGAGCTCTTGTCACTGATGAGTAGTGGAAGTGCAATATGCTTGCAGTATTTGTAGGGTCCCAAAACCATACACTGGGTGTTTCCAGTAGGAAAAGGGGCACATTTCTTACACCAAAATTGCAGTCAATCGCAGGTAAATAGAAGGTAAAAAGCAAAACCTGCCACCTGAAAGTACTTACCTGCTGGTGGTGGTAAGAGAATGATGGTATATAATACATGCATACTGTTACAAAGAGAACATTTCTAGCCTAGACTCGAGGCTGCTGGGAGAAAATATCAAAGGTATGTGAGAAGTAACTGAACCCTTCAGTTTCTTAAAAAAAGAAAAAAAAAATTAGTTTGCTGGAGGTCTTTCTACTTTCCCCAGTTTAGTCCAAAGCATGTTTATGTAATTTGATGCTTTGACTTGTGACCTGCCTTTTAGATTAGGCAATGGTTTGGGGGGGGCAGGGAACGCAAGGGGCGTGAGGGTTTTTGGGGGTGGTAGGAGTAGGCTGGATGACTGGCTTCTTAGTTAGTGACTGCTTATAAATCCATCCTGCTGGCAGGAAAATGAGCCACTCAGTTTACTGGTGTGCACTTGGTCAAATCCCCTCATTCCTAGCTTCATATCCTGTATCAATTACTCTGTTCTGTGTGGCTCCCCTGTCTCATTTTCACTCTGTTGGTCACCTGCCCAAATTCTCTTGATGCGGCAGGGACGGGGAACAGGCAGAGAAGGAAAGACAGGAGGGTTCTCATTACAAATCTGGATTTGAGACAACACATTTAATCCTTAAAGCAAAACTACTCCAGTGACAGCTAAAATGTTCAGTCTCCCCAGTCTATTCCCCGAAATGGAATTGTTTATTACAATCCCTTAACATTATGTCATGAGCTTGCAAAAACATGAGCATGGCATATGATCATCCTCTTGAAAGGAATAGCAAAGGCAACAAGAAGGAACAAATGCCATCTTACAGGTTTCTGTTTCAGCGAGGGCTGTAGCTATCACTGTCAATGATGTCATGGTTATCCTGAAATGTGTGCCCAGTGATGTATTTCTTGCTACTTGCCTCACTGCTGAGGCAGCAATTCAGTCAACACCAGCAGGATCATGCAGAGGTAACTGGAAGCTTTGCCTCAGTCCCAGTGGAGAAAGCAGTGCCCTTGTGTTTATTGTGGGAGCTTTCTGTGTGTACAAAGCTCAGCACAACTGGGCCACATCTCAGATTATGGGGTACAGGGTCTTTGGTGCCTGTTTTAGCACAAATGAGAGACATTGTTCAAAGAAACCAGATAACATGAGCATCTGGTAAAGGCAGCATCTAGATAATATACATTAAACACCTATTATGCTATGCACTAGTGAAGTGCCCATTGCCAAATAATCTTCACAGGAAAGAACAGTCTTCCAAGTCATTTGAGAAGTATGAATCAAACAATGGCCCAAACTCAGCTGAGAGGGGCTGTGTTCCAGCTCCCAGTGCTTGTGGTCATCTTTACCTGGACTGTTCAACAAAATAAAACTTAGGATTAGTCTAAAAAAAATGTTCCTCTGTGAAAGCTGCTAGATTTATTTAGCAGGGTTTCACATGAAACTCCACCGTGTTGCTCTCTCTTGAACTGTATCTATTCCTTTAATTTCTCAAAATAAGTCAGCTAGATTCAAGCTTCCCTACTTCCCAGGGAAGTCTTACTGACAAATTTCAAAACTGCCTGTTTCACTGAATTTTCATTCTTCCTTGACATTTCTCTAATTGCTTGATTCTTCATATCTTAGGTAGTGTACAAACTTATATTGACTAGTAGCTTTAGCCATGAAATAGAGTTTCAGACAAGTCTCCCAAGACTCACAATTTAATCAAACAGTCAAAGAAAGCATGCAGAATCATTTATCTATCTTTTCATTTCCTTAGCATCCCAAATGCTTAGGGTGTAATGCTTTGAAAAACAACCTTTTAAAACTGAGGCAGTCCTAGGCCAACCCACCTTGGTGTTCAGGAGGAAAAGCTCTGCCAAAGCTGGTGAATGTTCTGTGAGCACCAAGACATAGATTCACGTGAAGGCCTTCCAGTGTTGCCTGGCTGCTGTCCTGGACAGCTCCTGTTTTGTGGCTCATCAGGAAATTTGGGTGTTTGTCAGCCTCACTTCTCCCTGGTGACTCAAAGCTGGCCAGGAAAGGAGCAATGATGGCTCCGAGGGTGGATGTATACCAAGGATAGCCAAGCCTGCCAGGGGAGGTCAGTGACCTAGTTCTCCTCCCAGAAGAGGAGACAAGGTTTCTCTACTTGTGCTGGAAGCCCTAATGATGGGGAAAATGGAGGCTGGAGACTCCTGAGAGAGGTTTTCAAAACCTCCGGGGAATTAAGAGACAAAAGTATTCCCTCTGTGGGCTTTCTCACCTGTCTGGGCAACAACAATGGACAAATTTTTTAACCTGAGCTTTTAACTAAAAAATTAAAGCCTATAATCTGCCATGAAGATTTCCTTATTTGAGTCTCAGTTTTTAAAGAATATAGCCAGAATTTGCCAAGTTTTAATTTTATCAGTTTTATCAATCTCAAAAATGGCCATAGACAGATTGATGCAAATGGTCACAAGAATTATTCTTTCTTTTTCAGTGCTCTAATCTAAGTGGCTTTAACCAAAGATAATTATAAACAGGACAAAGAATCTCTACTAAAAAGATCACTTGGTCACCCCCTTAATCCTTTCTTATGAAGGCAACCCTTGAACCAGTGTGACAATTGTGC
The DNA here is from genome assembly GCA_017589585.1 of Phylloscopus whistleri. NCBI lineage: Eukaryota > Metazoa > Chordata > Aves > Passeriformes > Phylloscopidae > Phylloscopus > Phylloscopus whistleri. The sequence continues at coordinate 116,976 of JADMLD010000108.1, read as the reverse complement.
AGGTTTCATGTAATTGACATTGAGATTAGTATTCATGATCTGCCTTTCAGCTCTTAAGTAAAATTCTGTGTAAGTCAGGTGTGGGACCAACCAGACTAAAACCAAATTATCTTACAAGTAGAGCATGAGACTTGTCCTGGAACGGAAGGCTGAATGAAGAATTAATCTCTCCCAGGGAAGGCTGGAATCATATCCCCATCTCCTCATTCAGAATTTAAGATCAGTACTCACTTACATCCCCTAATTTGGTAATATCAGCACTTTGAAATTGATGTTAAATATGCTGCCGGGGGAATATTACTGTGCTGGAAGAAGAACTATCTTTGGCATGGTGAATGGACAGTAGTAGTCAGAACACTGAGGAAATGCTGTTTTACTCCAATGGCAACTGTGGAAGCTGAGCCAGGCTTCTGGGTCCCATATCAGCTGGGTCCAACTGTGGCTGTTGTCCTTGTACATTTGTGTCTGAGACCAGTCTGACACAGAGGTGCTGAGCTCTGTTTAATGCTACTGGACTTAGTGCTCCCAGGAATTAGACCTCCTATTCTTACAGTCTCCAATTCCGGCATGCTGGCAGAGTTGGCTTGTTTAGTCCCTGACTTTACTAAGAGCAAGTTGTCACCAACTTCAAAGGCTGGATGGAGAGGATCTGTGTTCCCCCTGCCCTTTCCTTTCTGCGTATTCCCAAGAGGAATGTCTGCCTGAGAACTGGAAAACACTGCTACCCTAATGTGTGGGATTTCTGTTTGTTTGTTTTCGTTTGTCCTGTTTTCCTCAGAGCAAGTACTGGGCTTAACTCGGGATATTGTGCCCAGTCAGGCAGTCTGGGAAAAGCTGGCAGTTGTGTCTGGCAGGGAGGGGGGGGAAGAAAGAGTGTTATTTTTGCAGAGCTGTAAATCCAGCACCTTTTGCCAGTGCTGCATCTTTTTTTATTGCTTGTTTCTAAGAAGGTATTGCTGCAACAGCACCGTCTGCAAACAAAATCTTGTTTGCTCAAAGTTCACAACAGGACAGGTCGTGCATTTTGGACATTTGTGGGACACTCGTAAAGGAAATACAGAGCGTGCTTTCCAAAAGCTTCAGCTTGAAATGCAAGTTTCCTTGCTGCCTGGAGCTTCAATGTCAAAGAGATTTCTATTTTTAGAGAGAGATTCAACTCAAAGAACTATATAAGGCTGTGCTGGGGAGACCATTACTTTTTTATTATAGAACAGAGTATTTGTTATTCCATTGGGAAGAAAAATCCTACATAAAAGTGAAAAACACAAAGATACTCTCCCTTGGTTTTCCTTTGTGGGTGAGAAGGAACTGCAATGAAAGCTGGAGACTCAATATTTGTTTTTCGGTATTCTAATTTCTCTCAACTTCTTGCAACAAGTGCTTTAGTCATTAAAAATGTCAGACAAGGTTCTTGGTCTGAAGTGATGATGCAAGAGGGAAGAGAGTTCCAAGCAGAGTTTGCCAAAAGACAACTTGCTATGCTAGCATGTGACAACACAAGTGAAAACCCCACAAATAATCATCATTTCTTTCATGGGGAAACTAAGTAAAGCTTGATGTTACAGATTCAGCCTTTACAGGTACAGATTTATGAGTTTTCCTGAGTACAAGGTGCCCCTAAACTGAATGGGTGCTGCAGCAAAGCCATCAGAAACAGCATTCAGTTGGGTTCAGAATAGTCACAGTTAATGGCAGGAAAATGGAAGAGTATCTGAAGTTCTGGCTTTGCTGGGGACTCTTCTTCTGAAGCCTGTTTTTTGGTCACATAGAATCATCCAGGAAACACCTAATTCCCTTACCCTTAATCTCTGGGTTTGTATTAATAGATAGGAAAAAGATCTATACAGAATTGGACGAATTTGTGTTCTCAATTAATATTCTCAATGTGATTTCTCCTGTACTTTTGTGAGGAAGTGTTGGGCTTCTGGTCTGGTTGGACTTCAGAGGCAGCCCAGGTGACACTGGTTTTAGCAGCTGTTGCCAATATTAGCTCAGCAGCTGGAGCCAACTTGGTTTTGGCTTGAGTCAGGACTAAATGAGGTAACAGGACTAAATTAAGGGCACTAGTTCCACTTCTTCTGTAGTCCAACACAGCTCCTGTGATGAATTCTGAATTAGGAATGGGACTGAAATTATGCTGGTCTTAACTTGCCTGGGGTTTCTACTTCTGTTTTTATATTGTCTAGCTAGCTGTGACATAACCTCTTTGGCTTCAGGTGAATAAAATGGGGAACAGCTACACTGAATGAAGGGTGAAAAAAACACAGCAGCTGGAAGTATTGTATGCTTTCCAGTAACATAAGGAAAGACAGTGGTCTTGGGCTGTGTAGAGGGTAAGACAGGGCAGACCAGTTGGTGGCAAAGCTGGAGCATAGGCAGCAATGGCTGAAAAGCTTGAACGAGGGAAATTCCTTCACCCACTCAGAGCACTGAGCCAGGAATAGCGGGAGAAGGAACATCTCTCTTTTGACATTTGTTATTCAAAAGGAATAAAATTACTGGCATATAGAAACACACAACACACTGATCCCGGCTCGTTATTAACAGTATGAGATGCAGTTTAAGTACGTTTAAGCACAGGGTTTGTGTTAACCTTTGCAGCGTTATTGGTGAAATCAGCTTTAATTACTAACAGTGGTGCGAGTATAGGGAGGGGACGAATCACCGGGCTGGCCCAGCTGGCCCTTGTTATGCTGGAGTTCGGGGGCCGCCCCTGAGGGCACGAACCGGGCGGGCGGCCCCGCTTCCCGCGCTTTCCGCGGTCTCGCACTGCCCCCTGGCGGCCGGCGCTGAGGGAAGCCCTGCCGCCAGGGAATTGCAGCAAGTGCGAGGCGCTGTTCCTGAAAAACCCTGCGGAATGCGGCTATAAACTCTGCTGTACGCTTGTGCTAAAGGCCTTATGCATTGTCCTGGAGGGCGCCCACAAAGCAGCCCCTCACCCGTCGCAGGAGTGGGAAGTATCTTTTCCCTCTTCCCCCTGAACTGCCTCTGCCCCTCCCCTGAGGAAGCCCCCAAGAAATCTCTCCATGGCGGTCCCCTCGTCCTTCCCAAATGTGTCCGCTGTGCCGCAAAGGCGCATTCCTCACTCGATCCCCTGGACAGCTGTCTCCAGGCAGGAGTCCCGGGCTGTCTTTCCACAGTTCCTGGACGGTTTCCTTCTGGGATTAAACAAATCCCCTCACTGTTTCCCGAACAAACAACTGGCCGAAGGTTCGGTAGTTAATTCTCATTTTTGCTTGCTGTGCGTTCAGGCGGCAATGAATTTTTTCCTTCTCGCCTTTAATAGTAAACGCAGCAATTTTCTGATATTGACAAGCCGTTTTTTAAAATGTTGTACATGTGGTCCGTCATTTGTCTTACTTCATGTATTCTCAACTAACTTTTTCAGTGTAATTTCTGCTGAAACTGTCATGCTTCACTTGTACTTTTCTGCACTTGAATTTGTCTTTATTTTGTCATCTACTGTCCATAGGGAGATCAGAACTGATAATTGCTAAATAACTAAAAGCTTGCATTTGATCAACACTACCTTTTTAATAATGACATAAATGTATTACACAGTGTTTCCATTTGTAAAATGTAAATGCAAATATATTAATACACAATTGCCTATTCTAAGGTGATAATAAAGGACTATAATCTCCAAGGCACTTTTGGAGAGGCACTGAGAAAAGAAGAATTAACTGAGACAAGATCTATTTTTTTGTTTGATTACAGCCGGGTATATAATCCTGCATCACCTGAGCTTTTCCCACTGCATTGGCTGGGTATGTCAAAGAAAAAAGCTTGCAAGTCCTGAAAACCAGGGAGACACAACATCACACCTGAAATTTTAATCATCATCGAGAGATCATCTGAAATGGTTAGTACCAGGATACATATTTGATCATTTAAATTGATTTATATTTCATTTGCAAACTCTTTTTTAATATTAACTTCAATATTTTGGTGCCAGTATAAACTCAATCTGCAGTTTTTTCTTAAGCTTTGTTCCCATGTCTGTCTCTCATGCCCCTCTAAATAAGCACGCCTCTGTTTTCTGGGCTCAGTAGTCTCTCTCCAGTCATGTCAGACAGTAAAATGTTCTGCCTGTTAAAAAGTCTCTAAATGATTGATAGTGAGCCCAAGCACTTCTTTAACAAAAGAAGCAGCATCTTTTTACTGAAATGCTGCTGTAGGAGACAAATAGGATTAAGCAACACCATTGTGCTGTAAACAAACACCATCAGTCTGTAAGTCATGATTGTACAATGATTTCCTCAGGCCTCCTCTTACTAGCTGAAGGTTGACTCAACAGCACAAAATGCACAATGTTGCAAAAACCAGCTGCACTATGTTTGTGTTTGTACAAGCCTGCATTTAGCTAAGGACAAAGATTTATTTGAAAAGCTGCTCATTTGCAAAATATTTGTAAACTCTTACTACTCTGGAGTCCTTTTGTGTAGCTGTTTTGAAACATATTTGCTGAGATACTTGTTCTGGGTGTCCAAGAAAGAAATAAACCAGCTGGGGAAAGAAATGAGATTGAGGGGAAATGCTAAATTGTTATTTTTCTGTTGAGTACTTTTAAGTATTGTCTTATTGTGTGTAACCATAAGTGCTTGTCATTAGAACTGAATATTTAAACATCACATATAAAGAACACCAGGCAAATGTGGGATGGTTTCTTTGCCTTTTACCTCATTATCCTTGCTTTCTTGTGATACAGAAAAAATATGATTAAAAAATTATGGAATTATCATAAAGCATGCATATAAAAACATAACTGATACTATTAAAAGCATACTTTCATGAATTTAGCTGCTATCTCTAGCCTTATAAAATCCTGGATTTATATGGATGTTGATCATCACCAGAAGGCCCAAATCTCTCTCTGAAAAATCCAGATTAAGTATTAAAAGTAGGGTAGTGGAATTTGATCCGTTTTGGTAATTACTGATTTTTTTTTTTTTTTTTTTTTTTTTTTTTGCTGCTGTTGCTCAGGTGCACACACTCATGCTGTGCCCTTTGTGCAATGCAATATAATGCAGCTTTACTTTAACGAGATAATAACAAAGACCTTGAATGTAATTGAGTGTGATGTTGAGGTCTGTTTGTCAGGTGAGACCGCTATTTTCTGATGGCAGTTTTCCCGAGTCAGCTGGCGTTGCAGCTGAAGTTCATCTGTTCCCTGACTGCTCCGTGCCTGTCCCAAACAGCAGAGGGCAGTAAATCCCCGTGTCAGGAAAAACGAAAACGTCTGCTCGTAGAAAAATCGTTATTCCCTTTCCATACAATCCCACTTCCTAGTCATTCCCTGTCAGAAATGGCCACGGTAGGACATACCCAAAGTAAATTACAATAAATTACATGTATAGGTATCGTGGCCAATTTTTTTTTAAACTTACTAGACCTAATGCGGGCAGAATTCAATAAGCTAAGATGATTTTCTAAGTAACTGTAGCTTAGAGGCCAGAGTACTGTTTGCTACACTGTGTATTTTGTTATCTTGATGTATTGCAAAAAGGGAGTAGAGAAACAAGGACAAGGGAGAAAGAAATAAGATAATAAAATAATAAAAGGAAAAAAATGTAATAGGATGAGGTAAAAATCAAGACTCAGGGAAAGGAGTACTACAAACACAAAAAATAGTATCTGCAGCTACAGTAGTGGGTGGCTTTTTGGTAATTTTCCCTGTGTGAATACTTTTTGACAGAAGTGAAATATGAACACTAAGATCTGTTCAGTTAGGCTGAGGATGTTTAAAAACCCCACAAACCACCAAAACACAATCAATTGAAAAACCCAGAAAGCTTGGGACTTCCCCTCATTAAACTTTGCTCCCCAAAGCTATTGACTTTACAACTCAATTTTGCAAAGAGGAGTAATTTGATGTGAAATATTTGAGCAGCTTTATTAAAAGCCATAATTTCTGATGGAGGTAAAGCATGTTCATATTGCACATTAAAAATATTGCAAATTCTTCAGTACCATTTTCACATTTCTTAATCTAGTTTTACAATCTCTTCAGATTACCAGTAAGAATCACAAGTTTGATCTAGCTGAGATAGGGACATATTATTTTTTTTTTTTTGTCCTCACTAAGACCATTCTGATAGAGCATTTATTGTGCTTCTCTGTCTTCTCACGTGCTATTTGATGTGAGAACATGAGGATTTTCACCAAATCTCTCTAGGCAGGAAAGTATCCCCATGGGATTGCAAATCAGCTGTTATCATTAATGACAGATCCCCTGTGAGTTTCTGTATTTCCTTACACAAAGCATACCATACTTTATTGCCAGAAGATTCTATCTTTGATTAGAAAACTACTAATATTGTACTCAGAGACACCAGGGAAGGAATTTCTTTACAAACCTTTGAAGGTATTTATCATTATTGTCTGACTTTGCAGGGTTAGATCCTTTGGAAAATGGTTTGGGTTTGTTGGTGTTTTTGTTTTTTGGTTTTTTTGGGGGATGGCTTTTTTGTTTGTTTGTTTTAAGTAACATTCTACATCTAAGCAGTATTATATTCTTATGTAGAGGATGCCCTTTTATTACTTCTTTTCATTAATCCCTCACTGAAGTAAGACTATAGAAATATAATTGACCAATGAGAGCCCACAAGGTGTGATTGTTGACATTGTACAAGAGCCAGATTCAAAAATCATCTGGCAAGGCAAAAAATTGATTTTTATAGTTTGTTAGAGTAATGCAAACTGTTTCACTTGGAAAATGGAATTTATAAATCAAGAAGTGTCTTGCAGACACCAGTTCAGCTACAGCAGTTCTGGGGGGTGCCTAGTATTCTAAACTGAATAAGGGAAGGGGCAGGAGGTAGGTGGTAGGGTTTTATGTTGTCTGCTGGGTTTTTTCCTTAGGAAAGGAGGGAAATGTGATCCTGGGCCATATTAATAGGATAGCTCAATCTGCAGAACATGGGAGGCAATTATTCATCTTTGCTTGGTGCTGAGAGTACCCTGTCGAGTTCAGAAAAATTGGAAAGGGTCCAAAATAGATCAGTAACTATGCCCAAAGGGTTAGAAAGCATGACCTATGAGGAAGCTGGGGAGGAATTTACTGTATTTAGTCTTTCTCTTTTGGGAAAACAATCAAACAATCCAAAAAAAAAAAAAACCCAAAAAAACCCAAAAAACCCCAAAACAAAACCCACAAAAAAAATCCCACCAAAAAAAAATCCTAAAAAACCCCACAAAAACAAGCATAGAGATGGGAGAGAGGACTTAATCTCTTCACAGTGGGAAACTGTTATAAAAGAGGCAGGAAAATTTATGGTTCTTGTTTGTAGGCTTAAAACAGCAAGAAACCAAATTCACAGTGAAGAAAATTTAAGCTTACATATTCAGTATTTTTGAGGACAGCGAAAGATTTTGCTAAGTCAGGAGTCCCAGAAACTCCTCCACTGAAGAATTTTAGAGTTTAAGCAAATTTCTGTCAGGTGTTGCCTATGCTCATTTAATTCTCTGGGCTAGAAGCTGATTTCAGTGGTTCTTGAGAAGAGGAGAGGATTCAATTCCTTTCTGGAACAACTTAGAATTGAGGCTCCATAAGGCTGACTTCACACAAGAGGGTGGCAGCCACAGAAAAGAGTGTATTATATCATCTCTCCCATTCTTCTGGGGTCAGTGCAGGAAGCTACAGTCTGTGCTAGAGAGGATTCTGCAATCATCTTAAAAAGGTTACTCCACTTGTTAGGTCTGGTTATGGAAAATAAGGCTCCTATAGCTCACAGTGCCTTTAGCAGCCCTTTCATCTGGACTCATCTGGCAAAACAGATTTCAGATCACTTGTGCTATTGGGAGTGTAACTGCCTCCCAAAGTACAGCTGAGATGAGTTGAGTGTCTGGATGACTCAGTGAACAAGTGCTTCATTTCTTTCCTGACCCAAGTTCATATCTAATATGGAGAGTCTGGATTGACTTTGACGTCATCCTAATCCCCTGCAGGTGCTTGTTCACCTTGCATTTGGAGAATACTTCATTATGAGTCATCTGTATTGGAGAGGCCCAACACACTGCAAAAGAGCTGCTCAAGACTGAAACATTGAGGAGAGAACAGGCATACATAGAGAAAACTTCTGGGAAGTCTCTTCTTGTTACTCTATGTATGCAGTGAGATGTAGGACACCCAACAATTCCTGGCATGAGTGATGTAAGGAAATTAGCTATTTGATTTAGCACTGCTGTCTATCCTCTCAATCAATTGCTGCATCTAGACTTGCTCTGAGCACTGTGTCACAACAGTTGTGCTGCCTTCCTATTCAGACTGTCAAGTACCAAAATGGCAGGAGATTTTCTCAAAGACTAATGACTTGTAGAATTGGAGATGTGTATAAACTACAGCTTCAGCTCTGAGCAATAAATATGGGAATGCTATGTACCTCCCCTTGAGTATACACAGATATGTGTGGACCATGAAATGATGAAATCTTTCCCTACAGTTAATTATGACTAATTTAGAGGTTTATGCTTCATCCAGATCTGTCCTCCAGATTTTCCTTAAGGGGAAATACCTGTGTATTTAGAAGTACAGCTTATAGCAACAAAAGGTTGCAACGTGCAAGATCTGTTCTTGTAAGGTACCTGTCACTTGTCTTTTAATGCTTGCTTGTAGCCCAGCAGGGTCTTTATTATTAATATGTTTTCTCAAAATCTCTTGTAGTAAAGCAGAAATCAAGGTGGTTTTGATGACTATCTTACTTAGAGGAAGTTGGCTTAATTATGTCAGTTGTCATTTACAGTGACTGCAGTAGTTCCAAGCATGATTCATAAAAGCTGAAACTTATACACCTAAAATACACCAAAAAGAAAAAAACAAAACCCACAGGGGGATGGAAATTCTGTTTTCTGTCCAATTTTTACAGTGGTTTGGTTTTTACTTTTTAATTTCCTTTCTAAGCAATTTCTTCTCTGCCTTTGGGTATTAGTAGTAGCTTTGCATTCAGTGAGATCACCTACAGAAGACCCCATTTAACCTGTTTTGATCAGAGAACCCCCCTGCTTGATGATTTTTCTGAATTATTCCTTGCTTTATATGGTACATTACAAAAAGAGAGAATACCTGGAAGCATGCTATGCTGTATGGATTGCACAACCCCCATATGGTTCATCTGCTCTAATTCTCATGCTGAGGAAGATAAGGAAATCATCAACTAACTTGAACATAGACACACACAAGGCACTGCAGCTCACTCTTACTGTCAAGACCCTCAGACTTCTCTTTTCCATACCCCTGCTTCTCATTTTTCTGTGACTCAGCTTTTCCATTCAAAGCACTAATGATTTTCAATTATAAATTATTTCAGTAATGTCAAAAGGAAATATGAAAAGTTCAAACCAGTTTTGACTACCCTAAAGTATTATACTTAGAAGAGCTGAGAGCACTGCAGGTTGTGAAGTGAAAAATTATTCCATTTTTTTCCTGGAACAATATTTGTTCTCCGCACTTCATTCCTGTCTGTTTTCACACTCAAATGAAATGAAGTGAGAAACCTTAAACCCAGATATTAAGAAGTTTTATTACAATTAATCACTCTGAATAAGAAGCATCTGGTTCTGAGTGTACTGAATTTATGGGAGAAATCATAAACGAGATGATATCTTACACCAGGGCTTTATCTTAACATAAACAAATAGCCCTTGTATTTCTTTTGGAACTCTGCTGTCCCCAGTCAGATATGAGAACAAACAAGATGTTAGTTTTATTTCCCAGTATGAAAGTCCCTTATAGCAGTCTACTGGGAAAAGTGGATCTGGAAACCACTGGCATTGTCTCAGCCTAAGCTATTTGGGTTGTAATGAATTAAAAAGGACAAAATTCTAATTTAAGTAGTGTTTTACGTAGGCTTGTGAGAACACAAAAGAGGATTGAGGTTGCTCACTGTTAATAAAACATCTTTTGGCTGTGGTTTGATTTATTTTCCTGAGAAGCAGCTTAGATGACATGAATATTGATTAGGGCATTGGGACACATCACCCTGCAGATAAGGAGATGATCAAAGGGCATAACCTTTGTGTTCCCCCTTTCTGTCTGACACTACAGCCTGAGAGAGACAAGTTGCAAGGGCAGTTCCAGCAGGGAGCTTGGTAACCATGATGATGGTGGTGACCCTACAGTTTCCTTGCATGTTATGTGCTCCTCCACAGTAGATTGCACCCAACAAGTAAATGAGATGGCTTATTCTATTCCCTCATAAAGGATAATGTGCTGGATTTGACATGCATCTGGAAAAAGCATTGCTTCTACAGGATGTATGCAATGCAGATCCAAGAAAAGGCAAGGCAAAGGAATTATCTTTCCACTTACTCTCTGTGTAATGGCAACTATTGTCAACCAGCTGTAGAAAAGTGTCCCCTTACTTAAATTTTGCTTGCCAGATCAAACCTTTCTCCTACTTTCCACTCGACACATCTCTAGCTGTACTTTGTTGAATCAGCAGTGTTTCCTTTGTTTAAAAAAAAATTAGTCTATCCCATAACAAAACATTCCTCACTGGTTTTCCCTCTTCTGTTTAGCTGAAATGTGCAGGCTTGTTCTGCAGGCACGGACTCAGGGATTTCCAAAAGCTAAAGGTCAGCCTGAAATCTCACAGCATACTTACTGTACAAAAGCCAAGCAAGGAAATGTTCAAAGAGTCTTTGGAGAGCATTATCCTAAAATATAAACTTAGAGTCACGGCAATCCCTTGTGCCTCATGGTCTGTATCTTTTTTTTTTTGTTTTACAAGGGATGTTATTAATATGGATTTCCTCATACCCTGAACTCTCTAAATAAGGCAGATTTAAGAGAGAATTTTTACAGTTATCCCTTTTCCCACAGACTGTGGTTATCACATTTTATGCAAACCTGTATCAATTGTTTTAAACAGGTTAGATTGTTGTTTTTATTTAGTGGCAAAGTCAGTTATTTTTTCCTCAGACCATCTCTTGCCCTCAAATAGCTTCTTTTGTGATGTGCTCTTAAGGTAAACAGATATAAATACTGAACACATACTTTAATGTTCTATAATTACAGTGGATGGTCTTAGCAGTGCTGCCCATCCTATGTAATTGCCTTATGAGGGAACACACTGGGATCCCCTTGGTCTCAAATAGCTGATTTACCCTGATGATAAAGATATTTATTGACCTTTTTTGCCTGCTTGTTGTAGCTTGAAGCTATCAGGGAGAGTTCCTTTTTGAAGTATAGAAAAATATAAGTCCATGGACACCCACCAACATTTTCAGATGACTAATGCTGTTGCTGAAAGGAAAATGCTTCCAACAAATCTGCTTGTAATTGGACCTGACTCAGTGCTGATTCTTCCAAAGCTGGCTAGAAAAATATGTACTAATTCCAATCAAAATTTCTCATATTCTGCTGCGAGAGAGTGGGAATCACTCTTTACTATCCTTAATATTACCCACAAAAAGAACATAGTTGTGAAAACTATTAAAAGAAATGTGTTCTTTCAGTAAGAAAATTGTACTGAATGCATCCTAGTAGTATGTGGACCAGGGAAACTGAACAAGGAAAGATGCTCAGGAAACTGTTGTCTAAATATGTCACCAAATAAATGGGATCCAGTTAGTTTGGAAGCCTGGTTCCTTGTGCTGTACTGAAGCTAAATAGCAGGGGAATCCATAAATTGTGTTGTTGGAAAACTTAAAAGTCATTTTGTACAGAAGTCCTCATTGGCTCACTAGTGGTTTGGGGGGAGTTTTTCCCCTTAATATTTTTTTCTCTCCAGACAACTCAAATATGAATAGACATACAGTATGGGGGAGAGCTTGCAATGGCTACAGTTGGAACAGAATCCACCCCTCATACAGCAGTTTCACATTCCATTTAGAGAATGTAAACTCTCCTTCCCAAACTTTTGTTTTAGCTTCCATCCTGACCATTTTCTATGCTAAACCAACTGCAGTTAGCATGCAGTTAGACCCTCTGGAAGAATTGTCTGGATTGATATCCTCAGCAGTGCTTTACAGCTTGTGTGTGCAAGGGACTGCTGAGCTTCTGCTCGAGCCCAGCCCTTGAGCTTCCATCACTGCTGCTCTAAAAGATAAACTGATGATTGGCAACCAGACCATGCCAGCCCAGCTCTGGGCTGTAGCACTTGTGTAAATCCACAGGGAACTCAGGCTCAGCCAGACAGCAGGCTGCCAGAACAGGCTTCATTCCAGCTCTCTTTGATGTAAAGGCACTGCCTGAACTCTGTAGAAAGTGACACCTTTATAAGATGAGAGCAATAATTTTTAGTGCTTTACATCTACGTTACACTTCTAAAGTTTAACAAGACTCAGGCCTTTTATCTCTTTTTTTTTTTTTCTCTGTGCAAGACTAAGGTTATTAATTCTTGCCATTTTATCATTGTATATTGTTACCTACACACTGTGGTCTCCTGCTGCTAAAAATTCCTTCACTCAGCCCTGTTCTCCTCTTTTTCTATGTTTATTTTTTATGTGGATACATTAATTCTCAAGATGCCTTGTCATCTCTTTGTGTATTCAATGTGGTATATCTTATTTTTTTAATTATTCAACTTATGTCTCCTAGAAACAAAAAAAAAAAACCAATCATGTCTTTGTGTGTTCTAGAAGATGGGAGATGAGTGCCAGGTCTCTGAGCACAGAGTCTCCAGGCAGTTGATTTATTCAGTGTGGACTATGTCTACACAAAAAATTTTGCTGGCATAACTGTTTTTCCACATCTCCATTTCTAAATCCTATGAATGGATACCTAAACTCGTGGCAGTGGAAACAAATCACCTGCACCTCTCTGGCTCCAGGTTTTAGCTGCAGAAATCTACCTCTTCTGTTGTTTTTGTCACTGGGACTCAGCATTTCCCCAATGGCCTGTGTGAGGCTGTGTACTTTCTATTCTCTCCTGTTCTTTACTACAGACAGGTTTGACACTTGAAATCACTTTAACAAGTTAAAGATAGAACTCAAGTTACAAGATTCACTTGCAAAAGGAAAAAAAGATCCATGTGTTTTAGATGCTGAGAGGATTTTTCTTTGGACCAGCATAGCAAATACTACCAGCACTAATTTGTAGAGTCCCATGCAAGCTTATGCAAACCTCCAGTTCTGTGGCAGTAGAATCCTTATAAAGAAATTTTTACTTCTATTGGCTGTATTTTGTGTTTAATTGCAGGATTGTAACTGTGTAACAGTTCTGTGTGCTGTGGTTCAGGCAGCTGGATCAGCATTATCCTGAGCCTAAGCAGATATCTCTTGTACAAATTAATGATGTATATTTAAACAAATTATGTGCTTGAGCACTCTGGTGGGTTAAGACTATTGTTAGTGCACATCATGTGCCACTTCTGGCCGAGAGAGTAGATAGGAATCAGTGTTCATGAGTTATAGGTTCAGTCCCAAAAGATCTGAAAAACACATCTCCCAAAGATTTTTTGAGAAACCCTGTCCCTCATTACATTAGCACAGCATAATGCTTCATGTTTTCTTGGTTGCTTACTTATATCTGCAGATTATGAGCATGTATCTTCTCATCTGTACATTTTACAATTGCTCTATATATAGCTTGTGCAGAGATGCTGGTTCTATAAGCATAACTGACCCTAATGTTTAAGAAATCAAATATTGTGATACATTAGCTTTATTTTTTACAGATGTTTAAAAGAAGGAGTTAGAGATGACACTGTCCTTCATTTAATTATAAACTCTGAAGTATGTGGCTTTTATAGCTTCACATTTCAAAGTCACAGACATGGCTGTGAAAACTTAAATTTTGCTTTCACTGGGTGTGTCCATGCAAACAGCTTATATGCTTGGTAATGGAATTAAAATTAACTAATTCAAATCTCCTTGCAAAATTCTGTTAAAATTGCTCTGTTTCACTTAGTTCCACATGAAAATTGTAGAAACAATAAAGCAATTTCATGCTTATTTGGAACTGAGCTAAGCTCCTGCAAGCTTGCTTATTTGTGAAAAGGTTTGCACTACTCTATGAAATGCAGTGCTGAAGTCTATTATGGATATTTGGCATTCTTTCAGGTGATCCCCACAGGAACATTTGCTTCCTACAGAGAGTAAAACCACAATTTAAAAAAAAAAAAAAACAGTATTCAGTTACTTTTCTGATTTTAGAGTTCTTTTTGATTTTCTTTAATCTGGAATTTAATGTTTAGGCAAGATTACAAGCTCTGATGGAAAATTAGTAAGGCTGAATTACTTTCTGGGGCTCATAAGGGGTTCCTGTCTCATAATTCAATGAACAGAATTATTTCTGCAGCCAGAATTTGAACTATTAGAGGATCAACTGATTTTTCACAAAGTATTGTAACTGTAGTGGCTGCTTTATGCTTAGGATTTATTATATGAGGAATTTGCTTTTAGTCTTGGGCGTAATTAGTACTTCACAACCTTGAGAAAACATCTACACACCTGTAGACAGAAGGTAAATCAGAAAGTCACTGTTTTGGTATTTTATCAATTAAATCTTCTGTCTGCATTTCCTCATTTAAGGAGAAGTTTTACAACTTTTGCAAGCAGGTGCTTAAGATAATTTCTGTGGCCGTGCTTAATATATTCAGAGCACGAGATTTTACTCTATGTACTGTAATTAGTCTACACTGGTTTAAAAATGGCTTATTATTGCAATAGATACACTGTGAAAGTCAGAAAAAGCACAACATAACACTTGGTGCTCTCAAAAAAAAAAAAAAAAAGCAGTCAGCATTAGTTTGCTCATCAGAAGCCAGAAACAACAACTAGATTTGAGAAATTAGGTACTACCATATTAGAGGATCACTCTCACAGTATTTCATCTCTTTTATACTCACTCTGGATTCCTCTTGAAAGTGATGATGGAGTTAGGGATCTGCTGACACTTTAGAAATGTTTCATTTATTTATCTGTTGAAGTGCTAAGTGGGACATTTTTTTTCCCTCAGGAAGAGGAAAGATGGATAAAAAGATGCTTATGTGGATAGGAGCAGTAAAGCTGTCATTATTAATCCATTTCCACAAGTGTCTGATTGGATGGAGGCATCTCCAGTGCAGTTTTAAAAACTTGAATTGATACCAGGCCTGTATGATCAGAGCAAGTGCTTTAGAAGGAAAGGAAAGAAAAGGGTGTGGGTATTCAAATGGGAATCAAAAAACTACGATCGTGAAAGATCATACCAACCTTTCATAAACCCCCTGTGAAAGCCTGAGAGAGAAAGGCAGGGACCAAACCAACAAGATTTCTGACCTCTAAACAAAAAGAAAACAGCAGTATTGAAGGTAGTGATTGCTCAGAGGGAAAGAGAATTCAGAAAGGGTGGTCTTTGTTGGATTTAGATGCCCTGTGTCACTGTGATGATGTGAATATGGCCATAGTTTGGCTTGTGTTGAAAAGCCTTGTATTGTATTCGTTGTTTCTTGTCTTAAAAGGGTAATAAAACCATAGCAGTTCCTCACAGCTCCTCTTTAAGGGTTTTGCAATTACTGGTGGTGGCAGTTGTGTGTAGCCTCTTTTTTCCCCTTTTTAAAAATTTTCAATTCCCCAATGAGCTTTGTGGTTTTGCTGTTGCATTCTGTGTTCCTTTCTTTTCCTTCTCCTCTCCATTCTAGCCAGCTACTTTTGGGAGGGACAGGAATAGCCACTGGCTTGAAGTACATGATTTCATCTTCTCATAGCCCTAGGGAAGACAATAGGCAGTTTGCTTCTGTAGGAGGAGAGTATGGTAAATCTTGTCTTATAGGAAAAGGTGGGTTTGTTCTTGGATTCAAAATGAAAATGACTCTGCTCCTCATTCAGGAGGAATGCTTGTGATTGTAATAATTGTTTAGAGCTCACACTGTGAGACAGACAAAGTTTAAGAAAATGTGACCAACAAAAAGATGAGTTAGGGTAGTCTTAATATAGGTTTTTTGTGTGTTTGAGGAAAGCAGGCGATCCACTAGTGCAGGGTTACAAAGATGAACTTGTTTCATGTGGTTTTAATCAAAGCTGGGATGCCTGGAATTAAGGGTCATCACCCTGCGAGGCACCTTGAGAAGACCTGCTGTTTCAAATAAGGCCATTGCTGACATGAATGTGCACTGAAAGTTGTGCTTTGTTAGAAACCAGGCATAACAACCAAACCAAACAACCAGAAAGAAACCCCACATATCAACAGGATATCTCAATTTGTATTTTCCAGTAATTTATAGTACAGAAAAGAAGGAATATTGTTTCATTGTCCAAGGAAATGAAAAATTTAACTTGTTCAGGCACATCTAATATATTATACAGTAATGATCCCGAGCAGTTCTGAGGCCAAGCCACACTTGAAAAAATTGGCCAGATTTGTTCTCTGTTATATCCACTTCACCCTGCTCCCACAATTGGCTGCAGCAGCCTCCTTGCCTCTGCTGGCTGCAGCCACAGCCCTGAGCCTGGGCTCATAAATCTGGCTCCACCTGAATGAACACATCCAAGCAGCTCCTGCACCCCTCCATGGTGCTCCCCAGTACTCCCAGTTCCCAGACTGGGATACAGGGGCACTGTATCCTCACACTCAGCCTGACAGATGTCACGTTGTCCCTTTGCAGAGCCACAGCTCATCAGGTACCACACATTTCCTCTGGCAAGAGCTCGTTTTGGGTGTCTCAGAGGTCATGATGCATTGCTTCCTATGCACTCTAACAGAGAGGAGATAAAGATTCATCAAAACTGCATCTTAGCTGACAGTAAAAAAGCAAATGTGAGTTCAGTGCACCAAGAGTCTGCAGGATTTGGGTCAGAAGTTAAAGCTACAGTTGTTTCTCTCAGTGATGCTGGGTGGTAGTGGTATTAATTTTTTGGAAAAAAGCAATGAAGATAACATTAGAAACCCATCCATGGTTTTGGTCTAGGTTTTGCATTTGATTTAATCTCTTGACATGAAAAAAGAGATGGACACAGACAGCTTAATACAGTGGAGTTTTACCAGGTCATGGGTACTTGTTCCTTTGTTGCCTAGCTATCCTGAGTACAAATAAACAAAGCATTCAAGGTAGGCATAGTTCTGGACAGGGAGAAGGGCTTAATGTTGTTCTGGAAGACTTAAATAAGTAGATGAAAATAGGTTCTGACACATTTATCCTGGGCTTTTCTGGCACAGAAGTAGTCTTGTTTTTTGGCCAAAAATTATGTCAAATTCATATTAGGATTGAAAAAATGAGCTTATCTGGGGAGAAAAAGCTCAAAGATAAGACTGCAATAACATATGGCAGCCTTCTGTGGGATGCTGCACCAATGTCTACTGTGTTACTTAGTAAAGAGGATTCTCAGATGTCTCCATGGGGACTGGAGCCATCTCCCCCACAGTGGCCATGGGAGATCTACCAGCACAGCAACCAGTAGGGCTTCATAAAGGAATTCCAATGTGCTTTACCCCTTGCATCCTTCAGAGATCCAAAAGCAAGTTTGAACAGAGAACTGGAAGCCTGAAACTTCTAGTTACCTCTCTTGACACAGATGATTTAATGATAAAGGACTGTCATAAAAGGAGGAGGCAAAGCAATTGTCCAGATGTGTCCAGAAGATAGTTGCACATTTAGGTTCATTAGAATTTGAATCTCGAGTAATCTTAAATTGAAAATGTAGATTTATGTAATGCAGGGGACAGAGAAAATAGAAGGAAAGTAGCAAACACCTTCCCCAGTGTTTCCACTTATTAAGCAAGGGAGCTCTAATGCCCACTGTTGAGGAATGGGATAGTGTGGGTGTGACTGGTACTGAGTAGCATAATGTTCTGAAGGAAGCCCATAAACCACTGCAGAGCACACCTGGGGTCTCTTGCTTTCCAAATTTAGCTGCACAGGAGGAACTGTTACTTTTTTTTCACCCAAACTTTGGATACAATCCAATCTTTTCAAGTTTCACACTTAGAATATTTATGTTGTATGAGAACTTGATACGCTTGAAATTTAGGTACCTTACTGTTTTGTATACAAATGTAGCAAATCAGCAATACTTAGCAAATTCTGCCTGAGAGGTGCTAGCAACAGATTTCTTCCTTTAGGAGCCTAACAGATCCTTTGCAATCCTCATTATGGACAAGCAGTGAAGCATCATCTGTGCCTGTGCTCTCCTAATGCACTTGGAATGAAGCTTATTGTCATTTTGGATCAGCTTGCAGTTACATTATCGAACCCAAACCGAGAAACCCAGACAAAAAAATTTCCTAAACAGGATGAGATGGTTACATGGCCTAATGCTCTGAAATTCAGCGTGCAGTAGATTGCCAGAATGTGAGTATATTTTTGTTTTTCCTTCTGCCTGCCAAGCCTAGTTAAACACTGAAGCATAATAGTAATAGCACCCTATAATAGGATGATGCTATTTGCCAGCGTCCATAGGTGATTTTTTGCTGGGAATTGGCAACTTCTGTATTTCTTATCAACACTTTCAAAGATGTGTTTGGCTGATGGTTGTTTGAATGCGTAACATGTAAACTATTCAATATTTCATTTGTACACTGTTCTGTGACACCCCATCTATAGGGCCATAAAAGGTCTTTCATGAACTGTCCCTGATGCTGTTGTCATTTGGGGGTTATTTTTGGTATGAGGAGTAGAAGTAAAACTGGGATCTTTCTGGAAGAGCCTTAACCTTATTGAAAGACAAAACCCCCCAAATAAATTTGGCATATCTTCAAAGCTCTCTCAGCTGTACAGATCTCTTCTTGTTCTATAGTCCAAACAGTTTTCTTAGACCCCCCACCTGTTGGCTGAAGTAAATTTGCTCAGCTGCATAAGTGAAAAAGAATGTCATACTGAGCATGTTTGAAGGCTTGTGAACCAAGTTTAATCTACTGTCATCATCATTTACATCTTCTTGTGCACACAGTGTTTGTAGTGAAGCAGTTAATACATTTATGTTACTGTTCTTCTCTGTTTGATAACCCTCACAATCCCAGATTGAACAGTTGTATTCATCCTGTCCCAGGGCTTCCCAGTACCTTTACTTGGAATGGTTTCTTTCAAATGTGCCTTTTGAGTTCCCTTCCTTAAAACACCTGACAGATGAAGGAATGGGAAATGTCAGGAAAGACTTGTATATGCCATTGAACAGGGGGGAGCATGGTGGAACTGTTTTCCCTGGTAGAAATGGACAAAAAAATGACCCTAACACCCCAGCTGATGTTATAGTTGATGTAGTTGATCTGTGTGGAAGGATATAGAGGAAATGGAGCAGAAGAAAATAGGGCCCAGTTTAGGAGTTAGGTTAGACTAAGCAATGCAAGGTGTTTGAAGATGGCTTTTTAGACCAAGGTAATTTAGAAATGGATAATTCAAGGGTGGAAGCAGTGTGCTCATGTCTCTGTGCAGAAGGAAATCAGAGGAGCACACTATGGGTGTCAGAGGCCCTGGAGGGGTGAGGGACAGCGAGACATTAGATGAGGCTCTAACTGCAAAATGTGTTCAGAACTGATCCACTCAACAACTTGGCTGTGGGAAAGGCATGTTTGCAGGTGAGAGCAGTAGTTGGAAACTCAAGTCCTAACTGTTTCCAGAAAATGCTGTACCTGATTCATAAGTTTGGGCCCTGGCCTGTAATGTGGGACTGTTCTGTGTGGATTCATAACTCATCCCTGCCCCTCATCAGCTCTTTGTAATTGCTGCAATAATTACTGGAACCACTCTTCCAATGGAGCCCTTCAGCGTGTTGCATTGCCATTAATCAGTTCTGCTGGTCACATCAATATGAAAATTTAACTTTATGTTTCTAAAATGAGTTTGCTGGAGCAGTATTGGGCACAAGCTAAGAATTAGGTCCTGGCACCCAAATGCCTCAAAATACATAATCACAAAATATTACTTCTCACCCGCATTGCAGGAGTTTAAAATGGGTCAAGCCCAGAAGTTTGAATAATATTTCTGACACTTTGGTTAATAGAATCTCTTGTCACCCTTGTTCTGTGCAACAGGCTGTTTTCTCTCAGAAGTAATTATTACAATTATACAACAAGGTTTGAAACTGGCTGTGCTTTCTCTTGCAGTTTTGATTTTAGATATTCTGAGCAGCATGCTAAAAATGTTGTTTTACAGCTGTGGCCATATCTTGCATGTGTACTGTCAAAAATGGACTAGATTGACATTTAGTAGTTTAGCTCCTGGCAAGAGTTAGATATTTGTCAGCACAACTAGTCCATAACCAAAAAAGGAGAAAAAAAAATCTTTTGGACAATTTAGGTTTCTGCTTCTGAGTGCAAAAAAGCAGGCAAAAGATATTTTATATTGTGAACATGGAGATTTTCCTCCAGCAAAAGTATCTGAAAAGTTTTCTTCCATAAGGGTTGGTTTAAATTAAGGCTTTCAAAATACACCAAGTTGGAATTCTGGTGGCGCTGTGTGTAGATTTGTGTTGCTACGATCTGAGGCTGCCAACTAATGCATAGGAGAACTCAGAAACCAAGAGAGTGGAACACTGAGGGGAGGCAGCAACAGGAAGGGGACTTGAGGAAAGAACTTAACTTTCAAATTGTATGCTTGACCTCTGTCAGTCATGTGCTTTGTAGTAGGAAAAATATAAACGAAGCCATTGGCCTTTGCAAACTTTGAGAAGGCTGCTTTGCAGAAACTTGTCATTTTCAACCTTTGAAGGAAATGGGAGCTCAACTGCAAATTCCACAGCAGTTTGAGGTAACATTTTTATGGACTATCACTACACTTTCTTTGGAGTCTTTTATTTCATATACAAAAATATATGCTGCCTCCTGCCCTGTTATTTTTGATAAGATTGTTTCCTTTATTTCTCATGTTAACTTGTGTTTATCTTTTTTTGCTTTTAGGCAGGAAATCATAATTTGAGAATACCACCCAAAAGCCAAGGTACTTCTTTATTAAACACTTGTAAGTATTTCTGTTGTCTCTGCTGCACATTGTATTATTCCCCTGCATATATGACCTAGCAATCTCTTGCAGTATATGCTCTTCTCATAGCTATTGCTGTGTATTGCTATGTTTTTTCGCTTTGATTTTTCACTTAGACATAAGTATCTGCAAAATCTACCATCAAGGAAGTCTAAGCAGTAGGGAAGTGCACTCCTACATTGCACGCGTGTCTCAATTGCAAGCAGCACTTTCTCACACCCAGTCTCTTCCTAAATCTCTGGCTTTAGTATGAAGTGCAAGGGCTGTTATAGATTAGAGCTAGGTGTTTGCTCGCTGATGAATACATATACCAGTGCCAAACAAATTAAATCTACAGTCCAGGAAATACTCAGGATGCTTCCTTTTAAATCAAGAAAATCTCCCTCATTAAATCAATTAGGTAGCACTTAGCGGAAAATGGATCCGGGATATCCGAAGGCATTAGTATAGTGTTGGGCTGTTTCTACTCCATTAGGGTTATATCCTGGCTGGTGGTTTGATCAGGAGATTTGCAAAATCTGAAGCCATCCTACCAGAGGAACCACTGCCCTCTCTGCAGGTGTTCAGCAGGAGTCCTCAGCAGAAGGAGAAAGGAAGGGTTTGCTGACAGTCCTGTTCTCTCATGCTGTTACTTCTGGTTCTCTTTGATCCACAAGCCAAGGCAGCAGTGTCTCGGGCTCTGGGGAAAGCAGTGCCTTGCTGTGTCTCTGCCTGCTGCAGATCCTGAGAAATGACCTATGTCAGAGGGGCTGAGGTGGGTCCCTGCCTAAACACAATCATGTCCTCAGCACATCTGCAACTGTGCAATGCAGTGGCTCACGCTAGAAAGCATTAATAGCTGAATATGATGTAGAGAAATCTGTAAGGACTCCAATTTCTGTGGTCATAACCCTTTCTGATTTAGGGAAACTGTTTATTTTAATAGTTCACTTAGTTCTACTGATGCACTCTAATTGAATTCAGCTGAATTATTTCCCTGTCTGCTGCCAGCCTTCGCCCTCCTGCAGCTCCCTGGCAACCAGGTCCAGGGTAGGCCTTTAAAAGAGGCACAGACTCTCTTTTGCAGTCTGTTGAAATATCACTCCCCTCATTATCAGGCAGAGCACTATCCAGACTGCTGTCAAGGGGGAGCCTCCTCTCCCAGCTGGCCTCCCATTCCCAGAAGCAGGACCCTTCCCAAATAGCAACCTTCTAGGTCCCCAAAATGAACAGCACTATGTGACAGTAGCAGCAGCAACAGTTTCACCCATGCCTTTTTAAAAATGTGAGATCTACTATATATATATATTTAAATCTATTAAAATATCCAAATTCTATCATTTGTCTATCCTCAGTCTACTGCAGTGGTAAATTATGGCTGTGCCTGTAGATCTCCCATCATCAAAGGTACCTCATAAAGCATCAGCAGTGCATGTCTGAGCTCTACTGTAAAACCTGGGCTGGACTGTAAAGCACAGAGTCATTATTTCTGGGTTTGCAGAAAGAACTGAGTGCTTGTGACACATGCATGAACCTTGTTTGGCCAGGACATTCCCAAATGGTCCAATATGAGCAAGCTGGAAGCGGGGTGAAGAGGTTTTTGAAGCATTTTTCTCTTAAAACTTAGCTTGAATACTACAGGACATTCTAGATATATTCAGAAGATTCAAATGCAGTTAGGCTCATGGCAATTTGGAATGTTCAGCATTTTCCTGTAAAATTCCTAGGAATGGGAGTTCAGATACATCGACAGTCTTGCCAAAACAAAGTCATGATTTTGCTTTCCAAATGAAACTCCCATTGAAATCACTTGGTCACTTTCTATTAACTTCAGCTCAGTTGGACCAATCTTAGGAGAAACACTCAGGAAAAAGTTTCATAATGCTTCAAGCATGAGAAAAATAATAAAAAAATTCCTACTAGCACTTTGGGAAAGTTTATATAAATGGACAACATTGGACATGAACTTTCAAATAGAAAACCACATAATAGTCTGAAATTTAAGGGAATGTGCCTTGACCACAAGGGGCAAATGCAGCAAATTTCTTGGCATTATATATACAGTAAGGAGAAAGGAAAATAAAGATTTTATAAAATTGTCTTGCTAAATTAGCAATATGCAAATAGCTAGTGCTGAACTTCAAAAAATTTTGCATTTTTCCAGGTTTTGCATGAAACACTTGCTAAACAGTCAGCACCCCTCACCCAGCTACTTCATGAGCTAGCCTACACTTTTTCAATGCAAGTTTCCTAAGATGAACAAATCACAAACCCCGTTAAAACTTTGCTTTATGAGACATAACCCCAGTTTCTTTCCCTGAAAGGCAGGATACTCAAGTGCTGCATCACAAAGAGCAGCAGAACAATAAGTGGCATGCTGAAGAAATGATTTCATTTATAAAACTGTAAAAACTAATATGAGGGCTGCAAGGAAAGGATGCTGAATCATAAACATTAACAGAAGTTCTTCTGTCCTGACTTTACTATTGAATCCTTTACAGCATTGCAGGGAGGGCAGTGCAGGGAGTAACACAATAATGTTTACTTGTAGCATTTGCAGTCTCTACTCTGCACAGCATTAATGTTGTTTCATTGGAATAATACTAAAATTTTTAACAGTTGAACTGACAGTGTTGGGGTTTGGGGGAATTTCCAGGTACCTGAAGTCAGTGGGCTGCAGTAGGAAAGTCCCATTGCCTGTGCATAGCTCAGCAGGGGATCATTCCCAAGCTCAATGCCTGGTTTTGGCAGTCAGTGATTTGCCTGGTGCATGTGGGAGCTCAGTGCCAGGCTAGACCAGACCAGTATAAAGTAAATTAAAATTTTCTTAAGAAAGGGCATTTCTGTCTTATCTATAGAAATGAAACTAGGGGAAAATGTAGTCTTTCCTGACCTTTTGCCCCTTTCCTTCAAAACACTACAGTATGAGGTTGATTTAAAGCATTCTGAAAAATTTCATATATTGTTCTTTCAAACTATCCTTATCATGCCCAAAACAGAAGATAATTTGGTTTGGTTTTATTAAAATCCCTTCTGAACTTTTTACACTGTAGCTATTCTTCCCAAATGAGTCATGCAATAACCATTCCCAGTTTGTAGTCAGTTCTCCAAAGAAGCAGAAGAAAAAAGAAACAACTTCCTTTTAAGGGAATGAGACCTGTTTGTAAAGATAAACCTCTTTCTATTTCTATTTGAAGACATTCTCCATAACCCAAGAATTGATAGTTATAAAAACACTACCTACTTTATTTGGACTACAAAAACAGTCCTAGCTATAGAACATTGTTTAATGTTAGCCTAAAGCATCTGTATATACACTCACACATACAGGCATTGTTGAAATGACACATGCAGCATGTCAAAAGAGCAGCAAGTTTACCAGGGATCTGTAAGAAACAGCTTGAAAATAGTTTGATTTCCTTTTATTTAATATTTTTAAATCAATTAGTTTAAACAAAGGAGTATTTAATATTTTTGTGAAATGAAAACAGTTCAAAAATATGTAACTGTATAAGTAAGCTAACAGCAATTTCTTTTAAAAGTGCCAGATGATTCCCAAAAAGAATCATGCTGCTTGAATGCTAGAGAATTCACATGCTCTTAGGATTTGGGAAAATATCTGCATGCCATAATTTGCTGTGACAATCTCTGCAACCCCTGAAAGCCACTGTTATTTTAATAGCAGCTTTGTTGTGACACTCAATTTCTGTCCACAGAAACTGTAACAGGTATTTAAGTGTCCTCACTGGGCATTTTGTTCTCAGACTCTGGGCCTGCCAAGCTTATTCCATTAGGCCTGCAACCAGCAAATACCAGTTTCTCTAGTATCACGTGAAAAAAAAAAGATTAAAACTTTAAAAATGTGGGATTACTTGGAGTTTTTTCTCCCTTGGGGGTGAGATCACTTTGCAATCCAGGACATCCAGAAATGTATTCTAATTTTAGTGAAAGCTGGAACTCAGGTGAGAACCAGATCCTGGCAGTTGGTACTGAAAGGAAAGTTGCATTTGTCATGAGACTCACAGTAAGTTTTAAAAAGTTGAGCAGATAGCCACAATTATTTTACAGGGATTTTTTTAAGGTGTCGGACATTCTTTTCAAGATATTAATTCTTAAAGTATAAAATGTGTGGTTGCATGCAAATTAAAATATTTCACTGGATCTGTTACTTATATAGGGAGGTAAGAATAGAGTTATGAATTAGTTAGAGGTTGAAGGGGAAAAAGCTCTGATATTAATTCAGACACTTAAGCAGAGATGAATTGTTAAAGTTGTATTGCCATCCATTTAGCTCTGAACCCCCTGACACTATAGTTTATTAGAGAGGTGGATACAACAGAATCCTTTGTAACAGGGATTTATATTACCAGAGGAGCTACAGAAGACTTTTTCTGTGTTGTTAAAATAAATTAATCAAAACCAGCAGGGGAGCGTCCTTGAATTACAATGGTTGCATTATTCAGAAACTGTAAAGATTGAATTTTTAAGGAAATCCAAAAGGCATGGAGCTTGGGAAGGAGCCAGTTGGGGTGGTTTTTAATGCTGCCATTTTTGACAATTAATATAAGAAGCTGGAGTATTGTTTCAAGCAGATTTTGGCATACGTTTTTTATGCTTTATTGCATTTTCTCCTCCTGAATTATTATTTTCACGTATTAACACGAACTTAATATATAATACTATCTCTCATCCCAGATAGATCCTGAAGTACATTCATGATCGTTGTCCAAGATCTATGCCAGCTTAAAGACATTTGCTAAGTCAAGGATGCAGCTCCATAGGCAGAAGGCTGCAGCCCACACGTTCATGAAATGCATTGATCCTACAGCAAGAGCAGCCTGATGTGTTCCTTCTGGAGCTGAAGTAATGTTTTCCTAAGAAACCTTTCACAGAGGAGAGGGATGCAGGGTAACTGATGCCATTAGATCATAGGCACTAGCTGAATGTTTAGTTTAAAATATTTCTTAGAAGTGAAATTCCTGCAGAGGGTCAGAACCTCCGTGTGCACATTTCTTGCCGGGATCATTGGGGGCCGGACTCAGCAGGGAGTGGCCACGTGCTGAACGCACGGCTTTGACTTTCTGCAACACTGTCAAGGTTCTGTCAGGGAGGAAGGGCCTTGGAAAACATCACCATTTGAAGTGGTACTATTTATGTTGAGGCACAGCTTTTATTGTTAGCATGGATGTCATTTTTATAAAACCATGCTGCTAAAAATGACAGACTAATATCGCTGATATTGCTGAATCCCTCAAATGAGTGAAACCTAGGGCAAAATTCCTACTTGCTTGATTAGTTTAAATTAAATCGTGCTCTCTTCCAAAAGTTTAAATAATGGAAAGAAGGATTAAGAAAGATAATGGGAAAATGCTAGGAGACTAAAATAAAAAATATTTTCAAATCAGATGTTACTTACTCTGATGTTAGAATAATAGTAAGAATTTTAAAGAATTTTCTAAAAATAACAACAAAAGAAACAAGCACATGCAAATGAACAGCATAATCCTGACTGTATCAAACATCTGGAAAATATAAGTGCACATGAAAGAGCTGCTCATTTTGAGGATTTAATCTAATAACTCATCCTGCTCAAGAGGATTCACACATGGCCATAAAATACCTGCTTGCCATCAGATTTCACCCCAACACGATTACAGAAAAATTTCAGATAGCCCTAGTTGTATTACTCTAGGATAGCAGCATCCCTTTTCATTTTGTGTGGCTACTGTGGCTCCAACTTTGCTCTGAGGTGTCCTGCACATTTTTCAACTATTAAATTGTGCATCTGACTTGGCTGCATTGTTGTGGAACCTCCAAGTAACCTTAGCATGTTTAAATCCTAAACCATGCCAGAGCCTCATGACTTGATTTTTAGACTGAAAACTGCATAGGAAAGCAACAAATAACTGCATCTTGTACCAAATTAAGAGGCACCTTTTGTAAGAACTTCTGAAGATCTTGGCAGCTACAAATCCAAAATCCTCCATGCCATGTTTCCCTATGGAAAGGTCAAATACTAACCTTAAAAGAGGAGACAAAAGCAGAAGAGGAAAAGGACATCATTGCCTTCTCCTTTCATATGCACTGTGCTGCTCTCGGAGCTCATTTGTGAAAGAAAAAGCAGCATGGTATTCATGGCTGATTTTTCCAAAGAGTGTAAGGAAGCCCCTGGTAATGTTAAAGTCAGCCCTGATGTGCAGCATTTTTCCAAATGCCAAGCACCAAAAAAAAGGAGTAGAGGCCAGGAGGAACTTGTGAAGGAGCAGCTATAAACTGAAAAGACATTTCTGTAAATTGGTTCCATATTTTTGTATTTGTTTCCTGAGCAAGTGCTTCCCAACAATTCAAATTACTATGTACATTAAAAATTGATAGGTTGTGTATTGTGGCACTGATTTTAGCTTTTTAAAATCTCTCATGGTCAGACAAAGTTTTCAGCATGCTGGTGATGTAAGGAGCCATTTAAAAACTGACTGAAGATCAGGAGTGACCTTTCAAGAAACTGAATAGGTATGTGAACATGTACAGTGCTCTTTTTCACCTAAAAGATGATAAACTGACTCAGATTGCTCCAAGGACTTTGCTAATACCTCTTACTAATATAACTTTGAGGGAAAGCTCCTATTGTATGAACTGTTAGTATCTCCTCAAGTTTCTCTGGGAAGCACACTTTTTAAGGATTACGTAGTCTTTAAAAAGATGTCACAGGCCAGCACCTCCATAAATTAAATTCAGTGTTAGAATCAGTGTCCAGTTTCCTTTTCTCTTTATTATTTTGCCCTGAAACTTACCTTTTCCTTATTAACTTATACAATTAATTGGAAAGGCACAGCAAAAGCTTTTTAATGTCACTGTGTCAGAGAGGAGTGTACATTCTTTTAGCATGGAAGAAATCAGTCAAAACCAGCCAAGTGCTGTTGTGTCAGGATCTGTATTTGAGATACTGGTTTAGGGTGTAACTAAGTGTGTTAAAATAATGGAGAAACTAGAGGTGCACAAGGCCTGTGTGACCCAAGTTAAATGGCCTAAAGGAAACCCAAGCACATGAAAATATCTGGCCTGAGAGCATCTTGCGAATGTAAAACTGAAGAAATGCACAAAAGTTCATGAAAACTTTTAAATTAAACTAAACTGCCTTGGGCCTAATTGTAATTTTTGCTTTAAGGGACATACAGGTATAACATGAGATTATGTGAATCCCCCCGGGTGAACACAGCTTTCTGTAGTACTACAGACCTCTAAAAGCAGAGAGAATTTCCTAACATATCATTTCTTCTCATGATGATCTGATGGAAAGCTGTTGGAAGAAGCTTTTTGTTGTTTATCAGACAAGAGAGACACTGCACAGGGCTGAGGCAAGAGGTAACTCCTGTAGCTGTGAATCACTGAGGCTGCATCTGAGGCACATTTGATGAAGTCACTGAGATAAATCATGTTCCTTGCTCTTGGTGGAACACAAGCATGGAACAAAGAGCATATTTCAACCTTTAAGGAAGTATTTGGGTCTAGAGCAGTAAAAGGTTTTGGGGAAAGGTTTGGTTTGGCTCTCATCTTAGGTGAGCTCGATTGCCATGCCGCTGCCTACGGCAACACCTGAAAAGAGAGCATTTTCCATAAGAGGAAGGGTTCCTTCCCACCCTTTTCAGTTTCAGCTGATGATGCTAAAACATGATCCCACTTCTGCCTGTCTATTTTTACCCCAGGGCCCAGCAGCTGATGAACCATGCCACGGTTTAATTCTTCAGCACTGGACAACACAGGAATCCCCAGAAGCCTGAATGCAAGTCTGATTTGAACAGGTCAGTGCATCTTTAGTTTTTGCCTGAGTCAATTAACACCCCATATCAACTTGTGCTAATTCCCAGCCTCTGCAACTTTTCCAGGCCTCTTATGCAAATCAGGCCTGGAAGCAAACAACCAGTGAGTGACCCAGTAGGCTGGTACAGGGCTGGGTATCATTGTTCTCAGGCCATGCATTTCAGTGCTCTGTTTGTTCATAGTGTAACTCTCAAAAAATGACAGGCCACAACCATAACCATCTCCTCAGGCTTAATTATTGTAGCCTTTGTACTGTTCTCGCCAGTGTAGAAAAAGAGGCATTCATGGGCCTCTCACTGCATTAAGATTCATTGGATTGTTTCTCACTGTTCCTGTAAATATAGAGGAAGAAAATTGAAACAGAATGACAAGAGGTTTAAAGTCAAACCCCTTCTATAGTCACAGATTGTGCCGTGAAATCAGAAATGCTTTGGTAACATTATCCCGGGGTCTGGAAAATGACTTAAAAATGTAGCACGTTTAGGAGCTGCATCAGGGTCCTTGAAATGAAAATTCAACCATGAAAAATGTAGTCACATCACACCTGTACTACTATTTTAAACTATTTGAGTAAAAATGGGCTTAAGCTGCAAAACTCAGGTAGATTTCCAACACCATGGCTGGTCAGTTATGTAATCTTGGATTTGGTATACTTCATGTTAGTCTATTCTTCATCAAATTATTAAAATGAAGATCTAGTGTTACAGGCTGAAGTCATGACTAGGAGTGATGGCAGACAAAGGAAAATGAGGAATTTATTTAAAGCACTCTTTTAATATAGCTCAAAATCTGATTTAAATTGGATACAAGACCTGGGAGAGTTCTTACACCTCCAGGGCTCCCAGCCCTGTGTGCTCAGGCTGTTGTCATATGGGGCTGCAAGAAACTGAGGTTTGAGATAATATTTTTTACACTCTTTTAAATTATTATTTCACTACATGTAATCAATAGTTGTGTGTAATATTACTATTTAATGTTCAGCAGAAATACTTTTGTTGTCTCTTTAAAGGATTAGAACTACTTCTTTCTTCTGAAATACTACTGAAATATTTTTTAGTCAGGTTTTTTCTAAGACAAAAATCTGTTGTAACTGTAGTGTTATGAAACCACAAGTCAAACCCTAGTACAAATTTATGGAGCCCTCCTTAAGGGGATTACATTCTATTTGTGTGCAGGGAATAATAAGTAGAAGTGAAAGGAAGATTTGGAATTACTAATTTGATGTTATGATTTTGATTAATTTGATATTCTGTGATTCTTGACTGGCAGAAAATTTATATATAAATTGTCTTGAGGGCATTAATTCTGCACTTTAAAATTATGTGGTCTGAGGGGAACTGAGCTGAACAATAATTCCAGCTTCAGTAAGAAAACATTAAATCTTTCAACCAAAACTACTCTGAGGTAGAACTGTCTTTACATTGACTTACCTATGATTTTGGGGGTTGTGAAGAGCACCATCTAGTGATAATCAATAATGTCAGTATCATGAAAAGGTGATTATTTGAAGTGGACATAAAGCCACACTGCAAATTCACTTACCAAAGGGACTGGGGGGCTCCAAAGGAAACAGTGTCCTAACTGTGGTTTTCAAATGTCAGATACCTTCCCCCAGATACCCCAAAAATGCACAATGCATTTGAAGACTGGCTTTGACTAACAGTATGAGTACCATCAGGTAACCACTTTAATACAAAAAGTTTGTTTCAAAAGCTAATTATGTAATCTTACTGTGTCTTCTATAATGAAGTTCCACTTCTGTGAATGCCTTAGTTTATATTGATCAGCATAATATACTTGTTCCACTGACTGAAAATTTGGGTAAAACACTTTTAATATCCTATGGGGGTTTTTTGGTGGTTTGTTTTGGTTTTTTTGGTTTTGTTTTTTTTTTTTGTCTTTTTTTGTCTTTTTTGTCTTTTGGTGTTGGTTTTGGTTTTTTTTGAAGCCAACAATTCTGAAACTTTGGCCTCTTTTTCTATGAAGGATGTCTAACAGCTGCTCCTTCATGAGGATCTTAGGCATTAAATAGTTTCATGTGTTGGAATTTACTTAAAACATCCATGCTTAATGATAGTTTTTTTCCTAATTTGAAGGATTTTGCAAGTGAGTCTTACACTGTCCATCCTGCAAGTATTATTTCAGCATGTAGAAAGCTCATTATGAATATATGATAATATAGAAAGCTATTTATCCCTTTCAGATTACTTCCATATGCATCCCCTGTAATTAAATCAGTGGCTTATGGCAGCTGGCCTTTGAAGTGATCTCTGCAAAATAGGAAAATGTAATTTGTGGAACAAAATGCTGATCACTCTATTCCAGCCACATCTGTTAAGCCCTAGTAGTTCAGAGATTTCTGTGTTGAGAGAGTTCATGAAAGTAGAAAGTTTCCTGTATTTCTTTCAGTCCAAAGGAGGTTCAGTGGAAGTGATGGGCACTATTCTAACCAAATAACAAAATTTGAAGTCCAAGGCATTTTTGCCCACAGTTTTCAGTGAATTCACTGAAACTGATGTTTAAATAAGTAGCTGTACTTGTGTATTTAAGTAGAAGTACTACAGTGAGAATGATAAGAGAAAGCAGAGCAAGAATTCCTGGCAGAGAAGATGTGGATTTAGAGAGATAAATAGAGAGATGACTGTTTCAGTGGTGGTGGGTGAATAAAGCTGTTAGAACTCACAGTGTGATTCCCCTGGATAGCAGCACATCTTGGAAACACCTTCTATTGCACAGGTATAGACAACAATTGCAATTGCTGTTGCACAGATCTCCACAGAGATGCTTTTCTTACAGACAACAAGCAGGACCCTGGGAGCCTTTCCAAAGGGAAGCCAGTTAAATGGTTGGAGACAACATCTACAAGATGGGTGAGTCAAGGAGTTACAGACTTGTCCAGCCACACCTGTGCCTGCTGCAAAATGTAATCACCCCCAGCTGCCTGGCACTGCTCTCCCTTTTCTCCTTCCTCTCCTAACCTGGGGATTTCTGCACTTGGAATCTCACAGGTAAACTGCTCCTAGGACTGTTGCTTGAGCTGTCAGGCAAAATGAGGTGAGTTAGCAAAGCCCGAAATGTAAAGTATTTAGGAAATATCATTCAGCCAACACAGATCAGTCTGTTTGCAGAGCTAAAGAAAGGGCAGTTACAAGGAGTGCCTTCAACCAGTAAACATTTGCAGCTGAGGGATATGTCCACTGTCTAAATTTTTTCTTTAGCTTACACTTATGCGTTATCAGTCTTTTAATAAATGGCTTCTAGTTTCTAGTAATGTTAGTCTACTCTGTACTATTAGCAATCATTTTTTTCACTGACAGATAAGCAGATTGAAATGCCTTCAGCTCAAGTGTGTATCTTTGTCCTCACACAGAATTCCAAGACAGGTTGCGAAATATACCAATATTTACCAAATATTATTATATTATTTTCTCAATAATTACCAAGTAAATTGAATAAAAGTTACATTATATAACCATGTTATCACAATACCTCAAAGTCTAAGGTGGTTTTTTGTTCCTTAGAAGGGAATGACTTCTGCTAGACATGGAGATCTGTAGTAAATACATCCATAAGCAAATCTGCTACACCCTTCCCAGTGAGGATTTTTATTCATGATATCTGCTTCTAATTAAATAACTGCACTGCATTATACATACTAAGGCCCAATCCTTTGCCCTTTAAAGTCAATGGCAAAGCTCCCAATGAGTTCATGGGAAAAAAGGTAACTCCTCTCTTAAGGTTTCCTGTAGTGCAATTTCAACTGTTAGGTTTTTAAAACAGAGCTTCAGCTTTGCCACCTTTGCTTTCAGACAACAAGCAGCTCCTGATATTCCTGTATTAGGCAGAAAGTACTAGGAAGGGCAAATTTAGTCTTATTAAATT
The DNA here is from genome assembly GCA_017589585.1 of Phylloscopus whistleri. Lineage (NCBI taxonomy): Eukaryota > Metazoa > Chordata > Aves > Passeriformes > Phylloscopidae > Phylloscopus > Phylloscopus whistleri. Next base: position 84,463 of record JADMLD010000108.1, on the reverse strand, counting down.
ATGTTCCCCTGTCATTCTGTTTGCTTTTCTTTCTGATACTGTAAAGAGCCACAATGGGCATATGGTGTCTTACATTATTTTTATTTTAGAAACGTTCTCGAAATTCGATATTGCAGCAATTCATGCCATACGTGGCATGTTTATGCTATGGAGAAGGTATCAAATGAAACCAGCAGTATAGAACACCACAGTTTATCTACTTTCTTCACAGTTTTGACCCATCACCGGTTCATCTGCTAATGAATTGTAATATAAAACATGCCTTCAAAACCCAAGGCATCCAGTGTCCTAAATAGGACCATATTTCTAAAATATACTTACAAAAAGGCAAGTTCATAAAATAATGATTCCACAGCTACTCAGTCCAGGATGACACAACTCTTTTGAAGCAAAAGTTTACCCATGCATTCAGTGCCCAGTCCCAGATGTAAAACAAAGAAAGAGACTTAAAGGATTCAAAATATATTTCTATAAAGTAGAATGACAACTTGCAGATCGAGTTTCCCTGCTAAATAAGAGAGGGACAATCCATGCTGCACCCAGGACTGCAGCACGTTGTAGAGAGCTCAGGGTCTAAGCCTGTTTTCTCTGTCGAGCTTAGAGCCAGGTTTTTGTTAGAATTTACCTTCCACATGAGCCATGAATAAGGCAGCCACTTTGCACTGTTTTTAGCTCTCCGCTCAGAGCAAGGTGCCGAGGTGTTTTGAAGATTTTTGACCTTCATGCTCAACACCAGGTTGTATTGGCAGGTAACCAAAACACAGCACTTTGATTTTGGTGGACACTGAAGTGTTCCAGTCTAAATGTATGTTAGTCTGATCCTAAAATTCCCACTGACTATGGCCTAAAGATTCTAATGAAATGGTGCAGATGGGATAAATTACAGAAAAGGGAAAAAAAATCCACTGTATAACTTGTGTACATTATGATTGAAATTTAAAACCTTCAAGCTGATATCCAGGGGGTTTTTTTACTGCCAGTTTTGTTCCAGCCAATGAACAGTGCTCATGAGTACTGGTTGCAATCTAAATGTTATCATTTCTGTCCATAGCTAATTCCATGCACAAAATTATTCCTCTTAAAGCTGAAGCTATCTCTGCTAATCCTTCTCCCTTTGTACAGTGCTAAGCATTTGACTTATGAAATATGGTCCCTTAAAGTAATTTCTGGTCTAAATATTTCTGCTGCAAATAGGAAGAACACTGAGTTCTGCATTTGAAAGAAAAGCCTTCCATGATATGCATAAATTGTTAGCTGTGTCCTCATAAACAATCTGACACAATCCTAGAGGACTCTGTAAACTACATTTCCTGTTGTGATATTTTAATGTGAACTTGGCCAGCAGTCTTACTATTACATTCACATTCACAATAAGAACGCAGTGGCAGAAAATACAGAACAATGACAAGTAATAATATCTTACAGTGTATTTTAAATGTTTCCAGCAAAGAAACTACAAAATGAAGCAAAGCTCTATTCAAAGCAGCTAGTCTAATTTAGTAGGAATACACTCTTTGTTTTTTTTAGTTTGTTTAGTTTAAATCAGTGTGAATTATGGTGTTCATTCTATTCCATTGAAAACTCGCCTAGCGTGAGAGTTGGAAAAGCATCAGTTGGAAACAAGCACAAATGAATAATACCATGTATCCAAAACATGCTTGTGTTTGCCTAAATACTGTGGGAAGCCAGCCAAAACCAGCTTGGTATGTAGTCCTGTATATCCAAAACAGGGTATACACTCATGTGCTGGTTCAGCCTGCAGCTTTTAAACGACTAGAGGGGACGCCAGTGCTAAACATTTCCACTGGCACAATGGCTGGAATGCAAAAGCTTGAAAGTAGGGAACACAGAGCCATAACCTTTGGAAGAACATGTAAACCTTTGGTGGTTAAGGTGTACAAATTTTGTTCTTCGTTATTTTTCCAACTAGCACTGGCAGATTTTTCAGAACACAGTTATTTAGCAGTGGTCTATTTTGGCTAGATTTGGGGAACCTTACTTTGTTCCTCTGTTTTGAAAAATAAATTAACTTAAGCTCCATAAAGCCCAGCTTCTTCCAGTCTGTTAGTGGAAGGTTGGTAATTTACTTTAAAAAAAAGCTGAACGAAACACATCTAAACACGTGCAAAAATGTATTGGTTATTAAATTGGGTCAAGGCTTGTAACACAGTCAAAATCCTCTCCAGAAAAGCTTGATAAACCCCAATCTTCCACATAACTCCTTGTGTGAAAGAATATGTAAATATGCCTTACAGCATTTTCCGAATATCAGCAAATACCAGTTGTGTCAGATGGTCTGAAGGGTGAATTTGAGAATAAGAGTCTGTCTGGGCTGCAAAAACAAACTATGTTTGGAAAGTATTAGCCAGCAAATTTAAACAAACAGTTTTAAATGCAGGCCAAGTAAGGCAAGTCGTGTTTAAAATCATGTAGGTTGACTCTAAACTCCCCTCCTTTGCTGCCAAAGTTCAACTAGCATGTTTTAAACATGGCTTGTCCTGCTGATTGCTATTGCATAAAGTTGTGCTCAAATGCTGCTTGAAACGTCAAGTGGTACAAACAAGGCAGTATCAGCAGGGTTGTGTTAGCCCAGTGCTGAGCCTTCACCCAGCTCGCTGGGAACTGCAGCTCCAAGCAGTGGGGGAGGGAGAGGAAGATCCTGCTCTCACTGATCTCATTTACCTGCCCGCAAGGGTGACAATGTAAAGAGCATGACAACAACAACTTTAAAAGGTTTCCTTTTAGGTTTTCCTTTCCTTTTTTCCTTCAACCCAGCAGCAGTGATATCTTTTGTGGTTAGACCAACTGTTTGCTAATATATACGTTACGCATATATATGTGACAGTGGTGTGTTTTGCCTTACCTCAGGATCCAAAGCATAGCTGTGCTAACATGTCTCAACCCTTATTTTTTTTTTTCTGCTAGACAAAGTGTAGAGGTCAAACCTTTTGGAGCTGTTCTGTGTGTGTCAAGTATTTCGGATAAACGCAGAGGAAAAGCCAAATTACCACAACACAGCCCACCTCTGTTTACATCCAGTATTAAGTAATCATATTGACATCACTTTTCAGACTGTTGGTTCAGGTTGTTCCCAAGTTTTTGAGTTTCACTTTCTGTTTCAGGTTCCAATGAATCCAAAATGATGAAACTGAGACTTGAAAGCTGAGCATGCTGATGGACAAGGGTACAAGTCTAAAATGACCAGGCAGCCAGTTGTCACATTAAGTCATTATTAAGTCAAAAGTAAAGCTACAATTTGGGAAGCAGTAGCAGAAGTCTCCTTATAAGCATCTATTCATTTTTACTTTCAGGATACTAACCTGGATTTCCTTTCAAGTGCTTATAGATCTGAGTCATGCAACTTGCCTCCGTTTAGTATTAGAACTATTTGTTCAAGTTCCCAAACTTAAATTACCAAGACTTTGACAGATAGAATGAGTTCATCAAATTACTGTTTGGTGCAGCTAACAAATAGGCTGAGAATAATGTACCTCTCTTGCAAAGATAATTTAATAGAGTCACATTGCAGTTGAATATACATCTAAATTACCTATAGGACAACTCCACTAAATTACCTGTTGCGAAAGAGATACTTCTTAAAGGGTACAGCTTTGCTGTTAACAATTGTTAAGTATTAATAGAAAAAGTCACATTCTTTCAAATGCTAGTTCAGAAAATCAGCCATTCTTTTGTATATATTTTAAATTTAAAACTGCAAAGAAATTTTCAAGAAAAAAACCACAATGATATTAATTTAAAAAAATATTCTTTCATATATCTCGTGGTGAAATGGAAAAGGACATCATGCATTGCTTAGCTTTTATATATCTTGAATACTTATCCTTCTAGGGTCACTGCTACACTGAGATTTCCCATCTCCTGCTTTGGGAAAGCCATCCTACAGCACAGCACTGACATGGTTTAGTGAAGGGATACACACAGCCACTGTTTGCCTTAGCTTTGGACACCTGAATAAACTATTTGGTTTTTTTTAAAAATAACATCCATTTATTAGATAACCTTCTTAGCAGTGTGTCTTTGGACATAGTATTTAAAATACTTTCTTTTAAAGCCCTTGTATTATATTGGGACAATATGTAGAATATGCAAGTTCTTTGAAACTGAAAATAAGTTTTTATGAAGTATTTGCAACATTATTGGACTTCACAAAGCAAGTTGTGTGCAGAGCCAGGGTTTAGAGGAGGAGAATTGTTAAATACTTCTTATGCCTCTACAGAAAATGGGTCAAATGTATGTTTTGGATAAGGGTTTTAAATAGACAATCAGAATGATATTTTCTCATACTTTAGAAAAATCCATTTGTAGCAATATCACACTAACAAATTACTGAAAAGTCTTGAATCTAATGTAGTGGTTGTAAAATTATTTGCTGATGAAAATTGCCTGTTTTGTCTGCAAAAGTACTTGTGAAAAAGTACTGAGATATATTTTGGCAAAAGGTTTGTCTTTATCTCTCCATTAAAACTTTGCATAGTAATGGAAGACAATCATTTATACTCTAGGCAAAACTCTCATGGATTTCAGTGGGAATGCTACTTGAATATATGCTTTAGGAGCTAGGCAGAGGGGGGATGGTTCACATATTCTTTGTAAATGTAATAAAACTGCTTTAAAAGGCATAAAACAAACTGATAAAAGCTGCTTCTGGCAGTGAGCTGCAGTGACTTATTCCATCAGCTTTAAAAACAGTATGTTTCCTTTATGAAAGAGTAGGTAAATGGGAATTTGGGAATTTTGTGTCCTGATGTATTTTATTGGATTATCTCATTTCCCTCCATTTCATATCCCTCTCCCCTTTAGATCCGTATCACGATCACTTCTCCACTCCTGACCAGAACCTGAGTGTCCTTCCCTACACTCTAACAAAGGTAAGTGATCCTTCTGGAGCCTTTCCTTTCATTTACAGGAAAACAAATTTGGACCTGTGAGTTTTTCCTAAAAATACATATAATTATTTTTCTAAATGTGGGTATATTTTCCTGGAGATTTTCCCATTAGAAAACACTGTGTATTATTGAATATACAGTAATACTGTGTATTACTGAAAATACAGTAGAAGTAAGGTACAACTATCTCAAGTCCCAACCTTTAGTACTAAAGCAGAACCCAGACTTAAGTATCCTAGCCTAGGATGTAAAAGAAATAGAAAAAAATAAAAGGAAAAAAAATACCAACCCACCCTTGAATAGACCATTTTTTATCAGAAAAACTAAAGTTTAGTCAGAATCTTGTCATTTTTACTTTTGATTTTATGTAATCAAGGCCACTTGCCTTTTACTCTTGCTCACCATTTTTTTAAGTTCTATCTACAAGTTTTCACTAGATGGCAGGAGTCCACTGCCATCTGTTATCAGAGACTTTACTTGCAACAGTTGCCCATCGGTAGGAAAAAAAGTGAACATGTTCAAGTTTTGCAAAACATAGAAAAAAAGAGATCTTAACAGGGATGAGAAAAATTATTCAGGCCCTCAATAAATTATAGTTCTGTTACTGGATATGGTTTATATGATAGGCTGGAAATAAGTGAAAAAAATATTGAAATTTGTTCTTTTCTTGGCAGAGGGTCTAAAAGAACTTTCTCCTATAAAATTGGGTAGATTTATTGTTTCTGCTGTTTGTGAAAAAGTTAAGTGATCCACTAAATTAAAGTTAACTAATTAGGAAATGTACTGACACCTTGAGGAAGTTACAGCTTAAATACTGCACTACTGACCTAAAACACTACATCACAGTAAACCTGACACACTCAGTGTGCTGCCTTACCAAGGTATTGGAAGGAGACAGGATACATTTTAAACTTTCTCCCTCAGTTTAACCAGGCAGAGTTCATGGGATGATGATCAGTCCTCCTACTGTTTCAGCCAGTGGTATTTTGCTGAGCTCAGAGCTCTGGACAAAATTGTCTAAGGGAAGAGAATGCAGCTCCATACAGTTATATAAGCCTTAATAACTGTGACAAATCTTCATTGTTACACTGGAGTGAGCACTGATTTTTAACAAAACTGCTTTTGAAATATTATTTCTGCAAGTTGGGACTGCCAGTTCCTGTTTTTAATTTATTGTCAGCTTCTACTGTCTGTCTTGTCCTCCTTCTATACGTGCAGATAACTTATAAAGTGTCCAATAGTTTTCAGCGTTGCTCATAAGATGTAAGAGGGAACATTTGGCATCTGTTAAAGCTGCTTCTAAGAGTGGATAACTTTCCAAAACCAGGGATAAGTCAGTGTAATGCTTTTCAGGATTCCCAAAATAGTAAGAACATTTTCTCATGATAAAGCTGTATTTATTCTATGACCAGAGTAGAAAAACTATCATAAATAGATGACCGAAGCAGCATTTCCTAATATGAGACTGAGTTTTGCGATGTGCCGAGTGCACTTAAAGCCAGAGGGGAAAGCAAACAGGAGCTGAAATGCACACATCATGTCACAAGTGAAACATCCAGCATCTAACAGAACTTTTGCAACACTTGCAAGCTACCAAAATGTAGCAATCCCTTTTTATTAAACCAACAGAATCAGCACCTGTAGAATCTCTGCAAAACATGTTAGCAAATTCAAACGAGCATCACAACAAGATCCACACCAACCATTTCCCTGGAAGCAGGACAGATTTAAACAAAGTGGTCCAGCCATCTGTGCCCACAAAACTCCAACAACGTCTTTCTATCGTGCTCCTACCTTGGCGATTTGCAAAGGCTGCTTCTGCTCCTTGCCCCCTTGCAGCCTGAAGCCCCACGGCGCCCCTCCGCTCATAGCGATGCAGAGATAATCCCCCGTGCCCATTTTCCTGGTGCAGTTGGGCAGCATTCACATAGAGGAGAACATGAAAAACTTGGCTTGCAGATGTTCAGCGAGCTGGAGATTCGTTCTGCCGGGCAGGGCTGGAGACCCAGAGCACCACACTGTTGCTGCTGCTGTGTACTGCACGAGCAAATGTAGTCATTGAGGGGAATGGAAGAGCTGCCTCGCACCGAGGGCACAGCCCACTCTTTCGTCAGATTGCGATGCTCAGCCCACCTTCAAAGTAAAGCAAGTGAACTTGGAACTTGAGGGAATGCACACAAAGAGTCACAAAGAGGCAGAGAAGGCTGGCTTTAAACGTGACTCTCCTGCCGCTTAAATCAAAACAAGAGCAAAAAGAAGTGTACATTTCCCTGTGACAATTTGGGAAATAAGTTTACTTTAGTAAATGGTGCCAGACGTTTCAAACTTTAATTTACCCATTTCTTGCATTTTTTCTCCAACAGAATCTCAAGTGAAACACCACATACATCCTCTGAATAACTGATTCGTGAAGTGGCTTTTGGATTTTCATCTCTACTCTGCATGCACTTTCTACAGCACAGCAGGCATGTAAGCAAAAAAAAAAAAAAAAAAAAAAAAGAGAGAGAAGCTTTATACTTTATAGTTTCCCTGTCATGCAATTGCTTCTTTTTCTAGTTCTCTCTGACCTCAGTATAGTTTAACGTGTGCTGCGATTTAGCAATGACCTGAATTACTATTGGACCTTAATAATAACTGTTTTTATGCAGCCTGCTGCCTTCTTTCCTACCAAAGAGGGGAAGAGAGCTGGTGAAATGAGGTATCAGATCCCTCTACAGATGCTATCAGTGGATGGTTTGCATTGTATCATTAAAGGGGAACCTTACTATAAGCACCAAAAAGAAAAAAAAATCATTGGAGTAGTTTAAGAGATGACTGTTCTTCAGCATGGGATGAATATTCCTCTAGCTGGCTGCTAACAACTGACAGCATTATCTCCTACTCACCTCAGCCCAAAGTCAGGTAGCCTGGTGTAAATCACGTTGCATTTTGAACTAAGCTGGTTCTAAAGGAGAGAGTTCAGCAGGTGAGCCATCTTTCATGTCTGGACAAGTTTCTGAAAGAAACACCTTTTGCTTTGAGAGCCAGGGTACTGGGACATCAGATTCTCACAGTATAAATTCACTGAGATCCCTCTCTGAGGTGTTTCCACTTGGTTGGTTCTAAGCTGTCAGAGATGTTTGGGCTACAGGAAATTTATCCTTTAAATTATATGACTTTGCATCTAAGTAGCAGGTAACCACTGAGGGTTTAAACCTATCCAGTGCATCTGTCAATTAAGTGACCCCTGGAGTGATGCTTCAAAGGCAAAATATCAAGGCAGAGACAGGATCTTCTGTTAAACTGAAATATTCTGGTGCAAAAGGTAGACAGATTTTAGGAGCTTGAGTCCTTCATTAGTCCTCTAAGACACCAAGGTAGCACAAAGCCTGGGTGGAGAGAGGATCCCTAATCAGAGGAAAATGTCACTCTCTCAATAACAGGATTTAGTAGGAGGAAGTGTGCTTGCTTTGTTGACTACAAGTCAACAGCTCTGGAGAAAGCAAACAAGCACAGCTTGCCATGTAATTAAATACTTAAGGAAAACACTATCAGAGAAGCCATACTAGGAAAGGGCCCTTAAAGGGACTTTGTTAGACAACCTTTGAGTGCAGACACCTCATTTGAAATAGTTCAAGGTGGCTAACTGCTTACTATCTTCTGCAGTGTTGATATGTTGCTGTAGCAGACAGATTTTTTTTCTTTCCCGAGGCAGAATCTTGCTTTAGACAAAATTCTCTCCCTTTTACCAAATGATGCAAGTTTTTATAGATTTTACAGCAATAAAATTCTTCAGTATATAGCTGTAACAAATGCTCTATGACACTCTGTTAAATACAAAAATAATACATCAGTTTTAGGAGAATTTATCACATAATTATTAGTCCTTCAAATGTTACAAATTTGTGATGAAATGCTTAATTACTGTTAGGGTGTTTTGAACTTGTATTAGTCTCTTATCATTTTGGTAAAAAGGAATAATCAAATCTGATCTCTGTTGCTGAACTTCTTCATATACTCATTGGAGAAATCAAATTAAAGAGAATCACCCCTGCATTTGGATGATCACTGTGATGGGAATTTGTACTAGATACAGATGTTTCTATCACTTTTGACCATATAACTGAACTGTGTAAAATATTAGAACAGAACAACATTGATTAGTGATTGCTCAGCTGAAAAAATGACCAGTCAGGACACCAGGATCTGTTTGATTTTGGTGTATGACAAAGCTTTGGGGATATTTTAACCTGGTACATTTAAAGTGATATAGGACTCTGTTTGAACTGACAAGAGCTGTGATCTTGACAGGAGAAAAAAGTTAGGAGAAATAACTTTTGTCTTGTCAGCTTGTTGGGGGACTTTTATTACAACAATTCCAAACAAATTGCTGCTTTCCTCTAAGGTATAATTTCTCATTTGCTCTGCAGTAAGGAAACCGTTTGAAGTCTGTAACTAAACTATTCCCATGATGAGGAGACCCAAAGCTTCCTGTCTTAATCTCACAAAGAATATTCCATAGGGTTGAACAATTCCCATTTGCCCTGTATGAATTTCTTAAAGGCTTATGCTGCAGTATTTTTTGCTTTTTAATACCACTCATAGCCATTTGCATCCTTTGAGATTTCCAAATGCTGGTCAGAAACTGATGTCAAGATAAAAGTGGAGTCTGTCATGGAGCTTATGACTTTTTGTTCTCTGTGATTTCTAGATCCTAGATAAATTACATCAATTCTGAGATTATTTTCAAAATACACTGAAAAATTTCAAGTCAATGTCAACTACAGCCATTTAACCACTTCCACCATCTCCATTGTTTCTCTAAAACCTAAAGATCCAGTTTTAAGCAGCAAGTGATAAAACTTTGATGTCACAAATAATCCTATAAACTGGGAAAATTACAAATGGCAGAACTCACTCAAAATCTATCTGTGCCTAAATTCAGGGAAAGCTTTGGTTTCAATCTAATCTTTTATGATGAGGTCTGTATTAAAAGGTTTCCAGGTAAAACCTCCCCCTGCTCATCTCCCTTTAAGGACTGCCAGTCAGAAAACCCAGCACAATAGCCTGGATGAGCTGTCATAAGGTAGGAATAGCCAAAGTGAGACCATCTATCCTGAAATGCTGTCTCTGATAAGAGATGGAAAATGGAACATGGAAAATGGTGCATTTCTTTCCCCAGGCAGCCTTCACTCAAAGACTTTCTCAGCTGGGTGTGGAAGCTCTGTACTTTGTAACAGGAATTTCTCTTCCATGAACTTTTGCATGTTGTTTACTCTTGAGCCCACATAATTTCTAGAATCTATAGCTTAGTGCAGGATGTCATCCCTAACTAAATAGTGACATAAAGAATCACCTTCTCTGCCTTGAATCTGGGTCCTACAGATTGATTTGATGTCCCCTATTCATGGATAAAAGGAAATTGTGACCAAGCAACCTCCAGGCACACTTCCCAGGCACTTATTTTACAGACCTTTTGCATATCTACCGATTTTCCAACAGAGAACAGAATAATTAGTCATCCTTTACTACCTCACACCTTTCATCCTTTACTATCTCACACCTTTCATTCTCCTCATTTTCTTTCTCTACATCCTCTATAGTTCTAAGTCCTTTTTGAAACAAGGGTCTGCAACACCACACAGCCTTCAGGGAGCAGACAAAGTTGGGATTTATGCAATAACATGATGATATCTATTTTGTTTTCTAGTTGCTAAGCCCAATACTGCTAACACCTAATTTGCTTTTTCAGACACTGCAGAGTTAATGTGTTCCTGGAATTATCTTTCAAAATCTTAAAAGCTTGTCCAACGCTGCTTAGTTCAAAGCACGTGGTTTTATATGTGAATTAATGTTTTTCTTCCCCAATGTGTATCACCTTATACTTCTAAGCCATGTTATGGTATGGCTGCTTAGTTTTCTTAAAAGCCTTTGGTGAAGGAATTTGTTGAAAGCCTTTTGTAAATCCAAGATCAATCAGATCACCCTTATCCACGTGTTTTTTGATCCCCTCAAAGGACTGCCTTATGTTTGTGAGGCAGGACTTCCTTTTATGAAAATCTTTTTAACTCTTCCCAGATAGGTCATATTTATCCAGATGTCCACTGTTGCATACTACAGTTTCCACCTCTGTTTTGGATAGATATCAGGCTGACAGGCTTCTTGTTTTCTGAGTCTCTCTTGGAACACGTTAGTTAAAAAATGGCACTCTCTAATCTCAGTAATGGTCAGCTCTTTCAGCTTTGAATTCCTTTAAAGCTCTGTGTGGTCTCGGTGACCACTTCTTAGTTTTCTTTGCCTTATCTGCTGCCACTTGTTCATATATTTTCATACTGTAATAATCTATGGTACTGAACAGTTTTGCTACAAGTGGATTTATCTAAAATCTAATAATCAAGTATTTCTGCAGCTGAGTTCAGAAGACATTCTCCAAATGTGAGAATAAATAAGACATATGTTTGTCTTTTCGTCCAGCAGTAAAAGCAAAGCTTTCATTTCACCTACAGTTTCCTACAGTAGTATCCTAGGTCTGTGGATTCTTTAAAAATGCAAACATTTCCACCCATTCCTTAGTAATGAGGAAGAGAGAGAGGGAAAGGGGATATCATGATCTCTAATTTATGGGCAGCATTTTACTGCTCTAAGTACCCAGATGGTCTGACTTCCTCCTTTTTCTGCATTTCATTTTCTTTTCATATCTGATTTTTTTTCCACATTAAAATCAACATAAGCTAGTTCTTCAATAATACCTATTTTAACAGCTTTCTAGATTTAGCTATATCATCTGTAAACAATTTAATAAACTACTCAATTTATTGTAGAATGTGGTTTTAGCCAAATAGGAGAATCAGCAGAAGTGGGGGGGGGAAGGGAAAAAAAAAAGGAAAAAAAAAAAGCCAGTGCTTTATTTGTTTGGTGGATTTTTTGGTTGGTTTGGTTTGGTGGGCTTTTTTGTTTCTTTTTGGGTTTTTTGTTTTGTTAATTATGTGGAGAAAATCCCTCACTTGTGAATATATATAGCTGGTTTAATGAAACAAATGATAAAATCACAGCCATGCCACTAAAGAAATCATGACACACAGTCTGTTCCAAACGAAGGGAAGATGACCTCTTTCAATATATCCCTTCACATGATTTTTTTAAAGTGGCTTCTGCAAACTGGGCAATGTCAAGCATCTCAGCACAAGTTCTTTTCCCAAATCATTGCCTAATAACATCCCTTGTTTCGTAGTCCTACAGTTCAGTAGTGACATAAGGCAAAAGCAAATTTTGAAGGCAGATCTAAACATTGTCCACAAAGCTTACAGAAGTAGAAAACACATTTCTGCTTAATTGCTACGCTTCATTTTTTTTTTTTCTCCTGACTTAAGAAGCAACAAGGAACAGAGACATATGGAAAGGATTTAATTTTCAAAAGAGGTATAAAATGACAATGTGAATTAAATATATTGATGGAAGGTTCAAATGCATGGCTCCAGCTAACATCCATTAAAGCGGGTTCTCTTCATCTTTTCCCAGCAAAATTCTCTTGTCCTACAAGACAAATTAATAAAATCCAGATGATTTGATTGCATGAGGAACCTTGCCATGTCAGATAAGAGGGTTTGCTCACTGAAAGTACAGACTTTGAGTGACAAAGGTACCAAAAGCAGTAATACCAAGTTCTTAGTGAAAACAAATATACAGGTCATACAGAATTCTTTGCTACCTGTAAGGCTAGGCAGGAAAATTCTTCTCACATTCATAGGAGGCATGAGCAATTCCTCACCATTAAAGGTAAAAGCTTTTAATTTTAATCCCTAAATATGGATTATGAGGCAAGGTACTATATGATGGGTTGGAATTTTAGAACTAGTTCTGCTTTCTTGGTTTTTTTCCCCCAGCTTCAAGACTGGCAAATGAAGTCTAGTGGAAGAAGCAGAGAAATGTACAGGAGGGTATTTATCAGCATTTTAGTTACTGGGTGTCATCCTAGATTAGGAGTTTTGGATCTATAGTGAGGGGAAAAAAAAAAACCCAAAAAACTGGCAAAAGAAGCCACTTTGCTCCAAAACACAGAAACAATGTTGTTAGCATTGAGCATTGCTGAATTGTACCAGAGTAAACAGAAAATTGTGTAGAGAATGTAACTACAATCCAATTAACGAGAAGCTCTCACAGCATGTACATAGGCCCTCTGCAGCCAAACACCTGCACCATTAAATACAAGACATAAAAATGTATAAAAATGTATGCATAACTCAAAGAGACAAGAATTTGGGGAAGAGACCTCTCATGTTTCTTTGGTGTTTGTCCTACTTGTTCTTACCACAGCCAGTCTCAGATAATCAGGAAATACTTTCCTAAACTGGTGAAAGAGAAGTAAACTTTTTTTTTTCCCCCTAGACTTCTTGGACAAAAACCTTTTGAGAAGATTTACCTTTATGAAAAGAGAAGATTGTGTCAAAAAATCAATACACAAAATAGCTACGAGCTTTTGTTGTGAGAAAAAGTAAAACACATTCACTGCGAGGTTTGTGAACATGGAAAAAAAATTGTGAGACTAGGATTACTGTTTCTTGTTAATCCAGAAGCAGGGTTTGGGCTAGAATTCAATGTTTCCAGGTGTCATTCCACTGCTGGTTTTACTTATCCCTGTGTTTTAGCAAGCAAGAACTAATTTACTCTTGGGACTTGGAAAGACTCGTAGGTGTGTATTTCCTTTTCATTTTGATTCCCAGGAGATGGGATGACTACATTTTTGGCTTCAGTAGTTGGAAAAGTTCTGATAAAAGACTAAAATAAAACAAAGACTATTTATGTGTCATTTTCTTTCTGCTTTTGGCAGGGAGATGCTGCATCACATTCTTCCTGACAGAGCTTTTGGGAATCAAAATTGATCTTTGCCAAAGCTTGGAAGAGCCTTGAACGGAACACGCATGTAAGTAATGCAAGCAGGTGTTGCACTTTCCTCATCTCTGCCCTAATGCTTCATCCTGCTCTCTGAATTGTCATTTAAAAGTGGCAGTTAGGCAACACAGCACCTTTCACCCATCTGTTCATCTAAACCAGTTGGATTTTATGATCTCCTCTCCTCCTGTTGAAAAAACATTTCATTGCCAGCATGTTGGGCTAAAGAAATACATACACCATGCAAAACTCCCTCTGATGTATGACAGTGAAATTAATCAAGAGTAACCACGTCATATTCAGTTAGGAAATGTATTTTAATCATAGCTGAGATACAGATTAGGCCCAAGTAATCTACTAAATTTCGAAATTATGGTTTCATGTGGAATTTAGGATTGAACACAAAGATTTTAAATTAGTCTGATGGATACTCACCTGCATCAGACTTCATCTTTTAAATTTTGTTTCCTGTTAGCAAGCGTAGAGGTGATTAACTCCCCTTGACTGGTTGCTTTGAAAGAGCTCAGTTACATGCATGGCTGCAGTCCAGCATAAAAAATCAACTATTTTTGCATTGCAGTTTAAAGCAGGTATTGTTTGTTACTTGGAAGGCTCCTAAGAATGAATTTTTCCATAGTGAAAACAAGAATAGGAGAAGCAGAGAAAAACTGAGTTATAATGCAGTATAGGTCTTGGGAAGTTTGGGTTCTGTTTTTAAACTTGAAAACTCATTTTTTTTGGCCTGGAAAATGGGAGAAATAGCTGCTAGGTATGTAGTGAAACCTTGAGAAATATGAAAACTTCTGAAATTCCCTGCTTGTAGTTTAGTAGTTTGATAGTTTGAGTCCTCCTGGAGTATCCTTTCCTCCCCTCTTTCCTCTGTCTTACAGAATAAGCTGTGAGGTTTGTGAAGCAGTTTCTAACACTCACAGCTGCAGGAAAGTGTCTGCCCCATCAGTGGGTCTAATGTGGTGGTTCCAACTACAGCATCTGGCAAAAGGACAGGGCGTAAAAAGTTGCCTTGGCATCAAGTCCTGCCTGCAAAAGGCAGACAGCACTGCTCACTCTGCCTCTGAATGGTTCTGGTTAGGCTTTACCCGAGAAGCAGAGGTGACACAACCAGGACCTCCCCGCATGAAATCTTACACCCCATCCCAAATAACTGCAATAGATTAAAAAGCAATCCAGCTATCTTCATTCCTGGCAATAGGAACAAGAATTCCAACTCTTTGGTAACTAATTCCTTTCCAACTGGAGCAGATTCTATTGGAAAAATCTGCCCTCCAAAAACACCTTGATGTTTAACCCCTGCTGATGCTGCAGCCTTGTCTATTGTGCTGCGTCCTCTTGCCAGGAACCAGTTTCCAGACTTCCCAGCTGCTTCTACCTCTGGTACAGGCCTCTGCTTTTGGTGCTCATGTACTCTGTAGCTGGCCTTGACAGGGATCTGTCTATTTTCCAGACAATTGCCCACGTCTGCAAATGCTGAACAAGTGGTTTATGTGCCTCCACAGTGCGAATCTACCACGCATGCTATGAGATCAAGTGTGACATAGAAGATTGCTCCTGCCCTTCATTTCAATGCCAGCTGCATCTCCCATCTCTCTGTTGCTTCTATGGTGTAAAAGTAAGATGACGGATTTTAAAAAAATAATGAATTCTGATGTTTATCTTTGTTGACCATGGGGAAGGCATCAATTGCTTTATACTGAAGGTATCCAAATAGCATGAACCCAGTATTTTGAAAAATACTTTGTAATCAAGACTGATATTTTTACAGAAAACAGAGATTCTTTCCTGTTATGTAAATTTTGCCATGCTTAGGTAGATTTTGTACTTTGACGTTAATGGTAGAGTAAAGCAGAAGCAAAGTCCAAGTAAGAACACACATAGAAGTACTTGCATCTTAAGTAACTCAATCAAATCACCTGTTTGTTATGAAGACCTCACTCAGCTTCTTTTTTATTGATAGTGAGTTTGACTACTGCTCTGTAGCAAGACTCCACTAATACATCAGAAATTTTAAACACAAGCAGGAAACATAAAACAAAAGCCAATGTAAATAAAGCTGCTTCAGATGCTTTTAATGTAGAAGTGAAATATATCAACGTTTGAGAAATTCCATACATTCAGCAAGCAAACACAGAAAGGATGGTTTAACTTTCTGCTGTTATTTCAGACTGGTAGCCTAATGTTTATTCACAGTGCTTTATAAGTGATACATTATTAATCAGATTATACTAAGACCTCATCTTTGTTTTTATGTTACAGTTCATTATGTAGCAATTACAGCAGGATAATCAAGTCTTGGGTTTTTTTTGTTAAGAACAGGTAATGCAATCTTCTATTCTCATGCATCTTAGACAGTAGTAAATTAATTTAAAAATGAATTGAAATTCCCCAGCTGAAACATCACAGCAGTTTTCTGAGAACACCACATCTATCTCCTGTAAATGTTCCAGATCGAGTTGCCAGAATGTTGATTTCATTAGAATGCCAAAATAGCTACACTCAGTGCAAGTAAGCAGAGGAGTCTCAAAGTTTGCAGATATTGGGAAATCCAGAGGCTTGAACTAGCCAGAAAGTATTTTTTGGGGAGAAAGCAGCCATAGTCATTTTAGTAAAGCACATTTGCATTTTTAACGTGTGGCTTGCATAGAACTTACCACGTGTGGGCCATAAAGCATTTTATAAAAATTTCTGTTTTGCTGAGTTTAGGGAAAGAAAGTGGTCTTAGCTAAGAGGGACCAACTTAACAAGGGACCAGGACCTTGGCTTTAAGGCAAGTGCTGTGTTCTCATCACCCAGAGTCTCTCCTAAGCAAATAATAGTTTAAAGTACTCTTTCACTTGAATATCATTTTTAATGCATAAATAGAATATTTTGCTTTGCAGATGTGCCAGCAAACTCTACCAACAGTCTCTAAGGTAGGCAGTGAATGCCCTCTGTGGTGGCTGATTTTTGTCTCTGGGGAGTTAGGAAGCATGGAGACAACAGGGGCTGTCATTGTGAACTTACCAGTTGCCAGTGATGTTTAAAAGTGTTGGGGCAGGGAAGGAGTGAAGCACTCCCAGCCCTCCCATCCTCTACAGGGTATAACAAAATTTAGCCATTTCTAGGGTGAAACAGTGCAGCTGTTCTGAAGTTTACCATCAACCAACAAAACATCCCAGTTCACAGCAGGGATAGAATGTATAATCAGTCTAAATGAATTTGCAGATTAATTCAGACAAACAGAATACAAGTTTATGAATCAGAATTGGATTTGCACTTCTTCTCATCTAAAAATACTTTGGAAACTTTAATGAGCACGAGGTTCCAGGACAGCTTTATGCTGGAAGCAGCCCGAGCGAAGGGTAGCACAGCTTTGGAGAGGGAGGTCAGCACCCAGCAGAAGGGAAAGGGGAGATTCACTGGCATGATCCATGTGCTCAGCAATCCCTAATGGCCTCCCAGTGGCCTCCTCAACTGACCAGGACCCATTGTGGTTCTGGTTGCTCTGATCCACAGCCTGAGTTCCCTTAGTGAAAAAAAAAATAAAAAGCCAACCACAAAAACCCCAAAAACCCAACCAAACAAAAAACCCACCAAAAAACACCAAAGCAAATCAGTAAGCAGTTAATTCTTCCTTTATTGTGGCCCCATGCCTGAGCTGAAATGGCTGATAGTGCACAGTCCCTGTAGGAAGTATCTACTAACACGGGGTACTTAAAACATACAGCAATAAATGTATGTCCAGGGTTTTAACATTCCTGTACTGTTTTCCCTGAATAACAACACCTACATCAGTCTGGTGTTCTGAAAACCCTTGGTTGTTTTCATTCCCAATAGGGAAGTGTTTAAAGGGTGCACTCCAATAATATTTTCTAATTGCCTTTGAGACCGTTTAATCAAAATATCAGTGCTCACTTCTGTTGTACCCTCTTTCAGGTTTCTACTAAGCTTAGCTTTTTATATCAGAAATGTAGCTGAGTCACAATGTGACTGATACATTTCTTCTTACAGTAGTGTTCTGATTCCTGAAATATTTTTTCTTTTTCTTCATATAGCATTTTCTAATCTGACACACGATTTTTTGAGAAGAACACAATTTCTTCTAAGTCTGGGTTTTTTTAATACCGAAGTCCTTGCTTTCATTTTAATCAAATCACATTTTAAATATAATTTCCGTTTTTCTTGTAAAGTTCTTTACACTGAGCTGTAAGCTGTTTTTCATAGACCTTAAATACACAGCAGGCAAAGCATTAAAGAAGATTTTAGTGAATATATGTAAGCAAGACAAAAAACAAAGTAATCTTTTTATGTAAATAGCTCTTAGAACCCTTCTGATGTGCAAAAGCAAACCTGTAGCTTTGTCTGATGGACAAATGAAGAAAAACAGTTTCAACAGAAAGAAGCACCTTTCAAAATGTATAATCCTTGGAGTTTTATGAACTATTCTTGTGATGAAATAGTCTTTTCTTTAAAGAACATACCAAATATTGCATACATCTTCCCCTGGAGAAAAGTTTGTTCTGATTCTTCCTGGCATCTTGTAGCAAGGCTGTATTTTAGGGACATCCAGTAACTGAAAAGGTTAGGATAGGATTCTCTTAATGGGATGTGCTATGAGATAGAGACAAGAGACCTGCACAGTTTGTTCAGCAGGGACTTTTATAGACCTCCAGTAGTAATTTCTGGGAACAGTCCAATCTCAAATTATTTGAAAAATAATAATAGCTAAAACCCAAATTTAATAATGGTCTCTGAAAGATTTGGGCTAGCCTTCTACAGAGCCTGTATACTACTCTGAATTAGGTTTGAAATGTATGAAATCATATTCATTTTCAGCAGCATTGCATAGGTACCACTACAGAATAAATTTTCCAGCCTAATTGATTATATTAAGAAAGTTAATTTAACCTACAGCATCATCACTGCTGACAGCAATTGAGAACAAACCAGTCTGAGTCTCAGATTTTATGGTACTGTTTAATCAAAGTGTTTTAATAAAATTACTTAGAATAATTTAGGAATCCTGCATTCTCATTTTTGTGCAACTACATTCCAGACCAATAACACACTCTAATCTTTAATGATGTTTCCATGTTTCTGAAACTGAAAACCTTAAATTACTTTTAATGTTATAGGTGAAAAGGGTAGATAAATCCTACTTGTAGGTTGCAAATATCCAGACTGTGACATGCTGTGTGCCTTTTGTCTCTGTGTGCCAGGCTGAAGGGCAACAGGAGCATCCTCAAAAGAAAGAGGCATCTTGATCCATTTCCAGAGTGGGCCCGAATTAAGGGAAGAAGTGCCAATGCTGTGGCTTCTCCTTGCTATCTTTTGCTGATCTTATGTTTCGGTTTCACTGGAGCTGATTTCAGGGAGGAGAAATCTGATAGTAAGTATTCAGTGGCCAAGTAATTGCACAGTTCCTCGGTGCTGAGTTATCCACCACAGCTGCTTACTGTTAATAGCTCAGAGCGAGACACAGCAGGACTGGTAGGACAGTGGCTGCCTGTCTCCCTGGCAAAATAGGGAATGTCCAAACTTAAACCTGTTATTTTCCTCCGTGGCGTGATATTTCAGAAGAGTTTTGCATAACTTTAATGTGTCTGTGTAACCAGGAAAAGAGATAGGGGTGAGGGGTGAAACTGCAGCGCAGCGATGAGGAAGGGCATTGGTTTGCATCCTGCTTGAGAGAGTCACTGATACCCTGCAGCCAAAACCACATCCAGTTTAACCGATGCGTGTCACCTTGGGGACGAAATTTTCCATTCTGATTAGACAGTTGGGAGAGATTTGAAAGGTTTTAGACTTTCCCTGGCATATCCAACAGTATTGGCTCTGATAACATGAAGAAAACAACAGCTTATATTATTTAGAGGTGAATCCAGCTCTGGTTAGGAAGAGTAAGACAGGTCAAGCCTTGTTCTTGCCTACTTTGTGTTGCTTGTTGAGGTTTCTAGTGAGTCTTTCACGTAAAGATGCCACTGTGTGTCTTCATTTTTACATCTGTTTCCAAGGCCCTGGAGTTTTGTTTCAAAATTATTTTGTACAGTAATGAATGCTTTGGACAGTTTGTTTTGAGGTCATAGCCATGACTGAGGTATAGCTCTAGGTAAATCTGTTTCGTACTTATTAAGTAGAATAAGAAGACTTACTAAAGTTGTAAAACAAGGCTAAGAAAGCCTCTGGAGCCTGAATCCAGATGCACGGGGGTTACACAGCTGTTGTGGTGTGATTCTTGGAGCGGTCCTGTGCAGGGCCAGGAACTGGATTTTGATGATCCTTGTGGGTCCCTTCCAATTCAGGATATTCTATGATTCTGTGATTCTTTGAGTGATTGCTTTTCTTCATCTGCCAGTTTCCTTTCTTTTTACTTTAACACAATCAATGTTTATTTGTGATTGGGAAGAAAAGTAACTTTACAAATACATCTTCCTCATGTTACTTCCAATCTCTCTCATGTTACTCCCACGTTTCTGCTTTGTTAATTAGAAAAACATTACCTATCCTGTAACCAAGGCAGCATTTATGAACAACGTAATTAAAACCGGAGTATGCAAACAGGTAAAGTACCTGCATCATATTTCACTGTTGATATTCAGGTGGCATAATTTGACATATAGATATGCAAGATATATATGTAGTTGTAAATATACATGTATACATCTTCGACCAGGCAGCTGGCGACAGGATGAGAGGACACAGTCTTAAGCTGCTGCAGGGGAGGTTTAGGTTGGACGTGAGGAAGAATTTCTCACAGAACGGATAATTAGACATTGGAATGGGCTGCCCGGGGAGGCGGTGCAGTCACCGTCCCTGGAGGCGTTTCAGGAAAGCCTGGACGTGGCACTGAGGGATGGTTTAGCTGACGTGGTGGGGTTCGGTCATAGGTTGGACTCGATGACCTCAGAGGACTTTTCTAAGCCAATTGATTCCGCGATTCTGTTTTTCAAGCACGTAACGAGGGGAAAAAAAAGTATCCCTTTTGTACTGAGAGCACTGCTCCGTGTTCAGAGCGGGATGTGTCCCCCGGCGCGAAAGGAAAGAGTGTCCCACGGTGACCACCCCGGGCCGCCCTTCGCCCCGCCCGTGAGGGCACGGCCCGGCCGCGGGCGCGGCCTCGCCGCCCGCACTGCGCAGGCGCGGTCCGCGCGGGGCCGCCTCAGACGTGGCACTCGGGCGCGTGAGGCAGCGGGCGCGCGGCCGCAGGTAACGGTCCCAACGGTTCCCCCGGCTGAGGGGACAGCGCGAGGACAGCGCGGGCGGCGGCGGGGCGGGCACGGGGCTCCGGCCGCCCTCAGCAGCGCCGAGCCCGGGGGCTGCGCACAGCCGCCAGCGACCCGGCGGCGGAGCGCGGCCCCGGCCGGCCACAGGTACTGCCGCGGGGTGGGCGGGGGCTCCGAGCGCGGGGCCGGACCTGTTGCGAGCTCACGGCGGCTTGAAACTCAGGCGATGGGGATAGAAAAGTTATATGCGTTAAAAAAACGTAGTAAGGCTTTGCAGGCTTGGCAGGGAATGGGGAAGAATTTAGGTTTTGCTTTCATAGCTTAGTTCGCGTTGTGTTACCGAAAAAGCATCATGAAATACGTGTGTAGCTCTGTTGCATTCTGTGTGTGCGTGCAGGGATGTTCCAATCTGCGTGTGTGAGCCCGTGTAGATAAAGGTGCACAGCCCCGAGACTGGTTGCCAAGTTGTGCCATGGGAAGGGACGAGCACCTCTGCCTAGATGACGTGTTGGGGAGCACAGTGTCTCCGAAGAAATACAAAGTTAATACTTCTCCTTCAGGCAGCCAAGGACTCGAGCCTGTTTTTGTTGTCCTACTTCTGCTTGCACATAGTTAACTTTTCAATCTTCGCAGGGACACCGGAGCGTTGCGTAGGTGCAGCGATCCTCTGGAAGAGGTGACAGTCTATTCTGTAATAGAAGTCAATTGAATTGTGCAGCTGTTCCTCAGTGCTGGTGTTGTTTGCCAGGTTACGGGGTGCAAGGTAAACTAGTGTTGAGACAGGGAGAAAAAAGTTTTCATGACCTTCTGTATGAACTCTTTTCATGGTATAATTTCTGAAATGCTCATAATTCTTCAGGCAACCTTAAAATACTCACTTGAGATAGTTGGTATATATACCTATCCTGAGAAGACATTCAATATCCTTGGTGCTGAATAGAATCTGGAGCTGTGTTCGAAACACTTGTATTGTTTTGTCTGTGGTTAGAGCTCCTGTCTCCCTCCAGCAGAACTTCTGTCTGTTTATACTGTCAGTGGGAAGTTTGACGTGGCAAGATTTTGTGTGTGTGTGTGAGTGTGAGTAAGCTGTGGAGGAAGTAATTTCCTCTGAATGCTCTTGCAGCTTAAGGTGTTGGTTGTTGCAGCTGCCTCTAAGTGAAAATGTCTTCCTTTATATAGATACAAAATATATATATGTCTGTGTGTAGATAATTTAATGCTAATTTAGTGTCTTTTGGAACAACTAAAACTCTCACTGCCACGTCTTATCTGATGGAGGTGGGGGAGGGAAGAAGGTACAGCTGGCAGCACCAAGCCTCTGATAAAACATTTTTCTTTCTTCTCCCTGTGTTTGACTTGTTAATGAATAAACAGGAGAAAACTCCATAGGATTAACTCCCGGAAGCAGTTAACTACTGCAGCTGAGAAATCTTGTTGAAGAGTGTGGGGAGGGCCAGGCCCTGTACACAGCTCAGAGTGATTTCTTGTCTGCTGTGGATGATCAGTGAAACTGTTGAGATTTTTTTCTTCAGAAATATCTGTTTAATTTGGGAAGCCTAGGAATGGGCTTTCTGATAGGGATAACTTTTCTCTACTGGCATGTGCCAGTGCAGCATAAATCTATTTGTGTGTTCTTGGAGCTGTAATTTTGAGGTGCCTTTGTGTGTGCTTCTGGAGCACAATTAGTGTTTTATTTTCATCCAGTTTCCGTGTTTAAAGATGACTCCACTGCTTGGGCTTAAGAATGTGAAGTACAGGTGGTTGGGAAAGCTATTTCAAAGGAATGCTTAACACCTGAAATGCTAGTTTATGTTGTGTAGTTCTTTGGGGATGCCTGGCTTATGTGCTTGGGACTCTGTAGGAGTAGTAAATGCTTGTTCAGGGTTTGGATCCTCAGCATTTCTCATAACAGTTTAATTTGGGCCTCCAGAAGGTGAAATTCTGTCATTGTTAGATTCAGTCTGCTATCAAAATAGCAGTTCTCACGTGGAAAAGAGGAAGCTTGTTATCAAGGCTGCAAAGTGTACAATTTTAATAACTTTTCAGATCCCTTGGTGGCAAGGGCACTGTATATGAAAATTATTCTGGTGAAATGCAATCATATGGTTTGGCAATGCCAGATTCTTCAGATTTTCTGCCTCTAAAAATGATGGCAGTTATCAGGACACTCTTTCCTGAAAGTTTTCTAAAATGTCACTCTATCCTGTTAAACAAAATCTGACTACAAGAAGGAAATTACATATCTTTTGAATGCTCTCATCATTAGAAAACTTTCTGAATTGCTTTCTATCAAATCCTGGGGTTTGCTTGTTTCATTATTTAACAGCAGCAGGACCAGGATGTGAAACTTAGAGAGAAGATGCCCGATAATAGCAAGGGCAACATACAGTGCTATTGAGGCCATACAGCCTTGTGAAATAATATCTTGTGCTCACTTTTGGAGTTCTGGAGTAAAAATGCTGCTCAGGCATGGGCCAGTAGTGCAGAAGACAACCAGAATTAGGAACTTTCTCTACTCTGGACTTTATTCTCTGTTTTCACCAGCACCAAAAGCAAGGAATCTTCCATCACTTTCTTGGAGTGTGGTTGATGCAGGTTGGTAAAAGGTTTGGTGGAAAACTGGTGTCATATTCTACATCTCCTCTAAAATAAGGTGTGCAGGAGAAGGATTTGCTAGGGGGAGTTTTCTGCTCTGGTCACTCTGCCTTTCCTGATTTTTCAGTGTGTTCTGTGTTCTTTGGGATGGCTGGTATTTGGGGAGCAGGATTCACAGTGTATTTTCCATGTGCAGTTGAAGACAAGGTTCTCCCAGTAAAAAGAAGAGTTTGGGACACTTCCTTTGAGAGCTTTTTCCATCTGCACATCCACTGCTTACAGTTCTCTCTGTGGGCTTGGGAGAGGTGAATCCCATTTAAATGCAGCATGTGGTGATGCTGAGGAGACAAAGCTGTCATGCAAAACCAGTATTTGCTCATGACTTCAGGTCATTTTTTGCCTTCACGTGTGTCTTATCTTTTTTAGAGGGAATACAATTCACAGCCTTTTAAAATGCACAGAGAGTGATGAGTAGTAGCAGGTGTCATTTTCCTTTTTGCAGATTCCTGAAGAGGAGACAATACTTGGAATGAGAAAATTGCCATCATGAGTCAACAAGGTTATGTTGCAGCTCCTCCGTATTCCCAATCACAGCCAGGAATAGGAGGTTTTGGACCACCCAGTTCTTCAATTCACTATGGACATTATGGGGACCCTAACTCCTCATACACAGCACCTCAACCAGGTATTATTTTGGCTGAAAATTTATTTTCAGAGTCTGCTTTTCTATAATGGTGTTTTGCATCTCTTTCTACCTTGTGTAAGTTTTACACTGATACTGCAATAGGAAACAGAGTTTTACCCAGTTTTTCTAAAACTTATTATTGAATAAGACAGCAGTGTTACTCTAAGCAAATACTGAATATAGACAGAATTCTGATTGAAATGCTTCTGGCAATTGACTTACTAGGACACTTGGGGAAAACACTCATTTCCATACCAGGTAATTTTTTATATTACAGTAATGTAAAGAGAAAATAGTTCAGGAAATACAGTTTGAAAGGCTGTTCATTCAACATTGCTGTTTACATAAATCACAGTTTCTTCACAGTCACTATACTAGATCTGAATTAAGAACCATTTTCAGTACAGGAGAGCAGGTTCTACATATGGAAGCTCTTTTTGTTTTCATTTTGAGAAGTTGTTTTAAGTTTTTATTTTTACCTTGATCTCTGAAATGAAAGGGACCTCTCATTTCTACCTTGAAATACAACTGGGTGACAAGGAATTATCACTGCCCCAAACTGGCACTTGCAGTGTCTGTTTGTTCGTTGCTTTTCCTTACTGTCCCTCTTGGGTTCTTTGCTGTAAAGTTATGAATTGCTATTTGTTTCCTTTTTACTCTCTCTTAGTTTTTCGTATCTGCTTTTATAGCTGACCAGAAATCTTTGCTTTCCAACAGAATCACTGAGATTGGAAGGGACCTCTGCTCTGACACCTCTGCTTAAGCAAGCTGACCCAAAGCTGTTCTTCTTAATGCTGCACACCTGCATTTCTTGCCCATCTTGCTCTTTCTTAGAGAGTTTTACATAAAAGTGCCTGATCTTTTGCAGGTGTGTCAAAACCAACTGTGCCTTTTGGGTCTCCAGCTCCCCTTGGGCCTCCACCACCTGGTGCGCAGCAATTCAGCCAGAACAGCTTCCAGAATGGGTCTGGTACACCGGGACAGCAGCCACACAGGTGACTGGAAAGGATCAATACCTGATACCTGAGCTCTTTGATCTCTGTTACCTCTCTGTGAAGGAGACAGGAATGGGAAGGGGAGAAAACAGGGACAGATGAAAGCT
This sequence comes from Phylloscopus whistleri, assembly GCA_017589585.1. Taxonomy (NCBI): domain Eukaryota; kingdom Metazoa; phylum Chordata; class Aves; order Passeriformes; family Phylloscopidae; genus Phylloscopus; species Phylloscopus whistleri. The sequence goes on along the minus strand of JADMLD010000108.1, from coordinate 59,089 downwards.
GTAGAAAGAAATCCTTGAAAAAAGGTTGTACGAGGGGATAGCCAAGCTTTATTACACCATATTTGTGTTGCAGGTAAAATGAGTCAATATGCAGCTCTTTTATTCAAGTCTGTCAAATATTAGTTATTTTCCACATCTCCCAGGAGTGGCAAAATTAGTTTGTGTGCACACAGCTCCTTCAGTTTTAGTGAACTTGGCACATTTAACAACATTCTTCTTGTAATTGATTGAAATATTAATCTGCTTCTGTGCTTCTTAGTGTAGCTATTTCATGTCAAAATAGGGATCAAAATAGTGTTTGTTATCACTGTGGGAAGGAGGACCCAGAAAGACTGGTGATCAGCTGTTCAAGAGGATGTACTCATGCACAGGGAGAAGTGGTGGTTGTCCTGAAGATGAAAAAACAAGGTGAATAGGGTCAGGTTGACATGACCTAGCAAGTACTGATTCTCTTCTGTAACTTCCAGTCATTGCCTTGACAGCTGCACATCTCCTGTTCTTTGCCTGACCTTGGTTTTTTCCAAAATTGCTCAGAGCTGCTGTTCTAGGCCGGGAAGTATCCAGATGAAAATTTCAAGTAGAGTGAAGTCTACTTTTGAAACAGCTGGGCCCATCCTCAGTTTTACAAGGGGTTGCAGGAAAATCCGTGTTTGATTGTCACTGGGATATCAACTGAGATCTTATTTTACCAGAGTGAAATGGTCTGGTAGAAAATACCTTTGTAAGCCACACGTGTGTTACTGCTTTCTTTTCTTTAGTTATTTTTCTTGCATTCACGTTTTCCATATCTGATAATCATGAAGTTTTTCTCTACCCGCCTCTTCTTTTTTCCTCTACTACAGAGAACGCTTCAACAATTTCTCACTTTCTTTTCTTCTCTTCACAGATTTTTCTCCTAATCTTCACCCATCCCTGGTAGGGAATCTTCCTTTATAAGCTTGGAAAGGGGATGGAGTGCTGTGCTGTGTTCAGAAGCTTGTGTTTCTTAATCTTCAGGCTTACAGTTATTATTGCTCTCACTGTGCCATGGCGTACTCACTCTGCTTCATTTCTAACAAGTGTGCAAACAAACATGGACTGCCTGTTTTTACTAAACAAGCGTGCAATCTCCCTGTCCTTTGTGTATTTTAAGACAAGTGTTCATTTTCAGAGCAGAATGTGGGCACACTCCTTTAGGGTTTTGTCCTAATTAGTTGTTTCAGCAGCACCTTGAGGAGGTGTGAGATCTTAGAGAGTTTTGATTGTTTGATGTAATTTTTTTGTGTAACTACACTGATATTCTCCTTTAGGTTTCAAGGCCCTCCACCTCCAAGTAACACAGGACCTTCCTATCCTCCCTACAGTCATCAGTCCCAAGTAGCCTTCCCAAATGCTGCATCTGCTTCCTCGACAGCGCAGCTTGCTGACCAGCTCAACAGCATGCAGATAAACAGCTATGGTAATTGGCTTTATCTGACTGCCTTTCTCTCAGTTAAAGCATTAGGACTATGATAATTACAAGCTTATTGAGCTTATGTATAAACAGAAAATGAGACCTTTGACCACTATCATTGGCTTAAGTTCTTAGAATTTTTTTAATCTCATCTTAAATTAGTAGTAGTGGGTTAATTCTAAATTGATATTTGACAAACCTTCCATAAAATTCGGGTATCCCATCAGTCAGTTCTCAAATTACTTAGTGAACATGTCAGTAACAGCCAAAGCATGAGCAATAATATTCAGACAGAATTTAATTTTTCTGAGCTTTTTACAATTTCTCCTGTTACAAGACTATTTTCCTTTTTTTGTCTACACATATTTGGGTTTTAATCTTAATTTACCTGTATTTATTTTGATGTTACACCATCTCAAATCTAGGCCATGAAGATGTGATCCTGTGATGCTTCCATGTAAATTACTTCTAGCCACGAAAGCTGATACGTATTTAAATTATGCAGACTGTATTATATAAACAATTTAAAAACAATTACGTAAAATACAATGTTCTCATTATGTGCTGGGAGGCTTGTATTTTGCATGTAAAGACATTTTTTAAATTAACATATGTGATAGAAGATGTATTTCAGTGTTTGTGTATGAATGTGTTACTTCTTTTGCTTCAAACCTAATACTGGTTGTTATTGTAGCTCTCTTTAAAATTACTTTGGGGGAAAATCTGACAAAAAAAGTAGGTTTTGTAAAGTAGTAAGTGCTTACAGATTCTAAGTCTCAAAAACCCTCTATTTCCAGGGTCCTCTTAATTCAATTGGAATCTGGATCTTATAAACAACAAACAATTCCTTGCCAGTGTGTACAAAATAATTCCCACATGTTTCATCTTTTAGTATCAAGTGGATTTATTTTCCATCAGTCCTGTTATGGTGAAATACAAATAGCAGACTAACAAAAACATGCCACATAAGAGAAATGGATTATTGAGCAAAGAGAATGTTGTTTCACATTCTGAAATGAAGTAGCATTTTGAAAGCGGAGTGATTTATGTGTGTTCTAGTGAAGAACTGTCAAACTCTGGCTTCTCTCACTCTTTGCCCATCTACCCCAGCTGCAGGGTTTTATTGCAAATAGAGCCAAAAGAAATAAAATTACTGAATCAGCTGAGTAAGTCTCAGCTTAAACCATGACTTTTCATGTGATCAGAGACATAGAGTCCCATGAGGCAGCGCTGTCAGTATGGGATCCAGTATAGGCTCTGTGTTACAGAAATGTGTTGAGCAGAACCAGAGCACCTTTGGCACAGGTTGGGTGGGTTATCATTTCTCACTCACCTGACATAGTTTCTCCCTCAGGTCCTGGCACTGCTCCGAGCTCCTGCGTGTCTCCCGGGCATCCGGCGCCTTTCCAGGGCCCGCGACTGCTGCCCCCACCCCAGCAGCAGATGGGTTTGCCACCTGCACCACAGCTGCCTCCTCCACCAGCAAACAGTGTTAATGGCCTTGGTGCTCAGCCAGCATTGCCTCCTACAGGCCAGGCAAGGGGGAGTCCCTGGGCCTGTCCCTCCAAATTCTAACTTGCAGCACCTTCCCGGACAGCCTCCAGGGCCTGGATATCATACTCAGCAAGGTAGGGGAGGATGTTTGTTGTGTGATTGAGAACAAAGAGTACAGACACAATCACTGGTGGAACTGTGTCCATTCATGGCTGAACCTTCAGCTGGCTGGGAAAGATGAAATAGGAATTCCCTTTTTGTAGAAGGGAAAGATGTGCATTGTCAGTCACTACACTTGGGACAGGCTCTGCTTTTGCTCACAAGTTCAGCACTCTGCTGAGACTGTAACAAGAAAAAGGAGATTAATTTGCATCAGAAACAGAATTAGTGGTTAGTAATTGGTGAAGGCACAACATTCTATGGGAAGGGGTTTTCCTTACACTCTATAAAGGTATAGGCTGCTTTCTGCCTTGTAGTACTGTCATAAGCAGTTTTCAAAAATGTGTTGCTGTAGCAATAATTGATTGTAATTGAATACAAAAAGCCAGCTAATGATATCAGTTTGCACTGACTGATGTTAGTGGAGAGATTCTCACTGAGGTGATGGCCTGGCTTGAGTAGCTGTGGTAGTCTCTACTAACCATCCTACTTGAAGTAAACCTGAAAACTTTGGAGCCAAAGTTATCACATCTGGTGTTGTTCTTACTTTTTAAAATCACAAACTAAAGCCAAACTGAGCCACAGAAATCCATTTCTTTTAGTTGCTGAAAAGAGAGGGCAAGGAGGAGTTGCATTTAGCTGAGTAAGAATTAATTGTGTGGCAGAAGTTGATGCTAAGCATTGATAATGGAACTTAAATACTTCAAATGAATGGTAATTTGTAACTCTGCAGCAAACTATGGTCCTCAGATGGCAGCATCTCAACTGTCATATCCTGGTGCTTTCCCTGGCGGTCCAGCACAGCTCTCAGGCCCACCGCAGAAGAAGCTTGATCCTGACTCTATTCCAAGCCCAGTAAGTAATGTGGCTCTAATTTTTATAAATGTAACTTTCTGCTGCATTTAAGATAAGGAATGGCAATGCTATCATTGTGTTCATTTAGGTGAGGTTTTTCATAATGCATTGGCACTTACCTGGCTTGGTTCTCAACATATATTCTAGTTCTTGCAGTTTTTAATTAATGCAATTTTCTATCTGTGCTGTCAGTTTTGGATCAATTAGAGCATGAAATTAGTTTGAGTACTGAAGATATATTATAACTTTATCTAACATGGGACACTCATACATGAGTATGTCTGAAATACTTTATAGGAAATACTTTACTAGGAATTCTCAACAGGATTCTTAATGAGACAGTGACCAGTACTGAGGAACTACTGTGTTCACTGCAGCTTATCACTGTTCCTTCTCACTCAGAAAAGTTTGAAGGCTTGAACTCAGTAACAGATACCAGAAGTAGGATTTGTACACAATACAGGTACATGAACTCTGGAAGTGCAGTCCTGGCAATAGCTGGGAAGTCACATGCTCAGAAGCCACTTTGCCTTTTCATTTCAAGAGTTTCTCAGGCAATTAGAATTATTTGCCATCTTCCTTTTGCTATAGCCTTGTGAAGATTTCAGTAGCTTGGAACATAGCTGATGCATAAGCTTTCATGCAAGCTGAGGAGACTCAGCTGTTGAACATGCACTGGTGGGACAGTGTCTCTTCTTAGGATGGTGCTAAGGAAAACAATCCATCTTTCTGAAATGAAGTAGTCTAATTGGGATGCAAAGAAAGGGCTGGTCAGGCCCAGGCAGCATTTCACTTCTTTACTGGAAACAGCTGATGGAAATAAAAAACAGTAGTGTGCTAAACTTGTGGAGAAAATGTTCTGGTGCCCACACTTAGAGTGGTTCTGGCAGTCATCTGGACAGGTCAAAAGGTCCTCAGAGAGTCAGAGTTTTTGAAGCAGCTTCAGCCTAGAACTTCCTACTTTAAAAAAACGTTTTCACCTCCACACAGCAGGCTAGTCTGGGTGAAGGAATCTTACACTTCTTGCTGAAGCAAGTTTGCTGTACAGGAAAAACATTTTTGCAGAAGTGCCACACTGTCTAGTATGAAACTGTCTTGTTTCTTTAAATTGAGGTATTCTTTTGTCCTTCTAGAAAAGATGTTTTTTACCCAGAGATCAATTTAATGCACCCCCCCCCCCACCCGGGTAACTTTGGAAAAACACTTCTTGATAATTCCTTAGGGGTTAATGTAACAACTGCAGTTGCCTTGTTAAGGGCATTTTTTAACTAAAAAGCATTGTGTAAAAAAAACCCCATATCAAGTGTCTGTAAAAATAATAAATGCCCTTAAGTCAGTCATTCCTTGTGTTTCAGTGCAATGCTTTTTACATTTGAGAGATAAAATGATCTTGTCTAATTTAAAAAAAAAGGCAGGAGGAGAAGGAGGTCTGGCATGAAAACATGGGCTGATGTCTTGTTTCAATTATGCACACAGCATAAACAGTCTTGACTACAACAGCCATGTTAAAATAGGTTAAAAGGTTTGTTTAAGCCTTATAGAGAGGATCAGAATGAATGTTTAAAAGAAACATGATCTGGGTCAATGTCTGTAAAGACAAAAAGCTAATTCAGAATGAGGAATAAGCATGACCGTATGTATTTCTGTTGTTATATTTACATTATATAATTATAGTAGTGTTGCCAGATAAGTTTACTTCTTATCTGTGGCCATTGTTGATTTATATTTCTTTTATGTATGTTGGAGGTTGATATGTACCCTGACAACATCTTTGAAAACCTGCATCTGGACTTTGTCAACAATTATTTCCAAGAACAATGATATATTTAGGTCAGTTAGCTGCAGAATACCATGACACATTGATCCTTTGCAGAGCTAAGTCTCAGAGTGGTTTGCTTTCTTCAGCCAGTGGACCTTTTTAGAGCAAAACCTTTTTCCTTTGAATGCAAGAGTTAGCTATAAGTATACAAGCTGAGGAGGCAGGGAAAAGTAATCAAGCAGAAGATCTAACAAGCTCTCTGAGGAATGTCCTGTATATTTAAATTGAAACCTTTTTATTGATGAAAAAAAAGTTATAGGCCCCAGACTATTTTCAGTGTTCTAGAAAATACCTCCTGGACATGGATCAGTAGGCTCCATGCATCTAATTTAGTTTTTCTTCTCTGTTTGCTTTCCAACAGAGGCTTCTGAAGTTCCCTAGCTATTATTAGAAGTTCATGTGCAGTGTAAAGACACAATTCCATGAGGTACCAGCAGCAGTGGCCAAGGCAGTCTCAGAAATTCCCTGTCTTGTGCCTCTTGCCTCCCACAGCTGTTTGGCTGCACTCTAAACCAGGTTGCTGAGGGAGGAGGAGGAATGATGGGATCAGTGATGAGATTTCTGGTGTGGAACAAAATACAGCTTTATGTGACTTTGGTTATTTCCTGATAAGTGTCTGACTTAAACCTGGGTGAGGGACCATGCAGAAGTAACACAGAGCAGTGTATGGGAGTGGAATTTGGGCAGCAAAGTCAGCTGCATGAACATTTAATTACATTGTATTATAAATTGTTATAAACTAGGCTTCAACCAGTCTTATTTAGTGCAGATCTTAGCCTGTTCATGAGTGTAGCTGAGTGCATGACTTACCTTCCTCATACTGTTCTTGCTTCTTCTTCGTCAGATTCAAGTAATTGAGAATGATAAGGCTGCCAGGGGAGGGCAGGTCTATGCCACAAACACAAGAGGACAGGTTCCTCCCCTCGTCACCACCAACTGCATCATCCAGGACCAAGGTAACTGTCCTTGTTACTGCTTTGGGAGTCTTTCTAGGGGGGATATAATATAACTAAATAAAACAAAGACTAAACTCTCAGATTTCTTATCTGAACATTACATTTGCTCTAAATTGGACATGAAATTGCAAACTTCCTTTGAACAGAAAAACAGGGGAGGAGGAGGGGGAGGGAAGTGGGACTTGAATTCTTACACCTTGGCTTAACACCTCCTCTACCCTTCCTGGCCTTTCAGAGAGTATGGTTAGTTGAGAAAACTTTCCTTTTTACTTGAAATTTTTGAAGCTGTTCTATTTCAAGCTGAAATCCTTTTTGGATTATTCTGGAAATTTAAAAGGTGGACACTAGAAGAAGCAGTAAGACTAGACTAGCACCATTACCTTTTAAGATACGAATTTCTGTTCGGGCAATGTGCAAGCTGTCTACTTGATGTGCACTGGCCAAAGGAAAAATTTATCTGCCTTTGCTGCTGCCTGGAGCCTGGAAGTACAATCTTCCACATGCTGCTCTTGACAGCAGGCTCAATATTTTAATACAGGTTAGACTGATGGTTTTGTTCAGCCCAGCAGTAATTTATCAATGCTGAGATAAACTGTATAAAATATACTAACACACCAAGATTTTCTGGCATTATCTGAGAATGGGATAATGCTGTACTGATGATCCAAGAAATTCCTTTCAAGAAACTGAGCAGAGCTGCAGTTTGTTGGTTACCAGGGGAGCATCAGGAAGCTGATTGCTGAACTCCTTTCAGTGCTCTTGTCTTCAGCACTCAGCAATTTATCCTTGAGGGACCTGAGCTGAGTGTCCTCTTGGAAGAGTGGTGGTGACTTGTGCACCCTATATTTTGCAATACAGGTGCATGGTGATGTTAAGACAGACACAGTGTTTTCTGAATCAGAGCTATCTCATTGGAGCAGGCTTAACAGTAGGGATCAGTCTGCCTCATTCCTTTATGTACTGTGTTGACATATCCACTGGGATATCATCCATATTTTCTTCTAAGATCCTAGATATGGGATGTTTCAAAGTAATTTCTGCTGAGATTCTTCTTGCAAGTAACTGTTGGCTTGTTCTTGTTATGTTTAAATCTCTGCTTTAAACTCAGGAAGAAAAGGTTTGACCAGAGGGGGGGCAGTGGGCTGGGATATAAAGAGGAAAGATGGGCAGAAGCCTGCATGGGAGGAAAAGCAAGCATGTATTTAATGCAGCACGTGCACTTGTTGCTTTGTGTTGTTCTGGTTTTTCTGCTCTGTGCTGGGGTGGGCAGGTTCCTTCTGCCACCTTTGATTCCTCTCCGCTGTGTTTTGCAGGCCACGCCAGCCCCCGGTACATCCGCTGTACCAGCTACTGCTTCCCAGTGACTTCCGACATGGCCAAGCAGGCCCGCATCCCCCTGGCTGCTGTCATCCAGCCCTTTGCTGCTGTCCCACCAAACGAGGTAGGGCCTGCTGAGTGGCTGTGCTCTGGCATTCTGTCTGCAGATTGCTGCAGGCTTGTTCTTCTGTGAGTGGGTGGGTGTTTTATCTCAGACCATGAATTGGTGCGACTGTAAAGGCAAAGAGGTGGCAGAAGACTGGGGTGTGCTTAGGTCGTGGTGTAACTTCAAAGGGCAAAAGTTTTCATTTGGAAAAGGTACAGGAGTGATGACTCCCCTGGATTCCTGGTGTTTCCCCAACTGCCTCTAGTTTATGCCAGCTTTGTCAGTTGCTTACCCTGCTGGAACTCTGTGGTTCTAGGCAAAGGTATTAAAAGAGGATGACCACAAACTGCATGGCTAATTTAAAATGTGGAGAGTTAGTTTTGAAGAAAGACATTTTTCCATTGAGGTCTTCACAAAATAATTTAATTTCACAACAGAGCAGGAAGGTAATTGGCTTTTCTACTTGAATGAGCTGAGTCATAGAAAGAAGACAAATGCAACTAACCATTTTTAGCACTCATTTGAAGGCACTAACCTTTGCTCACATAACCATCTCTAATGACCCTCCATATTCAAAGCGTATCCCTAGTTCTTCTGCAAATTTTTTCTGCAGTATTCTCTGGTCTTAAAACAATTACCCAGGTTTCCTGGCACCCCTGGAAGAGTCTATCAGTGGCAGGGATAAATCCATTTTTCAAGTGCAGCATTTAGCTATATCATCTGTGGGATTATCTTGCTTGGTGTTCATCTGCTGTGTCCTCCTTTGCTTCTAAATTCTTCAGCTTCTAAATTCTGCGAGGTCTGCAGAATGCATTTCCTTTTCGTGTCCTACATTGATTTACTCCAAAGTGCTGTGTCATGGGAAAAAGGCAGGGATTTCACCAAAGTTGTAGTATGTGATTGTGTCTACAGAAACTCCTCAAAAACTGCCCACTCAGGAAAGCCTAATTAAAATTGCTAAGACATTCAGTGCTTGGTTTTGCAGTCTGATTTTTCTTTAACTTTGTTTTTATTGCTTATAAATTCTTAGTAGTTATTTTTAAAGGTATGTTGGAAAAAAGCAGATGTTGCTTTTCAGCAGAATGGATAAATTCCAATCCAGCAGAACTCTGTAGTTCGAATTGAGAGTATTATTTTAGCAGGGTAGATTGTAGTTATCTTCTCTGTGCTCCACAGGGAAACAGGATGTATTACTGATGGCTCTGCAGATAGGAAGCCTCACCATTTGTCTGCTAGACAGCAACTTCGGGTTTCATTCCAGTTCTTGAAGGAAATGTGCACACTTGGCTTCTTGCCCCCCCTACATTTTCTCCTAGGTGAAACTCCTGCTGTTGCTTCTCCACCCCTTCACTTATCAGCCAACCTTTGCTCTTTAGCAACCTTGATCCCAGTTTCTGTGCCCAGGTGGCACTTAGAAAATCCACTTTAATGCTGGCTCTTCATTTGTGCACCTTTCACTCACGAGTCTGTCTCCAGTCCCTTATGTTTCCCACACGTGGCTTCCTTGTCTCCTGCGTTGTGTTTGGACAGGGTGATCAATGAGTTGCTAAAATCTAAATCTCTGCTGCATACATAAATTTGCAGTATGTCCAAACATTTGTGCTCGGCCAAGTTCAGGGGAGTTTTCCTGGGGTTGGCAAGATGTGCTTGGTGACCCAGCCCCTTGTGAAGTGTTCGTGCTCTCGAGCTATTGGAAAGGTCAGTGGGGCTCATTACTCTGTAAAGATCAGTGTATTTTTCCCTAGCCTCTCCTTTGGAGGAGCCTGAAAAATGTCTCTCAAAATTGGCAAAAGCCCAGTGTGGAAAATTTTAGTCAGAACAATTATAGCTTGGTAAAACTGTAAGAACTAAGGAGATAGTGTTAGAGTGGGAAGAGTTGGGCAGTCTTAGCTGAGGCACTTTTTCCATGGCTTGCCTGTGCCCTTAGTCTTCACTGCTGCTGCCAAAATAAGATCTTACTCTTAAGATATCCTAATAAAAATGGTCCTCCATATGGGATTTATCACTACTTTAATTTTGAAAAGCCACTTAATTCGAAAGAACTGGGCTTTTTATAGAGGTAAAATACATTCAGGGGCTTATTTGTGTTTCTGAGTTTTGTAGTATGGTCTGTTCTGCCTGAAACTGGTGACTACAAGGCACAGAAAGTTCTTTGTTTCAGAATACCCACCCTGTTTTAGAGACAGTGTCTGCAGTTGATGCTCATCACATGCTGTTGGGTTACAAGGTGAAAATCTGCCTTAATATCTTTATTTCTTGATAAACAGCATGTTGTACACAATAATTGTAGCAAAAAAAAATAGTTAAGAAAAGAGAAAGAGCTAAGTCTTCTGGCAGTGGCAGAATTAGGTATGTATATGAAAGGGAGAGCCCAGTTGTACAGACATTACCCTCTTTCTTAATTGAATGTAGTCACTCTTTGGGTGGGTGACTTGTAATGGATTATTTTTAGAAAATAAACTGTCAATTGCCTTCATGGAGACAGGAACTCAACTGGAAATTGAGTTCTGGGGATTTGCTTCCTTTGACTAAGGATACAAGAGGAGATGGAGATAAAAGATCCTGGGAGCTTGCAACTAAAAGGTTTAGATCTGGTGACTTGACAGTATTCTTTTAGTTGGAAAGTTTTCCAAAGGGGAAAAGGTAATTTGGGATTTCAGAAAGTCTGAAAGGCAGATTGAAGTTCATTAGTCAGCTGTGGGGTTTTTTTGGCCAAGTGGAATGTCTACACAGAGTGTGGTGTCCTGCCTCCAAAAGTGAAGTAAGAATATTAACATGAAAAGTGAATTTTTTAAAAAAAATTATTTTAGCTAAGATCTGAGAAAAAATTGTCAGGAACAAAAAATTGTCAAAAAATTGAACAGAGATGTCTTTTGAAGAGGTGTACACCAGATATCTCCATTTCTAGTAAAGAATAGGATACAAATTATCTCTGTAGGAGAAAATAAGAACAGAAAGTGAAATCATTTTGTTGGTAGATAAGGATGGTAAATGAAAGGATCTCATGCATGTCTTTGGAATAAGTGTAATGTGTTTCAAGTGAACACCCAAGCAAACAGGGTTTGCCCCTGCAGTGAGAAAGAAAAGAAATGAAAAATGTAAATCTGCACAGTGTTGAAAGTGTAGAGAAGCCATAATTAAAATGGAGATGGTAACTGGTCACACTGAGGAAGAGGTCACAAATGAGGCTTTACTTCAGAAATGTTAAATTACCCGTGAGAGTGAGTTTCAGGCATAGGCAGAGAGCACTGGGTAAAGATGGTTGTAGGGCGGTGTTTGAAAGCCCAAGGACAGGTGAGGTAGCAGCGCTTGGCATGCAGGCACTGAGAGTCAGAAGGGTGAGTGCAAGGTGTTTATTCAGAAAAGCCCTCCATGGAGGGCACACACTCTTTCAGAGGTTGCTACAAAAACCCTGCAGGCAGTCTAAAAGATCATAAACCAGTGAACATTGCCTGTACACTATTTATCATTGGAAACAAAGGCTGTTAAAACATTCATGCCTTCCCTCCTCTGCCAGTGTCTTAAAAGCACTACGAATTTCACAGTGTTATCTTTCCAAGTCCATGTTGTTTCTCAAAAATAACAGTTCATTTTCATTCTCCTGATTTGGATGATCTCTGGAAAGCATTTTTTTGTTATAGATTGAGAGTACAGTATCATTGTTTGACAGAACTTATTTTTAGTCCACCAGTGCTTTAGCAACAGTCTATAAAAATAAACTAGCTCTCACAGTTATCATCCTAGACCAAGCCCTACATGAATTTGTTTTGGAGATGGATGAATGTCTCTAGAGCCTGAATAAATCATGTGATCTTGATTTAGCATTAATACTACTTGCTGTCCAAAGTTCTTAAAAGGGTATTTCATGTTGTAAAATACAATGTAAACATTTCAAAATAATTATCTCTAGCTTTAGATATTTAAATATCTAAATTGCTGCCTTCTTTGCACCTTAATAGTTTTGTGTCATTGTTCTTTGCCATGTTCTTTCCTATTTGTTTAAATTTATTGGCTTTTAGAAGTGTTTATTGGTGGGAATCTAGTATTTGGCTTCCACTTTCTTCTCAGTTTTAAGAGAATGGAATTGCTTCTCAGAAATGCTGGTGTTAATGAGCTATAAGACATTTTACCTTTTCAGAATAGTGAAATTTGATGAGGCCCAGTGGAGCTGAGCCTTTTGGAAAGCCATGATTTTTACAGGGATGATAGTGTGGGTTCCTAGATGGATAACTAAAAATGTGTGATCAATGTTAGCAGTGTAGTTTTTGTTTTAGGGAAATCCTTATGTTCCTCCAATCTACTTTGGGCTCTGTGGCACCTGAGTTCTGCTGTCCCTGATCTATAGCTAGTGAGCAGGGCAGGCAGGCTGTGGCTGTAGTTTGAAGCACGTGTTTGGATAGACACACACATTCATCATGTGCTTGTGCAGAACTTTGGTTTGAGAGAGCGAGGAATGCTTAGTCTGAAGATGAAATTATTCCAGCTAGGAATGTGTTAATAAGCTGGCTCTGAAGAACAGAGGTGCTTGCTGGTAACACCTACCTACTGTAAAAAGCCATCATTTGGGTTTTACCCTTTGATTTCTGTCTTTTGTCTGGTTACTTCTTCACAGGAGGCTGTTACTGCATAGAGCATGAGAGCTTGGCTAATTTAAGAGCTTTTAACGAGGGATTCTCTCGAAGGGTTCTTCCTTCAAAAGGGTTTCATTTTATCAACTAGGTCATGCTTATCTGCATGGTGGCTGACTTGACAGAAATCAGGACATCTCTCTGTCATGACATCCCTCCACAAGAGCAGAGTTAGACAGTAAAATTGTCCATAATGCTAATGACATAAAAGTTTTAAGGAAATTGTTTGAGAAAAGGTTCTGGAAGAGCTGCTGTTGACACTTCTGTCCTGCTGTCTGTATGGATTATTTTGTGTGTTCTGCTGTCTGGATTGTCCAAGATCCAACAGGGAATGATTTTGTCAATGTCTTTGGGTTGTTGTGTTTGTTCTAAAGCATGGTGGGAGTAGAAGCCCTGCATATGTGATGTACCTTAAAATATGTTGCTGTATATCATGCTGGTGTCAGCCTAAACACACATTTTCTAGGTATTAAAATAAAACCATTTCAATGCATCTTTGTTGGTGCTCTCATCTGGGGGAGAACTGAGACTTTGGGCTCACAGTTTTAAATCTGCTTGGAGCAGGGCAATCTTCGTTGCTCTGTCAGAGCTGTTGTATTTTAATTTTTGCAGCTGGCTAGTGGCAGGTTAATGTCTGGGGGTTTTGCTGAGCTCCTCTGAGGTGCCAGACTCTGCCATTCATGGTGTGGATGGCCCAGAGCTCTCAAGCATCTGCTGGTGCTTCACTCAGAAAGTGTTACAGCACTCTGGAGGTCAGTGCCTGTGAGCTTGGTTTCACAATGCCTAAATTAGAGGTGCATAAATCCTGTATTAGATGAGGCTTTCTTTATGTAGTATGCACTGTGCTAGTCTGCACTTGGTAGTAAATCATTTGGAATTACAGTTGCTTCCCAAGACTTCATCATCAAGGAGAAAGTTTTTTGTTAGCCTGTAACAACACTCTGTAACTAGAAGGAGCATTCAGAGGCAGGTTTAGCAATGGCTTTTGCAGCAGAACTTCTTCTAATTGAAGTAAATTTTCTCATTTGCTTTCTTCTGTCTTTTGGTTTTTATTGTACATTGAAAAATAGTCCTGAAGTGCACCCTTTAAAATATTTCTGTGGTATGTTGGTCCCTGCACCACTGCTGTTATGGTGAGGATGTAATTCTGACAGAGATGAGGACAGTGACTTGAAAATAAGACATCTATATAATTTATAATGTAATCAGAGTTCCTGACTGATTTTATACAAATTTGAAATTAAGATGGAGAAAAAGCCTTTATAAGGATATTGTAATTAGTTTCTGATAAGTCAGAGACTGTGACTGTGCTTCAGAATTGTAATGGCAGAAGAAAAATGTAATTAAGCAACAATACATATAAAAAGGGAATAAAATGTAATGGTTATATCCATTTAATTAACTGGCCAGTAATACTGATAATTTGTTTTGCCAACAAAAATGACTCTCAAGTTAAAAATCATTTGGGCTGTTGATCTATTCCTTGAAAACTTCAGAGAGTCAGAAGACACTGGTATTGAGTAAGTTCCAGAGGAAAGGTTTGTAATTTGCTTTTTAAACTGGAGTTCTTCTTGCATATTTTATTTATCTGTGCATATTATGCAACGCTGCATGTTGGATACCCCCATGTAAAGTGTGTTACTACACGGAAGTTGTGTGCTTGCTTAGTAGAGGCAGGATTGCTTTCCTCATATGTTTAACCCCAGGCAGTTCACTCCCCCACCAGTGGGATCAGGTGGAGAATGGGAAGGGTAAAAGCTGGGAAATTCATGCCTTGAGACAAAGATTAATAGGGAAAGCGAAAGGTACACATGCCAGCAAATCAAATCAAGGAGTTAGTTCCCACTTCCTATGGGCAGCCAGGTGTTCAGCCATCCCCAGGAGAGCAGGGCTCCCTCACAGTAATGGTGCCTTGGGAAGACAAACCCCATCATTGCAGGTGTCCCCATTGGTCATTGTTCCCCCCATTTTATTTACTGACTGTGAGGCCGTAGGCCTGGAATATCCTCGTGGTCAGATGGGGTCAGCTCTCCTGGTCGTGTCTTCTCTTCAGTCTCTTCACAGTGTGGCAATGTGGAATGCAGGAAAGGCCTTGGCCCTGGTGAGCCCTGCAGAACCAGGACAGAAACATCTCTGTGTTATCAAAACACAGCCCCATTCCAGGCACTGTGAGGAAAACTAGCTGTACCCCAACCCAAAGCAGCACACTGCCATAACTCAGTTCCACACAGTTGTGACACTCAGCTGTGCTAGTAAAAGACAGGAGGGTGCTTGCATACAAATATTATTAATGTTTGAAGGTTCAGGAGTCTGCTTGAAGCATCCAGCTATTGTAGTAGCAAAAGTATTCATGAAAGCAAGACTCAGAGTGGGAACATTCTGACCTGATGTGGTATTTGAAGTAACAGTTAGTTTTACTATTGACCTTCAAAACTACCATCCTAGAAAGGACTTGCCTTTTTTATAAAGGGCGTTAAACTAATCCCAAATGTCCTTGCCACAAAGGTGAAGTTGTTCAGTGCTGCTTTTTGTTCACATAGCAAAAATTCTCCTTGTACTTTCTGAGTTCTCCTGTGGCAATTGGCTAGCTCTAGTTGGCTTGGGAATGCAGCATGATGCTTTAACTATGCCCAGTTCTTACTGATTTCAGTGGAAATAAATTAATGGGCCTTAGAGGTTTATTCACTAATAAATGTTGTCCAGGAAAGGCTGCACATAAGCAGAACTATTCTTTCTGTCTCTAATTAAAATACTCCTAAACATTTCTATGCTTTTTTTCCTAATTAAAGTTTCTTTCTTTAATATATTTGGCTGTGCAAAAATAGGAACCAGACTGTTCCTGTTGTGAAAGTTCTCAGGAATGCAAACATGAGTTGTCAGTTTAAAAAGTCAAAGTAAGGCCTTCTAACAAAAGAGAAACTGCTCTGGTTTTGAGAAGGAAGGAAACCTTCCACTCACTAGATTTTCATGCACAATCTCAGGTCAGCAATTGCTTTTCTCTCTTATGCTGATAAAATACATAATGTATATGGACACACGTCTGTCTATCCACCTCTATGTGTGTGTGTATAAAAAGGAAAAACTCCCAACACCTAATTGGTCTCTAGAGTTGCTGATAGCCCAGCAGGCCAAAATGGATCTGAAATCCAACATGGGGTTTTGTTTTTGTTTTTGCTGTGAAGGCATGATAACATTGATAATGTTCTGGTACAGAATTTCATCTAGGAGAGTGTTGCTTCAGAGGTCACTATAGCACACTCAGATTCATCTATAAACTGAAATAGTTGTTCTCTAAACCTAGAGCTGCATGTTCCATGAGCACTGTTTGGAGTGTTGCTTTATTGCCTGTCCTAGGGATATAGAAATAGTCACAGCTTTGTTTGCATAAAATGATCTTGGACTTTTTAAAACAGATTTGATGTGCCAAGTAACCCATTATCTTTGTAGTTTACAGGCTGTGCCTATGTTTTAAACAGTGGTGTTGGGTTTATCATTTATTTAGCTATCTTAAAGAAAATTACAAGAGGACCAACTTAACTTGATAAATCATACAGCACCATACAGTAAGAGATTGGGCCTGTCCAGAAATCAGTATTTTGTGCACAAATTCAGTCTGACATTTTGAAGATCCTCTAGAACTCTCCTGCAGTGATTTGCAGAACAGAAATCATACCTTAATGATGTGTCTTTAAGAGTTCTGTTTGGTTTTATGAAATAAGCCAGACAAAGATCATATCACTGAAAATCCAACTGTAGTTTTAATGTGAAAATCTTATGACCAGTAAAGCTAATCCCTTGTAATTACTACTTAACATTTGTGTAGAGAAGTTTTTTGAACCTAGCCTTACTTTTCAATGGTGTTACAGCTATTGTAACAATCTTGCCTAGGAGTCTCTGACAAGGAGTGCAGTGCTGGACCACCTGTGACACTCGTAAGGTGGGAAGTGGAGCTGTGGTACAGCCCTGAAGCTCAGCCCTGGCATGTGATTTATCACCCTCAGGGATGCTGGCAGCAGTCACAGTGCTGTCCTAGGGCAATTTCATCTGGCCCCTGCTCTTCCCTTGGGTTTGTGCCCCTGCAGCAGCTCCCACTCCTGCTGGGCTGAGGCAGGTCTGCCCGAGACCTGATGGGTTTCAAGTGCAAACATTGTGGAAGCGTGTTGTTCAGCACCATTTCTTGATTAGCCAATTTCACACTCCTGCTTCTATCATCAGTTAATCCTGGCTGCTGGCCTTGCCTGGAGATAGAGCCTGTCCCTGCATCCAAAGAGCAGTCAGGTGCTGCAGAGCACTGCCCTGTTAACCCTTGGGACTCCCACCAGCAGAACTTGGGATGTCTCTCTCAGGCATGGGTAGTGAACTTTTTTCCTTTTTTTTCCCTCTCCTTCTGTCCCCTTTATGATAGAGAAGTTTTAAAGAAGTAAGCTAACTAATGTTGGTAATTTTTACATCAACATTTTATCATTATTACATGTTTTTTACCCCATCCTCAAACTTTTATGAATCCTTCTTCTCATGTTGAATAGAATGTAGTCTGTATTTACACTCCTCATGCTGCCACCTCTGTTCAATTAATTGCAATATTCCCCTTAAAAAGGGAATGCTGAGTGAGGATTTCAGGGGTAGGCTGAGGCATGATACACAGAAGCTGATAGTTTTCTGTTGTTTTTCCTGCACACTAGATCATATTCCACATGCAGTGTCTACTTGAAATTCAGCTACCATGCCATGGTGTGTTTTGTGGTGCTGTGTGTGCAGGGGAATGTGCAGCCTGGGCCTGGAGGGGCTTTGAGCAAGGAGATTTGAACATGCTTTTGGCATTTTTATGTGGTCTGTGAAAACCAGGCTAGAGCCAGGAGGCCCTGCATCATGTGGGTGATGATTTAGCCTTGCTGCAGTCTTGCAAGCAAGGAAATCAATGGAAAAGATTGGAAATGGAAAATAGTTGAACCTGCTGTGAACCTTGCAGAGGAGATAGTCCAAATTGGCCTGAGTCATCAGCTGAGGAGGCTGAGCATGTTCAACATCTGAAAACCAAGAACAGGCAAAACAACTGCTGCCTTCAGAGGGAATGACTTCTGATAAAATACAGTGGGAACATCACAAAGGCTTTCTTGACGTTTTAATGTGGCTCAGTAAAGCAACTCCAAACGAAGGGATTATTTGTAGACTGGTTAATCTTTCTCAAAAGCAATCTATGATGATGGAATAAAAGAAAACAAACCCCTTCAACAGTGCTAGGAAACACAGACACTTCGGTTCATGACCTAGTTTTTTTCCAAAAACATCAGTGTTATATTACAGAATTCTCTTTGATTAGTTTTTTGTCATCTTTTTATTGTACTAATTAACTGGGGCAGCAGTGCCATGCTTGGACAAAGCCTTCTCCTTTGTTCATTAGAAAGCTATGTTGTATAGCATGTCTTGAAAGTCTCATAGGAATATTTTAGTGAATTATTTAGATTTGCATCAATGTAGCTGTCAGTAACAACTCTAGAAAGCACTGCTTACACTGTAAGGGCGTGACAGAGACTCTGATCTGTTTATTTTGTTGTCTGAGAAATGCCTCATTTTCTTCAGTATCTGTATTGCCTCCCTTGTTCTCCAGAGGACCTCTCTCACTTAGGATTTTTCTCTTTACAATGCTTTCCCAGAGATGTGCCATGATGATCTGGAGCTTTAGCACAGTCCTTACTCCTACACTGAAAATTTGCAGCTGTGCTCCAGATCCTGCAATATGAATATGGTGATAGTTTGCAGGCATCACCCTCAGGAGCGTGTCAGGACTTCATATTTAAAGCAAGCAATAGAAGTGCAGCTTTCTCAGACTTTAAAGTGCAGGTTGCAGTCCCTTTGGAAATTTTTATGGATGTGTTTTATCTTGGAGCTGTGCCACCAACGTCTGTCTGTTGCTTTGTGATATTTTTCTGACTCCTGAGAGATGGTGAAATATTTTCAAAATAAAACTCCTCTCATTGCAGCTATATTTGGGGTTAAGTTATGGTTTATCAGATCAACTCTCAGGGCTTGCACTTCAGTGGGGCCTCAGGGTTCCAGAGAAAGAAAAGTTTGTGCAGGTCCCTTGCAGCATTTTCCACCTCCCACCCAATCCTCCTTTGCTTTAACCTAAAATTACAGCAAAAACTGATTCTTTCTTAGACAAGAGAGAAAGAAAATGCTGATACTTTGTAGGTGGAAAGGCAAAAGAAACAGGAGTATTGCATTTACTTAAAAAAAAAAAAAACCCAACCAAACAAAACATCCCAAAATTAAAAAACTCTCTTTTAATTCCCCTGCTGCTATGAGAGTTTGCCACTGATTTTGGTGGGAGCATAAAGAGATCTCCCTGCTTTTCCTTCTGGTGTACAGTGACATCTACAGAGAGTGGAGCACACCAAACAAGACTTTCCCTCCAGTATCACTTCTTTTTTTAACTGTTCTGCTTTTATGTGTCCTTAATTTAAACTCAGGACTTTTTGCATGCACAGTATTACTTACCTTTGTACATTCCCACAGAAAGCTACTTTTTAAAAAAAGTTGTAGTACCCTGACAGAAATTACTTCAATGTTTGGAAGTGCAATAGCAGTTTACACACAGAAATAGAAATTCCTTTCTCTTAATGGAGTGGTGGGATGTCTGGTTCCAATGCACTGAAGGATGGAGCTTTTTGGAGATGAAATTTCTTTCACAACTGCATTTTCTCATCAAAAAGTGGATTTTGGATGCTTTTGTTCTGAGTTCTTTTGTGGTTATCTTGCAAACAGCTTTTTCATTAAATGTTTTAATTACTGATGTAATGTTCTGAAGTGTTAAAGAAAACCCAAAGATGTAAATTCCATTTATTTTCCAAAAATTCCAAATAATAAATTGGTAAGGAGACAGATAGGGCTGCTTTAAAATTTTCTTTGTTAGACAAACTCCTTAATTTTGTCACATACGTTTTAGTTGGCTTTTTTTTTTCCTTAAATTTTTTGTCTTCGAGAAGGTAATTTATTACATGTGTGTAAGAATGTAGATACTTGGGCTCTGAACTTGGTGGCATTTATTTTTTAATTGTTCTTGTTTATGTCTTTTATGTAAAAGTCTTAATTTTGATAACTCAAAATGTGAACATTTTGGGGAGTAATTTTTCTTGGATATTAAATATTAAATGTATCAAACCAAGGTTGAAAGTTACTGAACCAATGGGTATAAATCCATCAGGAGTTGGTTTAGTCTTGTTTTTTCCCCTACCAGGTCAGATGTTATGATAATATTAACTACAAACCAGATCCAGGTCTCATTAACCTAATACTGCAGAACGATAATCAGAAAATTGCCAAGTAATGAACAAACCCCAGAACTTTTAAACCTTATTAAGCCATTGTGGCTGATGAGCAAGTTTCATGGCCAAGGCCTTCATGTCTAAAAAATGACCCTGGTGTTTGCCAGCTGGCATTATTGGTTAATTTGGGTTAAATTCAATTTGCCTAGAGGAAAGAACTCAAAGTAAAAGAATATCTTAGTGGAGCAGGAGGGAGCACTTAAAAGCTATGTAGTAAAAATCTACTCATATATAGAAAATCCTTGGCAAAATGCATCCTTGTGTAGCAGTAAAAGATAAAGTGTGTAATAGATGAAATACACCCATTCCTTAAGAAGAGACAGAATAATTATTAAAAAAAACCAAAAAGGATGTGTGTTAGCATTGAGGGCATTGTCAGCATTTTCCTTCTTGTAGGGATCTGCTGTGTCTGAGCTCTGGACATTTCTTATTCCTACCTTTTGAGACTTTTAGCTAGGGCTGAAGAGAGTAAGAAAAAAAATCAAAAATCAGTGTCTCACAAATAATTGAGGAAACTTCCATTTCTGTAGTGGTTTCAAGTATGGCTTTTCTAAATCTGAGAATAATCACAGGAATCTTTCGATTGCTGCAGTTTTTATGGAAAGAGGCGTCTGGAAAATGTCTTCCCTTAGCTTTGGGTTTTGGCAGGGGCTGTAAGCAAGTGTGGTCAGTGTAATTAAACTGACAAGTGCTTGAGGTACTGTACTTGTTTGCTGTATGTACTTTCCTTCAATAAATATTAGTATTTCTCCTAAATCTCCCCATCTAGCTCTTGATTTAAACTGGAGTTTAGCATGTAACAGGGCAGCACAGGAGGCAGCATTTAGGACATAATATTAAGGGCTTTCTCAGCAAATACCCTTTTGCAGTGGACAAGCAGCAGTAGATTTCTTCAGGAAAAGCTCTGTCTGACAGGGAAGCCAAAAGACCTGACTCCAGCAGATTCTTCTTAGTGAGCTGTAAAAATTACCCTTTGCTGGAGAAAGTCAGCCTGGAGCCCTAAACTTCCAATGCTTGAAAACGCTGTGGGGTTTTGGTCTGAATCCGCATTCTTTTTCTGATAAACGTCAAAATACAGCCTGTGAACTTGTGAATTCAGCCCCTGGGGGGATCTCTGTGCCTCCACACTTTGTGTGTGAGTGCTGAGCAATAAATGATCTCTTAATTAGGTGGTCT
Organism: Phylloscopus whistleri; assembly: GCA_017589585.1. Taxonomy (NCBI): domain Eukaryota; kingdom Metazoa; phylum Chordata; class Aves; order Passeriformes; family Phylloscopidae; genus Phylloscopus; species Phylloscopus whistleri. The sequence continues at coordinate 37,822 of JADMLD010000108.1, read as the reverse complement.
TTAACGAGTTAAAGCTGAATTAACTCTCTGTAGCTCTTCTTGGTTTGATGTTTACACGTCTCTCTCTGTACCTCTTCCTCTGTAGACACCTCTTTATCTTGTAAACCACGGGGAGACCGGCCCCATCCGGTGCAACCGCTGCAAAGCTTACATGTGTCCCTTCATGCAGTTCATTGAAGGTGGCAGGAGGTACCAGTGTGGATTTTGTAACTGTATAAATGATGGTAAGTGATGTTTCTCTAATCTGGGGTTCAGAGCAATTCCCTAAGACTGAAAAGAAATCGTACCCCTAAAATTATTTTCTCATCTTGCTGATTTAATGAAAATAGTTTGGGGAGATGCAGTAACTAGGTCTATTTCACAAATCAAAAAAAGAAAAATCAATTCCCAAGAATAGTAGAGGGAAACATTTGTTCAGTACAGTTTAAAAAAATATAGGAAAAATAATGCTGACTCATGAAGTCCGGTCTGATATGATCAAAACTTTATTTTAAAACTTTAGTGACAACAAAGGATACAGAACTGCTTGTGTTGTTAATTGAAAGCAATTTTTGTGCTGAAAGAAAACATTAATTTCTTTAAGAAATGCGAATTTACAGCAAGAAGCAAACATTTAGACCCATGTTAGCTTCATCCTGTGCATGACTATGGGTACAATGGTTAAATAAGCTATTAATCTTACTGTGACAAGTGTTGGTTTTCACAGAAGATACCATGCCATATTTGTTCAAGTGTGCTGCATGTGACTCATAGCTGTTCTTGTGCTCTTGGCAAAATCCCAAATCTTTGCCAGAACTAGCCTTTCTAGACATTTGTATCAAGCTGGATTTCCTCAGCTGGATTGCAGGGGTATGGTGCTTTCCCTAATACAGTCATCTTTTCAACTCTGAAACGTGAACCTTGTCAGACTCGGTCCAACTGCTTTGCTGCCTGGAGCTCTAATGTTTGTGCAGGCATAGCAGATAATAAATTTCATCGTTTGTTACAATTTAAACGCTCATAAAGGGAAATTTAGATGCACTGGGAACACTTTAAGAAAGACATTTAAGTTGCTGTATCACTTTAAATCATGCTGGTATTACTACAGTGTCTGAGTCAGAAAGCACTTTAAAAAAAATCATTGATAAGGACTAAAAATGGCTAAGAAACTAGGTTGATATTCCCCTCACTCACACACATGTGCACTTCTACAGGCAAAATAGGAAAAATAAGCATCCTGAGTATGTATTCGTTGAGGAACCATGACTGGCTCTGTGTAAATTATTGATGCAAACCCACTTGATTTCTTACCACTTCGGAGTATATCACATCTGCTGAAAGAATTTGTTGTGTTGTTCCTCTCTTTCCCCACGTACAAATATTTTTTCCTGTTCTTGCATTGGCTTGTAGTCCCCCCGTTCTTCTTTCAACACCTGGACCACATGGGCCGACGGATAGACCACTATGAAAGGCCGGAGCTGTCCCTGGGATCCTACGAATACGTGGCTACTTCGGATTATTGCCGAGTGAGTACTGCCAGCGTGCAAACAGCAAAACAAACAAGCTCCTCAGAGTAAATGCACTTGTAAGCTGCATATCAGTTTCCAGGAACATTCTAGGAAATGTGGGTAGGTGTGAGGAATACCATGTTTTGTTCTTTTGTGCAATGATACAAGCAAGAATAACAAGCAGTGCAGCAAAATCACACATCACCTCTCTTTAAGTGAGACATGTTTGTTCCTATCCAGCATGTTGCACTGTTCAGGGAATGTCTTTGAAATTCTGGTTCTTTGTTGCATTTTAGATGTGTGTCTTATACCAATTTTGAAGACCAACACATGCCTAAATTGCCTTCCTAATACCCTAAATCTTAGCAAGGGAATTTGACCTTGTAATCTGTTCCTGGCAAGAGTCTTCTTAGTGTTCTGACCAATAAGTTATTAGTGGAACTGGTTCTCTCTTATAATATCAACTCACTGAAGAACTCAATCCAGAGCCCACTCATGTTACTCTAAATATTTGTGGTTGGTTTTATTACAGACCTCTATTTGATACTTCTGAAACCATAAATTACTTAATCTTTTAAAACTTCAGCTCGTGTTACAAAACTGCAAGTGTGACTTCATCTGACCGCAGCACGGACCTATTTTTCTGTTCTTGCTGGAATCAGGCAGAATTTTCTTCCTGTGGGTGGAGCTGAGGCCATGATAAGGTTAGAAAAGGCAGTTGGGTCCTACAAAATCTTGAAGTTGCTACCACTATCTTCCTCAGACAATCATATTATTGCTGGTATGAGGAAAATGAAAAGGTTCAGTTCTTCTTGCTCACTAGAGAGCACTGCTCCAAAATCCAGTAATATCTCTGATATAACCTACAAGATTTGATTGAAAGCTGGGTTAAACCCCACAGCAGGAGAGAATTGTGGTGAGATGTTGCAGAAATACAGTGTGGGAAACTCAGTGTATATCCAGTGAAGCTCCATCAAATCCTGAAGCCCCAACTTCTGCCAGGTAACAAATCAGAGTTTCCTTGACAAGTCATCCAGTCTCGTCTGTGTGCTTGCTACAAAGATGCATCCTCAGACTTACTGCAATGTTACAAAAAAGAAATCTCTTACAAAATAACACTCTGCTCTGGAAATGCTAAGTCATTAGATGTAGCATTATTTTGTAATTCACTTTTCATTTGGCTTCAAGTTGCAGAAGTTCCCTTCTTTTATAAATCCAGTTCAAGACCAAAACTGAGAAGTCATTTCCTTTTGTGCTTATCAAATGACAAGGATGAACAGCTACAAAAAATGTTAACAAATCCCAGCTGGTTTGCATTATTGCACTCCTGCTAAGCGGATGTGGTGAGAGCACAAGTCCTTGTTTCTGCCATATATTTGTCAGAACTTAGGCAGAGATTCTTTCTAAATGCTGATCTGATACAAGAGTTTAGAAGCAGTTTTCGGTGCAGTTTCTGAAACGAAAGTCTGAGTACAGTAAACAGAACAGCTTTGAAAAATACTGCCTGGTTTTGGTTTGCTGGAATTAACCCTGATTTGCATGAGTCCAATGAGTAAGATCAAGGGTATAATGTTCAGGACATTATATATATATATAAAATAGGACACTGTCTAATTTTACCTGTGAATGGTCTTTTTTTGGTTTTTTTTTCTGTGTAGGACAAGAAGCCTCCTAATCCACCGGCTTTTATCTTCATGATTGATGTATCGTACAGAAACATAAAGAGTGGCCTGGTGAAACTCATATGTGATGAACTGAAGACTCTGCTAGATAAACTTCCAAGGTAAAGAGACATCAGTGTGCTTGGCTTAACTCACTACACTGCACTTCTCATGCAGCTCTGCATGTTGAAAGGCAAAACCAAGCTATGGAAAATGTCAGAATTTCCAGCATAGGAGTTTTTTGAGTGATAGCGATCAAATGTTAATTTTTAACACTGCTGGGAATTCTTACACTTGGATGTCTGGGCTTACTGTATGAACAGAAAGAATCTGCCATGCTACTGCACATGGAGCTCACATTCTTTTCCTTTCTTGCAGTGATCTCTAGTGGTGTTATCAGCTCAGTCACAGCTTGTAGCTTCTGCTTCACTTGCTGCAGTTGTATTTGCTGCAGTCCTGCTTTTCTCATTGAATTAAGCAGGGGAATACCCAAACCAGAATACTCAGGAGCAGTCAGTCTCTCTAAACCCATAGTGTTGGTGGCTTGTATCTTTAGTTCTTACTGTTAATTAGCAAAACTTTTAAAGCTTCTTGCTGCTCTGGGAGACTTCTCTGTCCTGATTTGTATCTGAGAGAACAGATCCTGTAGGCAACCACCATTTTATGAAATAGAGCACATGTGCTTTGAGAGCAGTGGTGTTACTATTGATCAATGTTACTGTAATAGTGTACTATTTTAGTGTAGGTTTTAGTGTATTAGTGTGGTTTTCAGTAGAGTTTCAATAACACAGACACGTAGGGAAATGAAAGCAGTGAAAGACTGAAAAATGAAGTAGACGTTTCTTGTCTACATATAAAGGTATATTTAAAAAAGACATCCAAAAATAAAATGCTTTCTAAATAACAATGCTTGCTGAGGGAGAACCAACTTAAAAAATGAAGAGAGCAGTGTGAGGAAGGGTTGGAGATGACATCCTTGGGATAATCTGGGATATGTTAAGAATCTTTTTTCTTATGGCCTTCTGAATCCCTGTGCCAGAAAGGAATTCCAGTCCAGGGTGGGGGTTTAGTTTATTAGATACCCGTGTAAGGCCATCTCTCAAGTAGTTTTTCACTGAAGATTACACTGGAGACACAAGTGTTTGATATTATCCTGAACATATCTCAGAGTTTTCCATCAGGATTGGTCATGACCTGAAGAAAATAAGAGGCGTGAGTGGAGTAACAAAAGGCATTTGGCAGTTTGGAAACTTGAACAGGGCAAGTAGAGGAGGAATGAAAGCAAGTGTATCCATATCGTAAAAGAGACATATTCATCCTTCTCACCAGCACTCTGCAAGATCTGTTGTGAAATAATTTGAGCCAAAGTTATCATGTCCACTGAAAAAGGCAACTAAAAAATAAAGCCAGGCCCTTCAGCTTCCTCAGATTTGTCTGTTGGCTTAAACAATGTTGATTTAAAAGAAGACAAACATGAGACATTCCACCAAAACCTGTGGTGAAAATTTTACTGTGTTGCTTAGACACAGAGGTCACTGTATGTTCATTTTCTATTTCTGGTCAAAGATACCTGCAGAAGTAGTCTGCTGTTCCCACACGAGGGAAAAGCCATCTGCAGGGAATTCACCCTGACCTTCTATCTTTGAGAAGAAAGACTTGGGGTACCAAGAAATCTGTGCAGAGAAAGAATTGCTGAAATTTCAGAGCAGATGTTTTCAAACCTGTGTTCCAAACAAGAACCCCCTCCCTGACTGTATTTTGAGAAATAATGAGAAATGTGTTTGTAGACGTGTGCTTATGAGTTCAGAAAATGAGAGTAATGAGTTGTGCAATTATGATTTTTAGGTACATGATTAAAAACCAAAAAGTATATGAATGCATTTCTGGGCATATGGTCAGGTTTCTCCTTCTGAGTCTGCAAAAATAACTAAATAGTGTGTGATCTACAGAGACAATTGGCTGCTTAAAGCTAATCTTTAAAACTATGATAGAAGTTGGTTGAAGTGGGGTGGTCTGGACTGACACTGGTAAGAGCAATGTCTAGAATAAAGGTCCCCAAACACCTGGTGTGTAACACCCTTGGGACTGGGATGGTGTGGATGCTTTTCTTTGAAGTATCAAAGTGCTGTATGTATAAAAAATGAATAGCACTTTGTCCTCATCAAGCACCATAACTAATTGTGCTGTTCTGTCTGCCCCATGTCTTCTCAACATGGTTTATTCTTTATCCTTAGGATTTTTGACTGCTTGAATGGGATGCACCATTGATAGGGTTGATGTAACTTTATAACTTATTTTAAAAAGTAAACAGTAGAGCAGTTGATTTCATCAGGGTGTTTGTATTTGACCTAAGGCAAAGATTTGAGGCCATTAGATCTTCTTGGTTGTTGTTTGGTTTGTTGCTCCCAGTACAGATAATGATCAGAGAGCAGCCTTGCATGTCAAAGGAATGCTTTTGTTGCAAGGTCAGCATTTCAGAATTATAACTAGTTGTGTTTTGTTTTTCTTACAGAGAAGAGCAAGAAGAATCCTCAGCAATTCGAGTTGGTTTTGTCACTTATAACAAGGTCCTTCACTTCTTCAATGTAAAAAGCAGCTTAGCTCAGCCTCAGATGATGGTGGTCACGGATGTGGCAGAAGTTTTTGTTCCATTGCTGGACGGTTTCCTTGTTGACTTTGAGGAATCCCGATCAGTTGTTACCAAGTAAAGTACAATTATACTTCATGAGAGTAAGATGTGAATGCTTACAATGTGCATCATGCCTTTAGTCAGATGGCTTTTGGGGTATATGGGTATCTGTTGAAATACTTGAAGCCAGCAGATGCTTCAAGCCCTGTGTTTCCTCCTCTGGGGCAAAGAAAAAGCAATAGCCACAGCTTTCTGGTGCTGAACTGGAAAAGTTTACGTTGGCCAGGTGTAAACCACCTCTCAGCTATGCTGAGACTGGGAGGGGAGTGAGGCTCTGAGCCACGTGTTGTTCTCCCTCTTGCAATGCACATGATGTGCACCTGGCTATGATCTTAGGACTCTGAAGTCCTTACAGCACAGCAGAACTAAATGGTTAGCTATTTTTTTATTTATTGCATGTCCTTTAGGTTACAAGCTTTGAAACAATGCATCTCGTAGAATTAAAAAATGCGTATTTTCTTTTATTCTGGCTGGGATCCTAAGAAATTGAGCAAGGAAAAATTGTATTATTTTTTGCACTACAAATTTTCATGATAAACATCTTCCTGTGTGAAGACTTGGTACATTACAGGGTGTGTTTGGGGATTACCCTACGCTGACCAGTTGAGACAGCTGATCATTTCTCTTTCACAGCTTGTTGGACCAGATTCCAGAGTTGTTTGCAGACACCAATGAGAGTGAGACCATCTTCGCTCCTGTTATCCAGGCTGGCATGGAGGCACTAAAGGTTAGAACATTCCTCTCTGTCAGAGAAGCAGCTTGAAATCAGGTTTGCTAAAAGCCAGTCCCATCACAATGCGAAATTAGGGGAAAAAAGGCCGTTGATTGTTACTGTTACTGTAACAGTATCTTCCAACTGCCATAGTTAGAATAAGAGCTGACAAGCATAACATCTGTTCTCAGATGTTCTTCTTGAGGGAAACCAGTCCCCAGAGTCTATTCCATGTAGGAGGGATGTTTAGGAGAAGATGAGGAGCAGGAGGCAGTTTCTTGTTCAGCGTTTAAGAGAAATAAAGTCGTGTTTAGTTACCACAGTAGAACAAATCAGTACTCTTGTGTTTGCACAGATACCCAGTCCTTGCATGTGTGAAGGGCAGGAAAGTCAGTATAACAGGATCATCACTTTACTCTGGTTATTCTCATGCTTCTTCAAAACTTGTTGTGCAAAACAGAATATTTATAACTGTCTGTCTGTGACTGAATCAGGCCGTGGCTGGGGGTTTCCGTTTAACTGACAAGTTCTCCCAGCTTGGATACAGCTGCCAGGGAATCCACAGGCCAAGGTGCTGCCCAGGTGCTTTCTGTATGTCCAGGACTTCCCCTGGAGGGCTGACATTCCCATGGCACGTTGCCAGTTAAATGCACACCACCCTGGTTCACTACAAGATTTGTAGGGGCAGAGCACAGCCAGTGGTGCTTTAAAATGGTTGATTTATCTGTGAGCTTTGTATGAATAAAGCACAAACATTGAGTACATAAATTTATCAAAACAGAAACGAACATTTCTCACATCTGTTCTTTATATATTGATTTAATGCCAGCTTTCTTGTTATTTATTCATGCTACCAGCAGGTATGTGTGCAAAGCACATCTGAATGCTGTTTCCTAATACTTGATTTTACAAAACAAATTTAAGGGTCGTAACTGTAAATTTCCTTTGATGATGGCTATAAAAGAAAGCAGCTCTTAATTAAACTTTTCTTTAGCTCACTATTTTTAAGTTATAATTTGTAAGGATTTTCACTCTGAATTGCTTATCTGCAAATACTCTTGCTCAAGAAAACAGTTCTTGCTTAAAAGGAATAAATGGATTGTGTTAAAAATATGTATATTTTAGAAATTGTGTCAAACCAATATCACTAATTCCTGATACATATCAGGACAAATAGCTATTTGGGAAGTCTTTCAGCCTTCAGCAGAAGGCTTCTTCAAAGGAATTGAAGAAATTGTCATTGGTGACCAAAAGTAACTGCCCTTGAAATATCAGGGGTGAAATTTCAGCCATTTTACAAGTCAGGTGCTGCCTGCAGTTGTGTTTCTGCCATAGCTGAGACTTCTGCTTTGCCAGAAGAAGGCCACAGCTTATTTTGAAAGATGCAATGTTTTGTGAACATGGTGAGTTCTGATTTGTGTGTAGAATTCATGGGGAGCCGCCTACAAGGACGGAACTGTCACCCATTTGGAAACAGGCATGGGACTGCAGTGTGCCTGAACTGAATTATTCTGTTCAAGTGCATTTCCTTTTATTCTGATCCAATTGGAGTATTTGTGTTTTGATGCCTGTTGCATAATGCCTGTATCCAAGTGGAACATGTCCAAGAGAGGAGCTCCTCCTTTTGCCTCTGGAGAAGGTGCTGTCAGAATGGCTGGGCCAGCAGAGCTGACCGAAGTACTGACTGAATTCCGTCAGGTTCCGAGCCTGGAAAGGAATTTCTGCAAGATCCTCAGAGGTGAACTCTGAGGAACTTGCAGAAAGTGCCCACTGTTCTCTATGGGCTTGTTAAACCTGCAGTAACCAATGTGCCAATGTGGTGTCTCTGGAACAGGCTGCAGAATGTGCTGGGAAATTGTTCATCTTCCACTCTTCTCTGCCAACCGCGGAGGCACCAGGGAAGCTGAAAAACAGAGATGACAAAAAACTGCTCAATACAGACAAGGAAAAGGTATTTTCTGCCCTGAGCTAATGGGGGACTGCTGCTGCATTGCATTTGTCTAATAGGGCACTGATCTTTTTTCATGTATTTTCTTTTACCCAGAAGTCTTTAGTTATATAATACCTCTGGTAAGTGATGGGTTCTCCAAGAACATACTGGCCTGTATCCATGGCCAAGGCCAGCATGTTTTTGATGATAGCCTCACTTCAAACTTTTACTTCATCCTTTTGTCTTCATCTGGCCCTTTTGAGTTGTGGTTAGTATCTAATATGATGGCACTTGTGTTTTTTATTCCTGTGCAGACCCTCTTCCAGCCACAGGGAAATTATGAGGCCTTAGCCAAGGATTGTGTGGCCAATGGCTGCTGTGTGAATTTGTTCCTCTTCCCCAATCAGTATGTGGATGTAGCCTCCATGGGCCTTGTCACAATGTACACTGGTGGAACACTATACAAGTACAACAATTTCCAGGTAAGTGGTGCTGGTTTCCTGCCTTTCAGATAGTAACAGCTGGGGAGTTGCTGCTGTTTTTCATCTCATTTCGATGTGTGCTTGGACATCTACCTTAAAAGCAGAGTGAGTCTGGAAGACCTGGTTATCAATTCCAGGTGATAAAATTCAAACTTAACAATGGCAGGTCAGGCTCAAGTTTGGATCTTGAAGTAGTAATAAGCTGGTTGGTATACTAAAATTTTGCTGAAAGGTTAAGTGCAGTAATGTCCAGGCCTGGTGATGAGTGGTGGACACTTGCATGTGCCTGGTTCTAATAACAACAGTCCACATTTGAAATCCTTTTTAAAGGACTCGAGAGCTGTGAACAGATTTGCTGGGTTGAGATGGGGATCATGGGGGAGGGGATGTTGGGTAACTGCTGTGCTGCTGCCCTTTGGTGTTAAACCTCTGAACCTTCTGCTTTGTGTTTGCAGCTTGATGCCGACAGCCCCCAGTTCTTAAGCGACCTCAGGAGGGACATCCAAAAAAAGATGGGTTTTGATGCAACCATGAGGGTTCGGACAAGTACAGGTAGTAGGACCCATGGGAATGAATTTTAAATAATGTAGCCCCATGCAAATCACTTGTAAGATCAGGCTGGTTTAATTTCATTATGTCCCTCTTGAAAATTAATTGAATAGACTGATAAAGTCCATGGCTGTGTGTGTATATATTGTTACTTATATACATATATATACACATACATGTACTTCCTATATATTCCTCCTTACTAACTGATTTTCTAGTCTGGGAAAAGTCGTCTTCTGCTCACTCTGCACACAGCATGGACTGCAAGGAAGTTGGATAAAAAGGTGTTGCTGCTGGGCACTGACCTGTGCCTTCATTTTCATACTCAAATGACACTCCCATGTCTATGCAGCTTCTGTCATTCATTCTTAGCTCAGATGCAAGTATTAGAGGAAGGGACACACCCAAAAAGGCCAAGCCAGCAGTGCAGAAGCTCCAGGTGTCCAAGTTACAGCTTTTCCCTGTCTCCAGCTCTCACAAAGCTGTCAGCAAGGACAGTTGTTGGGACTCCTGAGGCTGTAAAGCCCTGAGGAAAAATGGCTCCTGCTTCAGTAGGTGATGTCAATTTAATTTGCCATTTTTTAGTGAAATGCTCTGTTTTAATCTGGCTGCAGGGTTCAGGGCTACAGACTTCTTTGGGGCCATTTACATGAACAACACCACAGATGTGGAGATGGCAGCAGTTGACTGTGACAAAGCAGTGACAGTGGAGTTCAAACATGATGACAAACTGAATGAAGACACTGGGGCTTTAATTCAGGTAAAAAACCCTAATTCACGTATACCATAAAATGGTGAGCAAGACCTTCTGCAGCCAGAGCAGAGAAGTGATGGTGTAGGAGCAGTGGGAACAAGGCACAACTTGCACAGACCCTTGTGCCATAACACCACTAGTAAAAAGTGTGTTCCCCTACCTCTCTGCTGGATGTTCTATTCAGGGGTACCCAAATCCTTTCTAAACGCTCACTGAGACCTCATCAACTGTTCATTTCTTTCCATTTCACCATAAATAAGTTTATGTGGAGTAAGAGATTCATTGCAACATATATGGCAACTGTTACTGCTGTGGCATTCCTTGTGACCTCTCTATCCAAGAGCAGTTCTCTATTGCTAAACCCCACTGCCCCCTCTGCGGACTGTAGGACCTTCTATGATGTTAGGATAAATAACTTACTCTGTAATGTCTGACAGATGTCCCTAAGAACCACAGGCATGGTGGTGCTACAGCTGCCAGCAGCACTGCCAGGCTGCACTGGCTGCAGAAGGTGTCATCTGCCCTTTGTGCACAGAGGGTGGCTCCAGGGGTGACACTTTGTGCCTCTGTTGCAGTGTGCTGTGCTGTACACGTCCATGAGCGGGCAGAGGCGGATCCGCATACACAACTTGGGTTTGAATTGCAGCTCCCAGTTAGCTGATGTCTACAGGACTTGTGAGACAGATGCACTTATCAACTTCTTTGCTAAGTCAGGTACAGTTGCAACAGACCAGTTTTGTTTCCTTTTTTACTTTGGCATTGATGAAGGGGAAGGAAAGAGGGCTGAAGTGATTACCTAGTGGGAAGTAATTTTTTATAACTTGCTGCTCCATGCCTGAGCAATTCCTGAAGTATTATGAATTTGAAAAACAAATGACTACCTATTTTAGACAAACTGTCATAAAAGTAATACTTGTGTGTAGGTAATGCACAGAACTGGGCAGGCACAGTAAGTGGCAATGGGCATCCTACCACAGTGTTGGGGGTTTGGGGTTTTTGGATGCCTGTAGAAGAGACTGAAAAGCAGCCTCAGCCCTCAGGTCTGTAAAGTCAGAAACTGGCAGCAAAGATGCTTTGAGAGAGTGTCTTTTTTAACACACACTTTTATTCTGTGCTTGTAGCTTTTAAAGCCATTCTGAGCCAGCCCCTGAAGACAGTCAGGGACATCTTGATGAATCAGACTGCTCACATGCTGGCCTGCTACAAGAAGAACTGTGCCAGCCCAGCAGCTGTCAGCCAGGTAAAAACCACACTCAGTCCTACCCACCCAGGCTTTGCCACAGGTGCAGAACTACCCTGCAACATCAGCAGAGCCAGAAAGCATAATTTCAGAACAGACTTGTCCTTTTCTTTCAAATACAATTAATGAGAGGTGGGATTCAGTGATGGCCCTTAGAGCACACAGAAACTGTTGTTCTGGAACAAAAGACAGTGCCATTGATGAAACTGATGCCTATACTCACACAAAGGAGCTCAGCCAGCCTTTCCTTCCTGCTGGAATTATGCACTGACTCACAAAGCTTTCATTTTTAATTGTCATGTTGTTATAGATGGTTGTAGTATTCTAATTTTTGACTAAGCAGAGTAACTGGTTTTGTTTCCATTTAATTTATTCAGTCACATCTTAGTGATTCAACTCAAAGAAAGACTCAGGCTTTTCCATCCCAGAGGTGCTGCCAGTAACCACAAGCCTGGGCAGTGAATTGTTCATTGTTGGTGAGGACCAAATATGTCAAACAAAACCAGACCCACTTACTGTGGACCACTGTTTCTCTCCTTTATTCTTCAGAGAGTGCCCCAAAAATTAACAGGGTTACAGGGAGATGACAGCAGACAAGACAGTGACAACAGCTTATAGAGCAAATCATTTCTATTGGATTCTAATGAAATGTGTTGTTTTCTCAGCTGATCCTGCCCGATACGATGAAGGTGCTGCCCGTGTACATGAACTGCCTGTTGAAGAGCTGTGTGCTGGCCAGCAGGCCCGAAATCCCAACCGATGAGAGAGCTTTCCACCGCCAGCTGGTCATGGCCATGGGGGTGGCCGACACACAGCTCTTCTTCTACCCCCTGCTGCTGCCAATTGTGAGTCAGCACTGGATTTTTTACTTCCATTTCTAACTCCTCTTACCTGCAAAGGGGCCACTAAGATGTACCAAGCCTTTCAGTAGTTACTTTTCAAGTCAATTCCACAGCTCTGGTGTCTTTTACCCCACAGCACAGCCTGGATCTGAAGAGCGATGCTGTCCCAGCTGCTGTCCGCTGCTCCGAGGAGCGCCTCTCCGAGGGAGGGGCCTTCCTGCTGGCCAATGGGCTGAGCATGTTCCTGTGGCTGGGAGCCAGCGTGTCCCCAGAGCTCATCCAGGGGCTTTTCAACGTGCCGTCCTTCGCACACATCAGCACCGAGGCCGTGAGTAGATGCAGACTAAGAATTGGGGGTTTAGCAACACCAGATGCTAATCAGAGAAACAAGTGAGGTCTTCTTTCATCCTTCAGCCTTAAAAGCAAGAACAGGTGACCAGCAGAAGGTGTTTAGACACCAAAATTGCTTTAAGTTTCATAGAACTTAACATTTTGACACACTCAACAGTAAGAGGACAGAAGCGTTCACAGCTTTTTTAATCTTAAACTTTGTTGCAGATATTAGTCCTTTCAACTGTATATTACTAAAATTAGAATGAAACACTTTGCAGTGTTTAAGTTTTCCTTGTGATGCATTTTCATATAGTGATTATTTGAAACTGAAAAATGAGTCCTCAAGATGAGACCTTTTAGTGAAAGAGATGGAGTTTCCTGGTTTAGTATGAAATTCACTGTACCTTATAATGCAACTATCAGCTGCTAGTCCTGGTTAGAGATGTGACTGACTATAACAACCTGCTTTCCTTCTGACAGACATCCCTGCCTGACCTGGACAATCCATTCTCTAAGAAACTGAAGTATATCCTGGAGCAAATCCAGAGCCAAAAGCCCCACACTATGAAGGTAGTAATTGCTTTCTGCCTCTACTCATTCCTCATATTTGTTCAAAGGAACACTCCAGGCTTTGCCAAAACTTACCAGTGGCTGTTAAAGATTTCTTAGGTGTCGGGAGTCTTCCTGCACATGGATGAGTTCCAGCCTGATTTGTAGGCACAGGCATCTCAAATGTGCTTAATTCCCAATCAAAACTGATTTTCAAAGTTAGTCAAGTAGTTTAAAAGGTAACCATTTTATTCTGCACTCCTCAAGTCACATTAGTCTCTCCAGCTTCTGCAATGTGGAGATTTATTTGTTTTGGGGTTTTCCCTGCCTCAAGAGCATCCACTAAGAAACATAGGAAAACTGTGCTGTCATGTAGTCTAACTGCATCCTAAAACTGTCTGTGTATCTTCTCTCTCCAGCTGATGGTAGTGAAGCAACGGGAGCAGCCGGAGATGCTTTTCCGCCAGTTTCTAGTAGAAGACAAGAATATTTATGGAGGAGCCTCGTACGTGGATTTCCTCGTGTGCATTCACAAAGAGATCAGCCAGCTGCTCAGTTAAGGCAACTCAAGTAAAATGTTCAGTTCCTTTTTGCCTTTGCAGGAGGGACAGTTTTGGGTGCCTGAAGGCTTGGCCCACAGCTCCACCAGACCAAGGCCTTCTGCTGTGCTTTACTGACCCTTTTCTGTGCTCTTTTTGTACAGTTTCATTTGATCCCACCTCTCCCTGAGTACTTTGCTTTCTTCTTAAGCTTTAGAATAGAAAGTTCTGCACTCAGGTATTAATCTTCTGGGAGTACTGACTCCTTCTCTACATGAATTGCCAGATTTCAGACTGCCAGTGCTTAAGAGCATATATGGTATACATTTCTTAAAAGACAATCTAGAAAACTCTCAATTATTCCTTTTGTTAGTCGTAAGTTGTATCAGAGCTGGGAAAGATGATCAGAATCTGTACAGAGGAGGAGAAAAGACAAAACATTTCTTTTTCTAAGTGAGGACGTGGAATTGAATCAGATTGAAAGTAAACAAGTAGTTTGGTTGGAAGGATTTCAGAGTCCTTCCTGTGAAGCAAATCTCTGTAAAGTAAATCCCTTTTTACCTAGAAGGGACAAGTGTTACTACCTACAGAAGCAGAGCTCTGGGACCCTTCCACAGGCAGGATTATCCAAGAGACAGAAATGCCTCAATTTTGTAACTGGACTTGAGTGAGTGTAACAGTAACAGGGATCACAGGAAGAACAGTAACCAAACAATCCTTTTGCCACCTTTGGCAGATGATGTCACACTATTATGGTACAGTTCTGTCCACTTGGGGGCAGCAATTAGCTTAGCATACTATTTAATTACATTTTCAAAATTGCACAGGTTAGGCCTTATTTAGTACATTTACTAACTGGAATATTCCCAACACAACTCAGAAAAACCTGTCCCTCAAAATTTCAGTGGCAGATCAACTGTGAGACAGTTGACACATTAACCAAAGGTTATTTGTGGTGCTATAAAGCCTTTTGTTTAATACCAGTTCTATTACAGTGATATCCTCTCCCATGACAGATTGAATCAATGGTCACTGCTTTGAACAACAAGCCTTTGCTAATACCAATATTGAAGGTAGAATCTGGAAATCCAGAACTTTTGGAACAGCTGTTTACCTCAGATACTCCATCAGTCTCTCTGTCTCTTTAGGACCAATACCTCTGAACATGAGGGTTGAACTTTGCCAAACTTGAAAAGCTATTATTAAAAATATTAGTGTTTCAAAGAAAGCCAAAAACACTCAAAAGTAAGGTTAAGCCTCAGTAAAGAAAAAAGTGCCTTTAAACATGTTAGTGTTGCTACTTATATTAATTATTTAATATCCACAATAAGCAGTCAAAATGCATAGTTTTTTGGTTCGACAACATGTCTACAGTCTTATTCTTGTCATTGACCAAGAGCTCTTGAAATAAGTGACTGTATTAAAAAAAAGTACTCGGCCTGAATTCAGCTGCCAAGACAAGCACTTTTTAGCTGTAGACATTACCCTGTAAAAAGTATTTGTTGCCATTTCATTTGTAAAATGACACCAGCAACATTTGTGTAAAGAAATAAGCAATTATTAAATATAATCTGTGTGTGTGTTTATTCTTTCATACACCCCAAGTTCTCCAAGGTTTTATGGCCATGGCATCCAGCACTGAGTACACTGTAGGTCACCTTCTCCTACTGTGACTCTCAAGACAAGCAGCTTACATGGCCTCAGCATTTTCAGTGTTTCTGCTGTTGTCATCACCCATGGCTATGGTGAGAAGATATGATCCAAGTTAAGGGCAGTGTCCCAAAGAGGGTTCAGAACCAAGCTCAGGTAAGCCAAAGCTGTTCACACTGGCAGAGCTACTGCAGCAGAGCTCTGGCCTGTCTGGGCAGTGTTACCCACAGTAAGACATCACGGTGGAGAAAACAGCACATGGTGACAGCAGTCATGACAGTGACAAGTATCACACAGACATATTACAAGTGCAGTGCTTGGCTTCACCATAAACTGCAGTATTTAACTCAGATTTACAATAATCAGGCCTTCTTTTTCTCCTTTTTCATTGCTGCAGTGACTATACTCAAAATCACTTTCTGTTTCATAGAACTTGCCCCCTGCTTTGTTTTTGCATGTTTTGCCCATGAGAATGACCCTGTTTTGAAAAGGATTACTGCAGCTCTCTTCCACATTAAGTTGTCATTGAGCCCATTACACAGTTGCCATTTTTGTTAAAGCAATAAGGTTGCAACCAACTGAATTTTGTAAGGAGAAAACACTGTTTCTACTATATACAGAAAGAGTGGATTCATTTAGCTGTCACTTTCAGATTACTCAATGTATCTTTATAAAGCCACAGGCCTTAGAGATTTTTTCAATATAATGGGCTTGATATGTTCATGTATCCTTTTTTAGATTGCTCTCTGGTTATTAAAATGTATAGCAGGGCATAGAAAATGAGCTGAATATTCTAAAATTAATTCCATGACTTCATGCCAGTTAACTTCCATGATCACTGCAAAACTGCTCATTGGTTTGGACCCTGAATTCCACTCCTCTGAACAAAGCATTCAGCACCTACGAACACACACAATGAGCTGGTGCTGGGGAAGAACCTCAGCCCCCTGAGAGCAGTGACTGCTGACCTGCACAGCACACGCAGCCTTCCAGGCAGCTTCTTGCAGCCAACACTGTCAGAGAGTGCAGAGAATTCTGCAGCTGATGGCTGATTTACACACAGTGATCTACAATGACTGGGGTCTGAGATTCCCTCTGCAGGCAAATGCTGAGCCATCCTGAGTACCCTGTCAGTGCAGGTGTTGGATCCTTGGCCGCATTCACAGGGTGCAAGATAATGCAAGGACCCTCAGCTCCCTGCACAATGGAAAGACATGACAAGATCTAGACAGGCACCCCAAATCAGACTGGAGGCATTATGCACTTAATAGAAGGGGAAAACAAGAAACTCGCAAAAAAAAAGCCTTTTATCTTCCGGGAGAGTGTGCTCAAGTTAAGTCTTCATTTCCTTGTGCCAAGTGAAACACTCATCAGCTCAGTGATTCTGAGCCTTCTCCTCCCCTTCCTCTGGAAGTGTTACAAGTGAGACATTAACTGACAACTACTGATGTGAATACAAGGTTTTCATCTCCAGTCACCATTTCTATATGGCCCAAATCCCAGTGACTAAGAAATGACCTGCTGTTTTTACTGTATAATGGGAGGTGTGGTCAGTTGGTCATTAATAACATGGATGTCCCACTTTGCTGGCAAAGGCTGCCCATCCAGACAGCTCTAATCTGACTTAAACCTGTTTCAGGGGCACAAAAATAACGGTTCTGCTGTTTGAGGCCTGATGAGCATCACTGAGGGCAGTAGGTGTAGAGGTGGCTGTGACACACTGCTCATAATCCCGTATTTTCTGTGTAAAGCTATGTAGTCTCGATGGAGGAATTTTACAACCAACCATCACATTTCAGTGCTGGTTGCTGGAAGCTTGGATTCTGAGGTGGTGGGAGCTGCTGTGGCTGGAAAGAATCGAAACCCTCAGTCCGGCAAGAGCCGAACCCTCGGGCCGGGGCAGGGCCGCCTCAGCCTCCGGGGCAAAAGCGCCTCCCGGTGTCCGTGTGGGAGAAAACGGGATGGAGCTGTGGGAGCTGCCGTCCCGGGAAAAGCTCCTTGCTGTGGATCTGGGGAATCCCAGGCTTCTGTGAAAACCTGGCTGCTGTTTTTAAATCGCGAGTGAGCCCGTCTGGGCCTGCCTCAGCATTGCCACCATTACCGCAGCCTCGTCGGCTGTGGGGTTACAGACCCGGCTCCGGAGCAGAAATTTCCTCGTGAAGTGTGGAGAAAAAACGTGTATAATTGAGTTTATAGCTCGAAAAGTGGTAAAACTGCCCTTGAAGAAGTCATTAAATGTGAATTGACTCAGTGATGTCTGCCCGAATCATCGGCAAGCATTAAATACAACGTGAGTGTGAGGGGGAAGGCAGGAGCCCCGGCCGAGGACTGTTTCTGAAATCCCGCTGACTTCCTAGTTTTATTATTTTGTTTTATTTGTATTTGTCACTGAAACGTGGCAGGAAAGTGGATAAAAATGCCTTGGATAGACACAAGGGGTGAGGGTGCAAAGGACCAATATTATTCCACACCAGCATTCCTCATCTGCTGCCTCTGCCTTCTGAAGCTGTGACTGTGA
Organism: Phylloscopus whistleri; assembly: GCA_017589585.1. Taxonomy (NCBI): domain Eukaryota; kingdom Metazoa; phylum Chordata; class Aves; order Passeriformes; family Phylloscopidae; genus Phylloscopus; species Phylloscopus whistleri. The sequence continues at coordinate 19,887 of JADMLD010000108.1, read as the reverse complement.
CAGCATGACCGGGTATGTGCTGCATTTTTTAAAGATCCTTTATTTGTATAGCTGTTAATTATAGATGGGCAACAACTGAGAAAGGAAGTGAATTATTAAAATATGAATATCGATCTAATATCGGTATCCAATTATGATGGACAAAAACTCTCTAACAATTTAAAGTTAGAAATTGTATGTTTGTTGTGACGCCAGGCAGCGCGTGGGATAACTCCCTAATGCGCACTGCAAAGATCACAGGTAATTACAAAGCTTTTATTTACAAAAGTGGTGAATATGCAAAATACAAATGCATATTCATACTCCTGTTACTTCCTCTTCTCCGCTTTGTATGCTAATTGGAAGAAAAGCTATTAAGCATGTATACTTTGTTCCCTGAAATGAGTCGGGGGTCTGTTCTGGGGAGGGGTCACTAAAGATGAGGAAGTAAAATGAGTCTTCCTCGTTCTGACCTTTCTACCTTTTCAATGCATACTTGATAAATGAATCCTTGGTAGAACTTATAGTTTCCTGTGTTCAATGGGTTCTTCAAGCATGGGAAGTCTGCAACTAACTTGTGGTCTTGAGATCTATTTACCACATTTTGTTTTTCATTACAAGCACAGCTACCTAAACATAAAGTTGACAAGCAATGAGTTACTAGATCTGGGATAGCTTGTCTAAGATCTGGCTTCTGTTAACTGCTAACAAACCTTATCTACCTACTTCAGCTAATTCAGCAACTATAATCTTAACTTTCTTAAAATCCTTAGTTTTTCAAAATTAATGTCTCAGAAGCAATTGTAAAAATGCACAAGCTTCAAAAGTTTGTTGGAATTTTTCTGATCTGTGATAATTCAGATGTTTTTGTGTGTGATCTATAGGATGACTATTTTGCAGTAGGAAAAAACTTTTATGAAAGTGTTTCAGTATTATGTCTCCCATTTGGGATGGGAGGGTTTGAGAGGGGCTGAAGCTGATGGTAATTTGCACCCATGAGATCCTTTCAGCAATTATTCCTCTAAGTTTTTTTCTAATTCATGAAATGTTAACTTCAGATCCTGGGTAGCTAAAAATATCTCAATTGCCAAATTGTCTTCCAGCCCTAAACAGCCAGTGTAAACTACAATTTCAAGGAGCCAGACTAAGAAATAACATCCTCCTTCTGAGAATATCAAGAGATCTTTTTATTTTTCCAGAAGTGATGTTAATCTTTAAACCACCTGTTTCCAGATAACATTTAGATTTTAGGAAGGGAAGATTTTAAATGAAGCTTTATTGTGTCAATTCTTGCTCTGGCCTTAGTGCCTCACTACTTTGCAAACACAGCCCCTGCTGAGAGCCACCATCTCTCCTGGCAAGGCTGAGAGTCACAGGCTGGAAAAACAGGTCATTCCCTTATCCAATGGTTGGGTTTAGGTGTACTTCTGAGAATGTGGTAAGTGGGTGGAAAAAAGGAGAGATCATTTCCCTCTAATGAAATCATACTCACAGGGTGAAATCCTGCCCTTTGGGATTTCAGGTTATAAACAGTGGGACCTGTAATTAGTGTAATTAGAGGTGAACACAGGTAAGTAGTTGTATTTAAAATGAACTGGAAACCTGTCAAAGAATCCACAAGTATCAAGGAGGACTTTGAAAAGGAGGAAGGCACCGAATTCGTGACTCTGCACATCTTTTAGGTAAGAAATCCACTGTTTCTGTGTCCTCAGGAACACCTTTGTGAGCTTTTTAATAGAGTTGAAAGGAAAATATCTGGCAAAAATATTCATTTTTATTTTCTTTTGCTGCTGCATTTCTTGACTTGGTGTTACATATCTCTATAGAAGAGTTATTTAGAGGTATTCAGCTGAGTGATGCTTTTCTGTTTGTCTGTAAAACTCTAAAAAATGTGGAGTAGCAGAGCTGAGGTTTCTGAGTTACAGAATTCCAGTTTCCCTTGTTGATACAGAGAACTTTGTGGCATTTTCCTAAAATGAAAAACAAAAACAAAACAAAACAAAATAAACAAAACGAAACAAAAAATCCAAAACAAACAAAAAAACCCCAGTGTGAGCTGTTGTCCCTGCTAAAATGAGCCTTTTCACAGCTCTGTATTTCCACCTAGCACACACACAGTAACATTACCAGAGGTGAAATAAACTTCCCTTGGCTTGGGAAGAAATTTCACGTTGTTGTAGGGGACTCTTTCTGAAGAAATAACAGTTATCTTTATTCTACATTAATTTATATGTAAAGCCAGCACTTACTTATTTGGTGTCAGTATAGGGTCAACAGAAACCAGCACAGACAGATGGGAACAAGGGTCCTCTCGTCCCATTACAGAATATTGGTGTTAAAAATATCTGTTAAAGAACAGAGGGGCTTATTCAATAGCAAAATGCTACACCCAAAATGTTTCTTTGCATTAGGATTTCCCAAGTACTCATTTAGCTTTTGTTACTGGATTAAAGAAAGGGCACATTTTGGTAACCCTTTTTTAAGTGTCCATATTTTCTATGTTAAATGGGTGAAGAGGAGTGCAAATCCCTATGGATGAGGGCTGCTGGAGAAATCCTATAAAATAGAAATATAAAATTGATCATGTCCTAGAGACCTGAGTTGTCATTTTGTCCTATTGCAGTGTCTCTTGTTCTTTCAGTTCAGTTAAACCTGCAAACAATGCAGCCTTTAGAGCTTTCATATTTTTAAAGAGACATTGATGTCCAGAAGGTGTCTCAAGGTGTTTGTTCCGTCAGGCTGGGTTTGATATCCCTATTAAAAAATAGATATGGCTCAATTGATGGGAAAATCTTTCAGAGAGAGGGATTTCTCTTCAGCTTAAAATCTGAAATATAAAATTTTGTATAGGAAAGTGAAGAGGCAAGTCACGAAGCAAGGGCTAGAAAAGAAAAATGACTGTGCACATGTTCTACTGGAACTGGATTTATTAGGAAAAGTACAGCTAAATCCTCTGTTAGTAAGCCAATTAGAATTATTTATTATATTGAGGGGGTTTGTGCCAAATCTGAAAAAATAACTCGGAGAAGGAAACTTATTTGAGAACTGCAATCATGGATGTTCTTTGTGGGATTGAGGATGAAGAGGGGAACGGGAAGGGGAGCGATGACTTTGGGCCTTGTGTTGTGACACAGAGCAGAAGGTGCTCTGGCATCAAGGAGAGGAGTGGGAGCAGTCGGGATTTGATCTGTACCCGGTCACGGTCCGACCGCTCGGGCTTGTTGTGGGCAGGACCCGGCAGCACCGGAGTGAGGAACAGCGGGGAAACACAGCCCGAGAGCCCCGGGGAGCAGCGGGGAAACACCGCCCCAGAGCCCCGGGGAGCAGCGGGGAAACACAGCCCCAGAGCCCCGGGAGCAGCGGGGAAACACCGCCCGAGAGCCCGGGGAGCAGCGGGGAAACAGCCCCAGAGCCCCGGGGAGCAGCGGGGAAACACAGCCCCAGAGCCCCGGGGAGCAGCGGGGAAACACAGCCCCAGAGCCCCGGGGAGCAGCGGGGAAACACCGCCCCAGAGCCCGGGGAGCAGCGGGGAAACACAGCCCCAGAGCCCCGGGGAGCAGCGGGGAAACACCGCCCCAGAGCCCCGGGGAGCAGCGGGGAAACACAGCCCCAGAGCCCCGGGAGCAGCGGGGAAACACCGCCCGAGAGCCCGGGGAGCAGCGGGGAAACAGCCCCAGAGCCCCGGGGAGCAGCGGGGGAAACACAGCCCCAGAGCCCCGGGGAGCAGCGGGGAAACACAGCCCCAGAGCCCCGGGGAGCAGCGGGGAAACACCGCCCCAGAGCCCGGGGAGCAGCGGGGAAACACAGCCCCAGAGCCCCGGGGAGCAGCGGGGAAACACCGCCCCAGAGCCCCGGGGAACAGCGGGGAAACACCGCCCCAGAGCCCCGGGGAGCAGCGGGCAAACACAGCCCCAGAGCCCCGGGGAGCAGCGGGCAGACACAGCCCCGAGAGCCCGGGGAGCAGCGGGCAAACACCGCCCCAGAGCCCCGGGCAGGGCAGGGAGGGCACCGGGGAGCTGCTCCAGCCCGGCTGCCGGGCAGGGAGCGCCAGGCCCGGGCCAGGGGCCCCTCTGGCACCATCGAACGAGGGCGCTGCTCTCCGCCCGCTGCCGAGGGACGGAACTGCGGCTGGAGCCGGGGTTCGGCAGCGCTCCCTCCCACTGATCCTTCCCTGCACCTCTGGGAGCAGGGGCGCGTTCAGTAACATGGCACAAGCCAGGGCACACGTTTAAAGGATGAAGCTTTGAGGTGTTTGTTTGTCTTGAAAAAATCTTGACGCTCGTTTTCCCTCCCGGTGTCGTAACTTTGCTCTTAACTCCAGTGGCTGCTGGGTCAGTGATTTTGTTTGGTGCCAGCGCTTTACAGAAGAAATATTTTTGTAGCTACAGATGTGGAAGGAGAATAATGGTGTGTTCTAACTTAGTTTTGAAAAAGCTGCAGTTAGCAAAGATTCAGAAAGCACGGCCTGGGACCCTGCTGGTGCAGTGGTTCACGGAGGAATCCAGGCAGACAGGAAATGGGCAGGATGTTCTTGAGCTGTTGTGAGCTCTGGTGCCAGGTTCTGAGCAAACAGGAGTGGTGCTGTGACCGGTGCAGTTTGAGCAGGCCAGGGTGACTGACCTGTCTGTAAATAAGTGCCACAGGGGTGCAGGGATGACCTCATCTCACCAGTGTGGCACACTGAGGATGCAGGGACATCGATGCACTTTTATGTTAAGAAGACATGAACAGGGTCCCATGACAATGAATTCCAGCAGTGTCCACGCCACCTGGGGCTGGGCTCCTCTTCCCTGGCAGCAGAGCTGTGCTGGAGGCTGCAGGGACACCTGAGCAGTTCATTCCCCCTGTGCCACTCCCCATCCCAGCAGCAGGAATGGGAACTGCCAGGGGGAGTGAGGCCTCTGCTCTGCTGGCTCAGAGCAACAGGCAGGGCCCTGTGGGAGCAGCAGGAGATTCTCTGGGAGAGGAGACAAATGGAAAACGGGGAAGGGCATCTTGTTATCAATTCCACAGTTCCACTTGACAGGAGTGAGCCCAGTGAGGTCCAACAGCCCCTCAGCCGTGCCCACTGCACACCAGAGGTGCTTTGGTGGCACTGCAAGTCACCCTGGCAGGAACTGGGCAGCACTGACAGGCCAGAGGGAATTCCTGTCCTTGTCCAAGGCAAGTCAATGGTTTGGGTGGGGGAATGGATTCCTCCTCTGTCACAGTCACTCACACTCTGTGCTTCGTGTTGCTTACAGAAGTGCCCAAAGCTAAAGCCCTGAGGAACAGACCTTAATCTGACTCTATGAATAGCTTTAATAATCTCCTCTCTTTCTTTTTTTTTTTTTTTTTTTTTTTTTAGGAAATCCCAATTGACTTTGGTTTTATACAGCCAGAGTTAATCCAAAATGTGTCTCTTCAGGCCACTCTCTGGCCTTGCATAGATGATAACTCACTTTTCCCCCTTTAATCTTTCTCCTTGCTGGAAAGGAAATGAAAGGTGAGAGGTGATGTGAGAGGAGCTCAGTGAAGGGCAATTGCAAAGTTCCTTTCTCTCACCTTTGGAATAAGGAGGGGAGCCTTGCCCAACAGGCAGGAGATGGAACTGGTGGAGCTGCCCTGTGAAGAAGGAATAAGGAATTAATAATCCCTGAGAAGCCAAGTGAGTGCTGAGGGTGTCATCTGGAGGTGCACAGTGGGCATTCTCCCAACAAAGGCAAGAAGCAGTTTCCCATTTTCCTGGGGAATATCAGCGTGGCTGTCACTGCTGTTACCATCAGAACTCTCACCCCAGGGCTCAGGCCATCGCCAGCAGTAATTTCTGCCAGGTTTGGGGGACTGCTGAAAGTCTCCTTTGCTGCCCAGTGATGCTCAGCAGTCTCAGTTCTGGTCAGAATAATTTCAGTGGGAGCTGTGAGGCATAAAAGCAGTGAGACCGATTCTCACAGAGACATCTCTCCCTCGTGGGTGCGATCCCAGCAGAGCAGGGGCAGCTCCCCCTGGCTGTGCCTTCTCTCAGGGCCTGAAGGAGCCTCGGCGTTTGGCAGGGACGGGGCTCCAGTGAACTGTCCCCTTTCTCCTCTTGCTGGAGTCCCAGCTGTAGAAAGAATGGAGCAATGAGATGAAATAATTGTTTAAAATCACTGAAAATGAATCTCGATCGCAGCCCCCAGCCCGAGAGCCACGATCACGGTATTTGCATTCTCAGGAATGCACACGGAGTTCCTGTTGTGTATCAGCGTGACCAGGCTGAGGTGGTGGGGGTGATGTCCCAGTGAGCAGGAAATGGGAGCCGTGGCTGCACCTGCTCCTGACAACTGCATCCAACACTGCTGGTGATGTTCCAGTCCCCACGTGCATCAGTCCCGGTCCTCAGGACAGGATTCCAGCTCCCAGCTGCTGCACGGGGAGTGTGATCCCTGAGCCCTGGGACACCAGAGGTTTGTACAGCCCAGCTGAGCCTGGGAAGGTGTGCAGGGTGATGATGGCTTCCCGGGCCGGGGTAAGGAATCCCTGCTCGTTCCCAGGCGGGAATTCCCGGGGCGGAGCAGCGAGGAGCCAATGGAAAGGGACTGGAGCTGGAGTCACACGGACCAGGCTGAAAGCAGCAGCTGCTGGGGGAGCTGAACCAGGGGATGGAACACTGAAAGGTGAACGTGCCCAGACTCGCACAGGGCAGAAGGCAACACAAACCATGAAGATAAAATGACTCTGTATTTGCCTTTTGGGAATGAAGTGAATACTTTACCTTCCCAGAGGCCAAGGCTCGGGGCAGGCTGGGGGCTCTGCTGGTTTTTGGTACGGACTGAGGGAGTGCTCAGGGCTGGAAGTGCCTCCCAGTGCTGCTGGATAATCAGAACCTGGCACAGCTGAGCCACAGCCGGGCTCCAGCCCAGCATCCAGGCTCTGATCCCAGGGCTCTCACTGCAGTGTAGCAGTCAGGGGATGGCTCTGTGCGGAGGGAGTGCAGCTTCCCAGGAGGAGCTGTGCCTGCTGCCAGGGATTCCAAACAGGCTCTGTGGCTGCAGGCTTGGCCTCATCCCTGCCTGGAAGTCAGGATGGGGACCAGCCTTTTTCTCCTCTCTTCCACCTCTGCTCAGCTCAGCATCTTTCTAAGCAAATCTTGCAGTTCTTCCCTTGTACAGGGCCTGAAGCGCTGTCTGGATGGTCCCAGCTGCCTTTAAATATCCCTGAATCCACTCTGACCTCCTGTGAGATGGTGCCAGGAATGGGCAATTCCCAGGGAGGAGCACAGCTGGAAAGGTCACACAAACAGGTGGGGTTTGGCTCGCTGCTGTTTCACCTCACTTTGCTTTGGTTCCACTACAAGGACTTATCAGAAAGATCTAAATTAACACGGGGTGGTCCAAGAGCAGGGAAAGGTGGGAATAAGGCACTGTAACCCCAGGAATGGCTCTTCCCTTGTGTGCTAAGGAAGGGCAAAGAGCTTCAGCAGTAATTTCTGCTTTGGTGACATTTTACGTGTATTTTCTACAGGGGAAGCCTTGGAAAAAGCAGCTCCATGTTTGGATCACGTTGAGAGCTACTCATGAGTTGTATCACCCCATTTCACAGCTCCAGCTCCCCAAATCCCACTGTTTATTGCAGAAAGAACAAGATGAGATTTGTTTTGCCATTCCCTGTGTGATAACGACGTGTGCCATGCAAATGTCATGAGCAGAGATGACAGCAGGTTTGGTGTGAGAGGCAGACAGGTTGGACTTTGGGTCTCCTAATGAGATTGGAGTGAGGACAAAACATGAGATAATACACTAGCAGAGGAGCACGTGGATCCATCCAGGGATTTCTGTAATGGAAAGCAAAAATCGGGCATGGGGTTTCATTTATCAATTTCATCTTTCTGCTTCTGAAACCTCGTCAGCAGCATGGCATGGGCCAGAGTTTTCAGAAGAAAATGTCATCAGGTACGAGTACCTTACCTGGATACAATTGCATAAAAGAAGGAAAGGAAAACAACGTTGTTTATCTTTGTTTTGGAGCCTGCCGACATTGTGGCTGTTCTGCAGAATGCACATTGGTATCACTTGATGTGAAAGTCTATTAAATAAATATTAAACGCTTCTGGCCGTCCCTTAATCCTGCTCGGGCACACAGAGCAAGTTCTGCCTCAGGAGCAGCCCTGCCGGGCCGGGGGCGGGCTGCACCCGGGCCCTCCCATCGCATCCCGTCCGTCTGCTCCTCCGGCAGAGCCTGAGCAGAGCCCCGCGGGCGGCACCGAGTCCCGTGCGGGCTCGGGGCGCGTCCCTCTGTCCCTCTGTCCCTCTGTCCCGCTGCTGCTGCTCAGTGCCGGGCGCCGCTGCCGAGCCCCGGCTGCCGGGACCGCCGCTGCCCTTGCGAAGCACCGGCTGCCCCGAGAGGATGGGAAGAACACACCCATCCCTGGGGAGCTGCCGCACCCTGAGCGCCGGGCACGGGCAGGAATACCGGAATCATCGCCCGCTGCTGACTGCCCCGGCCTGGGCACCTTCCACCGCTTCGGTTCATCGGGCCGGGCAGGTCCGTGGGTGTTCCCCGTGCTCGGTGAGCCGGAGGTGGCACAACAACCCCATGTCGGGATAATGGGATATCTCCTTGTGAGGATAATGGGATGCTGCAGAAAGGCTGCACTTCGTGGCTTCATTTCAGGGGAGGCTTCCCACCTGCGGTTTTTTGCTGGACTGAGGCAGTTTCCCAACAGAATCAAATGTGTGAGAGTCCATTCCCTGTCACCGTGTGTGGGGACGGCCACAGTCAATTCCACGACCCTGTGAACCCTGTGGGCATTTTTCCGGTCTCAGAATCGGAGCCTTAAGCCCTGTGGAGTACTTTGGTGGGGGTGAAGGTGTGGAGGGCTCAGGGACAAAGTCCCGCGTTGTTGGCACTTGGACCCAGTCCCACCTGGCCAGGCCCGGGGCTGTCAAACAGAGACTTCAGTGCTTTGGGAGACGAGGCTCGCCCGGGCCTTGAGCAGCGAGCCCAAATCCCGCAGTTTGGGGCCCAGGGACAGCCCCCAAATCCCGTGTGCGGGTGCTTGGAACACGGAGCCCCGGCCCAGCGCTGTCCGGGCTCGGCCCGGGCTCACGGGGCGGGCTCAGGTTGAGAGCACCGCTCAGGGGCTCCCTCGGGGGGCTCCGCAGCGGAGCCAGAGTCGGTCCCGGCGGAGGCTCTTCCCACGGCCGGGACACTCGTGGGGCCTCTCGGCGGTGCTGCTGTGGTGGCGGGTGAGGAGCCGGGAGCGCAGCGTCGCGGGGCTCGAGGGGCCGGGGTTCGGGGGCTCGGACCCAGCCCCGCCGCGGGTTCAGGCGCTGGAGGCCCCGGCGCAGTTCCCGGGCGGGCAGGGAGGTGCCGGGGGCAGGAGGCGGTTCGGGAGCCGCGGTGTCTGTCCCCGGGCCGGGCGGTTCCCGGCCGGTGCTCAGGGGCGCCGCTGCGGGCACCGCGGGCCCGGGCGTCCGGTTCGGGGGCGGCCCCGGCCGGGGCTGTCCCGCCCTTGTTCGGGGCGTGTGCGGAGCCGCCGCGCCCGGTCAGCGATCTCGGGACAGGGAGGGGCACGGCACGGGACGGGGCACGGCAGAGCCCGGGACCCGGGGGAAAAGCGGCACCGGCACCGGCACCGGCCCCGGCCCCGCCCCGCCCACCTGCGAGCCCCGGCCCGGCCCCGCCCGCAGCGGGAGCGGCCCCGGGCCGGGAGCGGCCCGGTGCGGGGCGGGGGGGGCTCAGGTGCGCGGGGAGGGGCCGGGCAGGTGCGCGGGGCCCCAGGGCGGCTGCGCGGGGCGGGGCCGAGGGCATTTAAGCCCCGGAAATCGCCCCCAGCGCCATTTGCTCCCCGGCGCTCGGTGGGGTCGGCAGCGACCGCTCCGGGCTCTCCGGCGGGGCCCAGGTGACGTCTCCCCCTCTGTCTCTCCTCTCTCCCCTCCTACCCCTCACCCCGCTCCTTCTCCGCCCTGAACACCCCCGTCCGTCCTCTCCTTCCCCCCTGCATACCCTGACCCTCACTCCAGCCGTTCTTCCTCCCCCTCCTACCCCGCCCTTACCCGGCTCCCTCTCCCCTCCTGAATCTCTCCTTCCCTCCTTTCACTGCTCCCTTCCGTCCTCTCTCTGCACACCCCGACCCTCCACTCTACCTCTCCTTCTTCCTCCTCCTACTCCCTCTCCCCCCTTGGACCCCCGCTTCCCTCCTCTCCCCGCCTCATCCTACGAACCCGACCTCCCCCCAGCCCTCCTTCCTCCCCTCTCCTTCCCCCGGGCACCCAGCCCGACCGCCCCCCATTCCCGCTCTGCCTTTCCACCTACACCTCCCTGCCCCGCTCCCCTACAAACCCCGACCCTGCTTCTGTTCCTCATTCTCCCTCCACCCTCTGCCCCTCCTGACCTCCTCTCTTGCTCCCTCTGCCTCCCTTTACTCTGTTTCCGTTCCCTTCCTCTCTGTCCTTCTCTGCCCTCCTGATCCCTTCTCTTGTTCCCCTCTGCCTCCCTTTACCCTCTGTTCCCTCATTACCTCTCTGTCCTTCTCTCCCCTCCTGACCTCTCTCCCCTCTCCTGTTATTTCCATCCCCTCTCTTCCCCCCAGCCGGGGGTTCGGGGCGCCGGATAATAAAGCCCAGAGGGCCGGAGCCCGGCGCCCCTCGCTTGTGTCCCCAAAAGGGGCCGGAGCCGCTCTGCGGTTCCCCCCGTGCAGATGACAACACTGCCCCACACTGCCGGGCTTCCGGCCTTCCCTTCATCACACCGGGGGGCGGGCTGGGGGGTCAGGGGGGGCCCCCTCCTCAGGAGGGAGCCCGGGGGTGGGGTGGGGCAGGGTGGGCTCCCTCCTGAGGAGGGGGCCGGGGGGGGTCGGGGGGGGGGGTGGAGGGTGGGGGGTCGGGGGGGGTGGGGTAGGGCCCCCTCCGGAGGAGGGGGTCCTGGGGAGGGGGTCGGGGCGGGCCCCCTCCGGAGGGGGGGGCCGGGGTGGGGGGGGCTAAGGGGGTCCATCCCCCTTGCCCCTCCCACCCCGGACCCCTCTTCCGGACGGGGCCTGGCCCGAACCCCCTCCCCGGGATCCCCTCCTCCGGACAGGGGCCCGGGGGGGGGGGGGGGGGATCAGGAGGGGGAGTGCGGTCGTTTGACACAGAAATGTAATCACGGTTCAGAGTGACGTGACCCCCTCTGCTCCCCCTCCCACCCCACCCGCCCCCCCCCCCCCCGCGGGCCCCTGTCCGGAGGAGGGGATCCCGGGGAGGGGGTTGGGCCGGCCCCGTCCGGAAGAGGGGTCCGGGGTGGGAGGGCTAAGGGGGGCGGACCCCCCAGCCCCCCCCCCCACCCGGCCCCCCCCTCCGGGGGGGCCCGCCCCGACCCCCCTCCCCAGGACCCCCTCCTCCGGAGGGGGCCTACCACCCCCCCACCCTCCCCGCCCCCCCCCCTCCCTCCCCCGACCCACCCCCCCCCCGGCCCCCTCCTCAGGAGGGAGCCCACCCTGCCCCACCCCACCCCCGGGCTCCCTCCTGAGGAGGGGGCCCCCCCCTGACCCCCCCGCCCGCCCCCCGGTGTGATGAAGGGAAGGCCGGAAGCCCGGCAGTGTGGGGCAGTGTTGTCATCTGCACGGGGGGAACCGCAGAGCGGCTCCGGCCCCTTTGGGGACACAAGAGAGGGGCGCCGGGCTCCGGCCCTCTGGGCTTTATTATCCGGCGCCCCGAACCCCCGGCTGGGGGGGAAGAGAGAACAGGAAAAGGGGAGAGAAGGACAGAGAGGGAATGGGAATAGAGAGGGCAGAGGGGAGCAAGAGAGGAGGTCAGGAGGGGCAGAGAGGGTGGAGGGGAGAATGAGGAAGAGGAACAGAAGCAGGGTCGGGGTTTGTAGGGGAGCGGGGCAGGAAGGTGTAGGTAGGGAAGGCAGAGCGGGAATGGGGGGCGGTCGGGCTGGGTGCCCGGGGGAAGGAGAGGGGAGGAAGGAGGGCTGGGGGGAGGTCGGGGTCGTAGGATGAGGCGGGGAGAGGAGGGAAGCGGGGGTCCAGGCGGGGAGAGGGGTAGGAGGAGGAAGAAGGAGAGGTAGAGTGGAGGGTCGGGGTGTGCAGAGAGAGGACGGAAGGGAGCAGTGAAAGGAGGGAAGGAGAGATTGAGGAGGGGAGAGGGAGCCGGGTAAGGCGGGGTAGGAGGGGGAGGAAGAACGGCTGGAGTGGGGGTCAGGGTATGCAGGGGGGGAAGGAGAGGACGGACGGGGGTGTTCAGGAGCGGAGAAGGAGCGGGGTAAGGGGTAGGAGGGGGAGAGAGGAGAGAGACAGAGGGGGAGACGTCACCTGGGCCTCGCCGGGAGAGCCCGGAGCGGCCGCTGCCGACCCCACCGAGCGCCGGGGAGCAAATGGCGCTGGGGGCGATTTCCGGGGCTTAAATGCCCTCGGCCCCGCCCCGCGCAGCCGCCCTGGGGCCCCGCGCACCTGAACCCGCCCCGTCCCGCCCTCCTGCCCGGCCCCGCCCCGCGCAGCCGCCCTGGCGCCCCGCGCACCTGAGCCGGGCCCCCGCCCCGCCCGCCCTTGTCCCGCTGGGGGGCGCTGTCCCGGGGCCATCGCTCGGCGCGGTGCCGGCCCCGGCCCGGCGGGGGCGCTCTCGGCTCTCGCTCCGAGCCCGGGGCGCTGCGGCGGGGCCGGGACGGGACCCGGAGATTCGCGTCCGGATCCTGCCGGTGTCGGCCGGGGTCCCGAACGGTGCCGCCGCTCCCGGCGGCGGGCGGGGTGCGGGCCCGGGCCGGAGGACCGAGACGAGGTTGGGGTTGGGATCGGCACCTGGGACCGCCACGTGCAGGAGGAGCCGCTCCGGGGCGGGCGCCGGAGCCGAGTGCGCTGCTGCCGCTCCTGCTCCGCCGGGGCAGCCCGGGGTCCCGAGCTCCGCCCGACGCGCGGGGCCGAGCTCTGCCCGTGGCCCCAAACGCGGTTCGGGCTCGGCTCTGAGCCCGAACCCCTCCCGGGCCGAGCCCCAAACCGGGCACTGGGGCTCCGCCGCCAGCCCCGAAGGCGGCTCCGAGTCGCTGCCTCTGAGCTCTCCGCGGGGCCGGGTCAGGCCGGCACTGGGCCGTGCCAAAGGCGGGCGGCCTTCGAGCTGAGCAGCTGCGACTGACGCTGGCCAAATGAGCCGGGTTTGAACACCAAACACGGGGTCTGGGCTTTACTTTCAAGCCCCACCCAAACACATCACTCTGTGAAGCCCAAACCCCAGGACACGGACTCGGTCTCTGCCTCGAGGCCCTCAAATGCAGAATTACTCTGAGCCCAAAGGCACTCTGAGTGACTGGTTCCAAGCCCCAGATCATGACTCAGTTCACCTGTGTCTGCACTTGGCCAAAGGAGCCTGGTTCTGAGCAGGCAAACTGCGGCACAGACTCTCTGAAGCCTCGGCTCTCTTGGTCCGATTTAAACCCCCAAACCAGGGCTTGGCCACTGTGCCTGAGCCCCAAATCCAGCCATCTGAGCCTGCTCTCAAAGTCCAAGATGCAGGATGGAGTCTCTGGTTTTAAGCTCTGAGCCTGAACTTTGAGCTCCCAGACACAGCACTCAGCCTCTCTGTGAAGCCCAAAGCTGACCCAGTGAGTCTGGGGCTGAGCTCCCAAATACAGCCCAGGGCCTTGGTGAGCCCAAAGCTGCAGGGCTGGGTCTCAGTTCTGAGCCCCAGAGGCAGCGCTGGTCTCTGGGTGAGCCCCAGAGCTGAGGCAGGGCTGGCTGAACCCCAGCCGGCAGCTCTGCACCGGCAGCCGCTCGCTCAGTTCCCACCCTTGCAGCGGGCTGGGGAGGGGAATCAGAAACAAGACCCAGCCCAGGCTGTGAGATCACAACAGTTTAGTAATGGAAACCAAGAAATAGATAATAACAGAACATTAATTACAGTACATAATGGCACCACAGGGCTAATGGTAGCCACAGGGGTAAACAACCATGATGACAAGTTTGTTAACACGTACATTTTAGAAATTTTGTTAAAAGCAATGTCTATTAAAAGCAACTAATTCCTGATGCGTATCAGGACAAACAGGTATTTGGGAAGTCTTTCAGCAGACTTCAGCAGAAGGCTTCTTCAAAGGAATTGAAGAAATTGTCATTGGTGACCAAAAGTAACTGTCCTTGAAATACCAGGGGTGAAATTTCAGCCATTTTACAAGTCAGGTGCTGCCTGCAGTTGTGTTTCTGCCATAGCTGAGACTTCTGCTTTGCCAGAAGAAAGCCACAGCTTATTTTGAAAGGTGGAATGTTTTGTGAACATGGTGAGTTCTGATTTGTGTGTAGATTTCAATGTGGAGTCGCCTACAAGGACGGAACTGTCACCCATTTAGAAACAGGCACGGAACAGCAGTGTGCCTGAACTGAATTACTCTGTTCAAGTGCATTTCCTTTTATTCTGATCCAATTGGAGTATTTGTGTTTTGATGCCTGTTGCATAATGCCTGTATCCAAGTGGAACATGTCCAAGAGAGGAGCTCCTCCTTTTGCCTCTGGAGAAGGTGCTGTCAGAATGGCTGGGCCAGCAGAGCTGACCGAAGTACTGACTGAATTCCATCAGGTCCTGAGCCTGGAAAGGAATTTCTGCAAAGCTCCTCAGAGGTGAACTCTGAGGAACTTGCAGAAAGTGCCCACTGGTCTCTATGGGCTTGTTAAACCTGCAGTAACCAATGTGCCAATGTGGTGTCTCTGGAACAGGCTGCAGAATGTGCTGGGAAATTGTTCATCTTCCACTCTTCTCTGCCAACCGCGGAGGCACCAGGGAAGCTGAAAAACAGAGATGACAAAAAACTGCTCAATACAGACAAGGAAAAGGTATTTTCTGCCCTGAGCTAATGGGGGACTGCTGCTACAGTGCATTTGTCTAATAGGGCACTGACCTTTTTTTCATTTACTTTTACACAGCATGGACTGCAAGGAAGTTTGTACAAAAAGGTGTTGCTGCTGGACACTGATCTGTGCCTTCATTTTCATACACAAATGACATTACTTATATGGCAACTGTTACTGCTGTGGCATTCCTTGTGACCTCTCTATCCAAGAGCAGTTCTCTATTGCTAAACCCCACTGCCCCCTCTGCGGACTGTAGGACTTTTTATGATGTTAGGATGAATAACTTACTCTGTAATGTCTGATAGATGTCCCTAAGAACCACAGGCATGGTGGTGCTACAGCTGCCAGCAGCACTGCCAGGCTGCACTTGCTGCAGAAGGTGTCACCTGCCCTTTGTGCACAGAGGGTGGCTCTTCCTGACAGTAGCTTTTTGTTTTCAAAACTGCTTGAGAGCCAACCTGCACAGCACACGCAGCCTTCCAGGCAGCTCCTTGTAGCCAACACTGTCAGAGAGTGCAGAGAATTCTGCAGCTGATGGCTGATTTACACACAGTGATCTACAATGACTGGGGTCTGAGATTCCCTCTGCAGGCAAATGCTGAGCCATCCTGAGTACCCTGTCAGTGCAGGTGTTGGATCCTTGGCTGCATTCACAGGGTGCAAGATAATGCAAGGACTCTCAGCCCCCTCCAGAATGGAAAGACATGACAAGATCTAGACAGGCACCCCAAATCAGACTGGAGGCATTATGCATGTAATAGAAGGGGAAAACAAGAAACTCACCAGGCTTTTTATCTTCCGGGAGAGCGTGCTCAAGTTAAGTCTTCATTTCCTTGTGCCAAGTGAAACACTCATCAGCTCAGTGACTCTGAGCCTTCTCCTCCCCTTCCTCTGGAAGTGTTACAAGTGAGACATTAACTGACAACTACTGATGCGATTACAAGCTTTTCATCTCCAGTCACCATTTCTATATGGCCCAAATCCCAGTGACTAAGAAATGACCTGCTGTTTTTACTGTATAATGGGGCGTGTGGGACTGTGTCTCACTCCAGTACTTCCTAAGTCTCATCTCTGTCCCCACAAGGACATGGACCAAGATGAGGGAGCACACAGCCCTGCACTGCTGCCTTACTTGTACGGCCTTTGTCAGTCTGCCAAGGCTGAAATGCCACCTTCAGACGAGCAGGGGCAGTGTTGTTTCTTTATGGAGGACAAGTGCAGAGGTGGAGCTCCTTGTCCATTAACCTCAATTAAAATATTCCATCAGTTGCTTGTTAACAACATGGACATCAGACTTTGCTGGCAAAGGTGGCCCATCCAGACAGCTCTAATTTAACACTCGCTACAGCACTATTCTTTTTTTTTAACCTTACAGTAATTGAGCCATTTCTGCTCTGAGTGGAAGGACCAAGAAGCCTCCATCACCTGCCACTACTTTCTGCAGTCAGTGAAGTCTTGAGCAGTACCGCAGCTTCTGTAAACTGATACAGAAGCACATCAGGTACAGTTGTTTTTGACCCTCCTCTTCCGTTTACCCTAATTGTATGTTAAGAACTGCCCATTCACTGAACTACCAGCATGGGCATGTAATTAAAAGGGGGAAATGAAAATTAACCATTTCTACTCATTGAAAAACAAAAAAATATTTGTCCGTGGCACAAAAGTAGTGGTCCTGAGGTAAAGTGTCTTTCCTTTTTGAATAACAACACAATTAGGGCAAAAATCACCAAAAAAAAGTGGCCCTACTAGGGCATTTACCTTCTCTCAGATGCTGTTCCAAATAGCCTGTGGCAGACTTCAGCAATGACCAGATGAACATCACCTTAAAAACTCCCTTTCCCCACATCCAGACACCCTCCAGATGTGCACATACGACAGAGGAAGAAACGAGCTGTAAAAAACAGGCGGTTTCCATTGGCAATCCCCTGCTGAACACTACCAAAGCCAGGGAGTTCCCCAGCCCATCAAAATCTTCAAAATCAAAAGAACAGTTCCTGTCTACAACAGCACAGAAGAAACCACTAAGCAACTCCAAAACCTTAAGGAGAACAAAGCCACAAGACATTAAGAAAGATGATTTCAACATCAGCTTTGATAAACATGTTTAATAATCTGCTACTTTACAGGACAGTCATTTAAAAGCTGGGCTTCAAAAGAAACATTGAGACTTCAACACCAGTTTTCCAAAACCCACACCTAAGACCCTGAGACATCGAAAGCTGGGTTTATTCAGCCTACCAAGAACTGCACAAGAAACTGAGTTGTGGTTTTGCTAAAAATGGACATTGTACATAGGGAAGGGGGTCACTGTCTTTCCACGCTGCACTGGATCAGCAACAGCCATTCCCAAATGTGTGCAATACCCACAGGCAAAGGCAGCACTCAGTCCCATCAGTGTTCCCTGTCACCAGGCGATCACGCACTCACAGCACCTCCCGCTGCATTCCTCCCTCCCGCGAGGTCTCTGGGACTGCTCTGCAGTGACACTGCTCTTCCCTCCCACGGAACAAGGTGTTACAGACACACACTGGGGGAAAATCCCCGCTCAAGGAGCAACCCAGACCTGTGCACAACCTCTGGGCTGCTCCTAAATGCACAACTTGGTGCTTTCCAGGACGGACAACACACAACTGCACAGAATTACAGCTCTCCCCACTACTGACACGACAGGTGAGTACATATACACCACAAATTAAAAATTAACATTTCCCATTCCCAGGAATAATTTGGGAAGTTTAAACCAAATAAGAAAAAATAGAATTCTATTTATTTCATTTGCTCCTTGGTTTCAGAGAAGTTATAATAGGTGTCAATAGAGACACAGCACTTTTTCAGACACAGCAAGTCTGCTGTGGCCATGCAATTCAGAACTGCATTTCATGCCCGTTCCACCATATTAATGCAAGTCACTCCAAACCCGAACCTCCAAAGATGGAGGAGGAATCCATGTTTTGGAGAAAATGAAGTTGAAAAAGAAGTCTCCAGCTTGCAAGGTTCCTAGGGGGAGAGCAAGGGGATCATTTCTGTCCTACCCGTGGTGTGAAGGGCTGGTGCTCTCTGCTCTGAGTTCAGTGTTCCCCTGAGCAGGACATGGACGGGTGAGGGGCTGTGCCAGACTGCAAGGCCGACTGTCTGGAACGGCGTGCACCAAAAACAATTGTAAAAGTCATCTAGCTTAAGTCCCCAGAGGAATTCACTGTAGGAAAAAGCAGACTACAGAAAAGATTCCCAGACACGGCGTAGGCCAGGGGAAGCAGCCATCATCTCCTCAGCGGGTGGGGAAGCCCCTCGATGGGTCCCTCCACGGCCCCCTCTGAAGCCGCCCCGCTCACCGCGGAAGTTGGTTCTGTTCCTCTCCCTGCCCCTTTCTCCCCGTCCCGCAGAAGTCCCTCCTCTTCCTCCTCCCCTGGGAGCACCCCCGCCCCGGTCGGACTTGGACTTGGGTGGTGGGGACTTGGGCCGCAGCCTCTCGATCTCCTCGGTGCAGCCGGTCAGGTGGGAATTGGGAGCCGTGAAATACGAGGAATACGTTTCCGCGTTGAAGTTGCTGTTTGTGAGGGTGGGTCCCACCGTCAGCCAACCTCGGGAACAAAACCACAGTCAGCAGGAGCAACAACAAACTTCAGGCTGCAAGGCCACTGTTGAACTTCTCCCAGTAAATGAACACTCAAGTGGCAAGGGAGAAACACTTCCCTATGTATCAGCGGCACTGAACAGAATGAAAAGTCACCTCTAGAGTTGTTGCAAAGTTAAGATTTTAGCTGGGTATTTCTAAGGGCTTATTTTCCTTATTTTAAGTTTTTTATTGCTGTGGCAACATTCATGCTACACTTTCACAAGCCCCTACCCCTTCTTCCTACTTGTCCTTACACCTCAACAATGTTTTTAAGAAATACAGAAGTTCAAGCAGAGTAACCTGACTCTGTGAGACACTGGCAGCAGGACTGAACACCTGAACAATGTGTCCTGATCCATGCATTTCTTGCATTTTGCATCATGCCAGACGCAGCATCCACTGTGAGATACTGCATCTTCAGACACCGGCAACAGCATTAAGCTCGTAGGGGTTGAAAATCAGATGGAGAAAGAAATCACTTTTCTGAGAAGCATAAACATATGGGAGAAAAGACATCCCAACTAGATTTTGTTATGCTCACTGATTAATTAAACACATGGATGGGCAAAAATATTGGTTCACAAAAATCTCTCTTCTGAAAAAAAACTACAGAAATTATAGTTGCCATAAAATTTCCACAACAAGTTCTGTGACTGCCAGATCTTTGCATACCCCAAAGATCTATCTCCTTGAGATCTGCTGTCTGACCTGTGACATAGATCTGGAAATCTCTTTAGGACCCCAAAATGAGTTTTTCTGTTTGATTAAAACCAACATAGCAGCTACCTGGTCGAATGGTGCTGTCCCTCCCGAAGAGGTGAAGCCGCCGCCGCCCAAGGCAGAAATGCTCAATGATGTGAAAAATCTCACGGGTTTCTCTATGTTGCCGATTTCAGGCTCCTCAGTGATGATGAGGTCGATGTCGACGTTGGCGTGGATGAAGTCCCCGTCGGTGCTGCGGCGCACGGTGCCCTTGATGCCCATGAGGCAGTGCTCCTGCAGACACACAGAGCTGTCACCTGTCACACCTACTGCGGCGCCAGCTGAGCACCAGGGACAGCACGGGCAGCTCTAAGCACAGCACATCCCACTCTTACAGGAGAGGAAAGTCTGAAGCATGAACTAGAGCAGAAAAGCTGGAGCTACCACAGGAGCCATTTGAGAACAAAGCAGATCAGTACTTTAAGCTGAAGCCTGATAAACTACACTATGAGGAGGTAAAACTCAAATCAAGGCTGAAGTCAGGTATCTGGACTTCTTCAATTACAGAACTTTAGGCTGGAAAGGCTGAGAAGTCTCAACAAGGAAAAAAAAAAGGAGAAAAAAACATGATGGCAAAAGCAAGGAATGGTTATTTATTACGATTAATACCTGTCTTAGGTATTCTGATCCTAACTTTATTCAGGTATTACTTTAAAAAGTTTTCAGCCACAAAACAAGACAGTGGAAATAAGATGTACTTTTCCACACTGTACCTCTGTTAATAAAGTATCCCTCAGAATTCCCCTCAGGTTCCTTT